>ML058509.1:0-600000 GCA_003013855.2 Liriodendron chinense | reverse complement strand
GAAGAACATTTAAATGGTTCATGTTTAATTTCCACTGTTTTCTAGAGTGGTCCACTTGAGCTTTGAATCTGCCTCATTTTTGGGCCCACGCCCTGAAATGATCTCTACTAATGAATGGATGGCATGGATACAACACATATCTCCACAATGTTTTGGCTTCGATTTCCGTGTTATGTAATGAAAGCAAGTACTTCTCACTTTCAAACACGGTGGTGCGTGCATTTATTGATGATGTGAGAGAAAATACATGTAAATACACCATTTCAAACAGGCCCTAAGAGAGAGGTAAGAAGCACATGAAGCCTAACAAGTTCAGCTGTAGAAAAAAAAAAGCCATATATTATTATAAAAGGTGAATATTATTAAGAGCCAAAGAGGCCAAAAAGAAAAAGCAAACAGAAAAAAAAACAGGAAGAAGCATAAAGAAATTAGGCCGAAACGAATTCCAGCCTCCGAGCCTAAACCTAGCTAGAAAACACTACCCGGTGCCCATTCATAGATATAGAATGGAACACTTTATAAAACAATAAAAAAAAACCATATATGACTGGTGATGCAGAAGAAAAGGAACGATGATGTCTTCTTAAATTGATAGAGATTCTGAGTTTCCCCTTTTCCTTTTGCTGTTTCCAAGGAAGCTGGCGTACCATTGAGCAGACAGCGTGGGGTACCTCTTTCTATCCTTGTTGTTAAAGTCGACTTGGTAGAGACCGTAATGAGCAGTATAGCCAAATGTAAGCTCAAAACAGTCTACGAAGGACCATACAAAGTATCCCCTTGTATTTGATCCATCCCTGCAAACAAATGCTTGTTCAGAAAACCTATTACAGCTTTAAAGAATTAGTGCTGATTTTTTTCACCTGTGGCTGAACATTGAGGGGATTGGTTTCTTAAATTCTATATAACCTTCAAGAAAATTTTAAATTATCCAAAACCTTGGCCAACATGAGGCTATTCGTTATTAGAAGATTGCCTGAAATAGCTTCATGTCTGCCTTTGATGCTAATTTGATGGCAGCTGTTTTCTAAGAGTGTCTAGAAAACATGCATGAATGAAGAGAATACGCTTGCAAGCAACCAATTTATGGTATCAAGTTCTAGATGCTCTTTGTTTCCTAGGTTTTTCATTGAAGTTCAGATGCCAAATTCTACATATGGGTTTTAAACCTGAAACCTAATGGTCATGATGAAATACTCCAGTTTGACATTTCGAGCACAAATTGCATCTAAGGAATGGGAAAATAACAGGAATACTGATTTTCCTGGGTGATCATATGTGTAAGGATGAAAATACCTTATTGATTGAAGCATGCTTTCTATGTACTTCTGCAAGTAATCTACCCTTTCAGCATCATTACGAGGGTCAGGAGAATAAGAGTTGTTACCAAACAGTGGATATCCTGATGACACGAATATTTAGAGCAAGAGTAAATTATAGTCTTAAATCATGTATACCATGCATGTGAGTCCTTTTTTAATCATTATCATACATGAAAAACACATTTTAGGATTTTACCGTTTTCATGGATTATAAGTACGGCATTTTTGTAATATAGTTTGATATACTCCAGCAATCTTTGAAGGGCCCAAGGAGCAGTAGGAAATGTGGCAGTTTTCAGGCTAATGAAATCCTGATCAGGAATTTAATTCTTCTGTCAGAATTTTCCCTCTAAATTCTCCAAATTACAGTGTAATGAAAATCAGTGATTTCTATGATCTTACCTTCCCAAACAGCCCTGGAACTGCATAAGAAACACAAACATTATTGTTAGGTGTTCATGATTTACCAAAAGCAGCTTAAAGCAAACTAAAGATTCTTTAAAAAAAAAAAAAAAAAACTGATACCATGGAAGAGCACCTGGCTACCCAATCTGATAATGATTTTCAAGTTGGCATTCTGATCTTTTTTGAGGAAACATCCAAATGAGAATAAATGACTCAAATGGATGTACAGAGAGCACCTTAGACTGACATGTTAGACTCGTTGTAATTGTAACAAAGATGGGTCTCAAGCTTTGCTACAAAAAAGCTAAGCAGCTATTTGTTTGCTGGGAGACAAACATTTATTGCAACAGTACTTTATTAAACTATGAAATACTAGGGGGAAACAAAGAAATTAATTTCCTAAACTTTTTTTTTATCGGAAGGCATTTATTTCCCCAAGGTTCGTCATTTTTCACATCATCTCCTATTAACTTACTTGATATTCTGTTTTCCTATCATCTCCTATCATTTGAGTTAGTTTGGTTTTTTTTTTCTCTCCTTTTGTTTCCTGTTTTCCTTTTGCTGTTTCGCTTTTTGGTGCTTTCTCAGCGCCTTTTCAATGAAATCTTCAGTTATCTTTCAAAAAAAAACTTACTTGATATTCTGGCAGAAATATCTGTAGCATAGTCTTTCTCTTGCTTTTCGGTGTCATCAGGGGAATTTTGAACAAAAACTACAAGATAATGATTAAGGCCAACAAAGTCAAATGATCCCTTCAGCTGTTTTCTTTCGTCCACTGTAAGAGTTGGCAATCGAGATCCTACAATCTTCCTCATGGTAGCAGGGTAGTTTCCATTCACAAGGGGATCAAGAAACCTGGTCCATTATTAAGCAAGTAACATGATGCACTAAATTGCCGTTGTCAGATTTGTGACAGAAAAGAAAATCACATATTACCGATCATTCTACTCACCATCCGAATTGAAAATCGATCACTCTTTTTGTTGCAGCGACATCCTCTGTTGAGTTTGTGAGAGGTTCATACCATATCCCTAGGAGTGTAATTCCTATATACCCTTTTTGTTTTTCCTGCATGGGAGATGAAATTCTTGAACCAGAATGATGTGTGTGTGTGTGTGTGTGTGTGTGTGTGTGTGTGTGTGTGTGTGTTTCTCTAAACCTCTTAAGTGCTTGTGACATCCTATCCTCCTAGTTGGTTTGCCCCACCATGAGGATCTTCTAATGCAAAAATCAGCCTTATCCAATCATTATGTGAGCTACAATATAGAAAATAGTATATAGCCATTGATTAATAGCAAAATTTTAGTGTGGTACATTGGGTTAGTGGATGAAGTTGATTTTTGTGTGAATTGTTCCTCATGGTGGGGTCAACCTGTTGGGAGGATTGGATGTGACAAGAGCTTAACAGATGGGGAGTAATCCATTGGGTGGACTGCAAACTGTGGTCCAACCGGTTGGACTTGAGAGTGCCTCCCTCTCTCTCTCTCTCTCTCTCTCTCTCTATATATATATATATATATATATATATATATATATATATATATATATATATATATAGGAATGATCACCTGCGCACTGATGCGCATATAGCTATTTGCCTGACTTCCAGCGGAAACCTTCTTTTGGACTCTTTCTTTCACAAGATGTGTTGATGTCACTTAATTATGTGGGTTCCACCATAATGTATGTGTTATATCCACACCGTCCATTCATTTAGCGATATCATTTTAGATCATGGGCCCAAAAGTGAGGTAGATCTAAAGCTCAAGTGGACCATACCGCAGAAAGCAATGGGACAATGACACCTACCATTGAAGCCTTTTCAGGGCCCACCATGATGTTTATTTGCTATCCAACCTGTTGATAAGGTCACACGGACCTAAATAATGGTAAAACATAAATATTAGTTTGATCCATGACTTCTTCGAACTCTGAAACGTTTTAGGTGGTAGGCATTCAATCCCACAGTTTCTCGTGCTGCAGTCCACTTAATCCTTTGATCTCCTTCATTTTTTAGCTCATCGCCTAAAATGATTTTCAAAATGAAGGAATGATGTGGATAAAACACATACATCATGGTGGGCCCCACAAAGCCCTTGATGGTACTGTTTGCCTCTAACTACGGTGGGGGTAATACCCAATCCGGCACCGCCAACTTCTTCTCTTAATCAGGAGCCCAAACAGTGCAGCCTTCGCGTGGGGCCAAACTTGATGTATGTATTCTATATCCACACCGTCCATTTATTTTTCTAGAGCATTTTAAGGCATGAACCCAAAAATAAAGAAGATCAAAATTTCAGGTGGACCATATTATAGGAAACAATGGTGATTGAACACCCCACCATTAAAAACTTCCTAAGCCCACAGTAAGGTTTTTATAATTTTTATTCACCATCCAACCTGTTGATAAGGTGTAATAAACCTAGATGAAGGGATAAAACAAATGCCAGCTTGACCCAAAACTTTTATGCCCCCTTAATGGTTAATCACCATTGTCATGCAGCCACTTGAATTTTCAATGGTGGGTATTCTCCTACCCACCTTATCATGTCATACATCCCACTTTAATTTTGGATTTGCCTTTTTTTTTAGTCCATTGGTTGACATGATCTGGCCAATCGGATGGACTAGGTGGATTTCTCACAAACATCACAGTGGGCCCTACCCACTTCCATTGCTAGACATTCTTGGAAAGGCTTTGATAGGCAATTTGGGTCAAGGAAGCGGCTTGCGTGGTATGCCATACACCATCTATGTCGATGATGTGTTGATGTCACCAAGGTTTGTGGGACCCACTATAATGTATGTGTTATATCCGCATCATCCATCTATTTGATAGGATTACTTTAGGGCATGTGCTAAAAAAAATGAGGCAGATTCAAAACGTAAGTGGACCACACTGTAGAAAGAGGTGGCAATTGAATGCCTACCCTTAAAAGCTTCTTGGGGCCCTTAGAAATTCTGGATCAAGCCGGTAGTTGTGTTTTCCGTTGATCCAGGTCTATGGGACCCTGTGAACAATTTGGATAGCAAATAAACATCATGATGGGCCCTGAAAAGGTTCTAATGGTAGGTGTCATTATCCCATTACTTTCTGCTGTATGGTCCACTTGAGCTTTTAATCTGCCTCACTTTTGTGCCCATGATCTAAAATGATATCGCAAAATAGATGGACGGTGTGGATATAACACATATTATGGTGGAGCCCACATAGTTAAGTTACGTCAACACATCATGCTGAAGGAAGAGAGTCCGAAAAAAGTTTCCGTTCAAAGCTACCATAGTGCGCAAATAGCTACATGCACACCAGTGTGCAGGTGATCATTCCTCTATATATATAGAGAGAGAGGGGGGGGAATGCTCACTTGCGCACCAGCTCTCATGGGAACTCGTGAGCACTTTTACCCTAATCCAAAACTTTGGTGGGCCATGGAAAAAGGAATCAATTTCCTCCTTTAATTTGCCTCCTCTCTCTTTGCTATGGCTCACCAGAGTTCATCAGATTGTGGGCTCATATCACGTTAGATGAGTTCTCATGAGAATTGGTGCACAGGTGAGCATTCTTGTGATGCAGCACCCCATGAAACCCCCAAGGCCCACCTTTTACCCTGATCCAAAACTTTGGTGGGCCATGGAAAAAGGAATAAGTTTCCTCCCTTGATTTGCCTCCTCTCTCTTTGCTATGGCCCACTAGAGTTTTGGATTAGGTTGAAAGTTGGTCCTTGGGGGTTTCATGGGGTGCTACATCACATGGACAGTTTAGATTGTGGGCTCATATCACGTTAGATGAGTTCGCAAAAAGTGCTTACGTGTTCCCATGAGAACTAGAGGAATGCTCACTTGTGCACTAGTTCTCATGGGAACATGTGTGCACTTTTTGTGAACTCATCTAACGTGATATGAGCCCACAATCTGAACCGTCCATGTGATGCAACACCCCATGAAAACCCCACGGCCCAACTTTTACCCTGATCCAAAACTTTGGCAGTGCCATGGAAAAAGGAATCAATTTCCTCCCTTGATTTACCTCCTCTCTCTTTGCTATGGTTCACCAGAGTTTTGAATCAGGTTGAAAGTTGATCCCTGGGGGTTTCATGGGGTGCCACATCACATGGACAGTTCAGATTGTGGGCTCATATCACGGTAGATGAGTTCTCAAAAGGAGCTCACGAGTTCATGTGGGAACTAGTGGTGTGCTGGTGAGCATTCCTCTCTCTCTCTCTCTCTCTCTCTCTCTCTCTCTCTCTATATATATATATATATATATATATATATATATATATATATATATATATATATATATATCCTGTGCAATGGACCGTAAATGGCTATTTGTGTTAGCCCCACCATGATGTATATGTGAATTCCACCCCGTACATCAGATGTGTTAACCCCCTTAGGCTTAAGGCCCAAAAATCGGC
The DNA here is from genome assembly GCA_003013855.2 of Liriodendron chinense. Classification (NCBI taxonomy): domain Eukaryota; kingdom Viridiplantae; phylum Streptophyta; class Magnoliopsida; order Magnoliales; family Magnoliaceae; genus Liriodendron; species Liriodendron chinense. The sequence goes on along the minus strand of ML058509.1, from coordinate 593,855 downwards.
TATCCATGATTCCAATTGGCCACACGAGTGAAAACAGTGTTAAGAGGATGCCCACCCTCCAAACTATTTCCCTTCATATAACCCGCTTGAATCGAGGATAGAGCTGATTTTTGGGCTCTGGGCCTAAACTTTAGTGTGACGGTTGGAGGGGATTTTAAAAATACATGATGGTGGGGACCACCTCGGCTGGATTACTCTTAACCTTTTTTTTCATGGGAAACATGGATTTCCAGTGAGGCGCCTACCTCCCTTTATTTGATGTTAAAACTCTATGGGCCCCACCGTGAAGTATGTGTTTTATCTACACCATCCATCCATTTCTCAAGCTATTTTAGGGAATAAGCCCAAAATTCAAGCAATTCCAAAGCTCAAGTGGATCACACCACAGGTAACGGTGGGAATTGAACACCTACCAATGAAATCTTCTTGGGGCCATAGAAGTTTTGGATCATTCTAATATTTGTGTTTTACCTTCCCCAAGTCTTTGTGACCTTATGATCAGCTCGGATGACAAATAAACATCACTGTGGGCGCTAGGATGGTTTCAAGGGTGGATGTTATTATCACCACTGTTTTCTATGATGTGGTCCAGTTGAACTTTGGATATGCTTCAATTTTAGGCTCATACCCTAAAATGAGCTAGAGAAACGGATGGATGGTGTGGATGAAACACATACATCACGGAGGGCCCCACAGTGTCTTCACACCAGTAAATGGTGGTGACCGCTCACTTATGGTAGGTGCGGCGTAAAAGCCTTTTACCTGTAAAAGGTGGTACAGTTGCAGTGGGTCCCACCATTACGTATTTTCAAAATCCACTCCAACCAAAAGGTAAGTGACCCAATTTTAGGCATGGGGATGAAAAACCAGACTCATTCGTGATTCATGTGGACCACAGGATTGGAAAGTACACAGGGTGACAGTCACCCTCCAAATTGTTTCCCTTGATGTGGTCCACTTAAATCACAGATATGGTTGGTATTTGGGCCTTGAGCTTAATATGGGGTGATGCACCTGGTGTTTGGGGGTGGATTTCACATAAACATTGCGAGTGGGGCTCACTTAAGCCACCAACCACTTAAGACCGTACTAAAGGCCTCCTGCGGTCTGGTTCGCAGGAGACCGTCTCTCTCTCTCTCTCTCTCTCTCTCTCTCTCTCTCTCGGGTGTGTGCGCGCGCGTGCGTGCGTGTGTGAAGCACTCTCAAGTCCAACTGGTTGGCTTAACCTAAAGTCCAACCAGTTTAGATTTTGCTAATTTGAATCAATGCTAATAAATACAAGGGGAAAAGGATTTATTTTTTGTTTGGAAAATAACATCCTGCATACTTGCATTTATGGTTTGCCAGTGGTCTGCGTTTATTTCATGATTTGTGGGACCCACTACTAGATAGGACACCTTACCAAAAACCAGCTTGGTTGAAAAATCTCAACCTTTGATTCATGGACACTTGTTCCAGTATGCGGCAATATCTCATGTCAACCATCCAACAGATGTTGACCAATCTACTAATTTTACATGATCAAGTTACTGCAGTTGTAGTTCACGATCCATCTAAAGTGAGTCTCATTAGTCGGACTGTTTGATTTGAGCTACTTTTATGCCACACCTACAATTTCATGGTGCCTGCTTATCAACTATACCATCTACCAGAGTATGGAAGTTTTTTTTTTTGTAGAGGAGTTATATAATCCTCTGGTTGCGTATGACGCTTGATATGGAGGCACTTGAAATGGTACACATGGAATAGATTAACTCAATCTAATACTGATTAAATTGGGTAACCCACTATATATTTGTAACATGCAATCCGTCCATCTGGTTCTATCCTTGATTCTAGACCCTTGGGAAAAACATCGGTGACATCCTCAACGCAGGTGGGCCACACCACTGGGAACTATGGGGATGAGATTCCAAACATAGGTTTGATTGTGAGGCCACCATTGTGTGTATCTTTCATTAAACCCACCACCAAGATGAAGTGAATAGAACAAAATCAGCCAGGTCCAAAATTTAGGTTGGCCACACTGCATGGTTAGAGGATTTACGAGCAAATTTACATTTTCCCCATTGGTGTAGCCCAAAGGAATTTTCTACCAGGTTGGTCTTTTATATGGGCTGGCTGGCTGGCAGGCTGGCATGGATGTATGTACGTATGTATCGTGTAGCTTACGTTATGTAGCATAGTTTAGCCTTAACGCTACTAGCTCATGAAAATAGCTCAAGTTATGTGTAGCCTATGCTACATGCTAATTTAGCATACGCTACACACTACATAGCGTATGGTACACACAACATAGCTTACATTACAAGTCAGTTATCACGAAAACATTAAAATCAATTATTGTTTTGAATGATTTGTTACATTTTTTCATTTTCTAATAAAAATTAGTTAATCTTCTCAATGATTTTAATAGCAATAATGCAAGTAATAGTATTAAATCAATTTGGTTGCTCTTTCTTTACTTTTATACTTAATCTTTTCCTATTATTTTAGGCTGTGTTTGGTTGCACCAAATGTAATTAAATTTCATTATTAATCAGATTAATTTCTTGTAAAATATCATGAAATTTCATGATATTTGGTGCAACTAAGTATAACCTTAATTAAAAATCTAGAAGTGGTATGTAGCTTATGCTACACTGCGTAGCTTAAGCCTCATGCTTCATAGGGTTATACGCTACACTACAGGCTATTTTCTATTTAAACACTAATATGTGTGTAGAGAGAGAGAGAGGTCTTAAGTCCAATTGGTTGGACCACAGTTTACAGTCCACCCAGTGGATTACTTCCAACCTGTTAATAGCTTGTGACATCCAATCTTCTTAATAGGTTGGCCCCACCATGGGGATCACCTAGTGCAAAATTCAGCCCTATGCATACATCAAGTGAGCCACACCATAGAAAACAGTGTATAGCCATTGATAAATAGAAAAGTACTAGTGTGGTCCACTTGATCAGTGTATAGGGTTGATTTTTGCATGAAGTGTTCCACGTGGTGGGGCGAATCTATTGAACAGGTTGGATTTCTGATGCATTTTGGCAAGTTAGAAGTTATCCACTTGTGGACCATAACCTATTTTTGTGCATGCACGTGTGACAAATAGATGAATGGTGAAGAAGTCAAACCTGGTACTTTTCTCTGTAAAGATGTACTGCTGCTGCATGTGATAACAACATATTGTGAGCAGAAATGTATACTTCTGTCGAGTTCACCTTTGAACAATTGAAGAAGCCAAGAGACAAGGAGCAATGTTCAGGTGGGAAGACTCCAAGATCGTAACCCATGATTGCTTGAATAGTCGGCTCATTGAAAGTGCTCCAATACTTCACTCTATCCCCAAATTCTTTGAAACAAATATCTGCATATGCAGTGAAATCCTCACTGCAACAAAAATCAAAGGGACATACTACATCACAGTGTGAGGGTTCTCAATACCATGCAATTCGAAGGGCCTCAAATCAATTACTAAAATAGTTTGAAGTTGGGACCTGCAACCAAGCCCTTTGATGGTGAATTAATATAATCAGGAATGAAATTGCACCTAGCTTCTTATTTAGCTTTATGTCTCCTGTTGATCTCTTCTTGCCCAAGTTTGTTGTGATGTAAGATTTAATTTGACAGTGGGAAAAGATTTAGATGGTTGAGTGTTGATGCAGATTTAGATCAGAGGGGCTAAATAGCTGAACATTGATGAAAATGGAGGGAGAAGGGAAGCCTCTGGCTGTGGGCACTAAATTCTTGCAGACACAGTTGGACATTTTGGGTTAAGATTTTCTTCTTTTGTGTGCATGCTTTCTTGGGTAGAGAGCAGCTTCCATGATATTTGTTTCATTTTCCTTTCAATGATTGGAACCGTCTAAGATCAACATTTTCGAAGTAAATTATTAGAAGTGTGCTAGATTAGTAAATAGTTACTAATTCAGGATGAGGGAGAACATTACATTAGCCTTTGGCTCAAGTATCCTCCATACTCATCTTCTAGTGCTTGGGGAAGATCAAAATGGTTCAGAGTAACATGAGCCTCAATTCCTACAAAATCAAGGAACCCAAGCTCAATTCTCCTTACAAACTACCTTCAGGAAAATAGAATTCTGCTAATCAAGTTGTTGTTTCAGGGTGATACTACCATGGAGGACAAGTTCATTGACGAGATTGTTGTAATACTGCAGGCCTTTTGGGTTTATAGCTCCCCGTCCATCTGCAAGTAAATGACCCCAAGAACCAAACAGGAAGTTTCAGCCATGCATCTAGGAAATTGAAAATTGAATATTGAATCAATGCAATAGCCTCCATACCAGGAATTAGCCTGGACCAGGAGATGGAAAATCTGTAGGCATCCAGGCCCATCTCATGCATCAGCTTCACATCTTCCTGCCATCAACCAAAACAAGCATTTCTATTGCACCTGATTTTCTTCTCAACAGCTTATGGAGATTCAACTTAGGTTGTTTTTTCACCTTGTACTTGTGATATTGATCTGCTGCAATGTCTCCTGTGCTCTTGTCAGAAATTTTTCCTGTGACCAAAAATAAAAAAATCATTTCAGGTGATTGATTGGAATCTTTTTTTTTTTTTTTCCTTTCTTCTGTCAGATGCTGAAGATGCAGAATAGTGGAAGGGGGAAACGCTGGTGACCAGCATGCGTGTAAGTATCCCATATGCTGGGCTTTCTTCCATCTTCAGCAGCAGCTCCTTCAACCTGCAACAGGAGAGTAGTGAGTTCCTTGTCACAGATTACAAAGGAGATGATAAAATTACGATGAAGGATGCAGAGCCCATCACAAAACAGTTGACCTGGTAAGCAGAGGAACCAGCGCCAAACACAAAACCAGGTGGGAAGTCACTTCTGCTGATGACAGCAGCTTCATGTGTGTCAAGAGAACGCCCATTTACAGCTATTAATGTAACAAGTAGGTGGAGGAGCATGCATAGGCTTCTTCTTCTTTCCATTTTCGCTTGGTTTCTTCCTCAGCTAGACCTTTTCAATGAGGCAATGCTGTATTGAGCTCTCATCCTTAATATATTTTGAGAAAAAGAAGACAGTGACATGGCATTAAATAAAGGGCCTGATTGGTTCTCCAATTACAATTGTAAATGGCTGTAAATGGGTAATGATTATTTATTCTTTAATTCTGTGGTGAAATCACGAACATTTGACTGTAATGATGATTTTGCTACATTGTTTGTTTCACCCAAAAATCATTGTCAAAATGGTAGTTTTATAATGTGAACATGTAATGATTACAATCTACTTTACCTACTTCTTTTGTAAGTGTATTCGACTCTCTATTTATGAGCCATAATTTCTGTTTAACAAAAACACTTTGAAATGATAATGATGGCTCATTTACTTTGCATTTTACAGGAAACTGGAAAACCAAGCAGGCCCTAAGAACTAAGATGGTCTTTCTAGTCTTCTCCTTGCTTATGAGAGTTTTGAAGATTAGAAGTGTTGCGAGTTTTGGCCGAAAAAGACTACTGAGGCTGGGGCACAGCTTCAGGGATCCACCCCCACTATGATGTATTTTCCTTAGATCTATGCTGTCCATCTGTTTTTTTTAGAGCTCGTTTTAGGGCGTGGTCCTACAAATGAAGCAGATCCAAATCTTAGCTAGACCACATTGCAGGAAACAGTGGTGATTGAATACCACAATTAAAAACTTCTTGCGGGCCACCAAAATGTTTATTTTCCAACCTGTTGATAAGGTCACAAAGACCTGGATGAAGGGACCACACAAATATCAGCCTTGATCCAAAACTTTTGTGGCCCACAAGAAGTTTGTAATAGTCAATCGCCACTATTTCCTATGGTGTGGTCCACATAGATTTTTATCTTCTTCATTTATTTTTTATCATGCCCTCCAATGAGCTGTACAAATGGATGGATGGTGTGGATGTTAGGAAAATACATCATGGTGGGCCCCACGGTAAGGGATCCACTGAAGCCACCCCTTGAGGCTGGCCGCCTTCAATGAGCATTCTTTTTTTACCACCCTCATGTCTAGCGTGATCGATCTGTTGATTGGTGGGATGCCATGTGGATGCGCCATGCTCCCTCTGTAATCATGATGCTCAAGACAATGACCTGTATTGTTTGATTCTCCCATGACGTTAGCTTCGTTTGATAGTGAGTGTCCTCATTACATTGGTCCAACCAGAACAGTTCCTCTTATGTTTTTCTAGTGTTTTGTGCTCGTATCATTCCATTTGAAAGAATGGTTTCTTGCTCCTTAGATAAGACAAGCCAAATAGGTATACTTTGCCTCAAAAGGATCTTGAAGCCGATTCTCTATATGAACCCATAAGCTAAGAACCATGGTAAAATGTTCTCTACTTTAGCCAGTCATTGGCCTTAAGAAAAAAGATACTTAGCAGGAGGCTGGCAAAACTGTCCTGAGGGCCACACTCATGACCCTATCCTGCCCACAAAACCCATCAGACAGGATGTGTACCCTCCCCATTCATCACCACTTTACACCTTTAATCTATCACAAAAAATATTGTTGGTTGAAGATGTTTAGGACACAATCCAACTTCTCTTGCTCTAGGAACGCATTGAGTTTTCCTTTGCTAGATCACAAACCGAGTTGCACACAACTTCCAATCATAACAGAGCAGCTTTGAACGGTCATCCTCCTTCCCAACGCATTTGCTTATGCAATGAAATCGCAATCATCCTCCTTCCCGACGCATTTGCTTATGCAAGGAAATCGCAATCACTGTAGTTTTCGTCGATACATTATTATAATAGCCCTGCTTACCAGAAAAAAAATATATATTTTAAAAAATAAAAATACATTGTCTGACTTTATCACTTCTTTGTTAAACATTAACCAAGTTGAATTATGGCGACATTTTGGTTGATGACACTGCCTGTCATTTAATATTATTACACTCAATGCCCACACAATCAAACTGCTCATGTATTGTGATCAGGTCCATACATCTAGTAGGCTGCCATTGCTCAGCTAGGTTGGCAACATGGCTCTGCTGGTTCATACAGGAGTATGCCATGCTACTATGCCAAAGCAAGAGAGAGCCCATTCTTTAAACCTTTTCCAGCCCCATGTCACCAGGCACCATCCTGATTCCAGCCTGCTTCAGGTTGTGTTTTCTGGAGGTCCATGGATTAGACCCAGCCTTAATTTAGGCCTGTTAGTTCATTTGATGGGAACAGGCCTAAAAGTCTTGGAGACAGAGCTTCATCACACTGATTCAATTGACATTAATGGGCTGAGTTTGGCTGGTGCGCCTGCTCAACCAATACCCTGATTCTTAAATCAGGGGCTGAGCATGATCTTGCATCCCTAGCTCATGGGTTAGACTTGGGCACGCATAAGCTACGTGGGCTCAGCCCAATTGCAACCCCAAAGCAAGATGTGTCGGGGCATCCGTGTGATTAGTAGCCTAAAGAAATGGTTAACCCCACATGTGAACACCAGGGTCAGCTCAACGACCAAAACTTTGGATGATCAGATTTTCCCAATCACCATGATTCGTCCCATCCAGCAGATTGAATGATCCCAGTCACTATATCTTTTTGCCACGTGTAAGGTGGACCAAAAACTCGGAAGCTTCAATGAAGTGCATGTGATAGTAATTAATAACATCTCTTCAATCAGTAGTTCAAACTATACAAAGGCATTGATGGACTAAATATTCCAGCATCATGCACCGCCCCGTGGGTTCACATGAAACGACTGCACCACTTTGAACCCGTATCTGAAATTTCCCACTGACTGTGTCTGTACATCTGCCGTTAAAAGCAGTGAAAAAAGATTTTCTAGGTAATATGATGCAGTTGCAAATGGGTCGAGATTTTCTAGGTAATATGATGCAGTTGTAAATGGGTCAACCAAATTGCATTACATCCAACCATACTCATTTCTGCTTGCCAATCACTAATGCAGGCATATGCAGCATTAACATTTTTGGTGGCGGTAGCTTTGATCTGTTGCCGTAGCAGAAATGCAGTGAAAATTTTCACTATTCTATTGTGGATGTTGTTCCTTTTTTAGGCCATAAAATAGCTTCTCTTCCACTTTCCATTACCATTCATGCTTCTTACCTTTTGACATGAAGCTATATTCGACCCCCTTCACTCTCATTCTTCTTAGGTTTCCGAACTCTCTGAAAGCCTCTAACAATCCCAAATACTATCCCCTTACCAATGGCTCCCCCATTTAACCCACACACAACCAGAACCCCACCCACGACCAACCATTTCAACAGGTGATTCGTCTGTTTTGGTCCCTCAGAGATTTCAACCTGTTTAAGTCTCTCATCCACGTTATTGGATTCTGACTCGGGCAATGACAATGTAGGGGACGGATTCTTGGTACTGATATGTGCCATGACAGCATATCTTGAAAGAGGAGCTCCATTCACCCTTGCTAACTGATAGGCCTGCACTCCAACATCCATTTTCTTGACAACGCCCCACATTCCTCTCTGAATAGCAATCTTTGCAAGCTCCTTTGGAATCCCCATTTCTTCTTGATGAAAAAGAAGCACCTCAGAAGCTGTCTGCTGCCCTCCATTCCTTGCTTCCACTGGGAGAGAAGGTTTGAAATGAGTTGGGAGCTATAACTTTCAGAAACAGGTTGAATGGAAGGAACAGAATGTTTTACCTGCCTTTATACGCCAACTGGAGAAGTAGAGGTCTACCCGTCTAGGTTTTCTTTGCCTTGGTACAGCTGAATGCAGTGTGTCCTGTTGGAATCGACCCATTATCACCATTCACACGGCATAAGTCATGAAAATAACAGAACATTTAGAAGCATTGAGGCAGATACTCGCGGCATTGACATGATCCTCAGCTTCCATCAGAACTCAACTCACATCTCAACACTGATAGCAAATCAAGCAAATGCTTAAGAGTATAAATAAGAGGATTCTATTTTTATTAGGTGACTTTCAAGGTCAAAATCTTTCGTTTTAAGTTAGATGGGGTTGAACCTGTGACCTTCAACAATCTTTAAAACCAAAATGCATTAGAGTTTTACATGAGAAGGTATTAACCACCTTGAGGATTCACAATTCTTATGTGTTACCCAAGGTTTTATAAATAGGTGTATGGGGTGTCATATCATTCACCACCAATACAGCCGTATTGTTCATGGGCGATACCAGTACATAGTTTCAGGCAATCATTTAAACCTTGGTATTACCCAAACAATTGAATTGGGTGCCACATACATTTATTTACAACGGAAGAAAATGCAAAGCTAAGTACATATTGACAATTGTGTACCATGACAAGGTTTCTCTGTCTGGTTATTTCATGCCATGCGAAAGGGCTCAGTACACTTTTTAGTGTTACCCAAACAGTTGACATTGGGTGCTGCGTCCATTTAGAATTTTGCAGTGGAAGAAAATGCAAAGCTACAGAGTATATTCACACCTGTCTACCATGACAAGATTTTTTTGTTTGGTTATATTCACACCTGTCTACCATGACAAGATTTTTTTGTTTGGTTATATTCACACCTGTCTACCATGACAAGATTTTTTTGTTTGGTTATGTCATGTCACACGGAAGAGCTCAGACCACTTTTTAGTACGTGGAGCTGAAATCCCTGTAGTAAATCAACTGCAGATGCTGATGACCAGATGTGGATACAAGCATGGATGAATCCAATCTGGCATGGGACAGGATCAACATGCCTCCTTTGATTTCAATCTATTGACATGCTGGGTGATGAGAAGGAAACCACAGTTCAAGATGCACTAGGGTGAGCAGGGAATTGGTGTGCAAAGTAATTTAGCATTGGCCAAATGAGCCTTTGTTTGCAATCAGAAGCAGTTGGATATCTATCATGGGTTCTGAATTCATTTTGCAGCAATATCTAGTGGATGAGAGAGAGTGGGATTGTTCAGTTGCAATGTAGGGATTATCTGCATCCCATGGTTACACTGAGTTTGCATGGCAGGCGGTCACAGAGACAAGGAGACGAAAGTCTCATTAATCAGAACCTGCTGAGATAAGGCATTCACTTGTGGTCATTGCATGTGTGCAAGGTTTTGGAGGATACTGCTATTTATCCACTGTCTTTCTCCCAGCAAGTGTTCGAGTCTTGTTGACGCTCTTCAGATTCCAACAGCAGATAATTTTTTGTATTTAAGGGACATGATAAATCAAAACATTTTAAATAAAGTTATGGGTATTTTAGGAATTTGAAAATGTGTGTGCTAAATAATGTGTAGTTAAGATTTCACCCACAAATGCCACTTAATGGTTTATATTTTACCGAGGTTTCTTCTGCAAACCGAAAGCCACATCAATGGAACTTTCATGAAATTCACTCCATCCATCAGGTACACTGTACCATTTTGACCGTTAAACCCAGAATCATTATCATCCAAAACTCAAGCACACCAAACCACAGGAAACAGTTGGCATGGAATGCCTACCATTAGTTTTGAGTAGGGCCTACTGTATTGTTCATATGACATCTAATCCATTCATTTGATTTGCCTCATCATGATAAGAGAATTACCCAAAAATCAGTATTTCAAAACTTTGGTGGGCCATACCATGTAAATTTAGAGGTTTTGGGTTTAATTTTATGGGGTTGTCTACCTGAGAGTTGAATCAGCCTGTTTTTTGGAATCAAGCCAAAAAGGTGTGGTTTACCTAATGGACAGTGTGGATTTTATGCAAGTTGCTTACCCCACATAGTGAAGGTAATGCATTAGGTACCCAGACGAGGTACCCAAGTGTTTTCTGAATTTCCCTCTACCGATCTCTCTTCCTTCCTCTCTCCACGAGCGTCACATGTGCCATGCACCCTAGTCCCATATATGCGAACAAACTCCTCAAACAACTTATTTAAAATCACTACAGTAAAAGTAAATACCTTTTTTTAATATAAAAAGCAAATACAAGTACCTTTGTTATACAGTAATAGGTAGATCCGGATTCCCAAATGCGACGAACTATGACATATTCACGATCACTACAGAAAAAGGGAAACTGCAGAGTGAACACAACTGTTATTAGACAATAAAGAATGGCCAATCCAAAATGCCTCCAGAAACTAAATTTTCCAGTGTACCTTTCTAGTCCAATGAACAATCATGGTTCCTGTGCGAGGACATTCCTGTAGAATCCTGAAGTAGATAAGCATGTTATCCCATGTGGCTCGGAACTCATCATCCCAAAAAAAGTCTCTTAACAAATCAGGTGCTACATTCTCAATGATTGTCCTCGTACAATACTGTGTAGGGCCAAGCTGGTTGACAAGGATGGACAGTAATCAAGGTTAGGAATTCAATTTATATAATTTCATTAGAGAGTAAATAACAATTCTCCATGATGGCATAGCACATGATCCAGCAGCACATGCATGTGCCCATGTATGAGAGAGGGCATAATATCAGTATATGTCACTTATCAATAACAGCAGGAATATAGCTAACTTGCAGTAGATGCCATTATCAATGACAACAGAAGCAGAAAGCAATCTCTGCCAAAGAAGGGGCAGCAAGAATTTGTTAATGTGGCCAATCTTTGCCTCTACATAGTTGTGCTTTCTCTTAATTCACCAATTGCACCATTACTTCACAACAATGTTTATAGTATTGGTATCATTACATGTATCGATGACAGGGGATCCAGAAACATGAATTGATATCAACCAATGTTACGCCGATACTAAGAAAAATATGGTTGTTGAGAGAAACAATGGGGAAACATTAAGAAAAAAGTAGAATTTTTCAATGAAACTTCAAGAGATGTTAAACGACAAATCAAAATATTGCGAAAAGAATGCACACATGCCCGCTCGCGCACACATAATAAATTTCCATTTTATCGGGGCCTAACCATGTGCTGTCAAAAAAAATCAAGATAAAAGAAATATATAAAATTCGTAGCCAATTCATAGATTGGCCAACATTTATTAATATATAAAATTTCGACATTATTTATAGTGAAAAACACATTTTCCAATATAATTATATAAAAATGAAAATTTTAGGATTTCACCAATTTCCTCCATTTTTCACTTAAATGTTAATTTTTTAAGCCAAAAATCCAAGTCAATGCATGAGAATCATGCATAGACATGGATTTCCATTGCAATCCATGGGGGTGGAATTTGAAGTTTCTATGGATTTTTCCTCACCTTTTGAGTTCTGGTGCATCTTCATCTCAAGTAAAGATTTCTCCCTAAACCCAAACTTCGATTCAATAAAAATCAAGAGTCATAGAAATCACCTAAGGAGTAAATTCCCAAAAAAAAAAAAAAATCCAAGAAAAGAGAGGAGATTTTTTGGGTTTTTGGAATTTTTTCTATTTCTGTCAATTTTTTCCTATTTACGGATGTTTCCCTAGTACCGAAGATATTAAAGATGGTATCGCCGATACCAGGAAACTTTTATAAGGGATTCTTTTTAAAATACTGTTGATATCGATAATATCGCTAAACATCACCGATATTATTGAAAATATCGGTGATATTTAAAAAAAAAAAAATTAAACTTCCAATAGTTTCAGTAACATTGACCTAGCAATACTGATAATATTGAAGATATTATAAATAATATCGTTGACATCTCGAAAATTGTTTCACATAAATAATAGCTTTGTTGGGCACACATGCCTGTGCAAGTCAACTAATACACATGCCACCGCATATGCTAGGGTGGCACACAGCGCACACGTGAAATATCTATGCCATCCATTATGTGGACTCACCATGTAGATGCTACCGCCAAAAGATATGTGTGTGTTTGATTTGATAATATTTGTATAGTTTTCGGGTTTTTTTTTTTTTTGGTTTTTAATTTAATTTAATTTTTATTTTTTTTAGAAGTAATGGGTATTTTATTAGAAACTCACACAAGCAAGGAAAGAATACAGCCCAAGAAGAATAGAAACAAACTCAAAGATCATACGCTGCAGCTTTAACAAAGACAAACCAATCTTTAATAAAGCCTCTAACTTTTCTAACTTTGCTAATAACCTCATCTACTCCCTCAACAACATTCCTGAAGCAACGCCCATTTCTAGCTCCCTAAATGGACCAAAGCACAACCATAATAATCAACCTCCACGTAACTTTCTCGAAGTATCTAGACTTCCACCATGTCAGGCCCAAAACAATTCCTCTACCAATCCTGGCATCACCCAGTCAATATGAAGAGGAGAAGAAATGATACTAGATACTTCCCGCAAACTGACAATGGATGAAGAGGTGGTCAATACACTCCTCATTCTTCATGCACATCAAATAGATGTTAGCGAGGATCAAGGCTCTTCTCTAAAGATTCTCTATAGTGAGAATTCTCTACCTACCCACTAACCATGCAAAAATCGCCACCAGGGGGGAGGCTATGCATCGGCTCTAAAATCAAAGTAAATAGCAATATTATCGAGAACTTCCCAAATCGATCTCTATACCAAATCATCAACTCTTCAATGAAGCCATTAGGTTTAACTCTCCGGAGTAAGTTCAACAACTCGGTAAACTTGACAATTTCACCATCCAAAAGATTCCTTCGATAGGGGGGGACCCACACCACTTCCTCGTCGACCAAGGAAAAACAATCCGCCACTGAGATGAAGTCCAAGACAAGGCGAGCAATCCTAGGAAACTGGGTCTAGAGCGCCTAATCTCCACACCAAAATCAACCCAAAAACATATGCGATGGCCATTACCCAATTCGAAAGATACCCCCCTACGAATGAAGTGCTCAGTAGCAACCACTGCTTTCCATAACACGAAGGCTTTGTAAATGGAAGACCCTCTTGATGAACCAACTGCCTGCCTGAGTGTTATATTTATGAGCAATCTGCTCCCTCTAAAAGGCACCCGCCTCAATCCCAAATCTCAAAATCCATTTTCCACGCAAGGCTAAATTCATATCACTCAACATCCTATGACCAGCTCCACCCTCCATGATCGGCCTACAAACTTCATCCCATTTGAGAAGATGAAACTTCCTCCCTTCGCTGGCACTTCTCCGAAGAAAATCCCTTCTCATTTTTCAAGCCTGTCCAAAATTGATTTAGGACATTTGAATAGAGACAAGAAATACAATGGCATATTGGAAAAGGTTTTCTTGATAAGAGTTAATCGCCCTCCGAAATACAGATATCAACATTTCCAAGAGGTGAGCTTCTTCGCAATTCTCTCAATAACTCTATCCCAAAGATGCTTGGCCGACTTCCTTATGCATAAAGCTAGCCCCAAATACATAGAAGCGAAAGAACCCGCTTCACAACGATAAATACCCGCAAAGCGTAAAAGGTCCTCTCTCTCTCTCTCTCTCTCTCTCTCTCTCTCTCTCTCTCTCTCTCTCTCAACATGAATGCCTAACATTTTCGATTTCGCAGCATTGATCCTCAAACCTAAAACTGCCTCGAGGCAAACAATTAACTTTCTAAGATTATCAACTGCTCTGCTTCCACTTCACAAAAGAAGAGCATGTCATACACATACTGGAGATGAGTAATTTGACTGGTATTAGTTGCAACCTTAAAGTCACTGAAAAGAACATTTTCCGCACCCTTCCAAAGCATTATACTGAGAGCCTCCCCAACCAATACAAACAAATACGGGGAAAGAGGGTCACCCTGCCTGAGGCCTCTAGAGGCTCTAAAGTAACCTCTCGGAGATCGATTGACCAAAATAGAGAAGGAAGCTAAATGAGTGCAGGCTTTTATCCACTATCTCCACTTCCAGCTACAGTCTACAACCCAATCTATCTAGCATGTAGTCCAGACATCCCTACTCTACATGATCGCAGGCCTTCTCAATATCTAACTTGCACACCAATCCACTTTTCTTCTCCTTGTGTCTCGAATCAATGCATTCATGACAACAAGCGCGCTATCCAAGATTTGTCTCCCTACCACAAAAGCACCCTAATACTCGGAGATGACCTTTGAAAGAACTTTTTTAAATCTATTTCCAAGGATCTTTGCCAGAATCTTGTAAGAGCCTCCTATAAGACTAATCATCCTAAAATCTTTAAGCTACTCCGCCCCCTCCACCATTGTAATTAGGGCTATAAAGGTAGCCCCGAGCCCATAGTAGAGACGGTTCCACTTGGAAAATTCAGCCACAAAGTCCAACACATCTTTTCTAACAATACGTCAAAGCCTCTGAAAGAAAAACATGGGAAAGCCATCTAGACCAAGCGCCTTGTCCCCACACATCGAACCAAGGGCTTCTGTTACTTCATCCTCCTTTATTAGTTCTTCCAGACTGGCAGCTTCCTCAGTAGGAATCTTTTTTAAGTGAAGGTGATCCAATCTCGACCTACCCCATTGATCTCTAGTTAACAAAGCCTTGTAAAAAGAGATGATTGAATCACAAATCTTATCCTTGTCCGCAGATCTCGACCCATCAACCACCAAAGATGACATCCTATTACCTTGAGCATGAGTGCTAGCAATACTATGAAAGAAGCTAGTATTCTTCTCTCCCTCCTTGAGAAGCAATACTCTAGATCTCTAGTGCCATTTAATCTCTTCTTCTTTCGCACAATTGTCATATCTTAGTGAGAGAGCACCCCTGTTTTCTTTATCCTACATTGAGAGCCCTCCGCCCTCTTCTTTCAAATCTAGCACATGAATTTCTTCTGCCAGCTTGTCGAATTCTGCCTCACGAGCCCCCAGGACCTCTTTCTTCCACAACTTCAGCCTCTCCTTCAATATTTTAAGTTTCCTACTTATTTTGAAACCAACATAGCCTTCAATCGAAAATGTTTCCCATCAATATGCAACCAGCTGATCAAAATGTTCGATCTCTAACTATGCCTTTTAGAATATGAACTGTTTTGGGCCTCGGTTTTCTTCAACTACCTCTAGCACTAGGGCCGATGATTAAAAAAAAAAAAAAGTGTCGGGAGACCGCGCTAGCTGACTAGATGGAATTTTTCGACCCAATCTATTGAAACGAATTCATTGTTCCTTCGCCATTGCGGCAAGGTATGGGATTCTACAGTAGGCAGATGTTTCTTGGGTAATTCTTACCCGATTGAAGCCCACATAAGATCCTAGGATGTTGGTGGTGGTGAGAAACTTGGAAAGACAGGTGGAGGCTTTGTCTTCTTGCAGTCTTCTAGGTCGATTGGTTGAAGAGGAATAACCAATGCTTCAACAATATGAATAGATCAGCTAAAGAGGTATTATGTAGAGTTTCAATCGATTAGGGATTGGGCCCCAGGTTAAGGATTCTAGGTTTGGGTTGGGTTTGAGCTCCATGCTTTAGGATCTCTCTATCCTTTAGCCTTTTCATTGGTCTTTTAGCCTAGGTATTCCTCTTTTTTCCTTTTTTTCAGTTCTTTTAGTTTTTGTGGACCTGTTCTGTTTTTAGTTTTTCCTTCTTCTTCCTTCTTATGTTGTTCCTTTTTTTCTTTCCTTTTGCCTCTTGCCTTTTGAATAATATTATCATCTTTCAAAAAAAAAAAAAAACTACTCCAACTTACCTAGGGAAAGAGCACTACATCTTTATCATGACAACCACCATCTTGGACAAACCAGAAGTGCCAATTGAGTAACCACCAAAATTGAAAGAAAAAATTATGAAGACTTTTCGAAAAGCTAATATTTCCGCCTTGATGGAATCAACCACTCCATCTTACTTAGGGAAAGAGCAATGCTTCTTTATCATTTCCTAGGACAACCCCTATCCTAGACCGACCAAGGTTGCCAATTGAGAAGCCACCAAAGTTAAAGCTCTTAGAAGCCAACCAAGGAGGCTTCTGTGAGTCCATTGGTTCTCGATCCCACAACTAATGGTCACCTTTGAATCCCATAACAACCCTTTGGACTTGGGTCTCGCAAAGCCCAATTAAGAACCATATTGATGGTTCTTCTTTTTACAATTTCCCCACAAAAAACCTTGTTATCGAAGACTGGTTTCTTTCTTTCCACAACCCTACAAATTCACCATTCTCCAAATAATTTTGCCTCTACTTGCAAAAGGGCCTCATCTACAAGGCATTAAAAAATGGTCACATAATGGTTATGTAACAAACTAACAGTAATAGTGTTAATCGTTACATGTTACAGAAAAAAAGGCCCACCAAACCTTTTTTTAAGGGTGTAATAGCCATTCTGGCCTTGTAATGTAATGGCGACAAAAGTACCATGCTTGTCTAGCCACCATTTAATTAGATCTCTCACAAGGACCTAACAAATCCTGAAAAGATTGAAAAAATTGTCCCACAACTCTCTTGCCAAATACAATGGAAGAACAAGTGATCTATTGTTTCTGCACACACTTGGGAAGGCAAAGTTTCTTTTGCATGGGCTATCTTTCATCAATTCCAAGGACATAGCTGAACAGTAGATATGGTGCATTTTCACATTGAGGTCCCGGGTTCAAGCCTAGCTTACCTCTGGATCACGACGCCAAGCTTGAAATGCCAATGTGGCAGTAGATTTTTCCATCACCAACTGCCATGGGGGACCACCATCCGTCTCCTCAATGTAAGAAAAAAGGATCTCCAAATCAGCAGCTGTCACTCCAGGTTGCTCATCCTCAGCACCAGAGAAAGATGAACTGGAAAAGGCAGAAGCACCATTGAAACATGTCCTCTACTATCCAACTTAAAAACACTCATGAAGAAGATGTAACAATATTAACAAAAGGGGGGGGGGCTTCAAATTGTGATTCAAATACAAGAGCCAACACATAACAAGAAAAAGAAGATGCCAAGCCACCCAGGGACCAGGGGAAAATAGCATTTGGTTCCAACCTAAGTTATTGACATAGTATTTAACTGATTGCTACTGCAGTCGTTGAAATAGAATTAAAAGATATCCCTTGGTTCCAACCTAAAGCATGATAGAAACAGGAAAAAGAAGCCCTTCAAAACCTATCAAACATAGAAAGAAAAAGGAAATTCAAAGGAAGCACAATTAGATCAAGGAGAAAATCTGCATACTAAATCTTATATCCCAAAAACCCAAGCACAAGTAAACAAACAAAACGACAATCATGTGAATTCCCTGCTTGGGTTTTCTTTGGGTTTTTCTTGGTCAGGCTGTGGGCTTTTATTTCCGCTTTAGGTTGGATACGCTCCTTCCTTAGTTTGATTCTGTCTGCTTGGCTTTTTTTTTCCCACCGGCTGGTGCTTTTGATTGATTAAAAAATTCCAAAAAAAAAAAAAACTCATGTGAATTCATTTTCCATGAAACAAAATCAAACAAAAGAAAAGAATTAGATTATTTTCAGATATACCCAATTGGATTATCTAATAGCAAACACAATCATTTCAAAAGAAAAGAGTATTTCTGCAATTTAAGCTTTCTAAGCTCTAATATCCTTAAAATCCAATAAGCATACAAGCAGAATAAAATCATGCAATCTCACAGCAGGGAAAAAAAAAAAAAAAACTAACCATGAAACGAAACCTTCCAACTGAAATCTGAAATTTAAAGAATCTGATAGAGAGAGAACCAAATCACCGCTTACTTCTGATAGATGGTGATGCTACGATCGCTGGATATGTCATCAGATGACGGCGATTTCGAATAGGCCTTAAATGTTCTGAAGAATCTATTAAGGATCGAGAAGACAGAGAGAGCGGTCAAGGCGAACCAGATGCGCCTGGCGCCGAGACCTGGAGGGACAGTCCATACGAATCGAGACCTGCTATTTAGGGCGAGGAAGACGAGCGCAGCAGCCCACCGAGGGCGCCACGACCATCCGATAAGGAGCCCAGCAAGGATCGCGAACCAGAAGGGAAGCAGCCCAAGGAAGAAGGCGGAGATCGCCTCCGCCAAAGCCATTTTCTTTCTATAGTGGGATTGGAGATGAAATCCGTGGGAGATTCTCCGGCATTGGAGAAAGAGGGAAAAAGAAAATTCCTAGAAAAGAAGGAAATGAAAAACGAAGGATGGAATTCCAGAGAAGAAGAGAACAAGATCATCTGAATTTTTCTGATTTTATTTTATTTTCGTGGATGAGCTTTTTCTCTTTTTTCTTTTTTTCTTTTTAATCATATATATAAGGGAAAATAGCGGCGCGACGCGAAGAATCGAG
The DNA here is from genome assembly GCA_003013855.2 of Liriodendron chinense. Classification (NCBI taxonomy): domain Eukaryota; kingdom Viridiplantae; phylum Streptophyta; class Magnoliopsida; order Magnoliales; family Magnoliaceae; genus Liriodendron; species Liriodendron chinense. The sequence goes on along the minus strand of ML058509.1, from coordinate 574,847 downwards.
GTTGCGTTCGGCCTTCAAACTGTCCAAATTGTCAGAGTCGCTATAGATATTTCATAAGACCAAAATCGTATTTAGTGGACCATCCTAATATCTGATTGCCGCACTACTCTTCATTTTGTTGTCCATTATTCGTCCACCAATCGGCTATCCAGGACACCAGCTCAGTGCAAATTTTGGTTTATTTTGTTTGGTTGATCTGAATTTGATGAAATATCATGAAATCTTTCACCAAATCAGGCTGATTTTTTAAGAAAAAGTCATGAAAATTTGGTGCAACCAAACGCACCCATTTTGTCCAACTAAATTGTGGCCCACAATCAGTCATCATCCAGGACATCACTTGAGTGAATCTCTGATTTAAACCGTTTATGTGGTGGGTCTGATTGTGGACATGAGATGACCACAGAAAATATTCATTTGGAACATTTCTACCCTTTGAACGTTCGATTCCTTTTCTTCTTCGGAAGATCTTTCCAATCTTCCAGATTTTTCTGGCAGGCATTATCAGCTGTGTATATCCTTATATCAAAGGTTTGGATGACCAAAAAATGACCCCAGATCCAACGACTCTAGTACGAGGTATCCAAAGCGCGTACAGATCACTACAAAATGTGGGATGGTATGCAAAGTAATTAAAATTAAACTGTCAAAAATTATGAATCCCAGTTGATTATCCCACTGTTGGATTGGTGGATATCTATTGGACCGTGGAAAAAAAAAACGTCTACTTCAACAAATGAAAGTCAATGAAATCTTCTTCTTTTCATGGGTTAGTTCACACACTCCATTGTTAGTACACCCACCTGTTAATCACATCACAATGTTAGCCACCCTCACTAAGAGAATTGATACCATGGCCTCAGTTTTGAAACGATGCTATCTTTGCTCAGTCAACCACTTGAGCTATGGATCTGGGTGTAAAAGTCCACGAAATCATATTTTAGGAATTTCAACCAATCTGGTTTAGGGACTGTGAATCAGCTATGGTAGGGACTGTCAATCGGCTGACTCCAGAATGTTAGCTGGTGGGGCGGACGCTGAAATTCTATCGGGCACTTATGTGCAGCTTAGCAAGAGTTGAAGGCTGCTAAGGAGGGTATTTTTTTTATACACCCCGGAAGTGATTGATCCCTCCGCTCCGCTTACTCCTGTTTGCTCTTGCCATGACTTGTCAGCTACCTATGGTTTTAGGTTTTTTAACCCAAGAGTGGTGGCTTTGCTTGCCTTCCCTCCTGCTTCATAATTGTCAGGTGAAAGAACTGCGATCTGGCTTCTATCTCAAGGAAGCCATGCCTGAATTTGTGTCTAATCCCAAAAATCGGTAGCCTTGCATGTGCATCTATAAGTACATATGTGCATCCACACGTAAAGCTATACTGCTTTCAAGTATTTTGGAGGTGAACAGAGCTAGTATCCTCCTACACAACACATGCCAACCTGCTAAGTGTGTCAAGTTGGGATGTGGTTTCGCTGGTGACCCAACCCCAGCGAACCACCTAGTGTTAAAGCTCCGTGCACCTCACCATGATGCATGCCTTTCTTCCATTCATTTTTTTAGGTTCATTTAGGGCATGAGCTAAAATATGAGGCAAATCAAAAGCTCAACTAAACAACACCACCAAAATAATGGAGATTGAACACTTACCTTTGAAAACTTCGTAGGGGCCCACCATAATGTTTATTTGGCATCTAATCTGTTCATAAAGTCACATAACCCTGGATGAAGGGAAAACTCAAATATCAGCTTGATCCAAATTTTTTGCTGCCTCCATCAGGAAGTTTTCAACAGTAATTATTCAATACCCACGGTTCCTATGGTGTAGTCTACTTGAGCATTAGATCTTCCTCATTTTCAGGGCTCATGCCCTGATATAACTAGCAAAATGGATGGACGGCATGGAAAAAACATATACATCATGGTGGGGCCCACAGAACTTTGACATCAGCTAGCTGGCCGGTGTTGGGTCACCAACCAAACCCCATCCAGCTGCACCCACCGTGAGGATGATCATATGAAACGGTCACACAGGGCTAGGCATAAGAAGAGCCATGCTTGTAGGTGCAAGCGTGGACCGTTTAGGAAGTTTTTCCAAACCATTGATTGCTTTCGTGCCCAAAAGCCCCCTCATGATTAATTAGAGTGGTCCAGTTTTTTTGCATATGGTTATCTAAACAAATGGACCACCTTATGCACCACTCAAATGGACCACGTTACAACATGTGAATGTTGTGGACCTTATATATAGATGTCTTGGACAAAAAATAGGCAGGTGGTGCAGATGAAACAATGGTGGCTAAAATAAACTTGGCCAAGTTATTTCAGTCATCTATTTTCCTACTTGGTAGGCCTGGTTTTGGTCATGAATCCATGGATTGGATCTGCCTGACTTTGTCTTGTGGTAGGTTTATGGTGGGCCCTACGTCATGTTGATCCCAACACTATGCTACTGAGATGATCGTTAGAACCTCCTGAGCATATTTCTCAATCAAAACATGCACTAACTCCCATATTCAACCTTAAGTGGCTCCTGATGACCACATGCCCTTGAATGTCAGGGTTCGATTTTCTTTTGGTAGATAAGCTAACACTTGACCTTAAGATCATGATGCAACAACCATCCACGTAAGCCTGGTGCTATTTAGAAATTCTTAAATTTCATTCCTTTAAATTGCAATTATGATCATTTCTCAATTACCACTTATGAGCTGATTTGATAAGGATACCATACGACCGTCAAAATCCTAGATACAAGGCCTTTCCTAAAGCCACATAAGTGCATTGAATATTCTGTGGTGTTTTACCAACCCTTTCCATTCTACTCCAATGGTGTATTTCGATGTACAATTCAATCAAATTGTACGGGTTTCTTGACGTGTATGCAACTGAAAATTGCCACCCTTATTAGTTTCATTGTTCAATAGATGACCTAGTTAAAGTATTTTGGATCAGAGGCATGCTACAATGCCACTTCTTGAAGATAGTTTATGCCTCTTAGTGGTATAGCAGAGCTATTGCATGATGTCCCATGAATTCAACTAAGCCCTGACCCTCGCAGAGTCTTTATTTTGTCATAATACTGCAATAATGTCTATTGTTCCTTTACACTACTAAGAAAATAAGCTATCATCTTTAATCTTACTTTATATAAAAAGAAAAAAAGATAAGATAAGAAGAAAAAAGGAACTTAAAAAGAAAACGAAGAAAGAAGGAACTTAAAAAATAAAGAATAAGAAGAGAAGATGTATTTTCCGAATAAATTAAAGTTAGGGGCATATATAGGCTTTGAATAACCTTTAGTGAAAAATTACATAGATTCAATAATTATAAAGAATAAGAAGAGAAGATGTATTTTCCGAATAAATTAAAGTTAGGGGCATATATAGGCTTTGAATAACCTTTAGTGAAAAATTACATAGATTCAATAATTATAACACATGCATGGATGGAATTAATGTAGTGAATTTATCTATATATCTTTTAATTGATGCATATATATGTCATTATTTTATTTTTTTGGATTAATGAAAATTTTATTAATGGATGCATATATATGTCATTATGAATATGGGGATTATGTATATGTGCAATTAATTAGAACACAAGATATATATGTAACACACACTATAAATCTTTATGTGTGTGTGTGTGTGTATGCAATAATCCTTCACTTGTTTCAAATAAATGCCTCATATGATTTCCATTATTTTATAAAATTTTAGAAAGACAACGGGCTATTTTGTATATAAGAAGGTTTTGTATGTGAATAAATATACCTTTTGGACTTTAACATTTATTTGGTGTGGACTAGTCAAAGTTTATCAAGTATATAATGTTAAATGTTTTGAATTCATTATCTTAATTAATGAAATCATCAAGATTACATGCACAATTCTTTTAAGATTTTTAAGAATAGCAACCTGCTAGCACATTATATGGTCCGATGCAATCTCTCATTTATTGAGTAATTCATAAATTTAGTCATTTATCTCATAAGAAGCAGCCTACTTTTACTTGCGTATAAGTAAATTTATGAAAGGCAATCTTGTAGCTTAATTACCATAATTTAATGTCCATAAATTCATTAATAGAAAAATCTTAACCCTCATTCATTGGAAACATTTTTAGCAATGCATATATTATGGAAATGTAAGAGTGCATAGAATGCGTCTCTAAATAAATATTACTATTATATTTATCCAATCACTTGTATAATTTGTTCATCCCATTAAACATCATATTTCAATCAATAAATTAGATTTTTCATTCTAAGTGATTAATTATATATAGGCTTTAGTCGCATTCCCTTGAATTTTAAAAATCCGATCTCTACCAAGCCTCTTGGTTAATAGATTTGTCAAGATCTCATTTGACAATCATATACTAGATAGAGATTATTCCACTTTTAATAATCTTACTTGCATAGCTTTTCATTATACTACTTATTGTAAGCTTTACACAAAGTAGTATTGTTGTTGCAGCACATGAGAACAGTAAGCATTGGCTTACTCCATATAAGTACCTCTATTGATCACCACAAACCCAATCTCTTCTTCTTATGTTGATGCTTAGGTGATGAACTCCAACTTCATCATCAAGTTTGTAAGTTTGTTTGACTTCTAAAAAAATTCACTCCACCTCCTAAGGTGAGAATTCATCCACTTGTAAATTTTAAATTTTAAGTGGCATCACTGCAATCTTTGATTACAACCGGATTTTTCTTAATGAATTATAATTTTATATTTTTCTATAGAGATCTTAAAACTATAATTAATCCAGTGCTTATCATTGAAATTGCTTGTGTATCTATTCATTTTTCCTATTGTAAATGTTATATCAGCCTTATACAGTATAGCATATATCAATCACCAATGACCCTTAAATATTTAAGTCAAGATACACTTCTCCATATATTTCTCATTTAACATGACTTTATAATTATTAGGAGTAGGAAATGGTCTACAATCATATTTATTAAATCGTATAAGAATTTTCTCACTATAATAGGATTGCGCATAATTCCACCATCTTTTATTATGATCTTCATTTTTAAAATTACATTAATTTCTTTCATATCATTCATGTTAAAGCTAGCGGAATGAATTTTTTGTATCATTGATATTTTTTAGATTAATTTTAAAAATCAATTCATCATTCAAGTATAAGTAAATTATTACACCAAAGCTCTTTGAATATAATATAAATAAATAAGTCTCCACATTTGTCTTGTATTCATGAGAAATCATAACTTGATTTTCTCATGTTTTCTATGCTTTTTTCAAACAATACAATAATTTAATTAGCTTACACAAATTTTCTCATTTTTATAATACAAACTTCTTATTTTATTTCATTTGGATCACTATCTAAGAATGCCATTTTTATATCCATTTGGTGAATAGAAATGTTATTAATAGATGTTAAGGAAATGAATTTTTCTCATTGTTTAAACCATTTAGCCACGAATTTAATTTTATATTTAATGATTGTTCCATCTAATTTTAGTTTCTTTCTGAAGATTCACTTACAACCAATAAATTTTGAGTTACAAGATAGGTTTACTAAAATCTAATTATTATTGGATGTTATAAAATACATTTAATTCTTAATTGCTTTCTTTCACAAAAAAAAAAAAAAAAAAACCATAATTAAAGTTCATTGTCTAAAAATAAATAAAAGAATTACTTTCGATCATATATCGAGACAAAATCTATTTTATTTTCTGTCATGTTATTTTTTCTAAAATTTAAAATTTCAAGGCTTTTTTATTTTTTATTTTTTATTTTACTAGATTCTCCATCTTCAGTGTTTATTTTATTCTCTTTATAAGAAAAAACACTTTCAAAAAAGTTTGTATGTGCTTACTCAATAATTACATATATTGTCATATGAATGGTGCAAATTCTTAATAAGTGCATTCATAGGCATGAACAATAATTCTCTTTTTGCATATCTCATCGATCACTCACTTTTCACACACATGGCACTTGGATGTGATATCCGAAGGAACTAAGGTAAGCCCCACCTTAGATGTTCCATCTCCAAAAGTAAAGCGCGCATAGGTAATCTTAGCCATTAAAGTCGAAGAATTTTTAAGTAAAATTTAACTGTCAACAAAACTTCAATTGACTTTTCTTTTCATGACCAGGCCTGAAAGATCAGTCTGTTCTACACATAAGTGGACCACATATGTATGACAGAAACACCTATTAGAGAAAATGATTGATTTGTTAGGATAAGACTCCTCAAATCTTCATGTACAAAGGCCACTGACCGGTCGGTCACAATAGGAGAACAAGACAATAACTTTTCTGAAAAATTTCTGAGCATTGTCGACCGATCGACATGGGTCATTGACCGGTCGACGGTGAGCTCCGACCAGTTGACAGGTTTCCTTGTTGGAGTTGGTTTCTTGCGCGGTTTTACACAAGGAGTTTCTAATCTTGATTTTCTCCTATTTAAAGGAATGTAATCCGAGATTAGGGTTGCCGCCAATGGGTCAAGGTTTCTTAAAGGGGATTGAGAGAGTTCTAGGTTGAAAGAAAGAGCTATGTGGAAGCTTTGAGTTCTCTGGGATGAGGGAAATAGCTGTATTTGTCATTCTCATGTGAGAATTAGCTTTGTTAGCTTCGGATTTCTCTTGTAGGCTTGATCCGAGTTGTGTTTCTTCTATCTCTTGTAACTTCTAAGAACATAGTGAATTGGTGTCGCTTTGTGCTGTGGTTTTTTACCCATGAGGGATTTTTTAACGTTAAATTCGGATTGTCTTCTTATATGTGTCAATTTGCTTGTGTGATTGTCATTGTGGTGTATTCCTCACTGCTTTGATTGCTTCCGCTGCTGGGCTCTTAACCCCAACATGATTAACTATAATAGTTAGATTTTCGAAGATAGAACATTTTCCTAATTAAGGAATTAGGTGACCCTTTCAACACTTGGGTCCAACCTATTTAGGGCTTTATCTGTAACTTATTTGATGGTCCATTAACTAGATGCGGTGGCCCCAAATCTAACCAACTCATAAATCACAAAGATGAGAGCATCTAATCTCCCAATCAAATGACCCACATAAAATGACATCCTAATTACTCAACCACATGATAGCATCACCCTCCTTTTTTCTTCTTCTTTTTGGGTTGTTGCCTGAAAAAAGTTATAAGCCTGCCGCCAAGCAATGGACGGCCCACATGAAATAATCATATATAACTAATGCATGGGATATTTTAAATGGGAAAGTGGACAACCTTGGACACTTTCTTTTGCTTAGGTTCAAAGGGACTCACTTTTAGTACACATGGCAAAAGTGCATGAACCCATCATAAATCATCATTGTCCGATGGAGACAGACAGGTCAGGTACTCCAGCCCCGGAAGAGAAGGTTCTTCTGTTGCTGATTCTTTAAGACTAAGTCTCATTAATTAAAGCTGATATTAATTACTAGTCGTTGGATCTGGCAATCTGGGTTTAATAATCCAGTGGCCCCCTAACATTCACGTGTTGCATGTGATTAGTTATAGCTTCTAGACATTCTATCATTTTGCTTTCTGTGCAGATCTGAATCACCAAAGAAAGGCAGTGTAAATATTACTTTGCTTTCTATGGCTCCAAGATGAGTTTAGGATCTTCTAATCTTAAAATATTTTCAGGACAATAGCTTTGATTGATGAAAATGACCTGAGATCCAACGGTTTAGATTGTATTCCATCAAACCTCTTCCAATAGCAGATGCGTGATACACGGGCCCTGCTTCACGGATGGGATGTATATGTATATGTATGATTGAAAAAAAATGGATAGAAAGATAACTGACCAGCTATCCATATTCACCTTACATGGGGTGATGGGGCTGAGTTTATTTTTGGGCCAGGAGGTGTACGGTGGGGCCCAGCAGCCAGAGCTGGGGGACACTATCATAGATGGACCCAGTACGGTGGGGGCCCAACAGCCAGCTCACACAATGCTATCCACATGCCGGTTGCTGAAGCGAATTGCCTGGTGACTATGCTCATGGTGGGTTTTGATTGAACCACCGCCGCTATCAGAGATGGGCCCAGTACTCAAGCAACTTTCAAAAAATGCTTTATATGGGCCCAACTCTAATAGTGACATGTGGCCTAATAAAATCCCACCACATCAGCTAGGGAGAGTTACCCTTTTCGTGGGGCCCACCTTGATGATGTGTTGTATATCCACATCGTCCATCCGTTCTCTAGCCCATTTTAGGCCATGGTCCAAAAAATTAAGCAAATCCAAATATCAAGTGGACCACACCATACGAAACAGTGGTGATTGAGTTCTCATGATTAAAAATTCCAAAGGGCCTACCATAAGGTTTTGGTGATGTTTATTTTCCATCCAACCTGTTGATAATGTCAAAAAGACCGGGATGAAGGGGAAATACAAATATCAATTTGCTCCAAAACTTTTGTGGCCACTTAAAGGATTTCAATAGTGATTCATAGCTTTTTCTAGTGGTATAGTCCACCTGAGATTTGGATCTTCTTAAGATTTGGGATTGTGTTCTAAAATGAGATGGACGGCGTAGATATAGACAAAATACATAAAGGTAGGCCCCACACGGTGGATACAGAAAAAATACATAAAGCTGTTATCAGAGCAACAACTAATCCGCTTTTTCCTCCCCACTTTTTCCTGTAGTGTGCCCCACTGGAGTTTTAGATCCGCCTCATTTTTTGGCTCATATCCTAACATGATTTTGAAAAACAGATAAACCGAGTGAATTTCTTACAAACATCATGGTGGACCCCACCTACCTTCCATCTCATGCAGTCCCGTCTAGTGGAAGGGTGTGCGCGGGACGCACAGCGCCCTCCCACTGCATTTTCTGCTCACCGTCGCGACTAGTCTATAGTCTACTGCATCAGCGACCGAGAGTCATTGACATGTCGGTGAGGCAAGAGTCCAAGCAGCTCCCGAAGATGATCTGTCGCAAGGATCTCTGTTGGCTGCAAACAAAAAATCTCCTTTTGCTGCTTTTTACTAGTCCACGTCATCACATTGTAAGACAGGCTGGTGCGGATGAGCTAGGGCTCTGAGGGCCACTGTGACGTAAGGAATGTATCCACACTGTCCATTCACTATTCCATGTCATTTTAGGCCATGGGCCCAAAAATAAGGCAGATCCAAGATCAAGTGAACCAAAAAATGAAAATTAAACTCTGGCCGTTGAAAACTTCTTAGGTGCCACAGTAAGTTTTGGAGTAAGCTTATATTTGTTTTTTCCCTTCATCCATGTCTCTATGATCTTACGAACAAGATAGATGGCAAAAAAACATTACATTAGGTCCAAGGAAGGTTTCAACCGTAGGCATCATTAGGACTGCTGCTTCCTGTGGTGTGGCCCACTTGAACTTTGAATCTGCCCCATTTTTTATATGAAAAAGTGAATAGACGGTGTGATATCCCAAGCTCTACCGCTGCGGGCGCGGGTTAGCTACTAACAGCTTCAGTAGGGAGATTTGCTACTGACGTGACCGTCACTACGCTCTGCGGCCCCCACCATGATGTGTTGTATCCACACTGTTCATCCAGTTGAAGATATCATTTCATGGCATGAGCCGATGAATGAGCCAATCCAAAGCTTAAGTGGACCCACCACAGAAAATAGTGGGGAATGAGAGGACCTGAGAAGGCATTTCTTGAAAGGCTTTGACAGGAAATCCGCGTCCCATAGGCAGGAACACTGCATCTACGCATATAGCACACGTGTCCAAATCCAGACTGTCCAAATAGGGGGCCATTGTTCGGTGGTGGACATGGGCTAAAATCAAAATAATCAATGGTCCGAATTCAACAAACAAGTATCCACTTCTAAGAGATCCGATCAATCTAATTTTGGAGTCATCCAACTTATGCATTAAGTTACATGATTTGGACGGTTTGGATTGTCCTACATGTATGCCACGTGTATAATGGTTGTGTGCAAGCATATCATCATTTCCACTTAACTAAACTAGCGGGCTGATACTTCGAAGAGTTGACAGAAGACTTTTCTAAGAAATATTTTCATTGTATACAAGTTCGTCATCGCGAGGAAAGATTTGATCCGTTACACGATGGACCAATATGGATTCATTGCCTTTTCATAGTGATGACATGCATATAAGTCTGGAGACTCAAAACCACCCATTCGATGGCCCCACTGTGAAAAATAACTCGAATGAATGTGAACCATCGACCCCTAGCTTTTACCTCACTTTTGACAGGCCCAACCCTATATTAGAATTTCGACTCATGGGACGGCCCACCAAATGGATGGTCAAGAGCAGAAGATACTGATGGCACACGACCTCCACACAAAACGACTTATCGTAATGACTAGTTTATTTCAAGTCGGTGGTAGAGATAGATATACACTGAGTTTCAATGTATAAACACCGAATCAAAGAGAAAAACAGATATGAATTAGATATGAATCACAACAATGACATTGAGATCTGACGTGATCTTAAATCAGACATCCAAACAGCCACAAATATCAGAAGATTATAGCAAAAAAAAAAAAAAAAATCAAAAACAAAATCCATGTAAACCACAGATAACCAAATTCAAGAAAGAAATACTAAAAGGGCCAAAGCCTCTGTCTTCACGTTCTCTCGCTGCTGGGCATTTCATCGATCAGGTGGATGGCGCTGCTGGCAGGTCCTTGATCCACGAATCCAAGGGTTTCCCAACCGAATACACGATGAATCCAATCTTCCTCAGCTCATCCATATTCACCACATTCCGCCCGTCGAATATAAAAGCCGGCTTCTCCATTCCCTCATAGATCCTGCGGTAATCCAGCGTCTTGAATTCGTCCCACTCTGTCAAGATGCAGATCCCGTGGGCCCCTTTCGCCGCCTCGTAGGCATCCCAGACCACCCCCACCTGCTTCGACGCCGTCGGGCTGCTCGGCACCAGGTGCTGTGGGTGATCCCAATCGAACTTGTTCGTCGCCAGGTCCCGCCGGATCTGGTCTTCTGTCACCTGCGGGTCGTAGATCGATAGCTGGGCCTTGTCCCCCAGCAGCCCGTGGCAGACGTCGATCGCAGCCGTCTCACGGGTATCTCCCGTGTCCTTTTTGAACGCGAACCCTAGGATCGCAATCTTCTTTCCGGAGACGGTGTTGAACATGGACGAGACGACGCGGTTGACAAAACGGGCCTTTTGGTAGTCGTTGATCTGGACCACCTGCTTCCAGTAGCTTGCAACCTCGGCGAGGCCATTGCATTCGCAGATGTAGACCAGATTGAGGATATCCTTCTGGAAGCAGGATCCACCGAATCCGACGCTGGCGTTGAGGAATCGGTGCCCGATCCGGGAGTCTTTGCCGACTGCGTAGGCAACTTCAGAGACATCGGCCCCGGTCGCCTCGCAAAGGGCTGACATTGCGTTGATTGACGAGATCCGCTGAGCGAGGATGGCATTGGCTGCGAGCTTCGACAGCTCGGCGGACCAGAGGTTCATGGTGATGATCTGATCCTCGGGCACCCAATGGGCGTAGACGGCTTTAAGGGCAGCAACGGCCTTCTGGCCCTCGGGCGTCTCACGGCCGCCAATCAGGACACGGTCCGGCTTGGCGAGATCCTCCATGGCGGTGCCCTCAGCGAGGAATTCAGGGTTGGACAGGATCTGGAAGTTGATGCCGCGGCTGTTGTGAGTGAGGATCTTCTCAATGGCCTCGGCGGTCTTGACGGGGACGGTGGATTTCTCGACGACGATCTTATCAGATCGGGCAACGTCAGCGATCATGCGGGCAGCCGATTCCCAGTAGGTGAGATCAGCAGCCTTGCCGGCACCGAGGCCGCGGGTCTTGGTAGGGGTGTTGACGGAGACGAAGACGATGTGGGCATCGGCGACGTGGGATTCGACATCGGAGGAGAAGAAGAGGTTCTTGTTGCGGCAAGATTTCACGATGGCGTCGAGGCCGGGCTCGAAGATGGGGAGGCGGTCGCTGTTCCAGGCGTTGATGCGGGAGACGGAGATGTCCACAACCACCACCTGGATGTTGGGGCACTTGTAGGCGATCATGGCCATGGTGGGGCCCCCTACATAACCGGCGCCGATGCAGCAGATCTTCGTCGCAGCCATCTCTCTCTCTCTTTCTCTGTCTTTTCTTTCTTCCTCGTCTGGGAAGAGAATGGGAATGAGGGGTATTTTTATAAGGGAAGGAAGGGCTGTTGCTCACTGGCAATAGTAGCCATCCGAATAATACTCTTTACTCTTCCCACGCGCCTCGTGTGGAAATCAGGACCGCTCATCTGGGTCCCGCCATGTATTTTCTCTGGCTAAGATCAGGACCGTACAGCATATGTCAAATGGGAATATTGGAGTCGCCATTACACATGTGGAGCATATTCTCACTAATCCTCTTCGTTATAAGGCCACGTAGGCAATTGCCGCGTGCCGGAAACAGTATTTGTCTTATATCCACGCCGACCATCCGTTTCACCAGCTCATTTTAGACCATTACCCTAAAACTCCAGCAGATTCAACATCGGACACGGATTTCATGGGGACGTGGATTGCGCGGTGACCCTTCCACCACATACGTCCGTGTTGACTGACGCTTGACCCAAATCAGTAAGAAATCGGACTGCCTACTCAGTTACTCATTGCGTTTTTATCTAAAACTTTTGTAGCCCCAAATAGTTTACAAGCCCTAAAATTATCCAGAGGGGTTAAAATGCATAAATCACAGTGGGCCCCACAGAGTTCCCTCCGCCAGCTTAGCTCACCAAGTTATTCATTTAGCAATCTGCTTATATGTAACGATTCGCATAGGCTCTTTTTTAATTATCAGTGGCACCTGATCCAACTAAATTCAGCCAAATTAACTTACCACCGGACCTCCATGATAACAGGGTCATTGTGCAATCGATAGATGTCGATTTCATGGAGCCTGTTAATCAAAGAAAGTTAATTGACCGGTCACCAAATCAACACATCAATGGGGCCTCATCTCATATAATGGCCGGATCAAATCCCGCCAGTCAGGTTGCCAGGGATATCCCTGATTTCTTAACCAAAAGTTCTGTGAAGCTCATGGCATGATGTTTGTGTGGCATCTATTCCATTCATCAGTTTTGTCAGCTTATATTAGAAGATGATCTAAAAAATAAGGCAAGTCCAAAACTAAAGAGTTTTGTCGAAGATGATCTAAAAATTAATGCAAGTCCAAAACTAAAGTGGGCCATATCATAAGAAACAGTGGGATATAAACACCCACCGTTGAGACATTCAAAAGGGCTACTGAAGTGTTTATGTGCTATGCAAACCCATCAACAAGATCATTATCAGCTGGATGAAGGAAAAATGCATAAATATCAGTGTGATCTAAAACTTATGCATGGCTAAAAAATATTTCAGTAATGAGTGTTCAATCCCCACCGCTTGAGCCCTGAAATTTCCCCACCCTAACACATGCTAGAGGTCTAAACTGCTAATACTTTGTACATGTCTTGTTAAAAAATCAGCGCAGTCCGGTCAAGTGGGCCATGTCATCGTCATCATCTCATCTAAGTCTTATTCCAACAAATATCAAGTGGGCCAGTGGAGGAGCACATATTAAACCCCCACTAGATGACTAGATGGACTTAGATTGTCAAGTAAATGTGTGGACCCGGTGGACCATGCACTGATTAGTGCATCATATTATCAATTTCGTGATTGTTTAAGTCAGTTGAGTTTTGTGAGCCCCAACGAAGATTGAAGACTCAAGACTTGAAGATCGTAGCAGCTTTCTGCACTTAAGTTCAAGACAAATCAAGCTCGGAAGGTAAGTTGATATATACAGCCTATAGGATCCCAAAACACCCAAATCTATGGCATTCGAATCATGCTTTATGTTTGCCAGTTGATCCACGGACTAAAGGTCAAGATGATCAGTCTTGAACATCCATTGTGTAGGTGCCAAACAGTTAAAAAAACTAGAAAAACCATCTCAGTGCGCACCAATAAGGGATGATGAATTTTAGCCCAAATCAGGCCATGAAATAAGCCTGACGACCGGTCAACTGAAGGAGGTATTCAGACAACAAGTCTTTTAGAGAAAAAAAATATCATCTCTGTCTGCCTGAAGATCAGTCTGAGGACTGGTCGTTGGCCTCCTAGGACCGGTCACATGATCGGTCGTAAATGGACGAAAAACGTCCAGCAACAAATTGGTGAAATTTGATTAAGGGGAGATGGTCTAAAGACCGGTCGCTGACCTCTCAAGACCGGTCGCACGACCGGTCGTGTAACGTCCCGTAAATTTTCGTACAGATAATAGTGTACGGATGACCGTACATCTTAGTTAATTAGATTTCCTAATCTCTAACTTAGAAGAGGAAGATTAATTAGTACAAATTGGACTAGATTGTTAACATTCTGAAAAAATATATGGCCCTTGCTCTAAATAGCCTTCTGGAGGGCTACATACATAAACCACTAACTTCACTTGGGTCAGAAAACTACCCACTAATTCCTGTAAGGCCATTTGGGCGAATTTCCCAGCTTTTATATAAACCCTTTTGCTGAGAAATCCCCAAATCGAATTGGGAAATTTTCAGGAGAGAAAGAGAGAGAAAGAGAGAGAAAGAGAGAAATTGAGGGAGAGGGAAGAGAGAGAAAGAGAGAGAAAGAGAGAGAAGAAGAAGAAATGAGGTTGAAGATGTCCTTCTTCCTTTCCTCTTGAAGTAGGAGGTTGCTCTAGCCTGTCGATTCCGTCGCTGGAGTGGTTCTCTTTGCGATTGGAGGTAAGAATCGAATCCTACCTTGCAACTGCGAATTATCTTAGGTTTGAGACTAAAAATCTCATCCTAATTGGGTTTTCTTGTAGGAATAGCTGATTTTCTTTAACCCTAACCCTAGACAGTTGGACGGACGAGGAACCCTAGACCTTAAGGTGCGGGCTATACTTCAACTCTTCTATTTAACATTCCTAAGGGTATTAGACATGATACTTACAGTCATAGAGTAGGACTTTGAGTTTCTTATCTGATGGTATGTCTCAGTACAACATGCATGTGTGTTACATGGCTTATTTGTTTGATGAAATGGGTAAATGATTTAATTGTTACAATTGATTTGTGGAATTCGTTGAGATGATGGAATCTGTATCTAATATGCCTAATTGTATGATTAACGCACATGTACTGTTTGTCATGAGTAAAAAGGGGACAATCGATTAATATGGATATCCTAGTTGGATTGGATGTTCAGGGTTGGTTGGTTGACGGGGTGAACTTGACCGATCGACAGTAGTTTGGACTACACGGGTCGTTTGTGCCCAATGCCGGTTTGGTCAATGTTCTCTCTGTATCAAACAGCCATATCCAAAGTCAAGACATGTTGGGTGGTAGATAGCTTGTAATGAATGACTTGTCCCGAATCTGGAATACTAATGTTATTAAATGAAGCGTCCAATGATAAACGTATGTGCGACACGATCCTATGAAATCTCCTTGGGCCGGGCATGGTGGTGTGGGACACCGTGTTCGTGCCGTCGGCCTACGCTGTGGCATTGAGCCTCCCCGTAGTGACCATAAGCTATTGTAAGGGCGCCAGTTTGTTTTGGATAAATCTGAATAGCTGAGGTACTGATTTGAATAGAATGATTCTTATGTTCTAAATGTATTGAAAATTGGAGATGGGATTCGTGGGCTACTGGCGATGATAGACACTCGCACCGTCGGGAGTCAGATGGTCCTGTTCAAGACCTACTGTATGACATTAGTAAATCAGAATCACTAATCTTGCTGAATGAAATTAATACCAATAAAGGCCAAACTAACCATGCATACATGTCATCGGCAATCTCAGTGACTGGCTGACTGTTTGAAAGGCCAGGGCATTCGTGAGAGCCTTCATACTTGCATTATGTGTAGCTGGTTTATAAGTAAAGGGAATACTGTATCCATGTGGATTCCGTTGTGACTGCCCGAGACATGCATTGTGTGCGAATTCATAACATTCATGCATTAGTACAACTATTCTAGGACTCTTGTATGTTTTGTTTGATATATTATCTATGCTTGAATGCTTGATTGATTATTAAACTTAGACTTATAGCAGCATTGAGTTGATTACTCACCCCCTCAATCCTGGGTGGTGTTTGGAAAAACATCAACCAGACTCTAATGTAGAAACAGGTACTATGGATGATGACGTTCTTCAGAATGAGTTAGAAGATTTTGTAGAAGACGTCAGTTATTTTCAGTTCTCGGATGGTAGAGAATAAGATGCACTGACATCTTTTAGTTGATGTTTTGGGGCCGTTTGATGGCTAGATGTGTAATGGCCCAATTCTTTTGGACATGTATATTGGGGCATCTTGCTGTGTGGGCCCCCTTTATTTTGGACTATAATGTACATTTGTAAATGCTGGACCAGGTATGCACTTATCTTTTGTCCTTACTTTAAAGTTTATTTAGTTTTAAACTTGCGACATGATATTCTAAATCATAAATGCATTAATCACGCTTCCGCATAAGCATAGTGACACCCGAAATCTCAAGAGTCGAGGTCATGCTCGACTCCTGAAATTTGGGGCGTTACAGAGTTGGTATCAGAGCGCGAGTTTAGAGCTAAACTGGACCTTGAGTTATGGACTTGACCCAACCTTTACGCCAACGTAGTTTGGACTCTATGGTTTGAAAACCGTGGAACCTTAGGGTTACCATACATTAATCATATAAGTATTAGTTATAAGAAGTAAGTTTTAGGATTCCTAGGATTCTAGCTGTGATAACATTAGGTTCCAGATGAGGTGTTAAGGTTCTAGGATTTAGAATCCAAGTTTTGGGTTTGATGTGTTGAGAAATGGAGAGTAGTAATGTACTTTTGAACGAGGAAATTTAGATAGCTTGGTGGCCCATAACCATTTGATACAAGTGACTCAATTTTCTGTTTTTCACTTCCATTGAGATGGAAGAACTTTTGGCCTATTTTTGTTTGTTGTTGTTTGATTTTCACTTCCATTGTTTTTCACTTCCATTGAGATGGAAGTAATTATGATGGGCCACTAGTGGGCTGAGATTAGAGAGAGAAAGAGTGGAATGAGAAGGAAAGAAAGAGAGAGAAAGTAGAATGAGAAAATTGGAGAGAAAGAAAGTAGAATGACTTAGAGAATTAGAGAGAGAGAGAGAGAGTGGAATGAGTTAGAGAGAGAGGGTAGAAATGGAAAAGGGGGCCAGCAAGGACCGGCCGACCGGCCAGTGCAACCGGCTGACCGGTTGGCGCTGGACGTTGGCAACAGGCATGGACTCTTTGAGAATTTTTTTGAAGAAGGAGACCTCCAGGAGAGCCGGCCGACCGGCTGCAGCAGGGTCTGACCGGACGTTGATGACCGGCTGGCCGGTTGTACAGCCGGCTGACCGGATTGAGCTGTTGAGTGGAAAATAGGGTGGACAGCAACAGCCGGCCGACCGGCTATAGCCATGGTCGACCGGCCGGATCTGATGGGGGGTATATAAATTAGAAGAAGAAAGAGGGTTTGAGGCAGAACCCTTCTTCCAGAGTTTCCCCAAAACCATTTCTCTGTTCTTTCTCTTTTCCTTACTGTTAACATCTAGCTTCCAGCAACACTATGGAGAACATACGGAGGAAATAGGGATTTGATTGAGAAGAGTGATCCAGGGAAGGTGATTGGAAAGATTTTCCAATTTTTGGTATCTCTGAATCTTCTTCCCTTGTTTCTTTTCTTTCCTTTTGTTGTTTTTTTTTCTCTTCTGTTTTCTTTTCTTTTTCTTCATCACTCACAAATCCTAGGTTTCAAATTTCTGTAAACCCTTTTAAATCCTTCCATCTATTGTCAATACCTTAACAGTGCCAAGCTTTGCTTAAGCTTTTCTCTTCCACCTCATTTGTTTTTGGGGTTTTCTTGATTTTGAGACCTTTTGAAGCTTCCCAAACCCACTTAGATTAGGTTCTTCCTTTCTTTTGTTTTTGTGGGTGGTACAAATGGCAAAGAAACGTGCCACCATGGAGGAGGCACCACAACGGGAGCGCCGTTCTAAATATGCGGAAGATGTTGTTGTGTCGGCTCCTGTTCTTGCATCTACTCGAGGCAAGAAGGCACCAAGACGAGGCCGAGGGGGTCCGTCTATCTCCCGTGATTTACTAACGACATCGAGGGAGTTGGTACCTGAGCAAACCTCACCTGTGAGCATGGGCAGATTTGCAAACTGCCTTGTGTGCTTTGAGGGATTTGTGGATAAGAAGATGCTTCCTGAAAATCCCATGCTTGCTGGTCTGTTGGAAGTTGGTTGGGATCCTGTTCTCACTCCATACAGTAGTGCTGATGCAGAAATGGTAAGAAGCTTTTACTCGTCTATTCGCAATCCATGTCAACAGCCGTTGGGGTTTGATGTTCTGATTGGTGATAGATTGATGCATGTTGATGTGGATGTAGTAGAGAGAGTCTCTGGTGTGCCGAAAGGCAAAATTGTTATCCTTGAAAATGATTCCAAGAGGCGGAGGTTCAGAGATGACAGGACTACCTTTGTTTGTAGTGAACTCAAATTGTGGGAACAAAAGAATAGTTGTTTGAAGGCATCGAAAATGCGTTTGGAATTCCGATTACTTCACCGTATTTTCATTTCAAATCTGTATCCACGAGTTGGGAATCGCACGGAAGTATCTCAATATATGCTTGAAGTCCTTTATCGTGTGGGAAAGGGGGAAAGTTTATGTTTTCCGTCGATGGTTATTCGTCACATCCTGACAGCCGCAGCTCTATCTAATCACACCAAGTCACTCGCATTCGGCCGTTTGGTGTGTAAGATAGCTCGACATTTTGGTCTTCGCAGTGGGCCGCATGTGCAATTCGAGCCACGAACTGTTATCGGTCCAATCAAGATTGGATCTATTGACCCAAATGAACCTCCTTCAGAACGGATTGACATAGAAGAAGAGCGTCGGGAAAGAGAAGGAAGTAATGAGGGGATAGAAGAAGAATTCTTATCTCCCTTAAACATAACAGAACGTTTAGATAGCATGCAAGAAGAGCTGACTCAAGTTGAAGAGCGACAGAAACACTTGGAAAAGAAAGTAAACAAGATGTATCGAATGATGAAGAGTCTATTTCGTTGTCTGCAAGGAGAAGGTGCACCACCACTTCCGCCCGATTCTCAGGATCAGTAGATCCGGTATATAAGAGTAGTATGTTCGCTTGTTGACAGTAGTGGTGGTATGAAAGAGTCTAGTTATGAGTTTAAGAAGTAGATTTAGTTTCTTTTGTTTGTAATGAAGTCAGTTTCTATGGAGCAATGTAGGATACATGTTGAAAATGAATGAAATTGTTCCAAATTTTGGTTTGTAATTATTTCTCTTACTCCTCTTGGTACTTAGAGATTGTTGGAAAGTGAATTGTGTCATATGTGATATAAAGTTGCCTTTAATTGCGTATTATATGTCCAAACTACAGGACATGCAGCCTAAAAGTAGCTACACTTTTGTTCGACGCCCACATGGTAGCGTAATGGAAGTTCCTGGCCAAGTGACCTCTAGTGGGGCAGAGAATCTAAATGTTGATGTGGGTCAAGGACTTAACTCTGAGCAGCCACCCACGACACACGACCAGGTGGTCGAAACAGATATACATTCAACTTCTGGGGCAGATCACACAGTTATCCCAGGACCGCCATCACTTGAACATCAAGGGTTAATACCACCACCCATAGCCCAACCAGCCCCAGGTATGGATATGATAGCACAAATGTTATTGCTCATGCAACAACAACAACAACAGACTACTTTGTTGCAACAACAAAACAATAGAATGCCCTACAGCATCAGCAGACTCTTGCTGCTCTGGTTGGGGCGATTACTCATACTGGGAATGCTTCGACATCCACCCCTCGACCAGTGTATCAGACCACCCCAGCCCCTCGGGAGGGTCCATTTAAGCGGTTCCAGAAACTTCGACCGCCCATCTTTATGGGTTCTCATAACCCGGCCGAGGCAGAATATTGGTTAGACCGAATGTTAAAGATGGTTCAGCAGATGGAATGTTCTGAATCAGAACAGGTGAATCTGGTAACCTTTATGTTAGAGAAAGAAGCTAATATTTGGTGGAAAGGCGTCTGTAAATCAGTCCCAGATACCTATGTGTGGACTTGGGAGGACTTTGAAACTAAGTTCCATGACAAATATTATCCTCTCACCTATCGCCTCGAATGCGAGAAACAGTTTCTTAGTCTACAACAGGGAAATATGTCTGTAGTAGAGTATGAGAGTCGATTCACAGAGCTCTCGAAATACGCACCAACAATAGTGAACGACGAAGCGACAAAGATGCGTCGTTTCGCGGTGGGTTTGAGGCCTGGAATACATACCAAAATGTGTTGTTCCGATATTTATACTTATGCTGGAATGGTAGAGAAAGCCTTCCGATCTGAAGAGGATGGTATTTGTCTCGCACAGGCGCGATTTCAAATGAGGCAAAAGACTAAGCCCGATATGGTGTTACAACAACCGTTTAATAAAAGGGCTCGGATAGGACCGTCAACCGTTTGTAACTCATTTCCTACCTCCACGGCTAAAGCGAATCGATATTGTACGTATTGCCGCAAGCCAGGTCACATAGAACCGTTCTGCTTTTCCCGTATGAGAGATAATGGTATCACCCCTCCGCAGCAGATTAACCGTGCACCGCAGCGAACAATTTCAGTTCCTCCATTACAAACTGTTCGCCCTCCTTTACACCCAAATCATCCAAATCACCGTCTGGGTGCTCATGCACCAAACAAGCCACAACAAGCCCGAGTTCATGCTATCACTGCTGTAGACCTCAATGAGGACGATGTTCTTCCTCAAACATTTCAAGGTACGGCCTGTATATGCGGTATTCCTGTACACTTATTGGTAGACACTGGGTCTTCTGTTTCTGTCATTTCTTCTGAACTTGTTAAACGACTTAAACTGCCCGTCGCGCCGATGTGTCTCGTCACCTTATTCACTGCCTCGGGAAGTAAACTTGATGCGCAGTGGTTGTGTCCACAGTGTCCCCTTATCTTAGGAGATAAGAAGGTGATGGTTGATTTTGTAGTAGCAAAGATTCCTTGTATAGATGTTCTTCTTGGAATTGATTGGTTAACTCCTGCAAATGCGGAAATCATTTGTGATGTTAGGACCGTCACCATACATATTGCAGGGGAGTCGGCTTTCACATTTCCAATGCAGATCAGTCGTCAGGGCCGTATCGACTTATACACCATTAGGAAGGAAGGAATGAAACAATCGAAACTTCTTGATACCAAGTTGGTAAAGGATTTTGAGGATGTGTTTCAGCCCATACCTGGACTACCTCCTCAGAGAGAGATCGATTTTACTATCGATCTTATTCCTGGTACAGTGCCATGTTCGCAACCAGCATATCGCATGCCCCCATGTGACATGGAAGAGTTGAGGAGTCAACTCGATGGACTTCTAAATTTAGGATTTATCCGTCCGAGTGTTTCACCTTGGGGTGCTCCAGCTTTATTCGTTAAGAAGAAAGATGGATCGTTACGCCTATGTATTGATTATCGAAAGCTGAATCAAGTCACAGTCAGAAATAAATATCCTCTTCCTAGAATAGATGACTTGTTCGATCAATTATGTGGTGCCAAGTGTTTCTCAAAGATCGATTTACGGTCTGGTTACCACCAACTGAGAGTAAGACCTGAAGACGTTCCGAAAACAGCTTTTAAAACAAATTTTGGGCATTATGAATTTTTAGTGATGTCCTTTGGACTCACTAATGCTCCTGCAGTATTTATGGATCTTATGAACAGAGTATTCCGGCCTTATTTATATTAGTTTGTTATCGTCTTCATAGATGATATATTGGTTTACTCCAAGACTCGAGACGAGCATGAGGATCATCTGAGGGCCATTCTGGAAACGTTGAGACAACATCAGTTATATGCTAAGTATGAGAAATGCGATTTTTGGAAACAAGAGGTAGATTTTCTTGGGCACGTTATATCAGGTGAAGGTATATCAGTAGACCTGTCTAAGGTTGCGGCGGTACAAATGTGGGAGCAGCCCGCTTCTATTACAGAGGTCTATAATTTTCTTGGACTAGCCGGTTATTACAGGCGATTCATCAAGGATTTCTCTAGGATTGCGAAGCCTCTGTCTCAACTCATGCGAAAGGATGTGCCCTTCGCATGGAATGAGAGAGCTGAAACAGCTTTTCAAGAGTTGAAGGACAAATTAACTTCAGCTCCTGTGTTAGTATTGCCTGAGCTTGGAGTCAAGTACACGATCTATACTGATGTGTCACAAATTGGGTTAGGATGTGTGTTGATGCAGTTGGGTAAGGTGGTCGCCTATGCCTCACGGCAATTGAAAAAGCACGAAGAGAACTACCCTACTCATGATTTGGAGTTGGCGGCAGTGATTTTCGCATTGAAGTTATGGCGACATTATTTGTATGGTGAAGAATTTGAGTTATTTTGTGATCACAAAAGTCTGAAGTACATTTTTACACAACGGGATTTGAACATGAGACAACGTAGGTGGATGGAGACACTTAAAGACTTCAATTTTGAAGTATCCTATCATCCCGGAAAGGCAAATTTGGTAGCAGACGCGTTGAGCCGTAAGAAGGCTCAGGCCTTTATCGCCCCACTCATGTTAAGGGAGTGGGATATGCTCACATTTGTGGATGAGTTTAGTGGGATGCTCACCCTCACGGACTCAGATTTGAGAATGTCTCATACACGAGCAGAACATGACCTAGTTAGCCGAATAATCATGGCTCAGAGACATGACCCCAAGTTGATCGCAATAAGAGAGAAGATTGACCGAGGAGAAAGCAGCGAATGGTACGTTGATTCGACAGATGGTTTGCGATTTAGGGGACGTTTGTGTCTCCCAGACTCTTATGAGCTAAAACAAGAAGCCTTAGAAGATGCTCATCGATCGAAATTATCGATACACCCAGGAAGTACGAAGATGTATCAAGACATGAAATGCTCATTCTGGTGGGATAATATGAAAAGAGAAATCGCTGACTATGTTGCAAGATGTCTCACGTGTCAACAAGTCAAATCAGAGCATCGACGACCTCCAGGACTGTTACAGTCCATGCCAATCGCCGAATGGAAATGGGACTTCATATCTATGGATTTCATATCCGGTCTGCCAAAGACAAAGAAGGGTTACGACTCGATTTGGGTGATAGTTGACCGGTTAACAAAATCAGCTCACTTTCTACCCATTCGGATGACTACGTCGACAGAGGACCTAGCAAAGTTATACATTAAAGAGATTGTACGTCTCCATGGGGTGCCTTTAGAGATTGTGTCTGATAGGGATACCCGCTTCACATCAATATTTTGGACAAAGATTCAACAGGCAATGGGTGCAAAGTTAAAATTTAGCACAGCTTTTCATCCTCAAACGGACGGGCAGACCGAGCGGGTAAACCAAATTCTGGAAGACATGTTACGGGCATGTGCATTGGATTTTAAAGACAGCTGGGATGAATGCCTTCCATTTGCTGAATTCGCCTATAACAATAGTTTCCAAGTCAGCATAAGAATGGCGCCTTATGAAGCTCTTTATGGACGATCGTGTCGATCTCCAAATTGTTGGGTGGAAGTTGGTGAAAGAAGCCTTATTGGGCCAGAATTAGTTCAGCAGACTTCCGAAAAGATTGACATAATTAGACAACGCCTTTTAACAGCGCAGAGTCGTCAAAAGAGTTATGCTGATAAACGAAGGCGAGATTTGATATTCGAGAAGGATGATCATGTATTTCTGAAAGTATCTCCGATGAAGGGTTTGCTACGTT
Organism: Liriodendron chinense; assembly: GCA_003013855.2. NCBI lineage: Eukaryota > Viridiplantae > Streptophyta > Magnoliopsida > Magnoliales > Magnoliaceae > Liriodendron > Liriodendron chinense. The sequence continues at coordinate 551,079 of ML058509.1, read as the reverse complement.
TTGGAAAGAGAGGAAAGCTTGCGCCACGATTCATCGGCCCATTTCAGATATTGGATGGAGTTGGTGCGGTTGCATATCGTCTCGCGCTACCTACTCCTCTCGCTGGTGTGCACAATGTGTTCCATGCATCGATGTTGAAAAAGTATGTGCCTGACCCGACGCACATAATCAAATGGGAGGAGGTGGAGTTGAATGAAAGTGCTACCTATGTTTTGCGACCGACTCGGGTTCTAGATCGGAAAGAACAAGTGTTAAGGAACAAAATCATTCCTTTGGTAAAAGTGCTATGGACTCACCATACAGAAGAAGAAGCATCATGGGAAACGGAAGCCGAAGTACGCAAGAACTACCCACAGATATTAGAAGAATACGAAAAGGTACAATTTCGTGGACGAAATTTCTTTAAGGGGGGTAGATTGTAACGTCCCGTAAATTTCCGTACAGATAATAGTGTACGGATGACCGTACATCTTAGTTAATTAGATTTTCTAATCTCTAACCTAGAAGAGGAAGATTAATTAGTACAAATTGGACTAAATTGTTAACATTCTGAAAAATATATGGCCCTTGCTCTAAATAGCCTTCTGGAGGGCTACATACATAAACCATTAACTTCACTTGGGTCAGAAAACTACCCACTAATTCCTGTAAGGCCATTTGGGCGAATTTTCCGGCTTTTATATAAACCCTTTTGCTGAGAAATCCCCAAATCGAATTGGGAAATTTTCAGGAGAGAAAGAGAGAGAAAGAGAGAAATTGAGGGAGAGGAAGAGAGAGAAAGAGAGAGAAATCGAGAGAAGAAGAAGAAAGGAGGTTGAAGATGTCCTTCTTCCTTTCCTCTTGAAGTAGGAGGTTGCTCTAGCCTGTCGATTCCGTCGCTGGAGTGGTTCTCTTTGCGATTGGAGGTAAGAATCGAATTCTACCTTACAACTCCGAACTATCTTAGGTTTGAGACTGAAAATCTCATCCTAATTGGGTTTTCTTATAGGAATAGCTGATTTTCTTTAACCCTAACCCTAAACCGTTGGACGGACGAGGAACCCTAGACCTTAAGGTGCGGGCTATACTTCAACTCTTCTATTTAACATTCCTAAGGGTATTAAACATGATACTTACAGTCATAGAGTAGGACTTTGAGTTTCTTATCTGATGGTATGTCTCAGTACAACATGCATGTGTGTTACATGGCTTATTTGTTTGATGAAATGGGTAAATGATTTAATTGCTACAATTGATTTGTGGAATTCGTTGAGATGATGGAATCTGTATCTAATATGCCTAATTGTATGATTAACGCACATGTACTGTTTGTCATGAGTAAAAAGGGGACAATCGATTAATATGGATATCCTAGTTGGATTGGATGTTCAGGGTTGGCTGGTTGACGGGGTGAACTTGACCGATCGACAGTAGTTTGGACTACACGGGTCGTTTGTGCCCAATGCCGGTTTGGTCAATGTTCTCTCTGTATCAAACAGCCATATCCAAAGTCAAGACATGTTGGGTGGTAGATAGCTTGTAATGAATGACTTGTCCCGAATCTGGAATACTAATGTTATTAAATGAAGCGTCCAATGATAAACGTATGTGCGACACGATTCTATGAAATCTCCTTGGGCCGGGCATGGTGGTGTGGGACACCGTGTTCGTGCCGTTGGCCTACGCTGTGGCATTGAGCCTCCCCGTAGTGACCATAAGCTATTGTAAGGGCGCCAGTTTGTTTTGGATAAATCTGAATAGCTGAGGTACTGATTTGAATAGAATGATTCTTGTGTTCTAAATGTATTGGAAGTTGGAGATGGGATTCGTGGGCTACTGGCGATGATAGACACTCGCACCGTCGGGAGCCAGATGGTCCTGTTCAGGACCTACTGTATGACATTAGTAATTCAGCATCACCAATCTTGCTGAATGAAAATTAATATCAATAAAGGCCAAACTAACCATGCATACATGTCATCGGCAATCTCAGTGACTGGCTGACTGTTTGAAAGGCCAGGGCATTCGTGAGAGCCTTCATACTTGCATTATGTGTAGCTGGTTTATAAGTAAAGGGAATACTGTATCCATGTGGATTCTGTTGTGACTGCCCGGGACATGCATTGTGTGCGAATTCATAACATTCATGCATTAGTACAACTATTCTAGGACTCTTGTATGTTTTGTTTGATATATTATCTATGCTTGAATGCTTGATTGATTATTAAACTTAGACTTATAGCAGCATTGAGTTGATTACTTACCCCCTCAATCCTGGGTGGTGTTTGGAAAAACATCAACCAGACTCTAATGTAGAAACAGGTACTATGGATGATGACGTTCTTCAGAATGAGTTAGAAGATTTTGTAGAAAACGTCAGTTATTTTCAGTTCTCGGATGGTAGAGAATAAGATGCACTGACATCTTTTAGTTGATGTTTTGGGGCCGTTTGATGGCTAGATGTGTAATGGCCCAATTCTTTTGGACATGTATATTGGGGCATCTTGCTGTGTGGGCCCCCTTTATTTTGGACTATAATGTACATTTGTAAATGCTGGACCAGGTATGCACTTATCTTTTGTCCTTACTTTAAAGTTTATTTAGTTTTAAACTTGCGACATGATACTCTAAATCATAAATGCATTAATCACGCTTCCGCATAAGCATAGTGACACCCGAAATCTCAAGAGTCGAGGTCATGCTCGACTCCTGAAATTTGGGGCGTTACAGGTCGTAAATGGACTAAAATCTTCCAGTGACCTGAGGCTGAAATTGTTAAAGGTAGACCAGTCTCAGGACCGGTCGTCAGACCAGTCAGACGCTCAATCAAGACCGGTCCTCAGGGGTATGTGATAGGTCAAACGTTACCGTTTTATATCCGTTGGAGCCCGATTCTTGGAGCCTATAAAGGCATATTTCGAGTGTTTTAATGGTATCTTTTGCACACCCATTGAGAGCATTAAGAGAGGCAATTAAGAACTTTACCTAAGCTCTTTTGCTCATCATTGTCTTGAGTTCATCTTTTAAACCTAGTAATTAATGGCATTACATTGAGTATTCAAAGCTCGGTTTGAACAATGAACTCAAGCATAGCATCCATGGTTGTCCCTATCATTGAAACTTCAACTCGAAGTCATTTATAACCATTGAATGATCAGATTGATAGTTCCTTCATTAAACATTGCATTGTAATAGGCAAATGGAACATTAATACCTCCTCCCACCTACTCGGCATTAGTCTACGAATATCATATGCATTGGTAGCTGATCGTGGGAGCTTGAAAGAGGAGCTGAAGCATTCGATGAAGCTGAAGCTACTCAACGGCGCTAAATCAGGGCTCATCTTTTGTAAGTGTTTAAGCTTATAGAGTCCATTATTTGATTCCTCCTTCTTATTGAGATTGGGGTCTAGAGTATGTAACTCAATCTCGGAGTTGTCCTTGAGTAGGACGTGTAAGTCCTTGCCTAGGCCTCCGACACGGGAGAATACGTGCGTTGTCTTTGTGTAAGATTTGAGGAGTCCTTGTGTAGGAATAGACCTTGTGTAGGTTGTAAAGGTTGAGAGGTGAACCTCATTTAAAACCTCCGATAGTGAATACCAGTGTACTCAAAGGAGTTGAGTACTTGAACCGGGAGTAGAGTAGACTCATCGTCAAACCACTATACATCGTGTGCAATGTGGTGAATGCATTTTGTCTATTATTGTCGCTTTGTTGATCAATCATATAAGTGCTTAACTGAATGCCCATCTTATGTTTGACAAAATGCTCATATGTCATCTTTGAATGATTAATACAAGCATGCATATGAACTGTTTGATTAAATGCTTCTCTTAGTATAGTTATCAATCGAGTGAGATCTTGTGTGATCAATTGCTTTCATTTACATGTACTTAATTGTTAAATTATAATATAAATGCAATTGAATTTTTAAATTCGCAAGAAAATTTAAAAAGTCCTATTCACCCCCCCCCCCCCCCCCCTTAGGACACCAGCATACCTTCAAGCTTATCTCACTATTGGTAAAACCTCAATTTCAGATATATAACCTGGATGTAGGCTAGGTTACAGGGCTTGAGAGGCAAGTGCTGAAAGTACAGTTGACTTGTACACTCTTAGAGAAAGATTATCGAGGACACTATCAAAACGTGGATTCTTCGTAGCCAGATTCGAGACTCCACGCGTTTTGGTTGGTGACCCCATCAGCTAGCGGGTGTCAAAGCTATGTGGGCCCACCATGATGTATGTGTTTTGTCCAGGCCTTATATCCATTTCTCTAGCTCATTTTAGGACATGATCAGTCCAAAAATGAGACCGATCTAAAGTTAAAGTGAACCACACAACAAAAACAATGCAGAGAATGACGTTCACCATTAAAACCTATAGCCCAAAATGATTTTTATTTGTCATCCAACATTTTCATAGCCAAAAGTTTAATTCCCACTGCTTTTGTAGTGCAGTCCACTTGAGATTTGGATCTCTCGTTCCTTAAATTTAGCTGGAAATATGGATGGATGGCGTGGATAAAACACATACATCATGGTGGGCCCACGAGCTTTGGTACCACGAACCACACTACATGAGATCGTGGGGAGAATGATGGCCAACGTTGAAACCTTTCCAAGGCCCACAGTAATGTTTATTTGCCATCTAATCAATTCATAAGGTTATATAGATCACGGTGAATGGAAAACACAAATATCAACTTGATCCAAAACTTATGTAGCCCCAGAAGTTTTCAACAGCAAGCATTTAATCCCCTTTGTTTCCTCTGGTGTGCTCTACTTAGAGATAGATCTGCCTTATTTTTTTAGCTCATGCCCTAAAATTAGCTAGAAAATGGACAGATGGCATGTATAAAACACATATATCATGGTGGGACCCACATAACTTTGACACCAACTAGCTGGATGGTGTTGAGGTCACTAGCTAAAACACGTCCCAAAAAATCAGCGGGTTGGCTTGTCGATCACGGGTAGGAACCACATGCATGTTAAGTCACACTGCTGGTTATCCAATGATGTGGCCTACCTAATGAGATGATCTGCATGATTTTAGTACTAGATGATGTTCCTGGCCGGTTCTACCGTTTGGATGGTAAAGAGTTCCTACAACTGGGGGTCGCTTATGGAGACATCTTGGCCGTTCACAGTCAATTGAAACGACCCCATTCAAGAGGTGTCTATTAGCATGATCGATCTATAGACAAGAGCCAATCAACAAATAAGATCTACCTATGGCCTGCCTTCGCCAGATCATTGGACTTGAAATGTTGAAAGTCCCCCAACTTATGATCACATAAGCCATCAATTGTCCTAAGCTTGGAGCAAATCAAGATTACACAAACCCAAAAATGGCCCACCGCATGAACGAACGCCGAAACATGGAAATGACAATTCCACCTCTCGTGGGGACTTTATTGGGACACGGACATGCCGCGCATCCAATGGTTGAATTTGCTTTAAAAGTAAAAATACTTTTTCTCCATCCTTACCTAAGAGACGGCAACAGTTCTTCCACATCCATGGCATTAGAAGGGATGGAATAGAGTCCGGATCCTCTGTTGAAAACGAGCAGAGGAATCCTGCTTGTTCGCTGCTCGTTTTCAGCAGATGATCCGGATTCGATGGAATAAGTATTAGGTGGGATTAACATCATTTATTGAACAATGATTACATGTTTGGTAATACCATCGTATTTTCACCATCCAATCTTATATTTGGGATCAAATTCTTACTATGGGAAAAATACTGAATTAAGCAAAATCTCGTTTGGTGTTTGGTGGACCATAGAATTGTAGTCATCGAACCAAATTCACAATGGATGTCGGTCACTTGTACGTGTATATAACCATAATGTCATGTGTAAAGGGTGTATATGGATGGAAAGCATTGATAAAACACATGCATCAATGTAGGGCCCACATGTCCAGTAGATTTTAAAATCCACGAAAATCCCACATGGGACCAAATGCAATTCCATCCCACCTAATTTCAACCATCCCATCCTCCCCAAACGCTGGATATAATTTGGACGGAACTAAATGCAATTCTATCTCACTTAATCTCATCTAATACCATGCGCTAAACGCCACCTTAATGCACATACCATCCCAAATGTAATAGATCAGATGGCCCCTGTAATGATTTACCTTTCTGTCTACTCTTAGTGCTTCAATTGTTCTAATCCCTTTTTTTCATTGATCCTTGGGATTAGAAAAGAATTTTTATTGACAGAGAGCATGATGGCTTGTTTGGATACCACCATACAAGCTACTTTATTCACTTAAATTGATTGCAAAAGTAACTTATGTCCTCAAAGCTATATATATATATATATATATATATATATATATATATATATATATATATATATATATATATAACTTTTCACTTTTTTACTTCTCTCTCCTACTCATGGACCATGGTTCATATCAACAGAGACCCCACATGATGGATTGTTCACATCAAAGCTGGGGCCCACATGATGGACGTTCCACATCAAAGGTGGGCTCCACATGATGGATCACCTATATTAATGTGGGCCCACATAATAGATGGTCCACATCACAGATCAGCTCCTAATTATAAATAGCCCACACTCAAAGTGGAGTGGGTATAATGGATGATCCACTTCAAAGGTTGACGTAGAGTGGGCCGTAGACTATTTCATGGCCCAATGGACCAGAGGAAGCCCAATCAATGACGAAAGTGATCCGGACCGTTGTGATCGTTGGACCCACGTTTCTTCAAGCACAGATCATGACTTTTCACTAGCTTGCCTCTTTCAAGGGCTTTTGCGCTTTGTTTGGGTGTCTGTAAAGTGTTTATAGTAGATTGGAGTCGCCACTAGCTAGTTACTTCGAATCTACAGTCGGATAGATCCTATAGAAACTTTAGAAAAGGAAATCTGAAGATACATTCCTCTTGTAATATCTGTGATTTTTTATGATTTATTATTTAATTTAAAAATCTGAATTAGAATTTATAAAATTAAAATAATAATAATTTAACGTGTGTAAGTTGATAACATGTTTGATGTACGTTTCTCTTGGAATAATTGGGTAGAAAAGTGGAATTATAAACCATATTCCATGTACATAAACTTTAGTAATTCATTTTAAATTATTTATATTATCTGTGGAATTGATCTGAGCCATAGATTGATAGATTAAATCATGTAGAATCCAATAATATAGTCTGATCTACCCAGATCCGATCATAGATCTTTCTATCGTAGCCATTCATCCTCATTTTAATCACCATGGCCCATTGAGCTTATCAAACCGAGTTTGGTTCCGTTGGAATTATAGAGTATCCTTAGAAGAACCTTTATGACCGTTGAAATTCTCATCGGACTTCGATCAAGCCATTAAAACTTATCCTAGCACTAAATTAGTGGTGAAAGTGAACCCCGTGATTTATTTCAATTGGTGTGTCAGTTAGCTATGGGATTTTCTCCACACCTTTGTTATAGCATTTTAGCCGTCCATGTGAAATTTCATCACTGGACGATCTTCCGAGACCGTTTAATCGAAGAATTACTGCGTAGGGCCATGTGGACCACCAATCAAGGTGAAATCATTCATAGGCGACCTTTTTCATATACTTGGGTGACCTATTGGATTAGATTCTCTTATAAGGTTTTAGATATGTCCATGTAGACCGAGAAGTACAGAAGTCACATTCGTTGCGATGTACCAATTCAAAATCTAAATTTTAGGATATTGTTACGGAGTTTGGTACGGAGAGATTTCTATCTTCGTTGTAGACCGTCCGTCTTTATGTATGGACGTCGGTGTGTGTCTAGATTTTGGGTATTTTAGGTTTTCTAAGATGGCCCACATCCCCATGTTTTCAGAATCTTGAACCGAGGTGTGTTCACCGTCCATCACATTTTTTATCAATTACTCTTAAACCAGTAAGAGATTCATCGACCCAACGGTCCATTATTCAATCCATGGACATCCTAACCAATGGTGCGGACCACTTCACACAACACTCAATGGTCATGATTTAGTCGCACCTCAAAGTGGTCAAGCTTATCCTTTGAAACTAACCACCTTAAGTTGTGGTGTTTACCACCATTTAGATCGTCATTTGTGTCCTTATTAGATCGTGGGTGTGGACACTACCAAATTCTCCCAAATTCATACCACTTTGTCAGTTTTTCGAGGCCAATGTCATAATGGTCTCAAATTTGTGAAAGGTGGGCCCGATTTTAAGATGTTACACATCTATTCTAGAACGTTCATTTAGGCTAACTCTTACATAGATCATATTGTGTCCATCCATCGACCCTTTGACCCGAGAGTTTACCCACTACTTGTTGTGTTAATCCTCTGTATGATGGATGTCTTAGATCCAAGAAGGGATCACTAGGTGGACCATCAAAATATTGCTTCTATTTTCACCACAAATATTTATGTTATAAGCTAATGTACTTTATTTAAACTCTCTTAAGAGAGTCCTATTCTACTACTTTTACAATTACGATCGAATCGTAGCCATCCCATCACCATTCATCATCAATAGTTTCAAATCCCTACCATTCATTATCACCATCCATCATCACCATCCATCCATCCATCATCATCATATGACCGTTGATTGGGAGGAAGGAGGTAGTATTTTGTAGTGGGCCGAAGATTGATTTTCTTTGTTATTTTCATTTTCAAAATCTCGGATCGGATTTACAATTGGTGAGTCTACGAAAATACTCACTACACATCATAGTTTGAATTTGCGCATTTATGTTTTGTTTAGTAGATCAATTATGTTACTTTGATTAAATCTATGACATTCATCATGTATTATAGTTTACGTTTGCTTGTGGGCTTAGATTTAAAAAGAATATGATATTTAGGTGGACCAGGGTGGGAGAAATAAACCCAACCATTAAAAAGGGGATAAAGCCACTATTTTTGTTTTTACAATTTTCAATTTGTGCAAACTTAGATTTATTGGGTGGACCAAAGGCCCGAATAATTCAATGGACGGGTTGGATCTCGACCTAGTGGGCCTCATCTTGTATGGATACAAATTATAATAATAAAAGAGAGAGAGAGAGAGAGAGAGAGAGAGAGAGAGAGAGAGAGAGAAGCCGCTGCCCAGCAGCGTCACCAACGCCCAGCATTGGCGGGTGGGCGGACGGGCTGCCAGTTGAAGGCCCACTCATGGACCCCACCTTAATGTATTTTTTTTATCCACTCCGTCCATCACTTACTTTATGATGTGGTATAATATTCCATAAAATTTCAGCTCAATCCGAGACCTGAGCGGACCACACCAACCTCTACAAATTGGACTATATTGCTGAATTTTCTGCAATTGTGCAGAAAATTTCGAATTTATCTCTCATGGACAACGGGTAATTCGTGGGCCCCACTCTAAGCTTTCTGTCAAATCTATACCACTCATTTGTTACATTACTATGTCAGGAGGCTGAAAATTAAATTTCAGAGGGTTTCGATAACCGAGTGGGCCACACCGTCTCAAATAGTGAACGATGTAATACAATATAAATCTGAAGGTGAGCAGATTTTAAAGGGGGGACAACAGGCACTTATGGGCCCCACATGTGAACTTTTGGATAAATCCACCTCGTCCACACTGTTTGTTGGGTTGTGTAGGATTCACCATAAAAATATGGGCCAGAATGGGGTTCCAGGTGGCCCACACCACTTGAAAAAAATAGGACTGACACCTTGAAAAATAACAGAATCTTAATCTGATTGGACTCCAACTTTTGAGTCCCATTAGGGAATATTTTGCCCAATCTAAACCATCCAATGCTTAGACCAGTAAGTCTTAAAACTGTAAAATAAATTTGGTACACATCAGACCTCCTAAACAGTCAAATTAAGTGAAATTGTGGGGACAACACCTGTCCATTCTCTTTGAATGTATGGTTATAGTTTAGTTTAAAGTTCTTAAACCCCTCAAAATGCTGTGTTTCATAATGTGGATGCATTATTGCCATCTTGATATATATGCACTTGATTTGTTTCTTAAATAGTTATGTTGTATGATTCATTAAATTGTATTAAGATGCAATAAATTCTCATTATCACATGTTCATGTTTACATGATCACATATGATGGACCCATGCATAGAGCGGTTTATGGTGAGGTTAAGTCCACGGAGTTAAATAAGAGTAAGGGTATGTAAATGGTTCTTAACCATAACTATCCAAGTACGGTTAAGCATGGTCGGTGTATATGGGTGTGGTTAAGTGTGGTTAAGTTTGTGTGGGATGGATATGAGTGTGGTTATGGGACACCTATGTATGGATACATCATTGGATGAACTGGAATATGGGAAACCATCAAGTGTGGCATGTTTTCCCTTCGAGAATGCGTTCCGTGTTGGGATCGGATCGTACCCGTGTCAGGATCGGGGCAATTGTTTTCTCATTGAGAATGCGACCCGTGTAAGGATCGGGCGTACCGTGTCAGGATCGGAGCAATTGCGTCTCGTCAGGAATGCGACCCGTGTCAGGATCGAGCGTACCGTGTCAGGATCGGAATGTACCTCACCTGTCTGGTTGTGATTGGTTGTGATACTATTTTTCAGGCGTAACCTCATATGGCTGATTTACTTGTGTGAAACCTGACTAAAGACCTTGTATTAAAGGCCACGTATATGGTTGATTTATGCGTGCTGCATGAAAATTCATTATGGGATGTGTGTTTAATGTTAATGAATGTGTCATTGTGTGGTGAAAAAATGTGAGCATGGCATTCTACAATTTACAAACTGAATAGTTATGTTTTGATTCTTTTTATTTGTTTACTTGGATGCGTGATTCATATTATGGAGTGGAGTAAGTACTCCTACTCGCTGGGCATTGTTTTGCTCACCCTTCTTAGGAAACTGTAGGTTCAAGAGGTGATATGGAATCTTTCAAGGACAAGGCACAAGTTGAGGATATAGTGAAAATCCAGGAGGAGGAGAATACCAACTCTAATGAAGACGTTTTTATTTATTTTTAGATATTTTATTTAGTTTTAAGTTAATAGAATCGTAAATGAGTATATTAGTGTCATGTTTGTGAATTATGAACATTTATAATTTATTTTATGATGTAAGTTGGAATACGAGTATGAATATGGTTTAGTAGAAAAATAATAAGCAAAAAAAAATGCTTTAAAAAAATTGCTACTATTATTTGTATTGCTGTAATTATTACCTTAGTAACGCTTGAAAATTCGTGCTCGGGCGGTATATTCGGGCGTTGAATTTTGGGGCGTTACACCTCTAAAATGACTTCTTGATTTGTGATCAGAGATTTGAGGTAAGGGACTACGACTATAGGGTGGGAAGTTGTTAGACACTCACTCTGCTTGTACAAATGTACGGTCCTTAGTTCATCGAATCTAACTAGTCTTTGAAGGTTAAGATCAATCATTATACATTCTCACAAAAATGCATAACGTAATAATGTATGAATATGGGTCTGATCAGCAAGAGTTTCTGATGGGCAGGTTCCAAGAAGATCGGCAAGCCGCAGAGCATACGCTCGAACTGTCAGGTACTATGAAAGATGCATGATGATGTGTTCGATCGGTGAAAGTTTCTAATGGGCAAGATCCGATCAAGTCGGCAAGTCGCAAAGCATACGCTAAGGCTGATCAAGTGTCTATAGTGGATGTGATGAGAAGGGGGTTGGAAGAATAAAGAGTATTGATTGCACAATGTTAAATATGAAGAAGATGATGCTGGTATATGAATGACTAGATGGACGGAAGTGTCATATAGGCTAGCACGAGCGAATTGGATTGAGACTTGGATAACTTGAGAGGCCTGGGCCAGGGTCAGGCTAGGCTAAACCAGGACTAGGCTCTTCTCGCTCACTCGCACTCTCCTCGGTGGAGGAATAGGCTAAGAAGGATGGGTAGCAACTCACTTCTTACAAAGAAGGATCGGAAGCTATTATATTTTTTAGATGATGAAACTAGAGAGAGGAGGGGGTATTTATAGCAACCCCAAGTGGCAACTTTCGTAATTTGGAGGGATTGGCCCCCTGGGGGCGCCCGTACGGACGCCTCCACCCGGCTTTGGACAACCAGTGCTCCAAACTTAGAGTGAAAAACACTCTAGGTCGGGGTACTTTTTGGTTTGGTTTTTTCAGAAGCTGAGCATTGGAGCCAAGTTTGGGTTCAAGTTCGGTTTGACTCTTAACTAGGTGAGTTGATTGGGTTGAATGTTACGCCTCAAATCCAATTTTTTACGTCCATTCATCGTAACCTAAATTCAGAGATGGCAGCCGCCGTAGTATCCCAATCTCGGATCCTGCCTTTACATGCCAGGTTCCGATCATGGGAATCCACAGGGAGGATTTTAGGGTTAATTTTTTTTTTTAAACATGAGCATCACCATATGAGTAGCATCAAAGACAAGCACAATATTTTCACTAAGTTATTTCTTTTATATACAATACTGAAAAGTAAATACACGATGCATAAATATAAAAGCTGCGCACAATCCCAATCCCAATCCAACACCTCTTACTACTGCATTCCCAACTCCAACTCAATGTTGCTGATACACCCTGGTATAACCTGCAGTATAACAAACGCGCATAAGCTTCATACGAAGCTTCGTGAGTGCGTGTGTACATGCGCAATGCGTATGACAAGCATGATAAATATTAGAGTGAACAGTAAAACATGATGAGAAATTTAAACCAGAACTTAGCTTAATCAGGCTATATGATCATGTAATATGAATAACTAGCCTGCCACGGCTATGCAAGCGTGCAATACAAGTAACCAACCTACCAAGGCTATGTACTCGTACTATGTGATGGCCCACAGGGTCTAATGTCACATACAATGATCCAATACATGTGTGCAAATTACCACCTCTCAGTACAGTCGTCCAAATACAAACAGTCATACCACGGTTGCCTAAGCGATGCGTGATTCAGAACTGGTAGCTCACCTAGTGAGGTAGCTCGCCCAGGCTTACAGCCCCACCCACATCACATCCACTCACATTAGGACCATCCAATATCATGCAGAACATCAGTAATATCGCTGATACCAATACCATCTCTGAAAATGGAACATCACTGGGGTCTTACATACCTACTCACTAGTAAAATGCCAAAGCCTAATCGGTGCAGTAGTGGACATACTCATAGCTGGTCAAACTCAACTTACTTTGCTAACACGCTTCTGATGGGTTGGGTCAGACCTCCTTCCAAACTGACCACTTGCAGTGGAAAATACCACCGTCTAATATTCGGCATACTGGTGTATGATTAAATCACCTGATCCTTGAATTGACCACCTACACTTTGGTACCAACGGGATCAGGGACTTTCACCCAAAGACATATTTGGCATCCAGTTTAAATATCACATATTTTCGGTGTTCTGCAAACCACGATGGAGTTGTGGTTGCAACGTAGTAATCATGTTATATGTGGCACAAGCAGACGGTGCAAAATGCAACTATGCATTAAATGAGGGACAACATGCCTGTGCAAGTCTCCAAAGAGCACCCTAAAACTATAGGGTCTCAAATACAATGTCACCGTCAACTGATAATAAATTGCACGACAATCACAACCACTATGGCCGGTTAATACAAGATAATTAGATGAGCCAAGCATTCATAATGCATGAGTCAAGTATACGGTATGAGTGCCAACAAGTGGTCAATCTACCACGAAGGAAATGAAGCAATCTAGTCCAACTTATTTGAGATATGGTTAAGATGAGGGGACACATATGAATGGTCGAGTCATAGTGCGGGATGTCGCTAGCCAGGGAATCCCGCACCAAGGACTACAAGGTATGCTAAGCTATTCCCAACATACAATGTAAGCCAGGGTGATAGGCCTATATGGGTCTCAGCATGGTTTTATGTATTATACTCTTTCCGCTATGGGACACTAACATAGGTTATGGGACTACATGGGTCCGAATATGATTTTAAGCAGATATGGGACATTAACATAGGATGGGCTGCAAGATAGACAATCAACATGACAATGGGACATAGATGATTGGAGTAGTCTTGAGGTAGATGGACAACACGATGGGCTGCGAAGGAGGATGGCGGATCAAATCCATACATCAAGACAGGCTCCACACAGTGGATGGCTTGGATGACCTACTAACGTTGAGGATGTGCCCCACACTTGTCTTAAAGGTAAACGGACGGAGTGGATGAGATATACACGATATGATGGTCTTTAATAGTTGGGTACAAGTGTAGGACATACCTCAAGGGATGAGTCATATGGGTACACAACAAGCCGAGTTACTAGGATGAATCAACATGGTGAGTCAACAAGGTAAGTTTATCTGGGCGAGTCAACAAGGTGAGTCAATAAAGGCAGGTTGACAAGGCAAGTCAACAGGGTGAGTTGACAAGGCAAATTGATAAGGCTGTTCAATAGGGTAAGTTAACAAAGTAGCCCTATGACTTGGATCAAGCGGACTTTAGGGATTCCTATGCATCCAGATCTATGTGACCTTTCAACAAGGGTTTACACAACTAATCATCAATGTGGATCCCAAGGAATGGACAGCGTTGCGAACACGTACACTAAGGTGGTCCCAAGGCCATCTTATACATGACATGGTGAGGTCAGTTCATTTAGATAGTTTGGATCAAGCACAATATTAAGGCGGTCCTAATGGATGGCTAGACATACCCATCATACCACACTAGCCCATGACCGTCGTGGATATAACACATGCCTAACAAAGTGGACCCCACGGTTGGGGATAACCTTACAAAGGCGTGGGAAGGCACATTCATCAAGTGGGCCCCAACGATTTAGAATCAACTTGATATTTGTGCTTTCTCTCTCTGATCAAGTGAGGTGGTAAACAAACACCATGTTAAGTCCGCACACCACACGTGTAGTACCCCACCCACGGCTTGGTGATTTATGAACAGGAAGAATGACAAATAAACATAATAGATGGGTCCTAAAAAGTTTCCACTTATAGGTGTTCAATCACCCTCATTTCTTACGTGTGGTCCACTCAAAACTGGGCCCCACGCCCCTGCCAAGGTGTAAAGTAGGATATACAACACATTCATCAAGGTGTGCCCCACAGCCTTTGGTTATTCGGAAAAATAAACAACATAGTGGCCTTAAGATCAGGAGTCTTAACGATGGGCATTATGACCACTATTTCCTGCGGTGTGGTCCACTTGAGGTTTGCACTTACCTCATTTGTAGCCCACAGCCCTAAAATTAATATGGAAAAACAGACGGGTGGCATAGATAAGACAGATGCATCATGGTGGGACCTGTAGGGTGGGCCATCCAAATGTACCTCCAAGAGTTATGAATCAAACTGATATTTTTGTTTTCCCCATTCTTCTAGACCTGTGCCTCAGTCTGACCAGACTACATCTGGGTGGGTGGCCCATGATGCAAAAACCCATGCCTGATGAGGAATCAAGACTTACATTTCTCGTGTCTGCAGACCGCTGACCGTCTTCTATTTCCACCGTCCATTCGAATTTAGAAGGCAAAGAACGGATATCCACAATACAACCCAACAAGGACGGTCCAAATTCACTGGGGCCATGTGAATGCTTGGTTGATCGATTATCCGTACCGTCCATCTAGAATACCGTGGCCCAGTACTCACAACCCTATTATTTTGTTCTTGAAATGGATGGTTAAAACAGCAAATGACCAACAGTCCACAATCAACGAAAGGAAGTGCCTTACACTGGTCACCCGGGTGATGTGATCATCAGATCCACCCCCATCCCTGAGGTGCACACATGGGAAATTCAGGTGGGCCACACCACAGGGAAGATTTGGGAGAGGATGCCCAACCAAACCTCCCAAACTGCTTTGTGGGGCCACCGTGTTGTGTATGTGCCATCTAATCCATTTATCAGATGGCCCCCCAAGAACACTAAAAATCAGGCCATTAAAAAACTCAAGTGGGCCACACCATGTGAATATAAAAGTTTTAGGTTTTTTTTTTTGACCTTTTTCTTTGATGTGGCCCAATTGAATATGGACATTAGCAACCGTCCATCCTTGGTTGGCTGTGGTTTTCTGGCTATGATTAATAATGGGTCGTCCAATTACCTCAGTCAAAAGCTATACACATAGATCATCACCTCAAAGTCTGGTTGATCAAGAGATCCTGAACGCTGATCAATAGAAGCTTGTTTATTGAATTTGGACCATTGAACGGTTTCCATTTCAACCGTCCTATTGATTGTGAGCCAATCATTCTGTTAAAAACTTCCGAAGGCCAACCGTGATATTTATTTGCCATCCAACCTGTTGATAAGGTCACACAGACCTGGATGAAGTGAAAACACAAATAAATATCAGCTTGATCCAAAACTTCTGTGGCCTCCAGGAAGTTTTCAACGGTGGACGTTAAATTCCCACTGTTTCCTGTAGTGTTGTCCACATGAGATTTCTCCTAGAATGGATGGACAGCGTTCATAAAACACATACATCATGGTGGGGCCCATCCCCATGGACTCAATGATAAAACACAACATTTCTCCTAGAAACTCTAAATGAGGATTATTTTTGTAGCTACACATGATCGCAGGAACGAGTTACACCTGGTCCCATCCCTATGGACTCATTGATAAAACCTGATTAGCGGAATGGATTTTACCCATACAACCTGTGGACCCCACGGAGCCTATAGTGCTTTACGCCCTTCGTGTTAACGGCGTGGATAACACACGTACACCACGTAGGACCCTAAGAGTATACTCCAGAGCGTACTGCGGGAGCGAATTAGGTGTTACCGGGAACAGCTTAGTGGGGTGTTACCCCTACCGTGTGTCCCACATGGATAGTATTTTGTATATCCACGCCGTCCATACGTTTCTCCAGCCCATTTTAGGATTATCTTCAAAAAATTATGCAAATCCAAATCTCAAGTGAACCATACCACTGGAAACAATGCTGATTGAGTGCCCACCATTAAAAATTCTAAAGAGCCCATCGTAAGCTTTTGGTAGTTTTTATTTGAAATCCAAGCTCTTTATAATGTCAAAATGTTACGGATTAAGGGTACATTTAAAGATCAGCTTGATGTAAAACTTTTTTGGCCCACAAAATGCTTTTAATGATTAATCATCAATCTGGTCCACATGAGATTTGGATCTTCTTATAATTTTGAATTAGGCGTAACAAGAGATGGACGGCGTGGATATACAAACAATACATTAAGGTAGGCCCCACACGGTAGCGGTACACAGGGTAACAGCTACTTCGCTTCCCAATAAGGCAATCGGCGTTCCAGGAGCACTGACGCGTATATGCAGGGCCGTGTAGGAGAAAACGGTAACTTCTTCGCTCCTCAGCCTTGCCTTTTTTATATGAAATATCAAACCGTCACTATACCAGACTCTGAGAGAGAAGAGAGAGAGAGAGAGAGATGGGGAAAAGGAAAATTCCCATTGCAAAAATCGCAAATAAATCATCTCCTCTTTTCCTTCTGCAAACGACGGCAGGGGCTTTTCAAGAAAGCTTCCGATCTCTGCTCGCTCACCGGCGCCCACATCGCCATTCTTGTTTTCTCTCCCGCCGGTAGAACCTTCCCCTTCGGCCCTCCGTCATTCGATTCCGTCATTGATCGGTACGTCAGACAATGCAACGGCAGCAATGTGAACTTTTCCTCTCCGGCTTCCACCTCAGCCCTTGGATCGTCCCATTCCGTCGACCATCTCGACAACCTAAATCAGAGACTTTTCGATGTCCAGAGGCAGCTCGACGGAAAGGTGGAGAAAAATCGTCGACTGAAGGGAGGAAACCCTAGCCGTGGATGGTGGGATTTGGATGTTGAGGGTTTCGATGTGGGCCAGCTGGAGATGTATCTGTCGGAATTAGAGAAGTTCAGGGAGGTTGTGGCGTCACGTGTGGTGGAGGCTTCTTCACGTGACAAGGGTTTGGAGAAGAAGGAATGAAGAAGCTCTAATATAAGACTCCTCCAATGTGCCTGGTTTCACTCCCCGAGGAATGTAGTACTCCTGTACCTTGGACTTGGCCTGTTATCAAATCCAAGGTATATATGCATGTGGAAGGGCCTTCTTTGAATTTTTGTTAGGGAATTTCCTGTGGGTATTTTCACTAATCCTTCCTAATCACTTAGTTCTGTCTATTTCTAACATATAACTCTGGGGATATTTCTTTCTATTATTCTTCATTACTGTTAAAATATATAACTTAGATAAACCCAACTAGATTGTGCAGCCCATTGTTACCAAGTCTCATTCCCAAGATCAAACAATCCTAACATATGATTTGTGGACACTTGTTTGTGGAAATCGGACCGTTGGATTTTTTTTTTTTCCACTTATAACTACCCAATAAATGTTCACTAATCCGATTGTTTGTTAAGCTTAATTTTCATTTCATGATACTGGATGATAGATCGTGAAAATTAGTTAGGAAGGAACAATTGAGGAAATCAGACTGTTGGATTTTTTTTTTCTCACTTATAACTATCCAATAAATGTTCACTAATCCCATTGTTTGGTAAGCTTAATTTTCATTTCATGATACTGGATGACAGATCGTGATAACAAGTTGGGAAAGAACAAGCCAATCCCTCGATGACTTGGGGCACATGATCTTTAAGGCCACGATGATTGGTATTCCATGTTTACTCAATGAATGTTGCATTATATACCTTTTAGTTGATTGTTATGGAATGATTACTTGCTTTAGTAGTCAAAATTATTTATTTTTATGTCAAGTGTACAATAGGAATGATGCTGTAGATGATTATGATGATATTGAAGATAGGGATGATGATTTAATTTATGCAATAGGTATTCAACTCTTTTTTTTGTCTAGCTCTATCCATGTCCTTTTAGGCGAACTTCTTGCCCTTGCCAAGCCATTAACATATACTAACACGCTCGTTAATCTTAGTTTGTCAAGTCTTTCTTTTTTTTTTTTTTTTTGTAATTTGTCTATTATACATGTTTTGGCCTCTCATCTTACCCTAATATTGGACTTCAACTCAAACCAATTTTGTTCTTTTTTACGATGTCCTTGTCCACACGCGCGCACACACACACACACACCTTTCGATGGTTTGGACGTCTTTTAGAACCCATGAATGGAATAATTAATACAAATTGAAATTCAAGATGAAACCACCACAGAGAAGAAGTGGATTGGGTAGCTAAGCCGAAAATCCTTCTTGAGAGTGTCGTTAGGTCAGTCACAATATATGATTCAAGCCACTCACTAAATAAACCTGACCAGCATAAAGCTATTGAGAAGAACTTGTTTGAAGAAAGGGAATAACACGCTCATCAGATGAACGCAATGGAAATAAGAAACATTGAGAAGAATACGTGGGAAGAGAAGTAATAGCAAAATTAGGAGTACATACGTTCAAGGACGGTCAAGAGTAATATTAAAAGGTAATAAGAAGAAGGAAGGGAGATTTTAATAGTTTTGCGATTTGCTGCACTAGTCCTTAGGAGATAGTCGGTTCTAGTTGAAACGGTTATGAATGGTAAGGGTAACACCCAAAAAGACAATGGTGGTGGTATTAGGAAATGACTGGAGGGCTTTTGGTTTAACTGAGCATATGGTCCGTGACAGATTGGAATGGCATAACAAGATTTGTGTAGCTGACCCCAATCAATTGGTACGATACTTTGATGATGATGATGAGATTGCAGATGAGGATGATGATATATGTATGTTTGCATCATCATCATCATCATTAAAGCATTATCCCAATTATTCTGCTCTTTACGATTCCGTTCGACTATTCCAATCTATTGTAGACTGCATATTCAATTAAACCATAAGTGTTTAAATATTTTTTCCTCCACCATTGGCGACTTAAGCTTGCACCTTCATTTATTGAAGCCTTCGACTTGAACCAACCGACACTTTCGAAGCGTGAAGTTCCTTATCTCCGTTGCACATGGTCAAAGAATTAAAAAGTCTGCTTCTCTTATCTTTATGATTTTTAGGTATTACGTCTGACTTTCTTTAAATCCATGGAATCCTAATTCTACCATTCATTGTCTTTCCACAAATGTTTGTCAACATGCTAATTTGACCACACCCTCAAGGATAGTGGTGGAGGTAGTAGGAAATGACTTTGGGCGTATGATTTAACCGAGGGTATGGTCCGTGACGGTGACAGTCTGGAATGGCATAGTAGGACTCACCCAAACAATTGGGACAATGATGATGATGATGATATTTACGATAGGGATGATTATTTAATTTAGGCTATAGGTATTCAAGTCTTTTTTTTTGTTTAGCTCTGCTCATGTCCTTTTAGGCGCACCGCTTGCCCTTGCCAAGCCATTAACATATACCAACACACTCATTAATCTTAGTTCGTCAAGTCTTTTTTTTTTTTTTTTTTTAAATTTGTCTACACATGTTTTGGCCCTTCATCTTACCCTAATATTGGACTTCAACTCAAACCAATTTTGTTCTTTTTTACGATGTCGTTGTGCGCGCACACACACACACCCCTTTCAATGGTTTGGACGTCTTTTAGAACCCATGAATTGAATAATTAATGCAAATTGAAATTCAAGATGGAACCACTAGAGAGAAGAAGTGGATTGGGTAGCTAAGCCGAAAATCCTTCTCGAGTGTTGTCAGGTCAGTCACAGTATATGATTCAAGCCACTCACTAAATAAACCTGATCAGCATAAAGCTATTGAGAAGAACTTGTGGGAAGAAAAGGAATAACACACTCATCAAATGAACGCAATGGAAATAAGAACGTCGAGAAGAATATGTGGGAAGAGAAGTAATAGCAAAATTAGGAGTAAATGCGTTCAAGGACGGTCAAGAGTAATATTAAAAGGTAATAAGAAAGAAGGTGGATTTTAATAGTTTTGCGATTTTCTGCACTAGTCCTTAGGAGTTAGTCGGTTCTAGTTGAAACGGTTATAAAGGGTAAGGGTAACACCCAAAAGGACAATGGTGGTGGTAGTAGGAAATGACTGGAGGGCTTTTGCTTTAACTGAGCATATGGTTCGTGACAGATTGGAATGGCATAGCAAGATTCGTGTAGCTGACCCCAATCAATTGGTACGATACTTTGATGATGATGATGAGATTGCGGATGAGGATGATGATATATGTATGTTTGCATCATTATCATCATCATTAAAGCATTATCCCAATTAATCTGCTCTTTACGATTCCGTTCGACTATTCCAATCTATTGTAGACTGCATATTCAACTAAACCATAAGTGTATAAATCTTTTTTCCTCCACCATTGACGACTTAAGCTTGCACCTTCATTTTTTAAAGCCTTAAACTTGAACCAACCGACACTTTCGAAGCGTGGAGTTCCTTATCTCCGTTGCACGTGATCAAAGAATTAAAAGTCTGCTTCTCTTATCATTATGATTTTTAGGTATTACATCTGACTTTCTTTAAATCTATGGAATTCTAATTCTACCATTCATTGTCTTTCCACGAATGTTTTTCAACATCCTAATTTGACCGCACCCAAAAGGATAGTGGTGGAGGTAGTAGGAAATGACTTAAGGCGTATGATTTAATCGAGGGTATGGTTCGTGAAGGTGACGGTCTGGAATGGCATAGCAGGATTTGCCCAATCGATTGGGACAATGATGATGATGTTGATATTGACGATAGGGATGGTGATTTAATTTAGGCCACAGGTATTCAAGTCTTTGTTTTTTGTCTAGCTCTATCCATGTCCTTTTAGGCGCACCGCTTGTCCTTACCAAGCCATTAACATATACCAACACGATCATTAATCTTAGTTCGTTTAGTCTTTTTTTTTTTAAAACTTGTCTACACATGTTTTGGCCCTTCACCTTACCCTAATATTGGCCTTCAACTCAAACTAATTTTGCCTTTTTTACGGTGTCGTTGTGCGGGCGCGCGCGCACACACACACACCCCTTTCGATGATTTAAATAGTTTTGCGAGAGTTTGTTGGTTCTAGTTGAAACGGTTCTAAAAGGGTAAGGGTAACATCCAAAAGAACAATGGTGGAGGTAGTAGGAAATGACTTGATAGCTTTTGGTTTAATTGAGTATATGGTCCGTGATAGATTGGAATGGCATAACAAGATTCGTGTAGCTGAACCCAATCAATTGGAACGATACTTTGACGATGATGATGAGATTGCGGATGAGGATGATGATATATGTATGTTTGCATCATCATCATCAACATTAAAGCATTATCCCAAGTAATCTGCGCTTTACGATTTCGTTCGACTATTCCAATCTATTGCAGACTGCATATTTAATTAAATCGTAAGTGTTTTTAGATCTTTTTACCTCCACCGTTGGTGTCTTAGGGCTGCACCTTGATTTTTTAAAGCCTTCAACTTGAACCAGCCGTTACTTTCTAAGCGTGGAGTTCCTTATCTTCGTCGCACGTGGTCAAATAATTAAATTTCTGCTTCTCTTGTCTTTATGATTTTTAGGTATTACGTCTGACTTTCTTTAAATCCATGGAATCTTAATTCTACCATTCTTTGTCTTTCCACGAATGTTTGTGAACATCCTAATTTGATCGCACCCAAATGGATTGTGGTGGAGGTAGTAGGAAATGTCTTATGGCGTACGATTTAACCGATGGTATGGTCTGTGATGGTGATGGTCTAGAATGGCATAGTAGGATTCGCCCAATCAATTGGGAGAATGATGATCTTGACGATATGATTGGTAATTTAATTTAAGCCAAAGGTATTCAAGTTTTTTGTTTTTTGTCTAGCTCTATCCATGTCCTTTTAGGCGCACCGCTTGCCCTTGTCATGCCATTAACATATACCAAAATAATCATTAATCTTAGATCGTTTAGTCTTTTTTTTCAAAACTTGTCTACACATGTTTTGGCCCTTCACCTTACCCTAATATTGGCCTTAAACTCAAACCAATTTTGTAATTTTTTGCGGTGTCGTTGTGCGCGCACACACACACACACACACACACACCTTTCGATGGTTTTGGCGTCTTTTAGAACCCACGAATGGAATAATTAATACAAATTGAAATTCAAGCTGGTCCCACCATAGAAAACAAGTGGATGGGGTAGCCAAACTGAAAATCCTTCTTGAGAGCGTTGTCAGGTCAGTCATAGTATATGATTCAAGCCACTCACTAAATAAACCTGACCGGCAAAAAGTTAATGAGATGAACTTGTGAGAAGAAAAGGAATAACAAACTCATCAGATGAATGAAGTGGAAATAAGAATGGTGAGAAGAATGTGGTAAGAGAAGTAATAGCAAAATTAGAAGTAAATGCGTTCAAGGACGGTTAAGAGTAATGTTAAAAGATAATAAGAAGAATGAAGGTAGATTTTAATAGTTTTACGATTTGCTGCGCTAGTCCTTAGGAGGTAGCCGTTTTTAGTTGAAACGGATCTAAAAGGGTAAGGGTAACATCCAAAAGGACAATAGTGGAGGTAGTTGGAAATGACTTGAGGGCTTTTGGGTTACCTAAGAATATGGTTCGTGACAGATTGGAATGGCATAGCAAAATTCGTGTAGCTGACCCCAATCAATTGGCAGAGCAGGATTTGTTCAATCAATTGGGATGATGATGATGATGATGATATTGACGATAGGGATGGTTATTTAATTTAGGTCATAGTTATTTCTTTTTTTTTCTAGCTCTATCCATGTCCTTTTAGGCGCACCGCTTGCCCTTGCCAAGACATTAACATATACCAACATACTCATTAATCTTAGTTTGTCAAGTCTTTTTTTTTTTTTTTTTTTTATAATTTCTTTGCACATGTTTTGGCCCTTCACCTTAATATTGGCCTTCATCTCTAACCAATTTTGTTCTTTTTTACGATGTCGTTGTGTGCGTGCACACACACACACACACACTATTTCTTTTAAAGCGTAATTCCTTATCTTCTTTACATATGCCCAAGCAATCGAAGTCGATGTTTCCTCAGTCTAATTACCCTTTGATGTTGCTCCATGGGTTGTAAAAAAACACTCGTTGCTTACACACACACACACACACTTACATCAACACTGACACGAGCGATTAGGTTGGTTTAACTTGAAGGCTATTATTAGGTAATGTTTTGGGCGATAGGTAGAGCTCCTAAGAATGACTTGATAACCTATGAGTTAGAGATGTCTTGGCCAGTTTGGTAATCGTAAGAGCACCACTCGTTACACTGTGAGACCAGATGTCCCACCTTCTTGCAGCCAAAGCATGTCATAGTGTGAGTATCGTGAGTATCAAATGAAGCCACTAGAGTCATATCAAAGGAACCAGGAGACTGAGGAATCGAGGAAAGAATCTTACGCCACTGTTAAAGAATCTTATGCCGCCACTGTTCTTTTGCCAACAAATAATTGATAACAACATTCATGGATGGAAGAGGATTATTGTTCAAGAAAGCAATCCGGCAATGCTCATCAGAAACTGCCGAACACGTGTCTGCTCTCGCAAATCCTAATAAATCTGAAAGTCATCATGAAACTGCGGATCCATTATTGACATCTCAGTCCAGGTGGCCACAATATCATTCTAGAATGCTTGAATACTTTTGTCACCTTGGGAAAGGTGCACCAATCTTGTTCTAAACGATGAAGACGGGCTTCATTGCTCTATTAGTATATCATCCGTAAATGATCCTCCATAGCGATGTGGAGTAAACCCAACGACAATAGATTTCTCAACTGAATCCAAAATTCAGGTTGCTATTTGACTATTCTTCATCTCCCAATCAGCCAGTTTCTCAACATTTATCAATGTTGGGAAATGCCTGTAAGTGAAGAAATTAAAGCCCACAATTGGTGCCATCAAAGGTACACAAGGGAGCATCCTTGTGGAAATTTTCTTTCTCCATAATTATAAAAAAGACACACCAAGATGCAAGATCACAGCATGGAATCACCAACCAACATAAATCGTACGACTAAATCTATACAATTGAATTTTTTTTTTTGTTTTCAATAGATCAAGATTAGATTATCACAGCCAACGCCTGATCTTGCCTCGAACACCGTGCTACAAAAACCAATAGAACCATGCAATCACAAATATTTTCAAACTAGATTCGTATGAATGTACAATACCCAAGAACACCAGAAGGGAATCATGAAAAAAAAGAGACCTACCAACAGACAAGGATCAAACTGCAAAGTGCACCAGATCTGATCTCTTAGATCGTTCGCTCTGATACCATTATATGTTTCGGAGAAAACCAAGAGAAATCATCACACATCAGAACTCTAGATTAGTGGGGTTTGCCTTATCACAAACCCTCAAAGAAAGCAAAAATATATATCAACTAAGGAAGAGAACAATGTACAATAATGCCCTTATATAGACATAACCACCCAAGATATCCCTAAAAAAAAAAACCACCCAACAAAGGCTAATGGATAAAAGAGGAAAAATATAATGCAAACAATAATACAAACATAATATAAATAGGTGATGGGACAAACTCCTCCACTGCGGCCATGCAACCGTACAATCTAGCCACGTGTGGCATGGGCAATCATATATGTTTAATAATGAGGATGTTGACAAGGATGTGTGGGAGAGAATTAAGAACGAACGCATTTAAGAAAAGTCAAGTCTATCTTTCTTTTTGTTCCTCTCACTTTTTGCTCCCCTCCCCAATTCTCTCTCTCTCTCTCTCTCTCTCTCTCTCTCTCTCGATTTGTTACGTGCAGCCGTGCAGGTGATTATGAAGGCAATTCCATAGCTAAGGTTGTGATTTTGGCATATCTTTGGTTGCAGGTATGCGCTCCCAGGTATGATCTCTAGATTCAGATGCTTAGGTCTAATATCTTTTATTGCAGTTGTGTTTGAGTATTTGTTCATCCATGTTTTGGGAGGGTGTTGCAGATCCATAAGCATGTGCCAGGCCTATTGGAATTTTTCCATTTAGTAGGCCCAAGCCAAGCAAGTCCGTTGATAAGGCCATCCTAAGCAAAGAGGGAGAAGAAAAAAATAACAAAAATGGGAACAAATAAAAAATGGCCTCATTTGGAAGAACTCCAAATCATTATTGGCTCCGCAATTAAGTGAAACCAGTCCACTTGGCGGTTGTTGCAACAATTTCTCCTTTCAACATTTTTTTGTCTAATATGTCCAATTTTATAGATGCTTGTACCAACATGAATGCATTTGGGGTTAAAGGCTATAGAGACGAGAAAAATGGCATGTCGAAAAAAGGTTATCAAAGAAGGAAGTTGTTGCTGCACAAATTTTGAGGGAAGCATGCATTACTATGTTTAGGTGTGGTGATTTATCTTGAGCTTTAGTCCCACTAGAGTTAACAATGAAGTATCACAAATGGGACTATCAACATGAAAAGCTTTTTCAAATCTCAGGAATGATTGGTGAAACATGATTCATTAAGTTGCAACAATTTCTCCTTTCAACATTTTTTTGTCTAATATGTCCAATTTTATAGATGCTTGTACCAACATGAATGCATTTGGGGTTAAAGGCTATAGAGACAAGAAAAATGGCATGTCAAAAAAAGGTTATCAAAGAAGGAAGTTGTTGCTGCACAAATTTTGAGAGAAGCATGCATTACTATGTTCAGGTGTGGTGATTTATCTTGAGCTTTAGTCCCACTAGAGTTAACAATGAAGTATCACAAATGGGACTATCAACATGAAAAGCTTTTTCAAATCTCAGGAATGATTGGTGAAACATGATTCATTAAGATGACCTCAGACTTGATTACCCTTACTAACTTACAAAGGGCAAAATGGTTGAACTACCTTAAACCAGTAACAATGACCCCATATAGTTGTGACATAGTTAAGATGATGGCATACGCATGTAACATGTAGGAAAGGGAAGAGGCTCCACGTGAGGAATAAATTCATATGTAGTTATAACTTGATTTCAAACCCTGCTGCACTAAACCGACACATCATGTTTCAGTGACTTCTACTTTACAGTTGCACAAAGTGTGAAGTTGCAATGGATCCGAGTGTAGAGACGGAAGTGGTTGTTTCAAAATGTTAGCAACTGTAGACAACAAGCAAGGCTGCAGGAGTGGGAGCAAGGAATTCGAAGTGTAATTCGAAGCAGGTGAGTTACCTAGTTATAATGATTGTGCAACTGAGTTCTTTTACTCTTTTTTGCTTTCCAGATTTGATTCCGAATTGTAACCTAGTTATAAGAAACTATGCATGTGGATAAGTTTTATGCACTCCTGTAGTATACCATATTTGCTTGGTTTTTAGATGAGAAATAAACATGGTCTCGAGCACATCTCACATCGGTGGATAGGTTAAAGTTAGTGTCCAAAGGAATTTGTAAGCCTGATGGAACTGTAACATAGGTGGAATCCATCTCCGGGGGTATGGTATAAAAGGAAGTAACCACAACATCATCCGCACCGACGTCCTCACCGTCTGGTACCATAACTCTGCCTCCTCGGCCATCCTTGCTATCGCCCGCACCCTCTACCTCGCCCTCTCCTATTAGTCCTCTGTCGGGTAAAAGCTATATGGAGTCTCTACTGAAGCTTCTAAGGTATTTTCTACACATACGTGCTCCTTATTGGAATGCATACCTTTCACCCTTTGTGTATGAGCAATATGCGTTTACCCACTTCCTTCTTTACCTGCACTCTTGGAACTGGCCATGGCACATTCTAGCACAGTCCCACCTAGTATTGCATTGCTGTATAGGTCGTATTGTTGTGACTTGACTGATTAGGCTTGTATACGTGGTCAATATGAAAAATACATCTTTTCAGTTCAGGGAGAAGAGGAAGGATCTCCACATGACCTTTATAAAGAAAGCATATGATAAGGTCCCTAGATAATTTGGAAGGTGTTGGGAAAGGAGCCTCTAGAGAATATGTGTTTGCGTGCGTGTGTGCATGTGCGTGTGAAGACTTCTAGTGGAGGGAGAAGTGATTTTCAAATTACTGTATGCATACACCAAAGGTTGGTGGATGTTGTTTACAAGAAGAGGTATTGTGGTGTTTCTACTTTGCACTTGTAACATATGAATGAATTAATGAACTAAAACTCATTCTTTTATATAAATCCTTGTTCGATTTTTCTTCGCTTGAATGAACAAATTGGATTTTTTAAAGTGAATCTACCACTGAAATTTCTACTTCATTTGGCCATTTTCAGGTGGCAATATTCTACCACTAATGATTTTGGATTAGAGATAATTTAATTGGTTGCTAAAGAGTACAATGTTCAGGTACTTATATCTCAAAATGCAGATCCACCTCAGTGTATAGGGGCTGGTTGTTGTGGTAATGGATGCCACCTTCTTTTGCTTGAGATTGAACTTAATTTTAATATTAATTGGACTTGAATTGGGTTTCTCTAAGGACAATAAATTCTTGTTCTTTTTGTTTATTAATTTAAACCAAACACGTCCATAATAAGTGTACTATGGATTCATTCCATGGCAGGCATATCTTTTCAATGGTTACTGTGAAGACATCGGGACTATAAAATCCTTTTTCGATGCAAAATTTTGGCATTCACTAATTAGGCCAGGTTATATTGATAAAAGATCGGAATCACAGAAATATATCTGGCAGATATCAAAAAGCAGAAGTGCCTAATTAATACTTAAAATGGCATTATTTTATGAAATCTTTCATTGAAAGAAAGAATATACATGGATCTCCCTGGGATTACCTAATGCATGTGGTTTGAGGGTGATTGCGTGCATCACAGGGAATAGTCTCGCCATAAAATGGGGCGGGGACACCTTGACATCATTGAAAAAAAAGAAAGAAAGAAATAACATTGATGGATATCTTTCTATGTACCATTAATATTCCCAAAATAAATGGACAACTTTTCCTTGAATCACCCCCTACCCTACCCCAACCTGATTCGTTAATGGGTCCAATAAATGGGACCTAGATTTGACAAAATCGGGCAGCTCACTGGCTAACTATAGTTTGGGTACCCAGTGACACCAGCCCTAATGCAAGCAATGTGATAAACAGGTTGGGTTTGGGTATGGAGACAAAACTAAACCATTAAATTAGTGGGTAGGCTATTTTTGTAGTGAAGCATAAATTTATCAAGAAATTTGATAGTTGATTTTGCATCTTTCTATTCCTCTCAATCTTGTCACAGGTCCAAGAAATTGCATAAAATCGGGATGTGCCAAAAGTTCTTAGCGGCTCTTTTGATCACTCAATAGTTATGGTGAGAGAACACTATTTGTTGCGGCCTGAGTTTTGTGTTCACCATTGCTAGCTCCCATGCTGCTAGGATGTGATTTAATACAGCTAGTTGAAGGTAAGAAAAGATGGTGATAGTTCATGCTTCTTTATGGAGCCGAATTTACTTAAATTTTCCTTTAGTCACTTGAGTTATTGGTTCTTGTTTGAAAGTACTTCCCACTTACAAGTTGTTCATGAGGAAGATTTCTAATGCAATAGCTTAATATTATTCACACTTGTCATACCCCATTTAACAACCTAACCCCATTTAACAATCTAAGGGTTATAATAATTCCAAATCTAGGTTGTGTTGCTTTCAAGTATTTTTTATATGCACATGGATGCCTTAAACTGAATTATTTTCTATGTCTATGAACTACAAATGGACATACTGGCAAGTTGCAACTGATGTTGAAAGTTGGGCGTGGGATCTACACAATGAATACTCTTTTGTGGTAATCTTTCTGACCATTTCTATACAGGTCATTTAAAATTTCACAACATTGTTTGTATAACTCAGACATGGAAATGCATCGTTATCGAACAAAAATATGGGTTGTTGGATGTGGAGCTCTTAGAAACCCAATCTGCAATTGTGCTCATATAAATATGTACCCATGGGTCGTTGTAATTATTTTTTTGTCACATGTTGGCCCTTAGCATAGTTGGATTGCCATAATTTGGGGTCTCTAACTTACTCTGCCAGGCAAGTTGGATGGAATATAAACCAGGGTAGGGCCATGTGCAACCCTAATAAACCTTTTCTTTAAGGACTTGAAGAGGATTTGACATCTTTAGGTTGAATTTAGGTCCTGTTTGATTTATCAATTTCTCTGTAAATGCCTGGAAATAAGCAATTATTACTTTTGCTCCTGTTTGAAAATGTGGAGTAATTTTTACCTCGAAAAATGGTCCAAAGGAAGTGGTTTTAAATTATGGGCCCCACAGTGATATATATGATATATCCGCACCATCCATCAATTTTACCATAACATTTTAAAGCACTAGCCAAAAAATGAGGCAGATCCAACACTCAAGTGGCCCACACCAATTGAAACAGTGGACTGAAGAAGTTTTTAGGTATTCAATTCCCTTTTTTCTGTGGTGTGGTCCACTTGAGCTTTGGATCTGCCTCATTTTTTGGATCATGCCTTGTATTCATCTGGCAAAATAGATGGGCGGTGTGGATAATCCACATATATCACGATGGGCTCCACCTATATTTTACACTCTCCTCGATTTTAACAATGAAAAAGTGAGCAGTCAAATCAGGCATGGAAAATGGTGCGGTGATTTCCTAAGGAAATAATCATTACACATTTGCATTGTATTTACCATGTATTAGAAAAATCAAACACGCCCTTAAGGAATTTCAACTAGGTGAGTTAGAGCCAGGCCAAGCCCTGTTAAAGCTTGGCTGTGTTGTTTAACATAGCTTGAGCCTAGCCTCATGATGTTCCAAAATATTCTAGCTTGAGTCCGTGTATATTACAAAAATGGCCCTTGCAGGCACTAATTGGGGTCCTGCCAAACGCGGGTTGAGAAATGGGCCTAAATTTTAAGCCAGAGCCTAGCTAGTCATACTTCTTTTGTAGTGTCTTCTAAACTTGTAGTGAAGCATAAATATATAAAAAGAATTTGATAGTTGATTTTGCCTCTTTCTATTTCTCTGGATCTGCTTACAGGTCCAAGCAATTGCATATAATCGGCTTTTGCTGGTTTTTCTTAGTGGGTCTTTTAATTACTCGATATCCGTGGTAAGAGAACTTAGATGTTTATTGAACCTTTTTTTTTTTTTTTTCAATATGCATCTCCAGAAAGTATTTGAGAGTTGATTTTGTCTCTTTCTATTTATCTTGATGTTGTTTACAGGTCTAAGAAGTTGCATACAATCAGCATTTGCCGGACGTTCTTAATGGGTCTTTAGATCACTCGATAGCCATGGTAAGGGAACATTATCTGTTGTGAACTTAAAAAACATTTATTGAACTCTTTTTTCTTTTTCTTTTTAACCACCAACATGCATTTCTAAATCATTTGGAAAAACTAAGATGTGTGATTTTCCCTAGGATCATGAGATGGTGCAATCGTTTTCTAAGAACTGATTTCTAGATTATTTTTAGGTTCAAATATTCATTGATTTATATCGCATCACCTAACAAGTATCGTTTTGATATTTTAAGGAAAGAAAAAGCTATGAATATTTATTTATATTTATGTATTGATATTAAAAATAGTATTCAGATTATTCTTTACTTGAGGCTCAACAAAGTTGAGTTGACTACCTAGGTTCCGAGTTGAACATTGCATAAATTTACAGAAAGAATTTGATAATTGAGTTTGCCTCTTTCTATTTCTCTCGATCTTGTTACAGGTTAAGCAGTTGCATAGGATTGACTTATGCTAGAAGTTTCTCTTAATGGGTCTTTTGATCACTCGATAGCCATGGTAAGAGCTTGAGTTATTAGTTCTTGTATGAAAATACGTCCCATTTACTAATTGTTCATGAGAAAGATTTCTATGTCAATAGCTGAATATTATCGACGAGTCGCACTCCATTTAACAATATAAGGGATAAAATAATTCCAACTATAAGTGGTGTTGCTTTCAAGTATTGTTTTATGTGCACATGGATGCCTTAGCTTGAATTATTTCCTATCTATGAACTGCAGATGGACAATGAGGGCACCCTCTCAAGCTGGTACTAAATGGAGAGGTTGCAACTAAGCTTGGAATGGAATCTGCACAATGGAGCACTCTTGTTGTAATCTTTCTGACAAGTTCAATGCAGGCTATAGATGAATATCATTGGCTACCCGATTAAAAATTGGATCTAGACAAGTTCAAGTGTCCATGTGGTCCCATTTAAAGTTGGGATAGGTTAGGTTTGGGTTAGGTTTAATAGTGATTTTTTATATTTGTGAATACATTGATTATTCCAAGAAAAGAAATGAGGCTTCCAAAGTCAGATACATGTAAAAGAGCCCGTTTACATACTGTGCCCATGTCAAAGTGGCACATGCATGTGCGCTCTAATCCATCTTTCGGGTGGGACTAGCCGTATAAATGTTCTTATTTTTCCCAGCTAGGCACCTAACGGGTACCCTGGTCCTGATGGACCTTGATCTAAGTCACTAGACTCGGAACCATACCCATCAAGATGATGGACGGATTAGATCGTGCACCTATGCCACTTTGATGCGCATGTTATGCACACGAGCTTTCTTACATGGTGTGGCTTAGGAAACTACTTTTTTTTTTTAACTAGGGTAATTACTGCATATTCAATATATAATTTTACTATTAAAACAACTTGGACTTGATATAGACCTCACCTGACCCGAATTTATCTAGGACGGGTAGATGGGCCCAACTCAAACACAGTTAGACCCAATTTTTAACTAGGTAAGGGGGCCAGAACTGACCCATTGGTCAGTTATTATTTTTTTTTTTACTTCAACCCAACTAAGATTTTAATGGGTTGGTTCTAGAACCAACATCCCAACTGAATTCTTGGTCAAGTCTAGGGTGTTGGTGAGAAGCCTCATGTGAGAGAGAGGTTTTAAGTCCAACTAGCTGGGCCTTAAGGTAACATCCACCCAGTGGGTAACATCCAACCTTAATGTCTAACCCATCCAATAGATTGGCCACATCATGAGGATCACCTAAAAAATCAACCACATTCACACGTCCAGTTTCCAATACTTGTTTTTTGCTATTTATGATCGGCTAGGTATTGTTTTCTAAGGTGTAGCCCATTGTTTTCCATGGCATAGCCCGTCTCGTTTAATATCTTGCACTAGTTGATCCTTATGGTGAAGCCAACTTATTGGAAGGGTTGGTATCCATCATGGTGAATAACTTCCATCGTTACATGTTATGGTCATACCTTGTGGATGACTTTCAACTTTTCATGTGTGAGACATCTAACTAGTTGTGCAGAAATTAGCCATATCATGGGGATCACCTTGTGCAAAAATTTGCTACAACCACTGAGTTGATCACCCACTGCCAATCCTAGGATGGTGTTTTAAAACATCAACCAGGTAAGTTCATTGATTCAAGTACCCCAAGGTGAAGGAACTCGATGAGGCCTAGTTAGACTGGTTGAGTGGACCCATTTTTATGAGATGTGGTACCGGAGATTTTAGTTTTAGCCCACTCAATTCCAATCATGTCTTTATTTCACTGTTTAGCTTGTCCTATCATCATGATTTGACGCCACATGTATCACATGCTTACATAATAGCATCCGCATACGCACGAGTGACTCCCGGGATACCGAGAATCGAGTTCGTACTCGACCCTTGAAATTTCGGGCTGTTACAGGTGGTATTAGAGTAGGTGATAGAGTTAAGTTGGGCTGTGGAGTATGGACATATCATAATGAACTCGCTGACCTAGCTAGGACTTTGAGATTAGAGACATTAAACCCTAGGACCAAGCCCCTTACTGACTAACATGATTTACTTGAGCGTAGAAACAAAGAACTAAGGTTGCCCGGTTGTCTTCGTTGCATATGGGGTATTAAAAGGCGCATAGCTTCAACTTGGAATGAGTTAGGTTACTTAGTATCAAACATTGCTAGGTATAGTTAATGCCATGTTTGAGTAGTTAGTGGTGTCTAGATTCAATATTAGGTTGATATGTTGATTGGATTCCATGAAAAAAAAAAAACTATTGCAATTATTTGATATGCTTTCATTGTAGTTGAAACTTTCTGTTCCAGCTTGCATGTTAATCTTTGTGTGATTTTAATGCGAAACAGTGTTGTTGGAATGGTTTGATAGTATGCTAACAATGTTTGCTAAGGTGAATTGATGCTGTTTCTTAGTATATGTTGAATTTCATATAAACTGTAAAATGCCTTGATAACACGTTCTTTAAAGTTGTTAAATGGTTGGAGTGAACTTTATGCTTTCACCATATGCCTACATCTTAGAGTTTCTCTAATAGTTAGAGTGTAGAGTGATCTAGCTTAACAAATAGCCATCAATTGGGGGTGGTTTGGGCCTAGTGGGGAGCTTGACTAAATGGCACAAAACCCCATAGATACGGGGAAACGTGGACAGAATATTGTAGTGCCACCATGAAAACCCATGGTGCCACCATGGGAGAGTGAACACAAATAGGAAGACATAGACAAAGGTCCACTAGGACCATTTTCTTAAACCCCTCTCTTATTCACATCCCCAATTGCTTGATGATTTTGAACCTAGACATAGAAAAAACGAACGCTAGGACCACCCCAATGAATAACGTCATGGATGAGACGCTTTAGTACGCCTAAATCCATCCTGGAAGGACCTAAATGACTAAACTAGAGCCAATGAGTGAAATTTTGGAGTAAAAGAATGTGAAATCATGATTTTTGAGCAATTGCTTGATGATTTTGAACCTAGACATAGAAAAAACGAACGTTAGGACAACCCTTGGTTCATCGACAACATGTAGTTGGAGGAGATTCTAATTTCCAATAGGTTTGTTGCTCGTAATATTTTTAGGCCACTAGCCGCTGAAGTATTTTAAAAAATTTTCTCGTAGTTCAACTTTAAGTTTAATTTCATTCTACGAAATTTCATCCCATTCCAACTTCTAGAAAAATTATTAAAATTCTAAGCATACCAGCTATCTATAACCAACGTTTTTTTTGTTACAGTTCCAAAACAAACTAAAATTATCCCTATTTGAATTTTGTTTTTTATTTTCTATTTATTTTTCCCTAAAAATAGACTCATCAAGCATTCTATGGGTTTTTTAATCACTGCAATCAAAGTTATAATTAAAAAGATACATTTTTTAAAAGTCAGCATATACAAGCTGCCCGTCGGGGTTACTATTGAAAAGAGGGTGGACAGAGGCCCACGGTGCCATCGTGAAAACCACATTGCCACTGTGGCCATTTGACGAAAATTCATGGCCCTTGTCCACATTACCACGGTGCCACCGTAGAAAACTACAATGCCACCGTGACCATCTAGATAAATTTCAAGGTTGTTTGTCCAGGGTACCATGGTGCCACCGTGGGCAGCTGAGGAAAGTTTAGGGTACGACCAGTGGGCGAATTGTAAATTGGTCATAACTTTTGTTCCGGAGTGAGTTACGGAGTGCATAATTTATGAATTTGGGGTAGAATGGGCCATCTGAGTCCAATGGAACATTCTATTTCACAAGAAAACTACTCCTTACTTTCAATTTTTCATTTTTTCAAAACATTTACCAAATTTTTGTTTTTAAATCAATTGTATTTTTTCATCTTAGGGTTTTGGTAAGTAGTGTCCTCTTAGGATTTTTTTATTGCTAGGCAAGGGATCATCCCATATGATTATGTTAGATTAAGATCTTTTATTTTAATATGTTCTACTATCTTAGGAAGTTTCCGGGTCTCTTAGCATCATGACTCTTACTCATGGTTTTGTTTTATTATTCGAAGCCTTGCAATCTTAACTTGGAGACAGATTTTAATAAGGTATTTCGAGTTTCCTTTCCCTCTTTTGGATTTAAAATCCGTTGTGCCTTGTGAATTCAAGGGTCATGTTACGATAAGGAGACAATGGGAGAGTCGGGATTGACGACCTTGGACTGGTGTCATGGGAGAGCCGACGCTCAAAATCGCCTAATGAGAAAATCAGCACAGGCACATGTAAGTGCAAATACACATGCACAAAGACTAACCCAAGCCATCATTACTAAATACACCTTTTCTTAGGTGGGACATTAGGACCCTTGCATGTCCATGAGATTTAGAACGTAGGCCCCAGATATAACATTGAACCTGTCCCCATAGTAGTGGCCTCGATAGGTGAACGTCGAACGATCCTCGCCCTACATGCGATAAACCCCGCATCTGAATGGCATGAAATCGTAATTATAAGTAGATATCACCTTGAGGAAGCTATTCCATGGATTGGATTAGTCCATATGGGCCAGGCGGGCCCCACAGAGCTAAAACAGTCTCTCTTAGGGTCATTTTTATGCATGTTTGGCATGCACGGCCAAATTAGACAATTTTTATCATATAAAAGAAGAAATCCCAGCACTTCTCTCCCTCATTTGCTCAAAACGTTTGCTGGAAGAGGGAGAGTGGGAGTTGGAAGAGAGAAGAGGAGTAGAGAAGAAGGGTGCATGAGCTTTGCTTGTCGCCCCCGAACCAACCGAGCGTGCTACCAACCTTGTTGACACCATTCTTCCTTGCTAGATCGTTCCACCAGTTGCGTAGGGTGAGTAGAAGCTTCTTTTCCCATCTAATATTTCACTAGGAAACCTTTGATTTCTGACATGCAAGCCTTGCTCTTGTAGGAAAACTCAATTTCACCAAGAACTAAGGTGTGGACCATTATCCATGGGTTGCCTAGGACCAAATGTTGTTAGATGTAGTTAATGCTTCGCTTGTATAGCTAAGAACGCCTAAATCTGTCGTGGTATTGCTGAAAATTGTTTAGCTTCATGCATGTTTGATGATGCTACCTTAGCTTGCATGTCTATGTTGGAGTGGCTATTATTTAATAGATGCTGAAGGAGTGAATTTCTATTGTGCTAAAGGCGCAAATATGATGGAATAATGCTGCATTGTGGTTTATGCTTGCTGAAATTCAACTCGTATTGTATTTATGCTTCCAATGTCCTTTTTTGAAACTATTTGTACATGCTTCCTGCTTAGTAGATACATTGTTTAAATTCTCCCCATGGTATATGTCGTGATTGGATTTGTAAGGTGGTCCGGCTCAGCAGCGCGATGAGAATTTCGGGCGGCTGCTTGAGGTCAATCGCCCTTTGGCTGGAATTGTCGATTGGAGGTAGGATGCGGGAGACCGGTTGTGGTTTGAGGACCATGCGGGCCGCTCGTGCCCAAGGTCGGCCTTCCTTCCTTCTCAGTGGAAGGTGTCGGCCCGACTTCGGGTTGGATGTGTTGTGTGTGACCTGTCACTTCTTTTCGAATCCAAGTACCAATGTTACCACTGAATAGGCCCACTTAAAATCGTACGGCGAATCGATCCCCAAGTCTTATGAGCTGGGGATGGTGGTGTGGGACTTATGCCCGAGCTGTCGCCCTACGCTGGAGTGGTGCCTCCCCCTAGTGCCCATTGATCACTGATAGAGGTGAATCGAATAACCCGAGCATTATTATTTTAAATTTGATTGTAACTTTCTATTGTAGTAATTACTCATGGTTTTGTTTTATCATTAGAAGCCTTGCAACCATAACTTAGAGATAGATTTTATTAAGGTATTTCGAGTTTCCTTTACCTTTTTTGGATTTAAAATCCGTTGTGCCTTGTGAATTCAAGGGTCATGTTACGATAAGGAGACAATGTTCTTCCTTCCTTTCACTCCTTTCTCTCCGCCATGTTTTCTGTAATGTCTTTTCCTTTCCCAAGTACTGATACTATAATTAATGCGAGAAACACTAAACCCCCCGCTAGTAGAGAGCATCCACGTCAAAACAATCAGACGAATAGGATAGAGAGTGAACTACTAGGCCTTGAGAAGTGGGGCCCATACAAACCCCAAGCGACCTAAGTTAGGCTGATGAAAATTTGAAGTTTAAATGAATCTCCCCTAAGATCAAGATAAATTGTGGATAGAGACTTAAACTTAGGGGAAGTCCCTTAAAATTGAGGAAGAGAGAGAATATAAAGACGAAATCTTAGGCCCCTATGAACCCTTGGAGGATAATTGTTCGAACCTAGGATTAGAGACTTGGGTATTGTGAGAAATCCATTCCTCACCAAATTGAAACATAAATTGAACACGAACAATCCTTGGATTTAACCTAGAGGGCAATCTTAAACTTCCTAATAATCCATGATTTTCCCCAAGCGCCAAAAATGATCGGACAACGGACTTACGAAACCGTGCTTAAGAGAGGTATTCTCGGTTTGATCCAATTCCAAATCCTGCGCGATTACCAATGGACTCACTGCTTTGACCGAGCAGAAGACCGGAATCCACCAGGATTAGGACGGGATACAACGAGTGCTCTGCCCAGGTCAGGCATAGCATCGAGGTATTGGATTTAGACCTATGACAAGCCGTTTCTCCGTATTTGTCGGATCACGAAGAACATAATCAATCACCCTAGGTAAGGAAACCCCCACCTGAAACACTTTGAACTCCTTGTAAATGCTAAGGATATCTGAGCAAGTCCAGAAGCCGTACTTGTATTGGTTGAACATTAGGTGCTGCTTAGTGACCATAAAACTTAGTCGTACTGCTCGAATAAATGGCAACTAAGTAACTTAAGTCACCCCTAAGGTGGGGGAACTAGTAAGTGTGTATCTTAGGCTCGTACACCCCTTTAGCGGCCACGACTACCAGACCCTAGTTCTCCTCTTTCGCTCCTTCCTCTCATTCTCTCTAAACTTGTCCAAGAAAATCCATGGCCACTTCTACAACCGTAGCAAGGCAACACGTTTAAGAGAGTCAAATGGTTGAAATTCTCCATAGGCGGAGAGCTATCGTATCGCTAGGAGCCTAGAAATTGCATTTATATTGTGGAGAGAGGGGCACCCACCGAGTTGTCTACAAGATGTAGCCCTAATCTAGCATACATAGGAGTTTAGACCTTTTTTTTTCTTTTTCCGATGAACCCATAACCCACAGGTCCTGGGATGGCATTAGGTATTTAGAGGGCGAAGTTACAATTCGCAACCATTTTAACACTCAGATTGAGCTTGGTGGTTTGAAGAGCTAGTGTTTTTGTTAGTTTGTTTTGTTTTAATTCCCTTGTGTACTTTTTATGTATACATCCTCCTGTACTATTAGGCTAAATTTGTTTAAAGGGGTTTAAGTCGGAACCATGACGAAAGTCCTTCCTCTTGGCAAAAGCTCATGACTTCTGAAATCCGAATCCTCTCGAGCTCAGAACTCATGCGAGTCGGGTCCTAAGATGGAGCCGGAGTCAGAAATTGTTCCGCCACCACTAGTCATGAGTATCTTTGGTGTTGTTCCTCTTGGTGTCCAATCAAGAACCCTTGCATTTGATGCGCTTGGAGAACGGCTGCCCTGATTCAGCAGCAGTCGAAACCTCTTCGCCCTTGATCTTCTCTCTCTTCACGTCCTAGGATGTCCTAGATACTCAGGAAACACCTCTTTAATATAGAGAACTCGAGCAATGCCTTAAGTTTTTCGTAAGAGATTGGATACCGACTCCGCCCGTCGACCAATCAAAACTTAGCTACGACCTGGTCGAAACCTTCAAAGCAATTTTCCAGCAGCAAACTTTTGAATTTTATGCATTGGGTCAACTGGTCGACCAGACCTGTCGCCCTGTCGTAATTAGAAAGTAATTTTTTTTGGTCCAGTGAGTTACTAACATTAAACCATTAAATTCTAGAGTATGTCGACCCATCAACCTTAGTAGCAGTGTTCGAAGTTTCGGTATCGCTACAAGTTTCGCTAGCCGGGGATGCAGAAACAATATCGATATCGCCGTTAATATCGCTGATAACCGGAAATGCGGGGAAAATGGGAAAAACAGTGAAATTTTTCAATGAAACCTCAGGAGTTGATAAAACACACATAGTTGCATATTTTGGAATAAAAAAATTGCATAAAGAATGCATACATAATAGGTTTCTATTCAATGGGGGCCTAAAAGCATGTGTTTTCGTAAGAAGTCAGTCCAATCATCTCATCCATCCAAAATCTGAACTTTCATCCAAACATCCATTGATATTTCAGAATATTGGCAACACATGAAATTTCCAAACAAATCGTTAACAACTGAAAAGGAAACTAAAGATTGTGGTCTCGTTATTGCCATGTTGCGATATTGATAATATCATGATATTATCAATGTTATCGTCAACAAATTGAACGTTGCATACAACCATGCACCCATAAAAAATATGAAATGGGAATTTTTTAAATATATAGATTTTTGGCATATCAATACATTGGTGATATTATTGAAATATTGCAGATACATTGATGATACAAGCAACACTTGGAATTTATACAGTAAAAAATATTGGCGATACACCGACAAGATCAGTGTATTGACAATACAAACGACGCTTGGAATTTACACAATTGAAAATATTGACGATATCGATACATTGGCAATATTTAGTGATACATCACTGATATCAAGAATTTTTTATACTATCAGTGTTATCGATATCGCTACCAGTGCTATCGGTGTCGCTGAGCTAGAAATAGAGATAATATTGGGGATATTTCGATAATATCGGAGATAATGCAAACACTGCTTAGTAGTGAATCGATCGAGCTTTGTTATCTTTCTCCATAAACTCACTTAGTAGTAATGTAGCAAGTTGTGAATTATGCATTATTGAAATCGCGTTATCATAACATTAGTAATGAAATCGTAGGTACTTGAGCCTCGTGAAAAAAAAAATTAACGGGGTAAAATGTTACAAATCCAGTCTGATTAAATGAATATGCACTATACTCGATTGAAGAGAATTGGTCCAAGTTATACACATGATTTGATCACCGACTATAGGATAGAGTATGCCACCAGCCTAATCGTATGAGCATCTTAGAGGTCGTAAGTTTGGCCATCCAGGAGGCGAGAATGAATTTGGCTAAAACACCAATTCCGCTAACTTTCTAGCGGCCAAACTTTAAACATAGATAGATCAGACCCCACATATCATACCCAAGAAATCCCATCTTCAACTCTATTATAGAAATAGCTAAAATCTCCTAACAAGCTCTGGATCGCTCGATTGGAGACATAAGGTGAACCGAAAAGACAAAGGGGTCATACAGAGTGTATGAGCAGTTGGAACGAGGAAGGGTCGCCATCCCCAATGGAAGAGAAGCAGAGTTGAGTCACTTAGGGGACAACCGAACCTGAAACATAGGTGAGTCAACCCTCTCACCGGGATTGACGACCTTGGACTGGTGTCATGGGAGAGCCGACGCCCGAAATCGCCTAGTGAGAAAATCAGCACAGGCACATGTAAGTGCAAATACACATGCACAAAGACTAACCCATGCCATCATTACTAAATACACCTTTTCTTAGGTGGGACATTAGGACCCTTGCATGTCCATGAGATTTAGAACGTAGGCCCTAGATATAACATTGAACCTGTCCCCATAGTAGTGGCCTCGATCGATGATCGATGATCGTTGAATGATCCTCGCCCTACATCCGATAAACCCCGCAACCGGGCGTGCTACCAACCTTGTTGACACCATTCTTCCTTGCTGGATTGTTCCACCAGTTGCGTAGGGTGAGTGGAAGCTTCCTTTCCCATCTAATCTCAGTAGATTTCACTAGGAAACCTTTGATTTCTGAGATGCAAGCCTTGCTCTTGTAGGAATACTCAATTTCACCAAGAACTAAGGTGCAAACCATTATCCATGGGTTGCCTAGGACCAAATGTTTTTAGATGTAGTTAATGCTTCGCTTGTATAGCTAAGAGCGCCTAAATCTGTCGTGGTATTGCTAAAAATTGTTTGGCTTTATACATGTTTGATGAAATCGCTTGTGATGATCCTTGATGATGCTGTGATTGCCTACCTTAGCTTGCATGTCTATGTTGGATTGGCTATTATTTAATAGATGCTGAAGGAGTGAATTTCTATTGTGCTAAAGGCGCAAATATGATGGAATAATGCTGCATTGTGGTTTATGCTTGCTGAAATTCAACTTGTATTGTATTTATGCTTCCAATGTCCTTTTTTGAAACTGTTTGTACATGCTTCCTGCTTAGTAGATACATTGTTTAAATTCTCCCCATGGTATATGTCGTGATTGGATTTGTAAGGTGGTTCGGCTCAGCAGCGCGATGAGAATTTCGGGGCGGCTGCTTGAGGTCAATCGCCCTTTGGCTGGAATTGTCGATTGGAGGTAGGATGCGGGAGACCGGTTGTGGTTTGAGGACCATGCGGGCCGCTCGTGCCCAAGGTCGGCCTTCCTTCCTTCTCAGTGGAAGGTGTCGGCCCTTCGGGTTGGATGTGTTGTGTGTGACCTGTCACTTCTTTTCGAATCCAAGCACCAATGTTACCACTGAATAGGCCCACTTAAAATCGTACGGCGAATCGATCCCCAAGTCTTATGAGCTGGGGATGGTGGTGTGGGACTTATGCCCGAGCTGTCGCCCTACGCTGG
This sequence comes from Liriodendron chinense, assembly GCA_003013855.2. NCBI lineage: Eukaryota > Viridiplantae > Streptophyta > Magnoliopsida > Magnoliales > Magnoliaceae > Liriodendron > Liriodendron chinense. Next base: position 508,853 of record ML058509.1, on the reverse strand, counting down.
AGTGGTGCCTCCCCGTAGTGCCCATTGATCACTGATAGAGGTGAATCGAATAACCCGAGCATTATTGTTTTAAATTTGATTGATTTAATTTGAGTAGCAAGCCCGCACCTCAGAATTGATTATTCGTACTGGTAGTTAGGTGACAACCCTTCTGCCTTGCCTTGGGCATGGTTGGCAAGTCAGTGCCTGACCATACCTGGATTGAGAGGTTACTGGCGATGTATGCATTCGCCATGCGCGGAGCCAGATGGTCTCAGGCTGGCCCCGTAATAGAACATTGATACGGTGGCTTCGCCAATCTGCTGGATGCTAAAATAGAATAATTAACAACTCGACTAACCATGCATGGTTTGGCATAGCATGCATTATGTGCGGGTGATGGGGTGATGCCTCATTCACAGGCGACTCGGGTCTATGTGGGTGATGTGGTGGTGCCACTCATTGTCGGCTGTGACAAAAACGGTGATAGGGCATGCATGTGCACTTCATGCATTAATGCATTAATTAAGAGATTACAAGTTGTGGTTCTGTGCTTATGCCCATGTCTGCTATGTGTGTATGTTCGACTCATTTTTGACAGGCTTGAGTCTGTGCGGGTGATGTGGTGGTGCCAGAATGGTTCTATGCCTACGCCTATGTTTGCCACTGTGTATGTTTAATCCATTACCTACATTTGACTATATTTGTGCCATAAGTAACTTAGGAAAATGGAACCACTGAGTTGATCACCTACTCCCAATCCTAGGACGGTGTTTTAAAACATCAACCAGGTAAGTTCATCGATGCAAGTACCCCAAGGTGAAGGAACTTGGTGAGGCCTAGTTAGACTAGTTGAGTGGACCCATTTTTACGAGATGTGGTACTGGTGATGTGGTACCGTATATTTTAGTTTTAGCCCACTCAATTCCAATGATGTCTTTATTTCACTGTTTGGCTTGTCCTATCATCATGATTTGACGACACATGTATCGCATGCTTACATAATAGCATCCGCATACGCATGAGTGACTCCCGGGACATCAGGGATCGAATTCCTACTCGACCCCTGAAATTTCGAGCTGTGACAGGTGGTATTAGAGCAAGTGATAGAGTTAAGTTGGGCCGTGGAGTATGAACATATCATAATGAACCTGCTGACCTAGCTAGGACTTTGAGATTAGAGACATTAAACCCTAGGACCAAGCCCCTTATTGACTGGCATGATTTACTGGAGCATAGAAACAAAGAACTAAGGTCGCCCAATTCTCTTCGTTGCATATGGGGTATTAAAAGGCGCATAGCTTCAACTTGGAATGAGTCAGGTTCCTTAGTATCAAACATTGCTAGGTATAGTTAATGCCATGTTTGAGTAGTTAGTGGTGTCTAGATTCAATATTAGGTTGATATGTTGATTGGATTCCATGAAAAAAAAAAAAACTATTGCAATTACTTGATATGGTTTCATTGTAGTTGAAACTTTCTGTTCCAGCTTGCATGTTAATCTTTGTGTGATTTTAATGCGAAACAGTGTTGTTGGAATGGTTTGATAGCATGCTAACAATGTTTGCCAAGGTGAATTGATGTTACTTCTTAGTATGATGTTGAATTTCATACGAACTGTAAAATGTCTTGATAACACGTTCTTTAAAGTTGTTAAATGGTTGGAGTGAACTTTATGCTTTCACCATATGCCTATACCTTAAAGTTTCTGTAATAGTTAGAGTGTAGAGTGATCTAACTTAACAGATAGCCATCAATTGGGGGTGGTTTGGGCCTAGTGGGGAGCTTGACTAAATGGCACAGAACTCAATAGATACGGGAAAACGTGGACAAAATACTGTAGTGCCACCATGAAAACCCATGGTGTCACTATGGGAGAGTGAACAAAAATAGGAAGACAGAGACAAAGGTCCACTAGAACCATTTTCTTAAAGCCCTCTCTCATTCACATCCCCAATTGCTTAATGATTTTGAACCTGGACTTTAGAAGAAATGAACTCTAGGACTACCCCACTGTATAACGTCACGGGTGAGACTTTTTAGTACGCCTAAATCCATCATAGAAGAACCTAAATGATTGAACTAGAGCCAATGAGTGAAATTTTGTAGTAAAAGAATGTGAAATCAAAATTTTTGAACAACCCCTTGTTCATCGACAACATGTAGTTGGAGGAGATTCTAATTTCCAATAGGTCCGTTGCTTGTAATATTTTTATGCCACTAGCCGCTAAAGTATTTTTAAAATTTTTCTGGTAGTTCAACTTTAAGTTTAATTTCATTCTACGAAATTTCATCCCATTCCAACTTGTAGAAAAATTATTAAAATTCTAAGCGTACCAGCTATCTATAACCAACGTTTTTTTGTTACAGTTCCAAAACAACCTAAAATTATCCCTATTTGAATTTTGTTTTTTATTTTCTATTTATTTTTCCCTAAAAATAGACTCATCAAGCTTTCTATGGGTTTTTTAATCACTCCAATCGAAGTTGTAATTAAAAAGATATATTTTTTTTAAAGTCAGAATATACAAGCTGCCCATCAGGGCTACTATTGAAAAGAGGGTGGACAGAGGCCCACGATGCCATCGTGAAAACCATGTTGCCACCGTGGCCATCTAACGAAAATTCAAGGATGTTGTCCAGAGTACCACGGTGCCTCCGTGGAAAACTACGATGCCACCATGACCATCTGGATAAATTTAGGGTACGACCAGTGGGCGAATTGTAAATTGGTTGTAAGTTTTGATCCGGAATGAGTTACAGAGTGCACAATATATGAATTTGGGGTAGAACGGGCCATCTGAGTCCAATGGAACATTCTATTTCACAAGAAAACCACTCCTTGCTTTCAATTTTTCATTTTTTCGAAACATTTACCAAATATTTGTTTTTAAATCAGTTGTATTTTTTCATCTTAGGGTTTTGATAAGTAGTGTCCTCTTAGGATTTTTTTATTGCTATGCATGGGATCATCCCACATGATTGTGTTAGATTAAGATCTTTTATTTTAATGTGTTCTACTATCTTAGGAAGTTTCCGGGTCTCTTAGCATCATGACTCTTACTCATGGTTTTGTTTTATTATTCGAAGCCTTGTAACCATAACTTAGAGATAGATTTTATTAAGGTATTTCGAGTTTCCTTTCCCTTTTTTGGATTTAAAATACGTTGTGCCTTGTGAATTCAAGGGTCATGTTACGATAAGGAGACAATGTTCTTCCTTCCTTTCACTCATTTCTCTCCGCCATGTTTTCTGTAATGTCTTTTCCTTTCCCAAGTACCAACACTATAATTAATGCGAGAAACACTAAACTCCCCGCTAGTAGAGGGCATCCACGTCCAAACAAACAGACGAATAGGATAGAGAGTGAACTACCAGGCCTTGAGAAGTGGGGTCGATACAAACCCAAAGCGACCTAAGTTAGGCTGATGAAAATTTAAAGTTTAAATGAATCTCCCCTAAGATCAAGATAAGTTGTGGATAGAGACTTAAACTTAGGGGAAGTCCCTTAAAATTGAGGAAGAGAGAGAATATAAAGATGAAATCTTAGGCCCCTATGAACCCTTGGAGGATAATTGTTTGAACTTAGGATTAGAGACTTGGGTATTGTGAGAAATCCATTCCTCACCAAATTGAAACATAAATTGAACACGAACAATCCTTGGATTTAACCTAGAGGGCAATCTTAAACTTCCTAATAATCTATGATTTTCCCCAAGCGCCAAAAATGATCGGACAATGGACTTACGAAACCATGCTTAAGAGAGGTATTCTCGGTTTGATCCAATTCCAAATCCTGCGCGATTACCAATGGACCACTACTTTGACCGAGCAGAAGACCGGAATCCACCAGGATTAGGACGGGATACAACGAGCGCTCTACCCTAGTCAGGCATTGCATCGAGGTATTGGATTCAGACCTGTGACAATCGTTTCTCCGTATTTGTCGGATCACGAAGAACATAATACATCACCCTAGCTAAGGAAACCCCCGCTGAAACACTTTGAACTCCTTGTAAATGCTAAGGATATCTGAGCAAGTCCAGAAGCCATACCTGTATTGGTAGAACATTAGGTGCCGCTTAGTGACCATAAAATTTAGTCGTACTGATCGAATAAATGGCAACTAAGTAACTTAAGTCACCCCTAACGTGGGGGAACTAGTAAGTGTGTATCTTAGGCTCGTACACCCCTTTAGCGGCCACGACTACCAGACCCTAGTTCTCCTCTTTCGCTCCTTCCTCTCCTTCTCTCTGAACTTGTCCAAGAAAATCCATGGCCACTACTACAACCGTAGCAAGGCAACACGTTTAAGAGAGTCAAATAGTTGAAATTCTCCATAGGAGGAGAGCTATCGTATCACTAGGAGCCTAGAAATTGCATTTATATTGTGGAGAGAGGGGCACCCACCGAGTTGTCCACAAGACGTAGCCCTAATCTAGCATACATAGGGGTTTAGACCTGAAGTTTTTTTCCGATGAACCCATAACCCACAGTCTGGGATGGCATTAGGTAGTGAGAGGGCAAAGGTACAATTCGTAGCCATTTCAACACTTGGATTGAGCTTGGTGGTTTGAAGAGCTAGTGTTTTTGTTAGTTCGTTTTTATGTGTACTTTTTATGTATACATCCTCCTGCACTATTAAGTTAGATTTGTTTAAAGGGGTTTAAGTCGGGACCATGACGAAAGTCCTTCCTCTTGGCAGAAGGTCATGACTTCCGAAATCCAAATCGTCTCGAGCTCAAAACTCATGCGAGTCAGCTCCTAAGATGGAGCTGGAGTCAGAAACTGTTCCGCCACCACTAGTCATGAGTATCTTTGGTGTTGTTCCTCTTGGTGTCCAGTCAGGAACCCTTGCATTTGATGCGCTTGGAGAACGGCTGCCCTGATTCAGCAGCAGTTGAAGCCTCTTCGCCCTTGATCTTCTCTCTCTTCACGTCCTAGGATGTCCTAGATACTCAGGAAACACCTCTTTAATATAGAGAAATCGAGCACTGCCTTAAGTTTTGTGTAAGAGATCGCGTACCGACTCCGCCCGTCAACTAATCGAAACTTAGCTACGATCTGTCAAAACCTTCAGAGCAATTTTCCAGCAACAAACTTTTGAATTTTATGCATTGGGTCAACTGGTTGACTAGACCTGTCGCCCTGTCGTAATGAGAATTTTTTTTTTTTTGGTCCAGTGAGTTCTAATATTAAACCATTAAATTCCAGAGTATGTCGACCCATCGACCTTGCTAGTGAATCGATCTATCTTTGTTATCTTTCTCCATAAACTCACTTAGTAGTAATGTAGCAAGTTGTGAATTATGCATTGTTGAAATCGTGTTATCGTAACATGGGTGATGAAATCATAGGTTCTTGAGCCTCCTTAAAAAAAAATTAACGGGGTAAAATGTTACGAATCCAGTCTGGTTAAATGAGTATGCACTATACTCAATTGAAGAGAATTGGTTCAAGCAATACACATGATTTGATCACCAACTATGGGATAGAGTATGCCACCAGCCTAATCGTATGAGCATCTTAGAGGTCGTAAGTTTGGCTATCTAGGGGCCGAGAATGAATTTGGCTAAAACACCAATTCCGCTAACTTTCTAGCGGCCAAACTTTAAACATAGATAGATCGGACCCCACATATCATACCGAAGAAATGCCACCTTCAACTCTATTATAGAAATAGCTAAAATCTCCTAACAAGCTTTGGATCGCTCGATTGGGTGTCATTAAAGATTGCCGCAACAAGCAGCCCCCTAACATAAGGGGGGATGCTGCTGTGTAGAAAGTGCGGACTAAGCGACCATGAAGACACAAAGTGAACCGAAAAGACGAAGGCGACATACAGAGTGTATGGCAGTTGGAACGAAGAAGGGTTGCCATCCCCAGTGGAAGAGAAGCAGAGCTACGTCAGTTAGGGGCTAATCGAACCCAAAACATAGGTGAGTCGACCCTCTCACCAGGATTGACGACCTTGGACTTGTGTCATGGGAGAGCCAGCGCCCGAAATCACCTAGTGGGAAAATCAGCATAGGCACATGTAAGTGCAAATATACATGCACAAAGACTAACCCAAGCCATTATTACTAAATACACCTTTTTCTTAGGTGGAACATTAGGACCCTTACCTGTCCATGAGATTTAGAACCTAGGCCCCAGATATAACATCGAACCTGTCCCCAAAGTTGTGGCCCCGATCGATAATCGGTGACCGTTGAACGATCCTCGCCTTACATCTGATAAACCCCGCTTCCGAATGGCATGAAATCGTAACCGTAGGTAGATATCACCTTGATGAAGCTATTCCATAGATTGGATTAGTCCAGATGGGCCAGGCAGGGCCCCACAGAACTAAAACAGTCTCCTAGGGTCATTTCTATGCATGTTGGGCATGTAGGGCCAAATTAGACAATTTCTCTCTTATAAAAGAAGAAATCCCAGCACTTCTCTCCCTCATTTGCTCAAAACCTTTGCTGGAAGAGGGAGAGTGGGAGTTGGAAGAGAGAAGAGGAGTAGAGAAGAAGGGTGCATGAGCTTTGCATGTCGCCCCTAAACCAACCGAGCAGTGCTACCAACCTTGTTGACACCAACCTTGTATAGCTAAGAATGCCTAAATCTGTTGTGGTATTGCTGAAAATTGTTTGGCTTCATGCATGTTTGGACTCCATAAAGGACAATTAGCATTGATGGTGGGCCCCACATGATAGATGACCCACATTTAGATTGCTCTTATATTAAAGTTGTTGTAATCTTTAAAAATGGCGTCAACTACCCCTAAAAAAAGCTCTGATTTAAGAGTTTTACCAAACATGCTTGTTTTAAATAAGAGCTTTTTTGTAAGATTTTACCAGACAAGCTTATTTAAAACAAGAGCTAGAACAAAAAGAGCTTATTGGAGTCGCTCTTATTGAACTAGAGTAGAGATGCCAAACGAGCCCCTAATACGTGTTTGGCCTTTTAGGTTGGTGACGGATCATTACTAGTTGTAAAGCTGTATTCCAAAACAGAGAAGATGTAAACTCCGAAACAATGTTAGGCTGAAGTCTCAAATATATGGAAGAACATGGAATGGTTGACGGATCTGGCATCTGAGACATGATCAGGGTTGTCTTAGTACCTGGACGTGAGCTAAATGGTTCTGCTGTTGCGGGGTCCTAGTAGCATTCTTGATGAACCGAATCGGGATATGATCAGGCTTGGGTACCTGTCGGTTACCCATCAGATCTCTGAGCAAATTGGGACCTGGATGGATTAGATTGCTTGAACATGTGCCACTTTCACACATGCATGGTGTGTAAGCATGCTATCAATTTTAACTGGTTAAGCAAGGTGAGACCCAAACTTTAACCGATTTCTTAATGGGCTGAAAAATTGGCCGACCTTTCAAAATTTGGTTAGGGTCTGTGGGGCCCATTATTGACAGCCCCAGACATGATTCCTGGATTATGATACTAGCTTTGAAACTAAATTTCTCGTCTTAGTGTCTTCATGAGGGGCACCTATTCTCTATAGTTGCTTTTTTAACTGTTCATTACTGGTTTGTTTTGTTATCTGAAAGTTCCAAAGGAATATGCTGCTTTGATCCCTTTCATGTTTTGGTGGCGTTTGATCTGTGTTTTTTGGCGGTCCATCGTATGCCCGCTAGTTTCTGTGCCTATTGACAGCCCTAGATTATGATTCGTGAATTATTAGCTATTGGGTTTGAAACTTGATCTCTTGTCATTGGTTTATTCATGAGGGGGTGCCTGTTCTACAATTGCTCTGTGAGAATCGCTCATTATTGATTTGTCTTGTTCTTTTAAGGTTGCAAAGAAATAATCTGCTTTGATTTCTTTCATGCTTCATATAATTATATGGTTGTGATCTATAATTTATCGTTAGTTTTTCTTCTGCTATGGTTCTAGAGAATGGAGGCCAAGATCCTTGTCAATTTGGTGGCTGTTAATGGCTTTAGAGAATCAGATGGTGCCATGATCTATCAATGCTATTATGGTTGGGTTGAAGGTTGACCCCTCTTTAAATTTAATTACATAAGTATTTAGTCCCTAGGTACATGGGCCTGGATCTGGGTTTGGCCTAGGCCTGGGTTTGTTGCCATAAATGATCCGCTCTTAAAGTCTCCAAATATCCATTCTCTCTTTTTAATGTAAGTATTCACTATAGCTATTCCAAATTGAATGATCCCCTCTTCTGAGTTATTTCTCCAAGAAATCCATGTACCTCATGTATCCTCTTCTATCCACTATTGTTTTTCCTTACATGCCTGTTCAAATCTTCAGTAAGTATCCTTGTCTCACTATGCAATAGCTCATACAATGCTTCCCAAAACCATGTTTTAATAGTTTCTTCTTGTTCTACTGGAGGCCAATACTGCCAATGGTACTGATCCCCTTGACCAAAGCTATTCTATCCTTACATTCTTTAGTTATAACAATCCATGCATTATCACCATATTTTTGTGTTGTGGTTATCTCCATGTCTTTGGTTTTGTGTATGGGTAATTTCCCTTTATTCTGATATCCCTCGCATCAGTTTGTTCATCTTCGATTGTTTGAAGCTTCAAATTAAGAAGGTTGGTGTCACTTTCCTCAAGAGTGAAGTAGTTTTTATTTTTATTTTTATTGTTTTATATTTCATGCCAAGTTATATACGTCAATTTTTTTTTCATGCATTGACGGGTCTTCTAAAAAATGCATTTCTCTTTCAAAATTATGGATCCACATGTCTAAGATTGGCTTTTGGGAGGTCACCTTTGCTGGCATCTGAGTTGGTTCCTTAAAACATTTCTAAGATTGGCTTTTGGGAGGTCATTGTTTACTGGCATCTGAGTTGGTTCCTTCAACATAACAATTTTTTATATGGGCATTGTTTTTGCTTATTGAATATTTTTTAGGTTGTCGTTTGTTGTTGATGTTTTAGTAAGAATGTGGTGGGGATTTCACTGAAGCAATTACTGTCAAAGGGGGCAATTTTGGAACGCTCTTTTTTTTTTTTTTCCCCAGGGAAACGGATGACTGCCATTTGTGATTTTGCAACAACCCAACTTTAAGTTTTCTTGTTCTTTTCTTGATATCTCTAAGAATGCTAATTTCATGTCTGGGTCCTGATTATTTTATTTGGGCTCATGTAGAGCTGCATAGTTCTGCACAATAAATGAGATCAAGACCCATTAAAATCAGGTTAGATTCACTAGGTACCCCAGTATCTACGGGACTAGGAACCTATTATTTTTATATAATAAATAGTCAGTAAGGATATAGTTCTGCACAATAAATGAGATCAAGACTCATTAAAATCAGGTTACATTCACTAGGTACCCAAGTATCTACGGGGCTGGGAACCTAATAGTCATTACTATTTAAATTCAGCCCCCATCAACCTCATATTTTGATGAGAGTATCTTCACAATCCGACGTAACTGATAGACAACTTTTTTATCGCACTTGTCTGCATTATGCAATGCCTTGTCAACAGCATGCCTTAGACAAGCTTGGCCTTAGCACCTCTTGGAAAAGTTTGTTGATAGGGCTGTAGACTGGGTTCGGGCCGGTTCCTAGTGCCTGCACCTGTGCTTAGCTAGCCGGGTTTGGTTCTCTCAGGGGCAATATATCGTTGAAGACCTGAACCTGGACTCCCCCTTGGGGTAGGGCTGTCAACGGATCGGATCATGGTCTGAATCCAAATCTGAATCCAATTTAATCGGATTCGGATCATTAATCAGATAAACGGATCGGATTTGGATTGAAATCTTTGATCCGTTTAATAATCGGATTAGATTCGGATCGACCCTGATCCGATCCAGTAATGATCCGATTATAGGGGGTATAAAAGGGAAAAAAAAACTAGGATGCACTAGTTTTTATCGGATTTACATAAAGGAGTACTAGTTTTGATTGGATTGGATTTGAATCGGATCGGATTCGGATCAAACACTTGTGATCCGAATCGGATTCGGATCACGTAAATCCTTAATCAGATCGGATTCGGATCAACACTGATCCAGTCTGAATCCGATTCGTTGACAGCCCTACCTTGGGTTACTCATTAGGTTTTTGGATCTAAGTATCGAGTTGGGTACAGGATTGGACAATGGCTGAACACTGAGTCAGTTGAGTTTTCAGGTGAACTATGCTGCAACATGAGTGGTTTTCTAACAGTTGTTGCAAGGTTTTCAGGATGAAGTGGTGCTGGAAAATAAGGCGGTTGGTGGGATTCTCGAGGATAAGGTGAAATTGGTGTGGTTGCTGATTTTAAACCATGCTTGTTTGTATCCCTGAATTCAAATGGTAATAAGTCTTGCCACATATTTTCTGTTTTTCTGTGCATAATAATATAGCATAAGGATGATGCATCTGATACTAGGTAATATATGTTTATTCTGCAGCAATCGGAATTGCACAATGAAATTTATTATAGTGGTATGAACTGGTTAAACTGGTTAAGCTCTAAGTTGTATGGATTGTGATGATCGAATATGCTGATTCTGTTCTGAAACAATGATGGTAACTAATGTATATTCTGTTTTAGGTAAACTGTTTTATTTTCCATTTTATGGTCGGTCTGCTTTAATTGAAACTTTTAAGATTAACTTGTGTAGCTGATTTTTATGCAACTTTGATATGGATTTCTTGCCCTACTGAGTAGTTTATTTTGTCCATAATGCACATGGACAGCTGATTTTTATGCAACTTTGATATGGATTCCCTGCCCCTACTGATTAGTTTGTTTTGTCCATAATGCACGAGGACAGTGAAGATGTTTTCCGTGGATAGGATGGATTTTTTTTCACAAGTCTTGTTGACTACGTTGAACTTTGAGATTTGAACCTATTTTTTCACAGGAGGGGCTTATCTGAATCAGAAATACATTTTCTTGAGGAGGAACTATTCAGATTACTTTTTGGCTGTGAGTTCCTGTATAAATTTAGAATATGGGATAACTGCTTCAGTTTTCCAGAATTCTGGTGAAAAGCTTCTGTATGTCGATTAATTTGTGCCATATCTCCAGATTAATCTAGAGACAAAATTGTATAATTCTTTTACAAGAAAAATTAAATTTATCAGATTCCTAACCTACATCTTTATTGACTGTCTCATGACTGAAAAATATGAGCTGCTAAGGAAATATATGTAAAATGTTGAGGCACTGAGAGCTCTGCTTCCTCTATGTGATTTATAGACAAATCACATAGAGAGTTACTTGGAATGATGTCTTAGTATGTGACTTTGGACTGGAACACATCACCTCTACAACAGCTATTGCTGCTAGCTGTTATGCATGGATAAAATCAAATATCTAGATATTTTGTTCTTTAATCTCTTAGGGAGTTGGCTAGAAAACCAGCTGATCAATTATTTGTAAACAGCTCTGTCGTGTTTCTGCATCTTTTTTCAGCATGCAGAAATCGGTTCAGATCAGTTGGTACAAACAATATGGCTCTAATCCTCATGGTGGCTCCTCAATGTACCTGCATGTCTAGATGCTTCTTTCAGACGACTTCTTGCACACTATACTTATTCGTATGCATGTAGCACTAGATGGTGCAGTCATGAAAGTGAATGGATGCAAATGCTGGTATCAAATATGTATAGGTTTGTGCAAAATGCACATGATCCAGGAATTAGTGCATTTATTTGTACAAATTCTCTGTTGGCTAGTCATTGCATGTGCACACCCACACCTGCACATAGACACATGTTGACTACCTTTGCATGCATGAAAATTGTTTGTTTACAGATATGTATATGTGCACATTGATAACCATCCTGTAAATGGCCAAGGCGTATGGTAAACTTTTGCTGCATAGTAGGTTAAGCAGTAATCTCTAAATTAGAGCGAATGCACATGCTTTCATAAGGACTATTATACATTGAAGCTCATTTATTGTAAATCTGTACGAGGTGTCAAGGCCCAATGGTTTATTGCATTGTTTTGGTTTGTGTTGGTCTCTTTATTCTCTCGTTCTAGGTATTGAGTAGGGTACGAGATAGAACAAACAAGAGAATGTTCTCTACAAAACTTTTACACGGTACCTAAAAAGGTACCATGTAAAAGGTGCATTTACTCCCAATTAGCTCCCAATACACCTAAATATAGGGTGCTAAGAACCATTAAGTTGGTTACCTTCCAAATTCAAAATCAAAAGATTTGTTAAGCTGGAAAAAGCTGAAAGTATTGCACCAGTAAGGGAATTTGATGCAGGATGCCCTAATTATGATGCATGTCCATGAACATATATTATCCAGCGGAATAACAAAACAATAATAGTAGAAATTCAGCATCTATATTCATAATCGAAGAGAATCGAAAAAGAAACATGCAATAATGTGGGCCAACATCACAATCACACGGTGTGGGATTCAATTACTGCGTGGAATGGATCCAGCGAGGGATGGAACCTCCCGATCTTGCATGGTCATGATCCAATCGTGCAATGGGATTCACTAGCCCAAGGAATCAAAGGATTTCACAGGTTAGGGAATCAAAACTTGAAAATTAGGGTTTGGGATCAAACTCAACTTGTAGGATTGTAGAGAATGGAGAAAATTAGGTTAAAAGGAAGAAGGAAGAAGGAGAGTACCTTTGAAGAATGTTGGAGGAAGAGAGAAGAAGATTGGAGAAGAAGGGATGAAGTTCCACAGAGAAAGAGAGAAGAGGAGGCAACCAAAAGGTTTTTCATTCAATAATTAATAACTGAATTCGTAATTAGGGCTAAACCCTCTTAAATAAGCACTAAGAAATAAGAAAAGACTAAAATATCCTTAAATTAAAAAAAAAAAAACAACTTAAAAAAATATCTCGCACGGTGGTCGGGTGCGACTTCGGGCGCCCGATCGGTCGCCTGAAAACGTCCAAAAACATCAGCGACTAAAACACATTAGCGGCTGAATTTCGGGCACCCGATGCATAGTGGTCGGGTGCCCGAAGACAGTGAAAACTGTCCAGCAAGCCAGTCCAGTTTTCTAGTTGGGTCTTCTTCATCCTACACACGTCTTCCCAATGTGGGGTCTTCGATGTACCAAACCACATATGTAGGGTCTTCAATACTCCTCAATGATCGCCTAGCCACAAGGAAGGTGCTTGTGGTGCACGGTTTCTTCGCTGATAGACTTTGAAGGGTCTGATGTCCTCATCAGAATTCCAGCCAAGATTCAGCATCATCGGACTCTTTAACTGTGAAATTTCATTCAGGATGTCCCCATGTAATTGGTTCCGATTAAGCTTCATAACTACTAGCTGTTGAAGATTAGCCAATTCTAAGGGAACGATGGCGAAGAAAAAAGACAAGAAAAAAGCTTGGGAGAAGAATTGGGAGAAAAAGCACGATGAATACAGAGTGCGATCTACAGTACAACCAAAGGCGAAGAAATCTCTTGAAAGAATACGAATGGGAGAAGAGAGACAGGGTAAGGATGCAACGCCCTCAACTTTGGATCGTAGCTACAACCAAATTATGGATGGCAAAATCCACAAAGGTAAAAACGCTAGACATCAGATGTAGGATTCGAATAGCCAACATGAATGTCGGGGAAAGGAAAGTCAAGAAAGGTCTATTCAGGTAGCAAAGGTCACACTACAGAAAATCTGAATGTTTTCTTTTACTTCCTGCAACACATAAAATTCAACACCAAAATAATTATACAGTACTGACAACGTAAATTAATAATATCATAATACCAGTATATCGTTGAGTAGTTTTTTTTCGCAACTTCTTTGCTTATATAGTTTGAAAATCAGCATTTGGTAGTTGCATTCTTAGGTCCTCTGAAACTTTCTTCTGTTTTTAATATTCTGACATTTTGATGTAGGACAGCCCTAAATATGATGCATGCTCATGATCACAATTATCCAGTGGAAGTAAAAGCAATAATAATAATGAAATCTAGCATTAATCATCATAAACTAAGAAAACCAGAAAGAAAACATGCAATGGAACGGGCCATCATCACAACCATGGAGTATAGGATTCAATTAGTGCCTAGGTTGGATCCGGCGATGGATGGAACCTCCCGATCTTGCATGTCGTTACCCAATTGATCAATGATGATCACTAGTCCGAAGAACCAGGAGGTTTCTCGGATTAGGGATTTGAGAATTTGGGGGTTTAGGGTTTGGATCGATTCTCAAGGTTTAGATCGTGGGGAATAGCAAAACAGAAGTTTAGAAGGATAACAATAGGAGATAAAATACCTGGAAGAATTTGGAGGGGCACCAGAAGAAATAAGAAGAAGAAGATCAAGGAGAGAGAAGAAGCACCATGAGAGAGAGAGAAGAAAGAAGCCACCAAAGAGGTTTGTCTTTTCATTCATAATCAACTAATCACGTTATTAGGGCTTAGCCCACTTAAATAAGCAAGAAGAAAACATAAAAGTACCAAAATACCCCTAAAACATTGGTAAAAAACAACTAAAAAAAAAACAGTTCGTACGTTGGTGGGGCGCCCCGTGACCAATTTGGCCGGGCGCCCGGCTAAGACAGAAACTGTCCAGCAATGGAAACTGAAAATCTGTTGAATTTCGGGCGCCCGGTGCCAAATTTGGCCGGGCGCCCGACCACCTTCAGAAAAGCATTTTTCTATACTTTCAGTCGGGTCTTCTTTCATCCTACACACGTGTCTTCTATGTGCCAAATCACAGTGCGTAGGGTCTTCAATGCTCCTCAATCATCGCCTAACCACAAGGATGGTACTTGTGGGTGGCGCTTTCTTCGTTGGTACACTTGAAATGGTCTTGTGTCCTCATCACATTTTCTCCAAGGCTATTAAATCAACCATCTGTATGATAGGAAGAAACAGCAAAATCAATTTTGGTACACATTAAGATTATTGTAAAACATGTTTTTATTTAGTCTAAAATAATATCACCTCTAAAATGATAGTTTAAAAAGGTAAACGACATATCAAGATTGGGCAAATGTCCATATTTGTTGACACTTAAAGATAACTATTCTAGATTATAATAAAAGGATTTATGCAATGCAGAGAAAGCTGCAGAGTATAATAAACAAACCTACAATTTCTCATTTGTAGCCGCTAGCTGATGTTGTAGTTTTCTTATTTCTTATTTCTAAGAAGCATATCTATCATGTAAAAGAAGATCAAATCTTACCAGTTCGTGAACAAGATAAAAATTTAGAAAAAGATACCAACATACCTCAAATAAAATTGCTTCTACAATTAACTTTTTCAACTCCACACATGATTTTCCAGTAAAGTCAATGTATCTATCTATTTTAAACAAGCCATTTATTTGTTACAAAAAGGTAAAATATCTATTTTATATATTACCTTTATTAAAATTTAATTGCATGATTGTTTTTATAGATGATTGATGTGCTTGGGCTAAATACCCATCATAGTTTCATTTTGCAAGCAGGGCAATATCCATTCACTTTCAATAAAGTATTCAACCATGAGGCTTCCAAACAAGGAATTTTTGTAGAAATCTTACAGCTGGTGCAGAGTGCTCTTGATGGCTACAAGGTGATCGAAAAGGACTTGACTGTATGTTGTATATGTGGAACATCTTTTTCTTCCGTCTGCTTCATAGGGATGAAATTAGAACCTAAAATCTCTCTCTCATATGTTTAAAACTCCACACTTTTTACTTTCTAGGCCTGGTTTCAATTTTGTATGTCTTTACTTTTACTGGGTATGCTGGAATTGAATGAAGAACTCATTGTTGGGACACGGAACCATAGCCAACTCCACTATGGTCATACTCTTCACAAGGGTTTATTCATATTTTTGTAGGCTTATATTCATGGCAAGGTGTCCCGTAGCGGTATCGGTGGGCGTAATGGTGCCCACCGTTACCGATACAGATACGGGACGTATCGGCCAATATGGCCCCCGTATCGGTCGATACGCCCCCCGTTTTTTACCCCGTATCGCATAACGGGCCAGGGCCGTTTCCGATTCATATCAGCCAATACGGCCGATACGTATCCGTTTTGGGATACCTAATTTCATGGAGTCATTGGTTTTCTTGTTCATATATATATATATATATATATATATATATATATATATATATATATATATATATATATATATATATATATACATATATATATATATATATATTGCTCTTTACTAAATTCATGTTATCCATTAATAAGGAAAATGTTTGTTGTGCTAATGTTCCGTGATTCATGGTACGTGATTTTGTGGAATGCTTATAGGTGTAAATTTGGTGTCATGAACCATGAATTTTACAAATTTGTGCAAAATGATATATACTTATTTTTTAGCAGGTTTGTATATTCGCATATGGTCAAACAGGTTCTGGGAAAATCTATACCATGATGGGTAGGCCGGAAGAACCGGAGCAAAAGGGATTGATACCTCGTTCCCTAGAACAGATTTTTCAAACCAGCCAATCACTGTTATTCCAAGGGTGGTCATATAAAATGCTAGTCAATGTCTTCTTTTTTTTTACTTAAATATCTCCTTTATTTTGATTTACGGGCAATCTTAATTTTGTTTAAATGTATTTAACTTGTTTAGATGTATAAAATCCACCCAGACCACAAGGTTCGTCACCCCATGGTAGGCCAAGGGCAAAAAAAATCAGCTCCGTGAAGTGGACCACGTGATTGGAAACAGTGCACAGGGTAACGCTCACCCTCCAAACTGTTTCTATTAGTTTGGCCCACATAAATCACAAATAGGTATGAGTTTTGGCCCACATGTCTCTTTTTTTTTTGTGGAATCTAATGGTTAGAGTGGATTTCATATAATTATCATGGCGGGCCTTGTAAAAATCAAGGGCAGACGTCTCTCTCCTAATTGTTTCCTTTAGTGTGTGTCCCACTAGAATCATGGGTCTGCCTAATTTTTTCTGCCTTTGGGCATAATATAGGACTAAATATCTAATGATCGAAGTGGATCTTACATAAACATCACAGTGGGCCCTGTTAAAAATCAAAAGCGGCATCTCTTGCAATTCTATTTTATTCTAAATAATCTCTTTGTATAATGGAGAAAATCAGGTTGACTTGTGATTTGTGTGGGCCACACCGAAGAAAATAGTTAGGAGAGAGATGTGTACCCTTGATTTTCACAAGGCCCACCATGATGATTATATGAAATCCCCTCCAACCATTAGATGCCCCACCAAAATTTAGGCTTGGAGCCTAAAAATCAGGCCCATCCGTGATGATTATAGAAAATTCACTCCAACTGTTAGATGCCCCACCAAAATTTAGGCTTGGAGCCCAAAAATCAGGCCCATCTGTGATTCATGTGGGCCATAACAAGGGAAACAATTTGGAGGATGGTCATTTCCCTGTACACTATTTCCAATCATGTGGTCTACCACTTGAATCATCGATAGAGGTGATTTTTTAGCCCTTAGCCTAACATGAGGTGATGCACCTGGTAGTCAGGGTGGATTTTAGATAAACATCACGGTGGGGCATTTGCTAAGCAATTTGCTAGCATGCCTACCCATCTGGCCGTTAAAGAAATGTCATAGTAGGTAGTGGAATGATAATTATATCGATTAATGAGGTAGCTTTTTGAAAACATTTTCCAAAAAGGTTCCGGAATGTAAATTCTATATTAATCAGCTTTTTTGTTTTGTTTTTTTTTTTTTTTTTTTTTTTGTGAAATTCTCTTTAGTTTATCGACACATTAATGTTTCATCGTGCTATTTCACTAAGCATTTCCAATCATATTTTTCTTTCCAGGGTTTCATACGTAACGAGCATTTTGACCCTGAGCAGTGGGTTATTCCTGGTGATCCTTGTGGATGTTATTGGAAGGATGAAATGTTTGTATCACCTTCGAAAAAGATCTATTATGAGGGAACCAGGCCTATGAATGGCAACGTAATCCAGATGCTGTTGAGGCACTTATTGGTGCATACCTTAGCACAAGTGGAGAATTAGCAGCTTTGAACTTCATGAAGTGGCTTGGTTTAGAGGTTGATTTTGTGAATGAGATATCAAATGAAAATCCATTTCTAGCAACTGAGAAGTACGTTAATGTTATCTGTCTCCAATCATTGCTGAAGAATTCATTCCGTGACCCTTCTCTATTGGTTGAAGCATTGACTCATGTGTCATATAAGGTTCCATATATTCCAGGATTCTGGTATGAGGTACTTCTCACTAGCATAACACGACATTACAACATCCATTTTAACTTATTCTCACGAATTATGGGTGATTAATGTCATTTACTAATTTCATGCTTATGAGTTGTTAATTATCTTTAGGGCCTGCTGGTGTTATCCTATTGAAGGGCTAGACCATACCATTGGTTAGGGGTGGCAATGAGCTGGTGTTGGGGTTGGCCCTAGACCTTACTGAGCAGAAAAGCTCCTAGCCTTACAGGGCCAGCTCTATTAGGAAAAGAGTTTAATGATCAAACTATTGAAACAAGTCCAATACAAGATTTTGTTTTTCTTTTTAATTCTCCATCCACTATGAGTCTTATCATATAAACAGTTTCAATAATTGAAACATGACCCTGGATCCAACTATTGCCCTTGAACTACACTTGGACATTGAATGGGAACCACTAAGAAATGTATTTATACCATCCATTCTGTATAACAGTGGCCCACTTGATGCTGGACTGGGCCATCCATCATTGGCCTGGGCCAGGTATGGGTCACCCCACCCCTACTAATAGTTCATCATCATTATCCCAGGATGGAACATAGCCCGAAAATCACACTGATAGGACAATTACCATCCTTCTCTCTATAGAATCTCTCCTAGTTTGCTGTATGCAGTCTTTATGTATATGGAACTCTTACCAAACTCATGTTTTAAAGTTTTTTATCGGAAGTTCTTGTTTGAAATGTAAGAGGATGTCGTTTTCATGCAGCACCTTGAGTTCCTTGGAGATTCGGTTTTGGACTATCTCATCACTCTCCACTTTTACATGGAATATCCTGGGATCTCCCCTGGAGTTCTAACTGACCTTAGGGCTAATTCTGCAAACAAAGAATGCTACGCCCTCATATCAGTGAAGTTTGGACTGTAAAAACACATTCTTCATCAATCACCTGGCCTAGACGTTGGAATTATGTTGTTCGCTAATAGCTTTGGGCAATCACTTCCGGACTCAACATTCGGGTGGAAAGCAAAGTCAGCTTTCCCATCAGTAAGTCAAATTCCGTCACATGATTTGCTTCTTACATACTTTTTCTATGCACTTGAAAATTTCTTTTGGAGTGATGATTGGCTACAAGCCTACAACTCATTGTAAATTACAAGTCAAGAGAATTTTAATTCCTCTATCTAGTGGTGAATGTCCAATCAGAGTTCCTTTCCATTCAAAGACATGAATAATTTGAAGTTCAGATGTAGTGATGTTTATTCATGTTGTTTCCTATGCAAGTCTCCAATGTTAGCCACCAAGAAAACCTGTTGCTGTACCTATCTTGGCATACAAATCATCGCCTTCATACAATGGTTTTTGTTGCTGTGTTTTTATTCAATCAACGGCTTACAATAACAGGCTTGCATGATGCCAACATTTTTGTCTATCACTGTTTTTAAGTAGATATTTCAGGTCCAAAAGAAAATCTTTAATTGGACACCCTAAACAATTTTCTTTGCAAGGTACTTGCAGACATACTCGAATCGATTGCTGGGGCTATTCTTACTGATTCTGGATTTAATATGAATGCTGTTTGGGAGAGCATGAAGCATCTTTTGGAACCTATGGCTACCCCAGATACACTAGAACACCAACCAGTGCAGGAGCTTGAAGAACTCCGTATGAGAAGATCGTACGATAAGCCGACATTCCAAGATGGGGTTGCTTCTATCATTGCAGATGGAATCATCCATGAGGAAACTTGTGTCAGTAGTAATAAGAAAACATTGGCGAAGATTGGTGCAAAAGCCCTTTTGGGGTCTTTGAAGGCAAGTAATCTTGGCTCAGAATGACTACCAAGCGCAGCTCATGCAGGAGCTTGAAGAACTCCGTATGAGAAGATCGTACGATAAGCCGACATTCCAAGATGGGGTTGCTTCTATCATTGCAGATGGAATCATCCATGAGGAAACTTGTGTCAAGTAGTAATAAGAAAACATTGGCGAAGATTGGTGCAAAAGCCCTTTTGGGGTCTTTGAAGGCAAGTAATCTTGGCTCAGAATGACTACCAAGCGCAGCTCATGATCAACATAGATATTGCTGAATTACATAAATGCAGGGAATGCGTTGTATGGGTTTAAATAGAAAAAAATCTGTTTGATACGTGGTCAATCTGTTTTGCAAGCCCTTTTGGGGTCTTTGAAGGCAAGTAATCTTGGCTCAGAATGACTATTAAGCGCAGCTCATGATCAACGTAGATATTGCTGAATTACATATATGCAGGGAATGTGTTGTATGGGTTTAAATAGAAAAGAATCTGTTTGATACGTGGTCAATCTGTCTTGCAAGACAAATTTATGACTTCTCTAGACTAAAAGTGAAGATTGTAAGGGACAATGTGTTCTGTTGCTCCCAGTTGTATATTTATTAGTGAGTGGTTATTTATTTGAAAGTTGCTGGTTTCTCTAGTAGTATTGTCTTTTGCACCTGCAATTCTCTTCATGTATGATAATAATAGTACAACTTTGTTTCTACTGGATCATCATGAGTAGAAAGAAAGGGTGTATCCATCAGGACTGGGTGTAGTCACTTCCAGGTATGGCTTGCAATCCTCAGAATTATAACTGTCAGAGGAAGAAAAATATCAAAGGGAAAGAATTTTCTAAAATGTCAATTAGTTACTGGGTGGTAATCAGATGGTACTGATGTGGCTAATGGAATGAGCAAACCATCATAGAAAGTGAAAGCTAATGTTTCTGTGGGTGCCTGGGTGGAGCTATATAATTCCAATGTTCTCTCCAGCGAGGAATTATAGCTTGATGCATAGTAAAAAAAAAAAGCGCCCAGATGCACCCATGCTGTACAATTGGGTCCCATGGTTATGTTCCAGACCATTGATCTTATATGATCCACCACATAAGGGGATGAAACAAAACTCTTTCAGATTGGAAGTTCCAAGAGATCCAACCTTTGGCCTTTCTTTTCCTTTTTTATAGTTTCTGTCCGCTCTTTCTCCTAACCATCCATTTATAGGAAACTGATTAAAGGGCCAGTAACCTCTGATCTTAGAATATGCTGGGGAATCTTCCATCCACCCTTTATTTAAATCAAGATTCCCAAAGGGCAACCATGGGCACCATTTCTACAGATTGGTGCATCTGGACACTAATTCCTCAGTCTCCAGCATGGAGTGCTCAGTAAAGGAACTTCATAGGTGAGGAACAAACAAATGGTTAATCTAGGAAATGCACCATGATACAAGAAGGGAATCTGCAACTGCCATTACATGCTTACTACCATAGAGGGTTGGATTCCCATCACTTGGATCCGCGTCCATGCAACCGTGTGCTTATTATCTCTTTGAACTATTGATCAAAGTGTCCTATGAACTTTTTAACAGCCGAGTTGACTCATCCGAGTCCCGGTTGACCAGCCGGGTTAACAACCTATGCAACAGCCAAAAAGCATGAATTTGTGTTGCTTCTTTGAGGAATGACATTATTTACTTTAAATTCTCGTAAAAGGTAGCAGACCATTGAATTGGACTTGGCCACAACATCAATCTGATCGGGTTATTACAACATTGTTATTTTTGGGACGTTAAATGAAATGTGTGGTGTTACTCCAATCCAACGGCCTTTGTTAATCTTTTGGTGCAGCTACATCCTTCCCGTCAGCATGTATTGTGTAGAAAATCCACACTATATAAATGATAGTCCCCACCGTGAAGATTTCCTGGCGAAAAAATCAGGTGGGTTGGCTTGTCTAGTAGGAACCACATGTATGTTGAGTCACACCTCTGGTTATCCATTGATTCCAATGGTGTGACCCACCTGATGAGATGACCTGTCTGATTTTTATTTCAGGTGATTTTCATGGTTGGATCTACCGTTTGGATGGTAAGGATTTCCTACACAATAGGGATGTTGGTGGGAAAGATGTGGCTGCACGCGGCTGTATGTGATGTGCTCTGAATAGAGAGGAACTTGTCTTTCCCCTTTGTATTGGGGTTTGTCAATTCTGACAAAAGGGGATCGTACGATCTAAGGATTGAAATATTCCAAAGTTGTAATTATTATTATTATTATTATTTTTTGGGTGTCCCCATCAACAGCAAGGCCATCATATAAACGGTATGGATCTTTACAACATGTCCCCACATGTATGGAATCCTGTGCGTGAGCAATGCATGAGTTGATGATGAAGGGACCCAATAATTTGTCTCGATTGTTCTGTTCTAAATGCCCATTTCTTTCCTACTTGTATGGCCCACCTGATTTTTGTACCTTGGAATATTTTTACTAGGTCATCCTGATGAGCACCCAGATCTCACACACTTCATGTGGACGCATCAGGTGGGCTCATATCTGGCTTACCTGATGAGCAAAACAATACATTTTTTTTCCCTTGGACTGGGGAATATTTGTAATAGCCCATCCAGATGAAGACCCAAATCTCAGATTCTTCAATAGAAACATTGACCAGCTCAGTTTGTGCAAGTGGGGCCCATCATTCAGTGAACCAAACCATTGATATGATTGGCCCCGCAGTGTCAACGCCCATGCACCAAAAATCCTTAGATTGAAATATCCTAGCAAATGGATCTTTGGCCCTTTAGGAAATAAGTAATGAGCTATGTGAACCTATTTTTCTTATACATACTCGAGGCATTTGATGCTGCTTGCTATAATGGCTGTTTTCTTGGTTCGAATCTTTTCATTTTTGCATGTAGAAAAGCTTATGGAAAATGAAATTTTGTTAGCCTTGTAGAAATATCAAACATCCAAGAATCCTGTGTGAGTTGAGTCGATAAAGAGAAGAAGCTGTTGGGAGGAGGAATTTACAATTGCACAGAATAACAATCCTCAAATATGTGAATCTCCATTACCTAAAGTTCCAACTAATCTCCATGTGATTACATTTTCTTTGTGTTTGATACACTTGCCTTCACTGATGCTGTGATTCTTTCTGACACATTTAGTTACAACAATATTCATATATACAATGAAAAACTATTCAAATACAAGCAGCACGATTTAGTAATTGATGGTGGCAGTGACCAATTCTGCAATTCCTACGGAAGTTTATTTCTTTTTATTACTTTGCGTTCTCATCCCACCCGCAATCTCATTTTGCATCACAAAACATACATTCTTTTTCTGGTTCTGGTTGATGAAGAACAATGCGTTAATGGAATGCAAATGAACATTCAAATCATGGGATTAGTTTTTGAATGTCTTAAGAATCCATCGAGAATCGCAATACTTGATTTTTATTTTTTTAATGAGTTTGATGCTGCTTTTGATGAATGGGTGACTACAATTGCAGACATTATTAAGAAAAAGCTAACTGTTTCCATGTTAATTAGACTAGTTATTACAATTCATTTGTAGTACGCATCCAAACACAACAGAGCTATTGCGAATTACCAGTGACTGATGTCCTTGTCAAGGGGCCTACCACCATCTTTTCTCTTTTGCTTTTTCCTCTTTTCTGTTGTTTCTTTTTCCAAGAAGGTTCTCCTTTCTCTCACCTGGTTTTCTTGCTTAGCAAGCAAGTCATCTTTTTTTCATCCTTAAATATCATCACTGGTTTGAAGAGAATAAGAGGAACTGAAATTCCATGACTGGTTTGAAGCTTAAGAGTGTGAAGGAATATCATTGGTTTTGCTAGAGAGAGAGAGAGAGAGAGAGAGAGAGAGAGAGAGAGAGAGAGATTATGGAAGAGGAACAAGCTTTCCATCCGTGTTCACTTGATGGAACTAAAGTATATGAGATTCTTGTGGAAGATGATGATGCCAAAGAAAGTGGCAACTTCTTAAGAGAGATTATGGAAGAGGAACAAGCTTTCCATCAGTGTTCACTTGATGGAACTGAAGTATATGAGATTCCTGTTGAAGATGATGATGCCAAAGAAAGTGGTAACTTCTAATGAACTATAGTATATGTTCATTTTCTTTTTGAGGTCGTTAATCAGTTAGCGCCTGCTGTGAACATGTTGGGACCAAAAAATAAGTAGTGTTCATTTATAAGGTCGGCCATGCATGCACATTGAAAGCAACTGCTGGTTATTTCTCATCTCATTGTACAGATGCCTGCCTAATCTCTGGACAGTTTACGTTTCTGGTCAGTCCCACCTAATGAATGGTCCGGATCTCATTCGTGTGCCACATTGCCACTTGTTCCACAGAGTACCTCTTCAATATGCCTTTACCTGAATCAACCTATTTCTCATATACAACTAATTAGCTGGCATTTGGTTCTGGATTTTCATCTTTTGATAGTTTTATTCTATCCTGTTACACAAAAAAGCAGTCGTGAATACATTCCAGCTCCAACTTGCTTGTGTTCTTACAGTCGGTGAATCCTGACCAGAATGTGAAAGTTGTCCTAATTGTACCAAGGCTCCAGAAAAATACAGTGGCCCATCCAAGGTATGGTCCACCAGAGGGGTGGTCCAGAATTGGATTCAGAAACTGTGAAACAAATGTATGTCCTTCTTCCTTGCACCTCGATGATGATTACATAAGGCTTGAATGTTATGGCCACATGCCAAAGTCGCCAACTCATTGCAACCCTATACTAATCAGGTGGGCCACAAATGTATGCCGGATGTGGTTATAATCGATTAATTAATAGTAATACACATGTGCACCATGCATGTTTACAGGTCTATAACTCAGGCCATCATCTGAACCAGATTTGAGCATAAATGTGGACCATTGGTTTAATTTTTTTTCTAACCATCCATTTTTCCCTTCAAATTTATCAGTCAAGATCATCTAGCTAGCCTTATTTTCAGGTCAAGTCATATCCAAACGTTTCCCTGTCAAATCTGCATCACTGATCAGGCAAGTGACATCGTGTATGCGCCCTGATCCGAACATAGGCAGGTCAGCTCATCCAAACTTCTGGGGTTGAGGTTAGAAAATGGACAATTAGAAAAGGCTGAAAGATGGTCCACATTCAATCCTCAAATCCAGCGATTCTGATCCAACCCGCCTGATTCTTTTGCCAAGGCATAGGGCCCACTAAAATAAGCTGCCCAGATCTCACATACTTATACCAGGTTTGCACAAGCAGTAGAAGTAGGCAAGTAGGAATTCACGTCTCTTGTTAGTCGACTGCAACTTGTCATAGCTCTGAAGGAACATCACATATTCCTTGATTACTAGTCTTGTTAAATTGTCATCTATGCTCATTTTTATAGATTTACAAGTGCAATATCTGTTTTTGTACACAGGAGGGGTTAATCCATTTCCTTATAATGCTGAACAAGTTGATTATTTCCCAGGAGAGTGGGTTGGCCATTGGGCTTCCTTCTCTGCACTGGGCTCGTATCATTGCTACTCACTGGGCTTAGCAGGGAATGTTGAATCGGATGTCCCCTTTCGAGGCATTTCACTTATTGCAAAGTGCAAGTTGGGAGCTGATTTTGCAGCCACACAATTTCTGTTGGAAACCATTAAGGGTTCTGTGACCGTTGACGTGAAATATGTGGGTCCCATTCTTCTTACTACTGACCAGGTAACTAGGGCCATCAGGTTCAATTTGTTGAGTAATTATATTACCACATGTAGTTTACCATTGTGGGCATAGGGCCGACATTAGAAGATCCAAACCATTTATCTAATCAGCCCTGCTATGTACAACCATTGCTTGTGCACGTCCCTAATATCTTTTGATGAGACAATGCTAACCCTTCAACCAATGGGTTGTGAATATGGTTTGTGGGGGGGGACACTGCAGTCATCCATGCTTGGTGAGGAGAAGGCCAAAAATAGACGGCTAGGATCTTCCAAATCTGGGAGTTTTTCGAGACATGGTCTACATATGGTGGGTCCATCAAACCAACAGCCTGCATGACCTAGAACATTGCTTTGATTGGCCCATGGTTTGACAATCCGGATAGAGCCAATGGTAGATTAGACCTCATCCTGGGAAAACTTACAGGTTGGGAAATCCTAATGCTTTGATCTGTGGCCTGCAAGTGGACAGTTAAGTAAAAGAGTACAACAACAGTCTGGATTCAGTGGAAAAAGGAAAAGAGAAGGACAAAGATCAGATTGTCCATCCTCTGAGATATCAGAGTCGTGGTCCACCAAAAGTAGGCCCCATCAGATCAACGATCTAGATCATCATACCACAAGCCCCAGCTGTAAAGCCTTGACGCCAGAGGATTACTCATGCATTGTCTATGTTTTGAATTCTATATTGTTTGATTTCAGGTTAATATGGCTAGAAGGTTTCAGATCACTATTCTCAGATTGCTTATCAGCAATAACTGGAGTAAACTACGACATGATTTAAATGGACCTCATCAGGAGGAGGAGACTCTTGCAACTACAACTTACTTGGTGCTCCCATCTATTGATCCTGATCAGAATTCTTCAATTATTGATTGGGATTGTGTTAAATCCGCCTTATTTTCTTCTAAAGTATATCGTATGGTTGGGGAAGATGGCATTCCGCATTGTTGTTCCCTCCAAGGTGATGATATTCGACGGATGCATACAAAAGATGGTCCTGTATGCAGTTGTATGCTTAGGAATTCTTTGGTGACCACTCCTCATAATGGGAATCTCTATTGCATTACCGGTATCTTAGATGATCTTAATGGGAATTCTCCTATGAAGTCTAAAAAGGGTGAGGTTCTTACATACAAGGAATATTTTCGATCCCGGTGAGTTACCATGAAGTACATCAATAGAAACTCTTCCTAAATGCTAATTAACTTCAGTTTGTCTGCTTGTGGGTTTTCTTGTTCATTTGTCTTGATTAACTCAACAGGGGTATCACATTGCACTATGAAGGAGAATCATTTCTTTGTGGGAGACACCTGTTTAAGGTGCAAAACTGGCTTCGGAGGCCTATGTTCCAAAAGAGCAAAGGTGATGTGTAATTATTTTCATATGTGGAATCTCTTATATTATGATCCATTACTATGTCAATCTTGTTCCCTTTGGAATTGGATGCATCTCTTTCTTGTCACTTGTTAATATGATGATAGAGATATCCTGTGCTTCTCTCTGCTAAATCTGTAGGTTATATAATTTCAATTCCTACTTTTTTATATTGCATATGAAATTTATGAGGTTTTAGACGAGCCATATGTGTGTATCTTACTCAGAATGAAAATAGGAAAGTTCTTCTCCAAGAGTTCTTCAGTTACAAGCATTAATACGGTACTATAATTCTAAGAGAGAGGGTATACTCACCAATATCATCCATGTCACCATGCTTTGCATTTACTAAAATTTCTGCACGAAAATAGATCCTCCGCTGTTCATTTCAAAACATGAAACGTAGAAATCTGACTACTCGAGGGGTCCAACTTTGAGAGAGGACGTTTCCTGTATGTTTTCCTGACATGCATGTGCCACCTTGATGTGTGTGGATGTACAGAATAAGACATGTTATTTGGATATTTCCCTTCAATCAACTCTGAAGTCTTGTATTCTTTATTTGATACAAATAGCTGAAGTGGATTCTACGAAGAGAAGATGGATTATGGGAGTGCTTCACTTGGAACTATTGATAATTTGATATCCATTTTTCATGATATTATGCATGGATCAGATATATCATGGCCAATTCCTCAGAAAAAATTGTGGGCAATTCTTCCAAAATGGACTATGATCAGAAATTGCATAATCATCATTATTAATTATTTTGCCATGCTCTAATATGGAAGCTCTAAAATAGAATCTAAGAAAAGAGGGCAGTGTTTGAAATTCTAGCAGAAACTAAAGACGTAAGTGAAAATCCCACAGTAGGCACTCAAAAAAAAGCTGCCAGATGTCCATTATCTGGCTTGACAAATTGATCCTGATCCCTGTCCCATAAGTGTAAATTTCTGAGGACTACTTTCTTGATGTAGTTACTCTTTTGCATTTCTCCATGATGTGGTGGTAATTGCTCTTCAAAGCCTTTTCTGCCATGTCCATTTTCCTTCATTTATCTATTTATGTGCATTGGATTTGTTCACCCGTTCAACTATCCTCTTTATATTGAATATTCAATTTTGTTTCTCATTGCAACAAACTGTTCTGGGCCACAGTTACTATGGTGGCCAGCAATGTATTTTGATGCACTTACCAAAACATGTCAGCTTTGTCCTAGAAGTTTTGTCAAAATAATGTTTAGTTATATCTTTGATCATTAATCCCAAATGTATTTTCTTTTTTTTTTCTTTTTTAATTTTGTTCTAGACATGCACAGATGCATGTCATCTGCTCCTGATTCACAAACCAATTTACTTTTGTATAAACGCAACCTCTCTCTCTCTCTCTCTCTCTCTCTCTCTCTCTCTCTCTCTCTCTCTCTCTCTCTCTCTCTCTCTCTCTCTCTCTAACTCACTTTTTTTTGTAGCTTTGTCATTGTAAATTTGGATTTTCTTCATGTTCTTTTCATAATCTATAACCTACTTTGTTTCGCTGTTGTAGAACGAAGCCACAGGGATAGTGTTGAATTGCCACCTGAGCTCTGTGAGATCATTATGTCTCCCATCTCTGCAAGTACTTTGTACTCTTTCTCATTCATTCCATCTATTATGCACCGTATCAAGTCCATGCTTCTCGCCATCACATTGAAGGAAATGCAAATGAATCACTGCATGCAAAAATTTGATGTTCCAGCCATCAAGGTATTCTACTGTTTTATTTTTCGAATTGTGTTGGCAACGGTTGTAGTAAGGATGAGTGTAATTTGAACTACTTATCTTGTGGATTTCTTTCTTTGTGTCATCTGCATTATTTAAGTAAACATCATATCCTTCTAGATTGACACTTTTCCTCAATTTGACCCGTTGATTACAACCACCATTTTAAGTAAGATTTTTTTTAACAAGGAATGATCACCTAAAGCAAGCTGTAGGTTAACCTACAACCCATTTTTTGCAGATCCAGGAACAAAAATTAGTAACGTAATAGCAAATTAAGAGTTGAATATTATCCTACAACCTGTTTTAGATGATCATTCTGTTTCTTTTGCAATATTCAAATGGACTTGGAGTTTTATGGTCTCTTAAACCATTTCAACCTTTACAATGCCTCGAGAAATTCATGCTAACAAGCGGTTTCAAACCAAAGATTAACATTCATAACCATGGCAGCTTTGCATTGTTAGAAATGATCATTTTACTACAACTGACTTTATCAATTCTTCTTTGCCCTGGAATATGGCATATAAATCATTTTGATTTTCATGCATGCAACTTTTTTTTTTCATTTTAGGTTTTGGAAGCAATTACGACAGGAAAATGCGAAGAGGAATTTTCTTTGGAATCACTAGAGACACTTGGAGACTCTTTTCTCAAATACGTAGCAAGTCAACAGGTATTCAGAGATAATAAGCAAGACCGTGAGGGCCCTCTTACTCGTAAGAGGGAAAGTATGATATCCAATGCTAACCTTTGCAAGCTAGGGTGTAACCACAAACTTCCGGTAATAATAATCATAAACTCAGAATTTTCTATGTTTCACCAATTTTCCATATGGATGTATGGAATAGCTTGGATATTCTTTGTTATACTAGCTGTGATTTAAAATTTGATAGCTTACATTGAAGGTGTAATTGTATATCTTCCTTTTTATCAGTCTATCTATTGGTCTTTTTTACATTCTTAATCTTGAGTTTATTCTTAACAGATGAACAGTTCCTTGGCCAACCTTCAATTATGTGATGTCTGACTGTTAATTGGATTTAAATAAAATCCCACTTATTTGCTGGCCATGTACATCACATAAAAATACCTTCTTGTTTCCGTCTAACACTTTTTTTTTCTAGATCAATACAATCCATTTTGAGAAAGAAAAAATTTGTGAAAATTAAGAAGATATATGCAACTATCACTTCAACTTTTTTGAAGAACCATTTGCCAAGTTCAATTTTTTTTTTCTTGTTACTATGATATAATAGGCACAAAATTTGGGATGCTAACTCTACCCATTGCAAGAAATTGTTCTCTATATCTTTTGCATTGTATTTTCTAGCTCATATTTGCTTTGCCACAGTTATGAATTGTGCAATTGTTTCTACTATAGATATTTCTGGACGGTGGGCCCTCTCTCTAGACTGTGGGCCTTCTCATTCTGATACCATGTCAAAGAGAAAAAAGCCTTTGGAAGAGAAAAACTCTTAACTAGGGCTGGATGTCTAGGCCCCCTTCTTATTTATATTAAAGGATGTCCCAAATTATATAAAATATCCTAAGAACCCAGGTCAAAAGAGGAAAAACAAAAGAAAGAGAAATAAGAGGATAATAAGAGACAGACTATGGTCCAAAGAGAAAAGGTCCACAGCCCAAAGAGAGCACATGGTCCAAAAATATCTACACCTACTATTGCAGAAGCTCTTTCCAATGTTCATGTCGGGTCATGTCTATAAACTTATTAAATACATTTCCAAGAATAACAGGCCCATACGCAATTTATCATTATCAGTTTATTGAAATTATTTAGGCCTAATCTTTGATAGTAGATTTAGTTTAGGAAAATTTTAATAAAAAAAAAAAACTAAGTAATTAATATGGAATTTACATTCCAGTACCTTTTTCAAGAAGGTTTTCAAAATGCTACCTCATTAATCGATATATTTCATTCGATTGCCTTCTGTCACACCGCCGTGCAAGCAAATGGGTCAATGGCTCGGGTGGGTCCCACAGTGATGTTTATGTAAAATCCACCCTAACCCCTAGGTGTGTCACCCCATGTTAGGCCAAGGGCCAAAAAATCAGCTCCATCCATGATTCAAGTGGACCACACGATTGGAAACAGTGTACAGGTCAACACTCACCCTCCAAACTATTTCTATTAGTCTAGCCCATGTACATCACAAATAGGTATGAGTTTTGAGCCACGGCCAAAAATTTTGTGCGGAATCTAATGGTTAGAGTGGATTTCATATAATTATGATGGTGGGCCCTGTAAAAATCAAGGGCGGATGTCTCTCTACCAACTATTTCCTTTAATGTGGCCCACCAAAATCACGGGTCAACGTAATTTTTTCTCCAAGCATTATATAAGATGAAATATCTAATGATCAAAGTGGATCTTACATAAACATCACAGTGGGAACCATAAAAAAACAAAGCAGCATCCCATACAATTCCAGTTTCTTCTCAATAATCTCTCAGTATGATGGAGGAAATCAGACTAACTTGTGACTCATGTGGGCCACACAGCCCAGATCAACGAAAATAGTTAGGAGAGAGATGTGTTCCCTGGTTTTTTAGAATGCCCATCGTGATGATTATATGAAATCCACTCAAGCCATTAGATGCCACACCAAAATTTAGGCTTGGAGCCTAAAAATCAAGCGCATACGTGATTTATGTGGGCCATACCAAGGGAAACAATTTAGAGGACGATCGTTGCCTTGTACATTGTTTCCAATCTTGTCATTCAGCACCTGAATCATGGATGGAGATGATTTTTGGGCCCTTAGCCTGACATGACATGATGCATTGGTGGTCAAGGTGGATTTTACATAAACATCATGGTGGGGCCCACCCAATCAGCTGACCCATTTGCCGGTACACCCACCCATCCAGCTGTTAAAGAAATGTAACGGAAGATAGTGGAATGATAATTATATCGATTAATGAGGTAGCTTTTTGAAAACCTTTTTCAAAAAGGTACTAGAATGTAAATTCTATATTAATTAGGTAGTTTTTTTTGTAAAATTCTCTTTAGTTAATTGACACATTAATGTGTTTCATTGTGCCACTTCGTTAAGCATTTCACCAAATGTTTGATTGATATACATTTGTTTCCAGGGATTCATATGTGATGAGCGATTCGACCCTAAGAAATGGGTTATTCCTGGTGATCATTGTGGATGTTATTGGAAGGATAAAATGTTTGTATCACTTTCGAAAAATATCTATTATAAGGGAACCAGGCCTATGAATAGAAATGTAATTTCTGATGTTGTTGAGGCACTTATTGGAGCATACCTTAGCACAAGTGGTGAATTAGCAGCTTTGTCCTTCATGAAGTGGCTTGGTTTAGTAGGTTGATCTTGTGAATGAGATATCAAATCAAAAGCCATTTCTAGTGGCTGAGAAGTATGTAAATGTTAGTTGTCTCCAATCACTGCTAAAGTATTCATTCCGTGACCATTCTCTGTTGGTCGAAGCAATGACTCATGGGTCATATCAGGTTCCATATATTCCAGGATTCTGCTATCAGGTACCTCTCACTAGCGTAACATAACATTACTAAGTCCATTTTTTCTTATTCTCACTGAATTATGAATTATTAATGTCATTTACTAATTTTATGCTTATGAATTGTTAATTATCTTTAGGGGCTGGAGGTGTTATCCTATCGAAGGGCTAGACCACACCCTGGTTAGGGGTGGCAATGGGCTGGGGTTGGGGTTGGCCTAGTCTACACTGAGCAGAAAGGCCCCTAGCCCTGCAGAGGTGGCTCTATAAGGAAAAGAGTTTAATAATCAAATGTTTGAAATAGTCTAATCCATGATTTTTATTTTCTTTTTAATCTTCCATCCACAATGAGTCGTCATATAAACAGTTTCAATCATTGAAACATGACCCGGGATCCAACTGTTGCCCTTGAACTACACATGTACATTGAAAGGGAACCACTAAGAAATGTCTTTAAACCATCTATTCTTTACAACAGTGACCCACTTGAAGTTGGACCAGGCCATTCATCATTGACCTGGACCCGACCCTCAGGTCAAGTATAAGGGATCAAGACCTGGCCCTATAGTTATGGGCCACCCCTACTAATAGTTCATCGTCATTCTCCCTGGATGGAACATAGTCCAAAAATTACACTGATAGGAAAATTACCATCCTTATCTCTATAGATTCTCTCCTAGTTTGTGTATGCAGTCTTTATGTGTATGGAACTGTCACTAAATTCATGTTTTAAAGTTTTGAATCGAAAAAACTTGTTCGCAATGTAAGAGGCTGTCCTTTTCATGCAGCGCCTAGAGTTCCTTGGAGATTCGGTTTTGGACTATCTCATCACCCTCCACTTTTACAAGGAATATCCTGGGATCTCCCCTGGAGTTCTAACTGACCTTAGGTCTGCTTCTGTAAACAACGAATGCTATGCCCTCACAACAGTCAAGTTTGGACTGTACAAGCACATTCTTCATCAATCACCTGGACTACATAAAGGAATTATTTCGTTCGTTAATAACTTTGGGCAATCACTTCCGGACACAACATTCGGGTGGAAAGCAGAGTCAGCTACCCCAAAGGCAAGTCAAACTCTGTCACATGATTTGCTTCTTACATGCTTTTTCTATGCACTTGAAAATTTCATTTGGAGTGATGATTGCCTATAAGTCATTGTAAATTACAAAAGAGAATTGTAATTCATCCTGTATCCAGTGGTGAATGTCCAATCAGAGTTCCTTTCCATTAAAAGACATGAATATTTGAAGTTCAGATATAGTGCTGTGTATTCATGTTGTTTCCTTTGCAAGTCTCCAATGTTGGCTGTCAAGATCACCTGTTGCTGCACCTATCTTGGCATACAAATCATCACCTTCATACAATGGTTTTTGTTGCTGTGTTTTAATTCAATCAACAGCTCACAATAACAGACTTGGACAATGCCAAAGTTTGTCTATCACTGTTCTTAAGTAGATATTTCAGGCCCAAAAATAAAAAATAGAAAGCATTAATTTGACACCCCGGACAATTTTCTGTGTCAGGTACTCGCAGACATACTCGAATCAATTGCTGGGGCTATTCTTGTTGATTCTGGATTCGATACGAATGCTGTTTGGGAGAGCATAAGGCCTCTTTTGGAACCTATGGCTACCCCGTATACGCTAGAACACCAGCCACTGAAGGAGCTTGAAGAACTCCGTGTGAGAAAGTCATATGAGAAGCCAACGTTCCAAGAAGGGGTTGCTTCCATCAAGGCAGATGGAATCATCCACAAGGAAACGTGTGTCGGTAGTAATAAGAAGACATCAGGGAAAATAGGTGCAAAAGCCCTTTTGGGGTCTTTGAAGGCAAGCAATCTTGGCTCAGAATGACTAGCAAGCAGTTCATGATCAACATAGATATTGCTGAATCACATACATGCAGGGAATGTTTGTATAGATAGATTTAAATAGTAAAGAATCTGTTTGATACATTGTCAAGCGGTTTTGTAAGGGACAACATGTTCTGTTGCTCCCAGTTGTATCTTGATTATTGAGTGGTTATATATTTGAAAAGTGTCTGGTTTTCTCGTGTGGGATTGTTTTTTGCACCTGCAATTCTCCTCATGTGTAATAATAATGGTACAATTTTGTTCCACCATATCACTGTAAGTAGAAAGAAAGGGTGGCCCTGCACGTGATACTCTAGGCTGATACTGTTAGTCTTGCCTTGTCTCATGGGCCGTACGGCTGGATGGTCGTGCTTGTGGGGCCCCTGCCCCTTCTTGTATATTGTATTTTATTCCATTTCTGCCCCTAGACCCATGTTGGGTCTTTCTCTTATGTGAAAGGGCATTCTTGTAATTGTCCCTTAGGTTGTATTTATACTCTCTCTCCCTTGTTTGGGGAAGGTAGATTGCTGCTCAACAGACTATCATGGTATCAGAGCAAGGATTCCAGCCATTAGAAGCAGCTCCGTTCGTCCGTCAGCAAGCTCTGTCCTTCCGTCAGCAAGCTCCGTCCGTCCGTCAGCAAGCTCCGTTTGCCCAGTAGCTCGTCTGCTCCAGCAGCTCCTCCGTTAGCTCCTCAGCAAGCTCCGTCCGACTCAGGGGGCGAGTATGTCTCTCTGGCCTTCCGTACTTACCTTCAGAATAATGGGATTATACATCAAACTACCTGTCCTGATACTCCCCAACAGAACGGAGTTGCTGAACGAAAAAATGGTCACATTGTTGAGACTGCAAATACCTTGATGACTGACACGGATGTCCCGCGTTCTTTTTGGCCGAAGCTATGTTACATTCTGTCTACTTGATCAACTGCATGCCTACGAAGCTTTATGAGAATACTTCTCCCTACTTTGTTCTCTGCGGTTCCCATCCTGATTATTCCACATTTTGTGTTTTCGGTTGTGTGTGTTATGTCCATCTTGCTGCTCGTGCACGTCACAAACTTTCACTGAAGTCCGTTCGATGTATGTACTTAGGGTTTGGGGAAACCCAAAAAGGATTTCGGTGCTATGATCCAGTTTCCCGTCGCATTCGGGTGTCTCGTCATGTTGTCTTCCTGGAACATATTCCGTTTCACGCCTCTTCGACTGTTTCCACGCCTCCACCTGTAAGGAATTGCGGAAGTGTGGGCCACCAGGATCTGACGGTCTACACGATGAGAACCTTCGCAAAGCCGAGGATATGTGGTGGATCCAGTGATCCGCCTATTTGCTACAGGAGCAAGTGGGTCTGATCACCCCTCTCTAGGATGCCACTTCTACCAGGGGCCTAGTCTAGATACCGAGTCTAGATTACCTACCTGGTCTATTTGAGATATTCGGATAGGGAGAGAAAAGAGAGGCATATAGTGAATATGCAAAGGAGAAGGAACACAAAAAATATTGCCTTCCTCAGGAGAATATTTATCTCCCTTTTCTCTATTCCCTACTCTACTCTATTCCAACCAAATTGGAATAGAATAGGGTAGAGTAGAAGTTCGCTCTAAATTTAAATCTTTAAGTTTGAGAGCCCTCTTCCTCCTACGCCCTTGTAGGAATACCCGGGGTGGGTGTTCACCAACAGGTGTTCACCCGGGGTACCCAGGTGTTAGTTGTGGTGGAAGTAGAGGACCGAACTGAAGAAAAGGACTGTAAGGAAGACGTAGAGGACACAGGAGAGCAGGGAACTTCCAGATGAGAGCCGCTAGTTCTGTTGGAGAAGGAGGCCGGTGAGGGTGATGAAGGGGATGACGGCTAGACCTAGGAGGTCCTTTGGCCACTCCCACTGCATCCTCTACTGCTGATACTTCTTTGGTACGTCGTTCTAGCCGCCCTCATAGGGCTCCTGATCGGTTGATTTATTCTATGCCTGCAATGTCTTCTACCTTGGATTCTGTTTCTATTCCCACCACTTACTCTCAGGCTGCATCTCGGAGTTGTTGGAGGGAGGCTATGGCCGAGGAACTTCGCGCTTTGGCTGACAATCATACTTGGGAGCTTGTTCCACGCCCCGCTGGGAGCCCTATTATTGGTAGCAAGTGGGTGTACTCTGTAAAGTTAAAATCCGATGGCTCCTTGGACCGTTACAAAGAGAGGCCAGTTGCCCAAGGATATAAACAAGAGTATGGAATTGATTATGACGAGACTTTTGCTCCTGTGGCAAAGATGAAGACAGTTCGCACCCTTCTCGCAGTCGCCTCCTCTCGTGCTTGGCCCATCTCGCAGATGGATGTGAAGAATGACTTTCTTCATGGCGATCTTCTCGAGACAGTTTACATGCGATTGCCTCCAGGTTCAGATACGACTACTGGTGATATGGTTTGGCGACTGAAGAAGGCTTTGTATGGTCTCAAGCAGGCGCCTCGTGCCTGGTTCCAGCGCTTTCGCGATGTCGTTGTTGGTGCTGGATTCTCTTAGAGTGGACACGATCCTTCCTTATTCACTCGTACTACCACCCGTGGCATTGTCATTGTTCTAGTATATGTGGATGATCTCTTATTGACTGGCAGTGATCCCTCGGCCATTAAAGCGTTACAGCAAGTCCTGCAATCCTCCTTTCGGATGAAGGATTTGGGCCCTCTTACCTACTTCCTAGGCCTTGAAGTCTCACGATCTGACCGTGGGCTCCTTGTTGGACAGCGCAAGTATACCAACGACCTCATTGCCTTAGCTCAATTGACAGATCAGAAAGTTGTTCAGACCCCCATGGAGCTGAATGTTCAGTATGACCGCGATGATGGCGACTTACTCGGGGAACCTACTCTTTACCGTCGCTTGGTAGGAGGTTTGGTATATTTGACGATAACTCGTCCTGACATTGCCTATGCTGTCCAAGTCGTCAGTTAGTTCGTTTCGGCTCCTCGAACCCTCCATCTGACCGTTATCCTTCGGATTATCAGGTACTTGCGTGGCACAATGGATAGGTTTATGTTCTTCCCTTCCAGCTCCCCTTTAGATCTTCGAGCTTATTCTGATGCTGATTGGGCTGGCTGTGCGGTCTCTCGCCGTTCCACTACCGGTTATTGCGTCTTTCTTGGCTCCTCCCTTATTTCTTGGAAGTGCAAAAAGCAAGCTACGGTTTCAAAATCTAGCACTGAGGCTGAATATCGCGCGATGTCCGCTGCCTGTAGTGAGATTGTGTGGCTTCATGGGCTTCTCGATGATCTTGGTCTTCCCCCTCAGTCACCAACTCCTCTCCATGTGGATAACCTGAGTGTGGTCCTAGATTGCTTCCAACCCTGTCTTCCATGAGAGGACAAAACACATAGAGGTTGATTGTCACTTCATTCGCGAGAAATATCAGTCTGGTCTCATTTCTCTTCCTCATGTGGCGTCCCAGGATCAGATAGCTGACATTCTCACTAAGACGTTACCTTCTGCTCGTCATTCCTTCCTTGTTAGCTAACTACTACTTGTCGACAACCTGCATCAGTTTGAAGGGGGGTGTTAGTCTTGCCCTGTCTCATGGGCCGTACGGCTGGATGGTAGTGCTTGTGGGGCCCCTGCCCCTTCTTGTATATTGTATTTTATTCCATTTCTGCCCCTAGACCCATGTTGGGTCTTTATCTTATGTGAAAGGGCATTCTTGTAATTGTCCCTTAGGTTGTATTTATGCTCTCTCTCCCTTGTTTGGGGAAGGTAGATTGCTGCTCAACAAACTATCAGATACAATACCGGATGCCGTATAATACCAAATTTTGCAAACCCTGAGACTTGAACACTAGACGTCCTGCTCTGATACTATGTTACTGACCGGTTGCACTAAAAGCTCGAGCTGTTAGAGAACAACATAACAGTGTATATCAGGGGGTTTGCTGACACCTCCAACAGTAATCAGCTGATGCTGTGGGCCAATGGATCGAGCCAACCATCACAGAAAGTGAAAGATACTGTTTCTGAGGGTGCCTGAGTGGAGCTATAATTCCAACGTTGTCTTTTCTCCAGAGTGGAATTACAGCCCGCTGAACAGGAAATGAAAGCATCCAGATGCACCCATTCTGTACTGTTGGGTCCCATGGTTATGTTCCAGACCATTGATCTTATGGGATCCACCACAGATGGGGATGAGACAAACTCTTTCAGATTGACCGGTTGCGTTAAAAGCTCAAGCTGTTAGAGAATGACAGAACAATGTATATCAGGGGGCTTGCCGATACCTCCAACAGTAATCAGCTGATGCTGTGGGCTAATGGATCAAGCCAACCATCACAGAAAGTGAAAGATAGCTGTTTCTGAGGGTGCCTGAGTGGAGCTATAATTCCAACATTGTCTTTTCTCCAGAGAGGAATTATTGCCCGATGCACAGGAAATGAAAGCATCCCGATGCACACCCATTCTGTACTGTTGGGTCCCATGGTTATGTTCCAGACCATTGATCTTATGGGAACCACCATAGATGGGGATGAGACAAAACTCTTTCAGATTGGAAGATCCAAGAGATCCAACCTTTGCCCTTTCTTCTTGACAGTTGTTGTCTGCTCTTTCTCCTAACCATCCACTTATAGGCAACTGTTTAACCGGACAGGAACCTCTGTTCTTAGAATATTTTGGGGAATCTTTCGTCCACCCTTTAAATCAAGAGTCCCAAAGGGGAACCATGGGCACCATTTCTCATCACACCCACAATCTCATTTTGCATCAGCAAAACAAACATTCTTTTCTGGTTCTGGTTGACAAAGAAAAATGTGCCCATGAAATGCAAATGTATATTTCAAATCATGGGATTAGTTTTTGAACATCTTAAGAATCCGTAGAGAATTGCGCCACTTGATTTTTTATTTCTGTTTTTTATGTGTTTGATGCTGCTTTTGATTAATGGGTGAGGGCAATTGCAGACATGATTAAGAAAAAGCTAACCATTTCCACATTAATTAGATTAGTTATTACAATTCATCTGTGGTATTGTGAATTACCAGTGACTGATGTCCTTGTCAAGGGGCCTACCACCATCTTTTCTCTTTTGCTTTTTCATGTTTCCTTTCCACCCTATTCTGTTGTTTCTCTAAGGCTTTTTTTTCCGAAGAAGGTTCTCCTTTCTCTCACCTGGTTTTCTTGCTTAGCAAGCAAGCCATCTCTTTTTCCATTCTTAAATATCATCACTTGTTTGAAGAGAGTTGGGAGGAACTAAAATTCCATGACTGATTTGAAGCTTAGGAATTAGAAGGAGAGAGATTATGGAAAAGGAACAAAATTTCCATCAGCGTGCACTTGATGCAACTGAAGTAGAAGCTACTGATAAGTTTCCTGTGGAAGATGATGATGCCAAAGAGAGTGGTAACTTCTTATGAACTAAAACATATACTCATTTTTTCTTTTTGGGGTCATTAATCAGTTTGTGCCTGCTGTGAACATGTTGGGACCAAAAAATCAGTCGCGTCCATTTATCAGGTGGGCCATGCATGCACATTGAATGCAACTGTTGGTTCGAATCTCATCATACAAATGCCTGCCTAATTTCTGGTCAGGTTATGTTTCTGGTTGCCCCCACCTAATGAATGGTCTGGATCACACGCGTTCCATGTTGCCACTTGTTCTACAGAGTACCTCTTCAATATGCCTTCCCTTTGAATCACCCTATTTCTCATACACAACTATTTAGCTGGCATTTGGTTCTGGATTTTCAGCTTTCAGGCCTGTTTGTGTTTGGTAAAACTTATATTTTGCACTAATCATTTAAAATGGTTATTTTCAGTTATTTTTCTAATTTCAATTGTTTGGCAAATCTAAAATATTAAGCACTTAATTTAAATTTCATTGAAAAAATGTGATTTTTTTTTCAGCTATCTTCTTTCTACTTAATGCTTAACGCTGAAAACGGTAAGTTATTTCAAAGTTAAATATTTTTTAAATGACAATTTTACCATCCTCATAGCTTGACGTAAGAGCTTTGATGGAGGAGGGTTGATGCCTAAATGATGTGGTAAAGTTTTGTACCTATCATGATGTATGTGTTATATCCACACCGGTCATCCATTTTTCTGTATCATTGTGGGGCATGAGCCAAAAACTGAGGTAGACCCAAAGCTCAAGTGGATCACACCATAAAAAGCAGTGGGGATAACGATGCCCACTGTTGAAAACTTCCTAGGACCCACCATGCTATATATTCTCCATCAAATCTATTCATAAGGTCATATTAACTTGGATGAAGGGAAAACACAAATATCAGCTTGATCCAAAACCTCTGTGGGCCCGTAGAAGTTTTCAATTGAAGATATTCAAGCTCCAATGTTTTCTGTGGTGTGGTCCGCTTGAGCTTTGAATCTGCCTCATTTTTTGAATCACAACCTAAAATCATCTAAATAAATAAATAGTCGGTGTGGATCTAACAAATACTTTAAGGTGGGGCTCACAGGACTTTGCCATATCAACCGGATTTGGAAGCAATCCAATTTCGGATTGCCCACTGACGCTGTCATCATCCGGTAGCTACTGGACAATGTTATGTGGACCACCATAATTCATGTATTTTATCCACGCCGTCCATCCATTTTTCCATATCATTTTAGGGCAAGGGCTAAAAAAGAGACGGATCCAAATCTTAAGTGGACCACACCATAATAAAATAGTTATTATAGTGACGATTGATGGAAAACTTCCTAGGGCCTGATGTAATATTTATTTTCCATCCAACCTATTGATTAGGTCACACAAAGATGGGCCAATGATAAACACAAATATCAGCTTTATCCAAAACTTTCATGGGCCCAAAAAGTTATTAATGGTGGGCATTCAATCACCACTTTTTTCTGCTGTGTGGTCACATGAAACTTAGATCTACCTCAATTTTGGGCTCATACCCTAAAATGATCCAGAAAAGTGAATGGAGGGCATGGATAAAACACATGCATCATGATGGAGCTCATACCCAAAAAATGATCCATAAAAATGAAGAACGTGGATATACACATGCATCATGATGGAGCCCACAGATCACTGTCCAGTAGCCACCTTGCTCCTGGCAGGCGGGAGTGGATTTGGTGAGACCTTGATGAATCTATTCTCTTTCCATACCGTCCATCCATTTTTTCATATCATTTTAGGACATGACACCAAAAATGAAATCTCTGGTGGACCATACTCTGGGAAAAGGTGGTGATTGAACATCTTGCCATTAAAAACTTCTTAAGGTGCACATTAACATTTGCGTTGTGTTTATTTGTTATCCAATCCATCAGCCACATAAGCCTCGATGAAGGGAAAAAACAAAAATGATCAACTTGATCCATCTGCTTTTTCAGATTTAATTATTAGGTAGACGGTATCATAGGAAACGGTGGTTATTGAACATTAATGGGCCACAAAAGTTTTCGATCACGCTGATATTCAGAAACTGTGAAACAAATGTGTGTCGAGTGGCAGCAACTGTTGTCCAATTTTGTAATATATCACCTGTGTCGTTCTTCCTTGCATCTCGATGATTATTTAAGGCTTGAATGTTATGACTACGTGCCAAAGTCATGCACCATGCACGTTTACAGGTCCATAAATCAGGCCATCATCTGGACCAGATTTGAGCATGAATGTGGACCACTGGTTTAATTTCTCAGTCCATCCATTTTTCCCTTCAAAATTGTCGGTTAAGATCATCTAGATAAGTCTTATTTTCAGGCCAAGTCATATCCAAACATTTCCCTATCAAATCTGCATCACTGATCAGGCAGGTGACCTCATGTATGCACCCTGATCTGAACATAGGTAGGTCAGCTCATCCAAACTTCTGGGTTTGAGGATAGAAAATGGACAATTAGAAAAGACTGAAAGATGGTCCACATTCAATCCTCAAATCCAATGATTCTGATCCAGCCCACCTGATTCTATAGCCAAGGAATACTGGATATAGCGCCCACTTAAATGAGTTGCCCACTGTAACTTGTCATAGCTCTGAAGGAACATCACATATTCCTTGATTGCTAGTCCTGTTAAATTGTCATCTATGCTCCTTTTTTTTTTTTGTAGATTTACAAGTGCAATATCTGTTTTTGTTCACAGGAGGGGTTAATCCATTTCCATATAATGCTGAACAAGTTGATTATTTCCCGGGAGAGTTGGTTGGCCATTGGCCTTCCTTCTCTGCACTGGGCTTGTATCATTGCTACTCATTGGGCTTAACAGCGAATGTTGAATTGGATGTCCCCTTTCGAGGCGTTTCACTTATTGTAAAGTGCAAGTTGGAAGCTGATTTTACCGCTACACAATTTCGATTGGAAACCATTAGGGGTTCTGTGACCGTCGACGTGAAATATGTGGGTCCCATTCATCTTACTACTGACCAGGTAACTAGGGCCATCAGGTTCAATTTGTTGAGTAATTATCTAACCATATGTAGTTTGCCATTGTGGGCATAGGACTGATGTTAGAAGATTAAACTGTTGATCTAATCACCCCTACTGTGGATAACCACTGTTTGTGAACGTCCCTAATCTTCCCGATTAGACAATGCTAACCCTTTAATCAATGGGTTGTGAATATATGATTAAGGGGAAAAAACACAGCAGTGGTACATGTTTGGTGAGAAGGCCAAAAATAGATTGCTAGAATCTTCCAAATCTGGGACTTTTTTGAGACATGGTCTATATATGGTGGGTCCATCAAACCAACAGCCTGCATTGTCGAAACATGGGACCCACTCAACACATGATGAGGATCATATACTTCCTCTTCTTCTTCTTCTTCTTCTTCTTCTTCTTCTTTTATTGTTTTTGTTTTACTATGTTTTAGGACAACGAATGTAAATAAATCAAGATTGTATGGTCCTCAGGCTGATGACATGTACAGCATCCTCAAGCAATGTCTTACATAAGTGGCCCACATGGTTCAGGTGATCCAGAACATTACCATCATTGGCCCATGGTTTGACAATCCAGATCATTGCTCTAATGAGCCAATGGTAGATTAAATCTCATCTGGGAAACTTCCAGGTTGGGAAATCCTAATGCTTTGATCTGGGGCCTGCAAATGGATTTAAAGTAAATGAGTACAACAACAGTCCAGATTCAGTGGGACCAAAAAAAAAAATAAGAGGAAGGCCAAAGAGCACTGTGTCCATCTTCTGAGATATCAGAGTCATGGTCAGCCCAAAGTAGGCCCCATCAGATCAACATCTAGATCATCATACCACGAGCCCCAGCTGTAAAGCCTTGACTCCTGATGATTACACATTCATTGTCTATGTTTTGAATTCCTTATTATTTGATTCCAGGTTGGTATGGCTAGAAGGTTTCAGATCACTATTCTCAAATTGCTTATCAACCATAACTGGAGTAAAGTACAGCAAGATTTAAATGGGCCTCATCAGGAGGAGGCTCTTTCAACTACAACTTACTTAGTGCTCCCATCTATTGATCACAGTTTAGTGCTCCCATCTATTGATCATGATCAGAATTCTTCAATTATTGATTGGGATTGCGTTAAATCCACCTCATTTTCTTCTAAAATAGATGGTAAGGTTGGGGAAGATGGCATTCCTCATTGTTGGTCTCTCCAATGTGATGAAATTCGACAGATGCATACAAAAGATGGTCCTATATGCAGTTGTGTGCTTAGCAATTCTTTGGTGATCACTCCTCATGATGGGAATCTCTATTGCATTACCGGTGTCTTAGATGATCTTAACAGGAATTCTCCTATGAAATCAAAAAAGGGTGAGGTTTTTAGTTGTACATACCAGGAACATTTACGATCCTGGTGAGTAACCATGAAATACATTACATCAATACAAACTCTTCTTGAATGCTAATTAATTTTGATTTGTCTGCTTGTGGGTTTTCTTATTCATTTGTCTTGATTAACTCAACGGGGGGGTATCACATTACACTACAAAGGAAAATCATTGCTTCGAGGGAGACGCCTGTTTAAGGTGCAAAACTGGCTTCGGAGGTCTACTTTTCAAAAGGGCAAAGGTGTGCATAATTATTTTCACACATGGAATCTCTTCTATTAGGATCCATTACTATGTCAATCTTGTTTCCTTTGGAATTGGATGCATCTCTTTCGCGTCACTTGTTAATATGTCGATGATGATAGAGATATCCTTTGCTTCTCTCTGCTTACTCTGTAGGATATAAAATTTCAATTTCTACCCTTTATATTGCATGTAAAATTTATCGGGTTTTAGACAAGCCATTTGTGTGTATCATACACAATGGGAATAGAGAAGTTCTTCTAGGCTCTCTAAGGGTTCTTCAATTACAAGCTCCAATATGGTACTAAAATTCTAAAAGAGAGGGTATACTCACCAAGATCATCCATGCC
This sequence comes from Liriodendron chinense, assembly GCA_003013855.2. Lineage (NCBI taxonomy): Eukaryota > Viridiplantae > Streptophyta > Magnoliopsida > Magnoliales > Magnoliaceae > Liriodendron > Liriodendron chinense. The sequence continues at coordinate 464,449 of ML058509.1, read as the reverse complement.
ATCATGCTTTGCAATTACTAAAAGTTCTGCACAAAAATAAATCCTCCACTGTGCATTTCGAAACATGAAACCTAGAGATTAGAGTACTTGAGGGGTTTAATTTTGAGAGAGAACATTCCCTGTATGTTTTCCGGATATGCATGTGCCACCTTGATGGGTGCGGATCTACACACATGCAAAACATGCTAGCCTATGATTTAAAAAAAAATGCATAATCAGCACTATTAATTATTTTTCCATGCTCTAATATGGAAGTTCTAAAATAGAATCTAAGAAAATGTGGGGCAGTATTTGAAATTCTAGCAGAAACTAAAAACCTAGGTGAAAATCCACAGCAGGCAATCAAACAAAGCGGCCTGACATCCATTGGCTGGCTTGACAAATTGATCCCCAATCCATGTCTCCTAAATGTAAATATCTGAGGACTACTTTCTTGATGTAGTTACTCTTTTGCATTTCTCCATGATGTGGTGATAATTGCTCTTCAAAGCCTTTTCTGCCATGTCTATTTTTGTTCATTTATCTATTTAAGTCCATTGGATTTATTCACCAGTTCAACTATCCTCATTATATTAAATATTCGATTTTGTTTCACATTGCAACGAACTGTTCTGGGCCATAGTAACTATGGCCAGCAATGTATTTTCATGCAATTACCAAAACATGTCTGCTTTATGTCCTAGAAATTTTGTAAAAATAATGTTTAGTTACATCTTTCATCATTAATCCCATTTTTTTAAGGCATACACAAATGCACTATTGAAAATGAGTTGCAATCACTTATCTAGTAAAGTTTAAAAATCAATTGAGAGTCTGGGCTCTAAAATTGCAATTCCACTACTTTGAATTTAAGACTCAAAAGATAATTGTAGGGCTACACCATCATAACTAATAGTAGGAAAGAAACACATTATTTTTTGTCATCTCCTCTTGATTCACAAATCAATTTTCTTTGCACAAATGCAACCTTAGTCTTCTTCTTCTTCTTCTTTTTGTGGTGTTGTGATTGTAAATTTGGATTTTCTCGTCTTCTTTTTATAATCTATAACCTACTTTGTTTCACTGTTGTAGAAAGAAGCCACAGCAATAGTGTTGCACCTAAACTCTGTGAGATCATTATGTCTCCCATCTCCGCAAGTACATTGCACTCTTTCTCATTCATTCCGTCTATTATGCATCGTATCAAGTCCATGCTTCTCGCCATCACATTAAAGGAAATGCAAATGAATCACTGCACGCAAAAATTTGATGTTCCAGCCATCAAGGTACATCATCGGTTGGTCTCTTAAACCATTTCAACCTTTACAGTGCCTTGAGGAATTCATGCTATCGTAGTACAAGCAGTTGCAAACAAAAGATTAACATACTTTATTCACAATCCTAATCATGGAATATTGCACTGCTACAGTTGATCATTTCAATCATTATTACAACTGACTGAATCATTTCTTCTCGACCCTGGAATATGGCATATAAATTGTTTTGATTTGACAAGAATGCAATTTTTTTTCCTTTCATTTTAGGTTTTGGAAGCAATTACCACAGCCAAGTGCGAAGAGGAATTTTCTTTGGAATCACTAGAGACACTGGGAGACTCTTTTCTCAAATATGTAGTAAGTCAACAATTATTCAGAGATAATAAGCAGGACCGAGAGGGCCCTCTTAGTCTTAAGAGGGAAAGCAAGATATCCAATGCTAACCTTTGCAAGCTAGGGTGTAATCGAAAACTTCCGGTAATGATTATCATAAACTCAAAATTTTCTGTGTTTCCCCAATTTTCCATATGAATGGATAGAATAGCTTGGATACCCTTTGCTATACTGGCTGTGATTTAAAATCCAATTGCTTATATCAAAGGTGTAATTTTCTATATTCCTTTTTATTGGTGTATCTATTGGTCTCTTTTACATAATCTTGAGCGTATTCTTAACAAATGAACAAGAGTTCTTTGACCAACTTTCAATTATGTGATGGCCAACTGTTAATTTCATTTAAATAAAATCCCAATTACATGCTGGCCTTGTACATCACATAAAAGCATTTTATGAGTTTTAAATAGCGTATAGCATAGCGTTTGGCCCTTTATAGCATGTACGTAAGCTACACAGCATATAGCATAAGCTACATGATACTTCATATCTTTTAATTAAAAGAATATAAAAATATGATAAATTTTACAAAATGCATAATTCCTACGAGTTCTTGACTGCAAATCTGGATCGTCAATATTTCCATGCAAAATCTCTGTCTCTTTGCCTTCAGGCATGTCTAAGTGTGACCTCTTTTTAGACCACAATTTGGATGGTCCGGATTGATCCAAGTGCTCTATCGACAATTTGGATGGTCCAAATTGATCTAATGTAGTGCCACGTGTGATGGAGATGAGTCATCACCATTTCAAAATAGGTGTTAAACTAACATAGAAAAAACGCCTTAAAAAAGGGCGATTTCGGGTAACGAACACACCTGCAGTATGCGCTACATGTAGTGTACACCATGCATTGTAGCTTACACTACATGCCCTGTAGCTAACGCTACCCGGGAGCTATGCTACCTACATACACTACGAGCGCTACTGGAAACACTGAATAAAAGTGACTTCTAGTTTCTGTCCAAAACTTCATTTCATCTGTAGATCAAGTTCTTGGACTAAGTGCTCTTTTACACTTTTGGAAACATAACAATCCATTTTGAGGAGAGAAAAAAAAATTGTGAAGGTTAATAATGTTGATTGTGGACCCATGGGGCCCACTTGTGGACAACCACTTGTGGGTGGGGCCCATAAGGATGTTCCCGCATCCTCCTTCTCCCGAGAGTTTGAATTTCTAAATTTAAACCTCGGAAGAAGATGAGATGGGATAAGATAAGGTTAAACCAACCTTATCTCATCTCATCCCTTATCTCTTTTCCCTCTATTTATAAGAGGACTCCTTCCGTTATCAAATACACAAGGAAGAGGAAACGTATAAGTGATATACGGAGAGAAAAGAGAGGCATAGGCTTATAGAGTTTATCTGGTCCATCCATCAGATCTGAGCCATAGATCTGATCCGGGGACCATCTTCACCGTAGGATCAGAGGGGTGATCAGACCCACTTGCTCCTGTAGCAAATAGGCGGATCGCTGGATCCACCACAAATCCTCGGCTTTGCGAAGGTTCTCATCGTGTAGACCGTCAGATCCTGGTGGCCCACACTTCCGCAATTCCTAACAAATAAGATATATGCAGCTATAACTACAGCTTTTTTGGAGAACCTTTTGTCAAGTTCAATTAACAGGCACATAATTAGTAATGCTAGCTCTGCCCATTGTGAGAAATTGTTCTCCATATCTTTTGCATTGTATTTTCTAGCTCATGTTTTCTTTCCCACAGTTATGACTCGTGCAATTCTTGCTATTATTGCAGAAGCTCTTTCCAATGTTCATGTCGGATCATGTCTGTAAACTTTTAAATACACTTCCTCAGATAGAAGGCCCATATGCAGTTTCTCATTATCACTTTATTGAAATGATTTGGGTCTGATATTTGACAGTAGATTTAGTTTATCTGCACATTAATGTGTTTCATTATATTTTTGTTTCCAGGGTTTCATACGTAATGAGCGATTTGAACCTAAGCAGTGGGTTATTCCTGGTGATCCTTGTGGATGTTATTGGAAGGATGAAATGTTTGTATCACCTTTGAAAAAGATATATTATGAGGGAGGCAGGCCTATGAATAGTGACGTAATTTCTGATGTTGTTGAGGCACTTATTGGAGCATACCTTAGCACAAGTGGTGAATTAGCAGCTTTGAACTTCATGAAGTGGCTTGATTTGGAGGTTGATTTTGTGAAAGAAATATCAGATGAAAAGCCATTTCTAGAAGCTGAGAAGTATGTAAATGTTAGCTGCCTTCAATCACTGCTTAACTATTCATTCCGCGACCCTTCTCTATTGGTTGAAGCATTAACTCATGGGTCATATCAGGTTCCAGATATTCCAAGATGCTATCAGGTACCCCTCACTAGTCTAACATAACATTACTATGTCCACTTTAACATTATTCTCACGAACTATAATGTCATTTACTAATTTTATGCTCATGAGTTTTTAATTATCTTTAGGGGCTGGAGGTGTTATTCTATTGAAGGGCTAGACCATACCATTGGTTAGGGGTGACAATGGGCTGGGTTTGGGATTGGCCCTAGTCCTTATTGAGCAGAAAAGCCCCAAGCCCCACCAGGCCGGCTTCATAAGGAAAAGAGTATAATGATCAAACATCTGAAGTCCAATCCAAGATTTATTTATTTTTATTTTTTTCTTTGCTCCTTTTAATCCTCCATCCACTATGAGTCGTCATATAAACAGTTTCAATCATTGAAACATGACCCGGAATCCAACTATTGCCCTTGAACTACACATGTACATTGAAAAGGAACCACTAAGAAATGTCTTTAAACCATCTATTCTGTACAACAGTGGCCAACTTGAAGTTGGACCAGGCCATTCATCATTGACCTGGACCCAACCCTCAGGCCAAGTATAAGAGATCAAGACCTCGCCCTCTAGGTATGGGCCACCCAGCCCATAGCCACCCCTACTAATAGTTCATCATCATTCTCCCTGGATGGAAAATAGTCCAAAAATCACACTGATAGGACAATTACCATCCTTATCTCTATAGATTCTCTCCTATTTTGTGTATGCAGTCTTTATGAGTATGGAACCGTCACTAAATTCATGTTTTACAGTTTTTAATTGAAAAAACTTGTTCGCAATGTAAGAGGATGTCCTTTTCATGCAGCGCCTAGAGTTCCTCGGAGATTCGGTTTTGGACTATCTCATCACCCTCCACTTTTACAAGGAATATCCAGGGATCTCCCCTGGAGTTCTAACTGACCTTAGGTCTGCTTCTGTAAACAACGAATGCTATGCTCTCACATCAGTGAAGTTTGGACTGTACAAGCACATTCTTCATCAATCACCTGGACTACATGAAGGAATTATTTCATTCGTTAATAACTTCGGGCAATCATTTCCGGACACAACATTCGGGTGGAAAGCAGAGTCAGCTACCCCAAAGGCAAGTCAAACTAGGTCACATGATTTGCTTCTTACATGCTTATTCTATGCACTTGAAAATTTCATTTGGAGTGATGATTGCCTACAACTCATTGTAAATTACAAGTCAAGAGAATTGTAATTCATCCTGTATCCAGTGGTGAATGTCCAATCAGAGTTCCTTTCCATTAAAAGACATGAATATTTGAAGTTCAGATGTAGTGATGTGTATTCATGTTGTTTCCTTTGCAAGTCTCCAAATGAAATTTTCAAGAACACCTGTTGTTGCACCTATCTTGGCATACTAATCATCGCCTTCATGCAATGGTTATTGTTACTGTGTTTTAATTCAATCAACAGCTCATAATAACAGACTCGGATGAAGCCAATTTTTTTTCTCTTGACTGTTTTCAAGTTGATATCTCAGGTCCAAAAATTAAAAAATTAAAATAAAAATCATTAATTTGACACCCCTGAACAATTTTCTGTGTCAGGTACTCCCAGACATACTCGAATCAATTGCTGGGGCGATTCTTGTTGATTCTGGATTTGATACGAATGCTGTTTGGCAGAGCATAAGGCCTCTTCTGGAACCTATGGCTACCCCAGATACACTAGAACGCCAACCATTGCAGGAGCTTGAAGAACTCCGTGTGAGAAGATCATATGAGAGGCCGACATTCCAAGATGGGGTTGCTTCCATCAAGGCAGATGGAATCATCCATGAGGAAATGTATGCCCGTAGTAATAAGAAGACATCGGAGAAAAAAGGTGCAAAAGCCCTTTTGGGGTCTTTGAAGGCAGGTAATCTTAGCTCAGAATGACTATCAAGCAGTTCATGATCAACATAGATATTGCAGAATTATATATGTGCAAGGAATGTGTTTGTATGGGTTTAAATAGAAAAGAATCTGTTTGACACATGCTCAAGCGGTTTTGCACACCTACTCCAGACTCCCTAGTTAAGATTGTAAGGGACAACATGATCTCTTGCTCCCACTTATATATTGATTTTTTTATTTATTTTGAAAGATAATGTATATTGATTATTGAGTGGGTATATGTTTGAAAAGTTTCTGGTTTCTGAATGGGATTGTTTTTTGCACCTGCAATTCTCCTCATATGTAATATAATTATACAATTTTGTTCTACTGTATCACCATAACTAGAAAGAAAGGGTGTGTCCATCAAAAGGACTGGGAGTAGTGACTGCCAAGCATGGCTTGCAATCCTCTTGAGTTATAACAGGCAGAGGAGAAAGAATGTCAGAGGGAATGGATTTTTTAATGTCATTGAATTACTTGGGTGGGGCCTACATGATGGACGGTCCACATCAAAGGTGGGCTCCACATGATGGGAAGTGGACATTGAAGCAGGGCCCCACATGATGGATGGCCCACATCGAGATGGGCCCTAAATGATGGACAGTCCACATTGAAGGTTGGCCCTTTATGATGAATGGCCTACATCCAAGGTGAGCGCCGTATGACAGATGATCCACATTGAAGGTGGGGCCAACATGATGGACAGTCCACATTGAAGGTGGGGCCCACATGATGGACTGTCCAGATCAAAGGTGGGCTTCACAGGATGGATGACTCACATCAAGGTAGGTCCCATATGATGTACAATGCACATCAAAGGTCAGCTCTGACAATGAGTGGCCCACATCCAAGCTGGGGCCCACATCAAAAGTGGAGCCCACACGATGGACGGTCCACGTCAAAGGTGGGCTCCACATGATGAGTGGTGGATGTTGAAGGTGGGCCCCACATGATGGACAATAACATTGATGGTAGGCCCCACATGATGGACAATAACATTGATGGTAGGCCCCACATGATGGATGACCTATATCAAAGTTGGGCCCTTCATAATGGACGGTACACCTTAAAGGCAGGCTCCTAATGGTGAATGGCTCACATCCAAGGTGGGCCCTAAATGATAGATGGCCCACATCAAAGGTGGGATTCAGACAATGAACAGTCCACATCAAAGGTTGGCCCCACATGATAGACAGTGAACATGAGGCCAGACCAAACAAACTGGGGGATAAATACTTATGTGATGCTGGACACAACATGCTTTTCTACTTTTTTAACCAGAAAATACTTTGTTTACCAAACAAGCTTATTTACTTAATACGTAGAAACCAAGACAAGCTACTTAAAGCATAAGTTGCTTATCTAAAGCAACTTACAATCCAAACGCCCCCAAAGTGAAAGCTACGGTTTCTGAGGGTGCCTAGGTGGAGCTATAATTCCAATGTTGTCTTTTCTCCCACGATGAATTATAGCCTGCTACATAGGAATCGAAAGCATCCAGATGCACCCATTCTGTACAGTTGGGTCCCATGGTTTGTTCCTGACCATTGATCTTATGAGATCCACCACAGACGGGGATGAAACAAAACTTTCAAATTGGAAGATCCAAGAGACCCAACCTTTGACAGTTGTTATCTGCTCTTTCTCCTAGCCACCCATTTATAGGCCACTGATTAATGGGTCAGGAAGCTCTGATCTTAGAATATTTTTGGGAATCTTTCATCCATCCTTTAAATCAAGAGTCCCTAAGGGCCCGTTTGGATTGTAAGTTACTTAAGATAAGCTACTTATCAATAAGTTACTTATCTTGGTTTTTGCTTATTAAGTGTATAAGTATGTTTGGTAAACAACATACTTATTAGCCAATAAGTAAATAAGTATGTTTGGTAATGACATAAAGAATATTTCAAATCTACATATAATAAGCAACATATTGACATGAAAAGAAAACGCTAAGCATTGAGGCAGTTTTCCTAACAGAATGAGCCTTTCTAATCCTCATGTACATGCCATGCATGTGCTAGCATAGCACGATTGGTCCAAGATACATTCCATCCATCAGAACAAGACCACTATATGGATGCCCTGGCACAAGAATCATGTTGATCCACTGGTCAGGTGGGCCACAGTCTGCGAAACAAATGTACGGCTCTGGAAGACTTGGCTGAAGTTTTCTAACCCATTCACTTGTTTCCAATAGTCGGCCCGCATGGTGAGTGGACTAGAACCATATTTGGGAAAGATGTAGAAGATCAGATCAACTTGATTGGTGGACTGGATCTTGCACCAATTAATGCAGGGCCCATCTTTGATGTGGGCGGTCCACTATGTGAGCCCCACCTTTGATGGGACAGTCCATCATGTGGGGCCTCATTTGATATGGACAGTATGAGAGAGCAGTAATTGAGTGAACCATGAGAGAGAACTTTGATATGTAGCATGACCTGAGAGAGATAAGTAGAAAAGCCAAATTGGAGGGTGGTGAATTAACATTGGAGGGTGACTAACAGTGTGGGTGTGTACCAACACGAAGCAGAAGAAGAAGAAGAAGAAGAAAAAAAAACAAAAAAAAAGCAAAAGCTTGCCATGAAAGAGATAAGTAGAAAAGTCAAAAAGTCAAAAAGCTAAAAAAAATACTTATTAAGATAAATAATTTTTAAGAGATAAGTTACTTTTCAATTATACTTGCCAAATGAATTTAAGTGCCAAAAGTAACTTAACGACTTGTTTAGTCGAAAAGTAACTTATTTGGTAGTATCCAAACAGGCCCTTATGCCACCAAATAAGTTACTTTTTCTACTTCTAGCAGTAGATAAATAACTTATTTCAGATAAGTTTGGTTTATGATAATTAATAAACTTTTTAACTTAAAAATACATAATCACTTCAGCTAATATTTTTAACTTTTTTACTTTTTCATAAGTTGCTGAAGAGAGGAACAGGAGAGGTGAAAGAGAGGAAAAGGATAAGCACGTTGTTTACCATCAAGGTAGGCCCACATGAATAGATAGTGTTGGTGTGCATGGTGAATGCATATGATGGGCAGTAGATATTGAAGGTGGGCCCCACATGATGGATAATAACATTGATGGTTGGCCCTACTTGATAAATGACCAAGTGACCAACATCAAAAGCGAGCCCTACATAATAAATGGTGCACGTTAAAGGTCAAGCCATACTGATGAATTGCCCACATCCAAGGTGGGCCCTACATGATGTACGGCCCACACTATGAATGGTCCACATCAAAGGTTGGTTCCACATTGAAGGTGGGGCCCACATGATGGACAGTCCACATCAAAGGTGGACTCCACATGATGGGCAATTAATAATGGTGGACTCCACATGATGGGCAATTAATAATGGTGGACTCCACGTGATGGATGATCCACATGGATGATCCACATCAAGGTGGGCCTCACATGATGAACAGTCCACATCAAAGGTCAGGCTAATGAGAATGGCCCATATCCAAGGCCGGCCCCCGCATGATGTACGGTCCACATGGGAGGTGGGCTCACATGATAGATGGTCCACATCAAAGGAGGGCACCACATGATGGGCAGTGGTATTGAAGATGGGGGGCAATAACATTTGATGGTGGGCCCACATGATGGACGACCAACATCAAAGGTGGGCCCCTACCTAATGAATGGTGCACATTAAAAGTCAAACGCTATTGCTAAATGGCCCTCATCTAAGGTGGGCCCCACATGATGGACAGCCCACATTAGTATGGCCACACAATGAATGATCCACATCCAAGGTTGGCCCCACATGATGGACGGCGGATATGAGGGGGACCGAGGGGGACCAAATAGACTTGAGGGATGCCTATTTATGATGTTGGAAACCAAACATATGCTTTTTCTACTTTTTTTTTATGGTAAGTATGTTGTTTACCAAACATACTTATCTACTGATTAAGTAGAAACCAAGATAAGTTACTTATCTGATAAGTAGCTTATCTTAAGTAACTTGCAATCCAAATGGACCCTAAGGGAAGCCATGGGCACCATTTCTACAGACTAGTGCATCCGGACACTAATTCCTCAAGTCTCCAGCATGAAGTGCTCAGTAAAGGAACTCCACAGGTGAGGAATGAACACATGGTTAATCTAGGAAATGCAGCATGATGCGAGAAGAAGAGAATTTGCAACTGACATTACATGCTTGCAACCATAGCATGCTAGGTTAATTGGGTCTCTACTCATGCCTCAGTGGTACACTCACAAGAGTTTCAACAAAAGGTCATGGGATGAAGTACCCATTGTGGTGCGAGTGCATGGGGGTGTGAGACTGAGTGCCTGTGTTAAAAATAAAAATAAAAATAAAAATAAACATGCTAGGTTAATTGCAGCCTGTGGATACCATCAGTCCTATTGCCGAGTTTGATAGCACTCACCAGATATGGTTGGATTCCTAGTCCTTACATGTCCATGCACCCATGTGCGTTGAATCACTTTGAACTATTGATCAAAGTTCCTATGAACTGTTTAAATGCAGAATTATGTTTTCCAAAGAAAGAAGAGAACCAATGTTGACCAGTACCCATTGCCATCTAATATTTGGTATTAACAGTCACCAAACAGTTGGGACTTTTCTTCGTTTTACTTTTCCATCATTCGAAAAAATGCTTGTAGCTAATTGAGATTCAATTCTCTACTAATAAAAGATCACTGGCTTCATAGCAAAAATTTCTCGGATGTGACAGATCACTTTAGATAGAACAAATGCTTTTCCCCAGGGAGTTACAAAGAGTAAAAATCCGAGTGTAAGAATAATTTGAGAAACATCCACAACCGTCCAATCACTCTAGCTAGCTTGGAGCATGAATGATATTCCTTGGAGGATAAGCAAAATAGAAAAGAACCTCTTCTTACTCCTGATAAAGCCAAGAAATGGAATCAGTGACAGAAACACAGCGTAGATGAGTGATGATGTTAGAACAAGAATGCGGAATGTAACTAAAGTTCAAAATAACAGACCACAAGGTATATCAGCAGGCAAACATTACATTACATGGGATATCTTGAGAGAAGCTCGATTATGATGAATGTTGGAACCAGAATGCAGAACATAACTTCCAGATTCCGAATGACTTATCACAAGGTATACTGGAGAAAGAATGCAGAATGAGTTTGCTATACTGTTTAGGGAGAATTAGCAACTGTGACATAAAAGTGATGTCGTCAGCCCAGAGTTCAGAAACCAAGACTCAGACTCGGTCTCACACTATCACCAGGTCGGTCAACTCGGGAACCAGCAGTTTGGCCAGGCAGCCAACAAATCAAATTTTTAATTACATGTTTAATTATAAAAATATAAAAATAAAAACAAAAAAAAAAAAAGAAATGAATGGGGATCAATTGTTTAAAAGGACATATAGGAACAATTAAAATGTGAGTTCTAATAGTTGCGAATTATTTGAGATGATCTAAATAAAAATAAAGCAAAAATAGTCAATTTGTAAGCCAACCAAAAAAAAAAGGAAAGTTACACTTAAAATGATATAATCAAGTGATAATGTCAAAGGCATCAAATTTTCGATAGAAAGGAACCCAATAAAAATAAAAAACCAAAAAAAAAAAAAAAAAACTCAAATAATAAAAGAAAGAAACGATTTTAGCTCTTATAAATGAAAGACTGTAAGATGGGCAGACAGTAAACCGAGAGAACCAAGAAACTTCCAGAGGGGGGGAGGGGGGAATGTATACATGGGAAATGGGAAATTGGAAACCCATCTCTCTCTCTCTCTCTCTCTCTCTCTCTCTCTCTCTCTCTCTCTCTCTCTCTCACTGTATTGACTTTCTAAGCAATGACATTTTTTTTTTGTCTCAAATGCTCTCAGTACAAGGTAGCTATCTCTCGCCCTGGTAAGTTCTAATTCAGAAGGAGAAACATAGAATGGTCATCATCCTCTTTAACATAGTTTTTTTTTACTCACTCTCACAACAACATCAAACATCCAGGGTGTAATCAACAAGACTACCACTGAAACAATATATAAAAGGAATGTCTGGCTTACGCTAGAAAGAACTTGTATCCTTGAACATTTTAGCTTATTAGTAACAACAAGCCCATAATATCACATTCTGACCAATTTAGAACCAAACTTTCACCCCCATGTCATTGTTACAAATTGAACAATGACAGATATCCTCGAGGAACTTGGATATAGCAAGGACTGGAGTGGTGAGAGAAGACGGGTTATGAAGATGATTTTCTATGGGCTGGAAGGACGATTCAAATGGAGATGAAGCATAGCCCTACCAATCATATATTTTCATCCATCTTCTCTTGGTCGAAACTTAGCAGTGGAAGGGGATTCATCATCTGTCATCAAATGTCATCAAATGGGCTTCTTCTTGCAGATCAGAACCACGCCAATCATCATTGGATTTTCAATGAGATATGATGGCTGGCTTTTCTTTTCTTTTATTTCTTTTTTCTTTTTCTTTTCTTTTTCTTTTTTAATTTTTTATGATGACAGGGTGTCCCACCCCTTTAAGGCGAGAGTATTCCCTGCAGATGCACGCAATCACCCGCCAACCACGTGCATTGGATAATCCGCAGGGAGGGGAATTGATGACTGGCTTTTCCCTTAAACAACTAGTTTATTCATGCAGGAATTGACGCTCCTTGCGTTGCCGATTCTCTAGCAAAAGAGGGGAAGTCGTACAGTGGATCATCTTCCTTGTTTATAATGCACTTTGTTGTTTCACTAATAAACTCTTTGAATTGTTCATTTTTCCTTGTTTACTCACAAAAACCTTGCCAGGAAAATAAAGGTTATCTATCAGAACCAGAAAAAAAAAAGCTTTAGAATTGATCTCTTTTCTTGTTTTTTTTTTTTATATCTAATGAAGAAAATTATAAATAGAACTCGTGCAGATAAAATTTGCAAATTTACTGTAATACAAAATTGACAAAGATAACAGCAAGCACTGTCACCGTGGCATCTATTTCAATCTACATATATGCATGCATGCATATATCTAACTATCAAGCCAGAATGAGTTAGTGTAGTACCTGTTCGATTGGTGTAGGATTGTCGTTCTGATGTTGATCTTCAGGATCTTTTGACTCATCATTAGCATCACTCTGACCATCTGTATCCATTTTGTCGTCTTTGGTGTCAACAGTAGCCATGTCCGTATCATCGTCTGGAATCCTCATGTCTGCAGGAAGTTGGCCCGACTTCAATGCCTGTTCATGACAAATCAACATCAGAAACAAGTATATTGAGACAACCACCAGACAGCCAAGAACATGTAAAATGTGGCAGACCAAGGAATCCTCAAGACAAGCACTCACACTCAGAATTTTGAAAGCATCCTCTCTATTGGAGGATGTAACAAAAAAAAATGGGGGAAGGATAATACAGCAAGCAGCAAAAATAACTGCTTTGAGGTGCAAAAGGAAACACCTGTTCGAGCCTTGCAACTTCTTCAAGTGTTTGGGAATTTACAATTGCAGCCTGCACATTCAGCGAAACATCATCAACAATAGGGAGGTAAGCCTTTTCAAATATCTATAAAAATGAATAAGATGGCAAGTCATTCAAACGCCAGTTCTAGACGGTGTTAAATTCCAAATAAATGTTAGGATAGTAAAAATGAAAAAGAAAACAATTAAACACGTTAGAAATTTCATCCCAGAAGCAGAGTGCAGAAGGGCTTGATACAGTGCATAATACCTTGATAGCTATAATTTGCTCTGGGGTCGGAGCAACAACTTTAGGGGTCTGTTCATCCTTTGAAACCTCTGGAACATGTGGCACCTCGCCCAGGTGTAAATGTCTTCACGGATACCTTTTTAACCTCCTCTTCTGCTTCTTTTGATGCAAATAATTTTTCTGCTTCAGCTCGCTCCTATCCTCAGCAGAAATATGATAATTACTAACCAAGCCACATAATGGGCCATAAACGAAGAGGATAAATATCTCGAAGTTTGAGCTTGTGAATGACAAAATCATGAATAATGAAGAAAAGATAAAACCAATGTGCACCAAGTGTGAATGTAGCAATCGAATAGAGTAATAATTCTAACAACACAAAGCTGATAATTCATGTGTTGCAGAGAAGGCATAAAAAAGCTTCAATTACACCCATCAAGCCTTAACGGTCTACATTTTGCTCCAAGGTGTAAGAAAGCGACACAAACATCTCACCTTCTGCTTCACTTTCTTAAAGTCTAGCAATCGCAGCCTTTTCAATTTGTGGATCACATATAACCGATAGTTGGGTTTCTTTGTAATATTATTGTCCAGAAGGCTAAGGGATTGCAGTTTCGAAAGAGACGCAAGAGGGTCAATTTCCACCAAGTTTACAAGCCGGTTGTTCGTAAGAATCAATGTATGCAGCTTCGGTAAGTACTCTGCAAATTCCAAACAGCCAAATATATCAGAACAAGCTCAATTAGCAAAACGACATCCTACATTGAATAACCTTTGTACAGTTAAGCAGTCTCACCTCCAATATTAGGATTGATACGAGTAATTCTATTGTTGTTTATGAGCAAAGTGCCGAGCCGATTTAGATAGGGAAAGTTTTCCAGCTTGACAATCTCATTGTCTGACAAATCAACAGTGTCAAATTGGTCCTGATAAAATGCCAATGCAGAAGTCCACACAATTACAATCCAGAAAAACAGCAAGTCGAGATTCCATGAGGTACAACATAACTAAACGTACTTGAAGTAGTGCATTAAGAAAACAAAAACCATTCGAATCCACATGAGCAATTTTGAAGTTGATGATGAACAAACTAACCAAGTCCTAAAGTGGTTGACCTCATGCTATGTAACAACTACAAGTTACAACAAGGTCATAACTTTGATCCTCGCACCTCTTCTTTTTTATAATCTGTTTACCCCTTTTTCATGTGAATTAAAGCACATCCTCATTAAGAAGATAAAGAAAGATACACCAGGAAAAGGAAAGAGATCCCCAACACAAAGGGAAGCATGGGAAATTCCCCGTTTGGGTAACATATCGGCCAAGTAGTTCACCTCTCTCCCAAAATGGAAAATGATATGTTTAGCCTAGAGGCAAGTAAGCAAATCCGGTCAAAGATGCAAGAGATCCAAGGAACTGAGCAATTATTATGGCCCAAGCAATGACATTCCTCGGTTTACCTTTGACAATAAACAAAGACCAAAAAACTAGAAGCGAAAAAAAGGTGAAACCCTTCTCGCAAATAAAAGGCTTTAGCTGCACCATCTTCACCAATGGAACCAGGAAAGGTGAGAAATACTTGCGTTATCATCTCTTGTGATACGCACAATTGGCTAAAACACATCTTGTTCTTTTCTTTTCTTTTTTTAAGGATAAAATAGTATTAAAGGGCAAAACACCAGGAAAAAAAAAAAAAAAACACAGCACGGACGCAGACAGACAACGCAAAACTTAAAAATACAACAAAAAGGCCTCAAGGGAAGATGTCCCAATCCTTTAATAACATAGAAACTTTAGCACACACTAGACTGATGGCGTGGATTGAATTGCTGAAACAACGGCTGTTCCGCTCCTTCCAAATACTCCAAAAAACAGCCAGCAGCGCCTGCTTCCAGCTCTTACTCTCTCGCCCAGACGGACAGCTACCAAGCCGGGAAGCCATCATATTCCTGACCAAACCGGGCATGACCCAAATAGTCTTGAACATTGAGAAGATAAAAGCCCAGATTCCCGAGGCGAAAGGGCAATGGAGAAATATATGATCCACCGACTCTTCTGCTCGTAAGCACAATAAGCAGGCATTAGGCAAAGGAAGACCTTTCTTATGGAGATTGTCGAGAGTGAGGATTGTATCTCTCCCCGCTAGTCAACCAAAGGCTAAGACCTTAAGGGGAGCTTGAATGAGCCAAATTGGAGTTAGATAGCTGAACTCGGACCTCACATCAGTCGGGCGAATGACCTTGGATAGGGACCACACCGAGAAATGCCCTGATTTGTCTGCAAACCACCTAGGAAGGTCATTCTCTTCGGGAGAAGAGGAGCCCTCAAGCAAAGCGAGAAACTAATCATCTCCTCAGTTTCAGCTTCATTCAAATTCCTCCTGCATTGAGGGATCTAGGACCCCCCTACTCCCGAAGCTGAGAAACAATCGGCAACGGATAAGTTCTGACTCGGGCTCAACACTGCTATCAAGGGGAATTTAGTCCTGAGGGTTGAATCCCCTAGCTAGATATCCTCCCAAAAATTGATTTGGTCCCCTTTTACCTATGGAGAAACCAATAAGGGGAACGGTGATGGAGGCCAATTTAGAGACCGATTTACTACTGAAAGTCACCCTGTACACTGTCGAGTTCTTAGTCCATCTCCCCTTCTCTGTAACTCCATGTTTGCTCGCTACGACCTCACGCCAAAGACTGCCTTCTTCCGCTATGAATCTCCACACCCATTTTCCTAAAAGAGCATTGTTAACAAGTTGAAGGTTCTTAATACCAGCTCCACATTCCTGAATGGGTTTGCAAACCTCTACCCATGAAAGGAGATGAAACTTGAAGACCTGACTGCCCCCCTTCCAGAAAAAAAAAAATCCTTCTCATCTTTTCCATCTCGACGAGGATAGAATTGGGGCATTTGAACAAGGAGAAGAAGTAGCAAGGAAGGTTTGAGAGAGAAGATTTAATCAGAGTGATTCTGCCTCCAAACGATAACAATTTTCCTTTCCACGGGTCCTTTTTTCTGTCCATACGCTCTACAACCCTATCCCACACTGCGATGGGAGGTTTACCAATGCACAGAGGCAGCCCCAGATACGTGGTAGGAAACAAGGCAGCACTACAGCCCAGCACCTCGGCCAACTCCCAAACAGCTCCCTCCCAGACATTCACTCCAAACAGCTCTGTTTTCGATGGATTAATCTTCGACCGGAGATCAGATGGAAACAGTGAAGGATGAGGCTGAGATTGAAGACCTCGGGAACCCCAGCTTTGCAGAAAATTAACGTATCATCTGCAAACTGAATGTTAGGACAAGGGAGGCTGACCGTTAGAGACTTTGAATCCTTGGAACAGGCCCACCTCTTGCCCTCTGGCCAGCATCATGCCAAGAACTTCGGAAACGATAATAAAAAGAAAGGGAGATAGGGGATCTCCTTGCCGGAGCCCCCTAGAAGGACGGAAGTACCCAAATGGAGTCCCGTTCACGAGGATGGACAGATGAGCAGAAGAAACACAGGCTTGAATGCATCCCCACCATTTTTCTCCGATTCCCCGCTTACACAGCATGAAATCGAGGAATTCCCAATCCACATGATCGTACGCTTTGGCCAAATCTAGCTTGCAAACGGCGGCCTTGTTCCCGCTCTTATGGCACGAGTTTAAGCTCTCATTAGCCAGGAGAGAACAGTCCACAATCTGTCTGTTGGCAATGAAAGCCATTTGAGAGGGAGAGATAACCGCAAAGAGCACAGATCGGATGCGATTAGTCAACACCTTAGCAAGAATCTTATAGGGGCCATTGATCAAACTGATCAGCCTGAAATCATTGAGAGATGAGGCTCCTCCACCTTGGGAATAAGAACGACAAACGAGCTCCCCATTTCCTTCAAGATCTAACCCAAGCCGTGGAATTCCAAAGTGAATGCCATGACGTCCTCTTTGATTGTATCCCAGAACACTTGGAAAAACACCAAGAGAAAGCATCAGGCCCCGGGAATTTCTCTCTCCAGACCCATCACAGCATTTCTCACCTCCTGCTCAGAAAACTGGCTTCTCTAGGTCCTGGACATCATCCTCAGAAATTTGCTTAAAATTCATGTATTGAAGTTTGGGTCTGACTTGATCTTCTTTGGAAAGGAGATCTTGGAAAAACTCAACAGCCGTTGTCGAGATCTAGTCCTTCTTATATGTGAAACGGCCATTCACCCACAAGGAGGAGATTTTGTTACATCTGGCCCTCGCATTAGCAATATTGTGGAAGTAACTCGTATTCCTATCCCCCTCTTTGAGCCAAAGCGACCGCGACCTCTGTCTCCATTTAATCTCCTCTTCCAGAAGCCTTTTACTTAGCTTCACACCAACTTCCTTTCGAACCACGATTTCTTCATCCAATAAAGGCCCATGCTGCTCATTAGCGTCTAGGGCTTGAATAGCTTGAAGCAGGCTCTCCAATTCTGCAACTTTTTTATCATACAGCCTCCCTTCTCCAAACTCTGAGCTTCCTTTTAATCTCTTTTAATTTCTGACATATCCTGAACCCTGCTGAACCATGGACTTCGATAGATCTCCACCAGTCAATAATAAGATCAGAGAAACCTTCCACTTCCAACCACACCAGCTCAAAACGGAAAGGTTTTGGGCCCAAAGAGACTTCCTCCACCTACAGGGCTATAGGCCAGTGATCTAACGTAGATTTCTAAAGAGCAAGCTGACGAGCCTTAAGGAAGAGGTCCAGCCAGGATTGAGAAACCAGAAATCTATCTAACCTGGACATGGCCACTTTCGACTAGCCGTTAGACCAAGTAAATTTAGCCCCCCCAAGAGGGAGATCAACAAGGTTCCGGCTTCGAATCCACTTAGAAAAACCTCTCATGCAGCTGGTTAATTTTCTGCCTTGAAATTTCTCGTGAGTTTACCTAACAACGTTGAAATCCCCCCTACACCAAGGAAAATTCCATCTATCCTCAACTGGAATAAGCTCCTCCCAGAAAGCGGGTCTGAGGGAAGGTCGGTTGGGACAGTCAGTGTTCGCATTGTCGGTATTGCTACAAGTTTCGCTAGCTGGAGATAAAGATATAATATCGTTATCGCCGATAATATCGCTGACAACCGGAAATGTGGGGAAAAATGGAAAAACACGAGGGAAACTGTGGATTTTTTCAGTGAAACTTCAGGAAATGCCTAAATACACATATTTGCATATTCAAGAATAAAAAAATATAAAAAGAATGCATTAAATAATAATTTTTCATTCAATTGGGCTAAAAAACCATACGTTGCAGTAAGAAATCACTCCAATAGCAACCAAAATGAGTTTATATAATATAAATGTAGCCATCATACAATAATCAAGACATAAAATTAACCTACAGAGCACGCCCCTAATATGGTGGGTCCCATAGAAACATCATGGTTTGTATATCCACACCGTCCATCCATTTCTCTAGCCCATTTGAGGATAAGGTTTTAGTAATGTTTATTTGCAATCCAGCCTATTGATAAGGCCATAAAGACAAGGATGAAAGAAAAAAACAAATATCAGCTTGATCCAAATACTTTTGTGGCCTTAAAGAAGTTTTCAATTGTAAGCATTCAATCCCCACTATTTGTTGTGGTGTGTTCCACTTGAGCTTAGGATCTGCCTCATGTTTTGGATGACGACCTCAAAAAATATGAAAAAAATGGATGAACGGTATGGATCCAACACATACATCATGGTGGGACCTACAGAACTTGCCACGTCAACACGGTACCCGCCTGTGGTGCCATGTTCTGTATTAGGAAATCCATTGCCGTTTATGTTTCACCATGTAACACGCTGGTGGGTGCTGTCCTAACTATAGGGCCCACCTTGATATATATTATGTATATCCAAGCCATCCATCAGTTTCTTCGGATCATTATTGGGAATGGTCCAAAAAATGAAGCAGATCCAAATCTTAGATGGACCACACCATAGTAAAACAATGGTGATTGAATGCCCACCATTAAAAACTTCATACGGACCATTGTAAAGTTTATTTGCAATCCAGCCTATTGATAATGTGAAGAAGATCTGGATGACGGGAAAATATAAATATCAGCTCGATTCAAAAACTTGTGGCCCACAAAAGGTTTTTAATGGTCATTCATCACTGTTTCTAGTTGTATGGTCCATCTGAAATATAGATCTTCTTACGGTTTGGCATCACGTCCTAAAATGAGATGGAAAACAGATGGACGGCATGGATATATAAAAAATACATCAATATGGGCCCCACACAGTTAGGGTAACATCCACTACGCTGTTCATGAGGTAACAGCTAATCTGCTCCCAGTCTGTGCTGCACACGGACGAGCATTGTGAGTGGGCCTCTGACCGTGGGCCCCACCATTACGTATGTGTTGTATCCACACCATTCATCCATTTGGAGAGATCATTTTAGGACATCAGACAAAGAATGAGGCCAATCCAAAGCTCAAGTGGACCCCACTACAGAAAACAACTGGGACAGTGACACCCACCATTGAAACTAGAAACCTTCCTAGGGCCCATCATAATGTTTTTTTTTTTGTGATCCAACATGTTCATAAGTCCAGAAAGATATGGACAAAGGCAAAACATAAATATCAACGTGATCGAAAACTTCTATGGCCCTCAAAAAGTTTTTAATGGTAAGTGTTCAATCCTCACTGTTTTCTACGATGGGGTCCACTTGAGCTTTGGATCTACATCATTCTTTGTATCATGATCTAAATTAATCTCTCCAAACGTATGGACGGAATGGATATAAAATATATATATCAAGGTGGGCCCCACCGTAAGGACCGCACCGTTTTAAATGCAACCGAAGTCGCACCAAAACCATTCCTTAAAATAAGGGAGAGATCGAGAGAGTTGAATAACGAACGCGCTTCGTCTTCTTCTCTGTTAAAGCAGCAGGCTTCGCAAGATTTCGAATCCATTCAAAAGCCGAAAATCTCGTCCAAATTTGATTTATTTTTCAAATCCCTACCAAACACCCAAAATCCTCGACGGAAATTTGGGTTTTTTCAAGAGCAATTCTCTCTGGAAGAAAAAAAAAAAAAAGGTTTCAAGCCTGATTCGGCGCGCTCGACGATTGGCCCACCAAATTCGGTTGATGGTCACTCTCTAATGCAGATCTTGAGGTACGAACACTGGCTACAGTCGAGATTCTCTGCGATAATCCCATATTATCGACGATATCGCCGATATTTTTCCGATAATTGGGAGAGAAATGAAAAATTGGGGTTTCGGTGTCGCTAGTTTAGCGACACCGATATTATCGGCGATATTATCGACATTTCATTGATAATGCGAACACTGGGGACAGTACACCCCTGTGATCAATCAGATGATCCGACTCCAGTCGCCACTCCTTTCAAGACAATAGAGAGAGAAAGAGCCAGACCAATTGTCTTCTCTACTCCACGAAGCTTGATTCCAAAGGACTAAAATTCCTCCGACTAACCCAATGGCTGGTAAAATTTCCCACTAGAATTCTAAGCGCCCTAGAAAAGATTCCACAAGGCTAAGATCACATACCTGAAGCTTGGTTTCCTGAATAATGAAGATATTTGCCTTCGACTTCTTCAACGTCTTTCTCACAAGCAGCCTCTTTTGAAGACTGCCTAGTCCCCTAACATTCCAAGTAATGATCTTCATGGGGATACTAATCTTGCCCCATTCCCTTTCTCGATACCCTTAGCGTCGTCTCTTCATGATTAATTGTGGAGATGCCAAGATTTTGAAGTTCCCTGGAGATGGGCGGGCGGGAAGGTCTGCACTGGATCGCATTGGGACTATGGCAAGGATGGATGGCAATCTTGAGTGAACCTCGGGCATTAACCACTTGTAATACAAACACGTAATCATCGTCACAGTTCCCAAAAACTACACCCGAAAGCTTGCCGACATGAACGAGGGCATCGCTGACCCATCCCTTACTTCGGATAAGAGCCACCAGACTTTCATCGTCCAACGAAGAATGGGCTGGAGGCAAGAAATTGGGGCCTTGCACAGAAGGGAGGGCAGGCTTCGACTGAAGGGGGATAACATTCAACACAGATTCTATCCCGAGCTGGGGGGTTGAGCTTCAGTCCCTAAAATAAAATCCTCAACTCCCTCAGCGAGCCAAAGACCAACTTTTGTGGGCTCTTGCATAGCTACCTCTGATAGGATAGGCACACCCAGAGACAAAACAGACAAAGAGGGGAGAGTCATCTCAACCTAGAGACTCAAAGGGAAAAACGAAGAGGAGCCTGTGTTCGTGGCTTTTTCCAAAAAACTCATCGCACTCTTCCGCGCCTTCTGAGCAATGACAAGGACAAGATTCATCAATAGCATCCTTAGCCGGACACGTGTCAACCATCAAAGAAGGGATGGCAGTCGGCCAGTCGCATCGAGAGACGGCAGCAAAGCGTCAACGTCCACTGGACAGATGGCAAAAACCGGACCAGTCTCCATATCACCGCTGCCCCCATTAACTTTTACTGGCCACGTGTCCACATCTCCAATGCTCTCCTCATGACACATGGGCGCATCCTGGTCATCGTCCACAAGACACGACCTTGATCCCCTCGCTGAGAGAGCATTAGTATCTATCAGCAAGCCATCATCCATAGGCGCCTGCTAGACAATCTCTAATGCAGGGGCATTTTCACACCGGGCTCTAGTGGGGTGGCCTATGTGATGCAGGGGCACACTCAGGGTAGGCAATCCATGTGAGGCGGATGGTCCGTGTGAGGTGGATGGCCCGTGTGAGGCGGGTGGCCCGTGTGATGTGAGGCCCATGTGAAGTGGGGCCCACAAAGGAGGGTTCGGTCGAGGGCCTAGCCTGTGTGAAGCAGGAGCTTGGGCTATTAGATAAAGGAATTGATTTGCCACGCTCTATCAGTTTAAGCTTTTAGAGCAAGCGGCTAGTCGTCCTGCATCAAAGCGGTATCAAAGCGGGAAGTCTGGTGTTCGGGACTCCTTACCGGGGGTGATTAATGCAGGGGCATTTTCACACTGAGCTCGAATGGGATGGCCTATGTGATGTGGGGGCACACTCGGGGTGGGCGATCCGTGTGATGCGGCTGGTTCATGTGAGGCGGGTGGCTTGTGTGATGCAAGGCCCATGTGAAGTGGGGCCCACGAAGGAGGCTTCGGCTGAGGGCCTAGCCTATGTGAAGCAGGAGCCTGGGCTATGAGATAAAGGGATTGATTCGTCACACTCTATCAGTTTGAACTTTTAGATCAAGTGGTCAGTCATCCTGCGTCAATCTCCCTGCCTCCCTCCCTCCCAAACACATGCTAAGTACCATGATAATGAAAATGGGGACAAAATACATACTAAAGCTGGACAATCTCGCTGCCTTCCTCCCTCCCAAACACATGCTAAGTACTATGATAACCTAGAGAAGGGAAGGACAAAATACATGCTAAAGCTTGACACTTGACAATCTCTCTCTCTCTCTCTCTCTCTCTCTCTCTCTCTCTCTCTCTCTCTCTCTCTCTCTCTCTCTCTCTATAATGGAACTATGACATCAAATTGAGTGTTTCACAGAGCAAGAACAGAAATAAATAATACTATGACCAGAAAATAAAAGAGCAACTGAACTCACAAACCAAACAGCAATAGATCATCTTCCGTAGCACAACTTTTCTTTTGGTATGTCCGCATGCAATTTGGATTTGTGTGTTTGTGTGTGTGTGAACTAAGAAGAACCAATCTTCTTGTTACAAAGTATTGAAGCCCAAGGGAAGGGGGAGTAATGATTGAGAGGACAGCTCATCCACCTAAAAGTAGGCTGATCAATCTGATAGTCGGTTTTATGCAGGTAATAATGTTAAGAAAGCAACAGTTGCAGAAGAACTCTATGCATATGCTAGAGAATAAATCATTTAACTCATTCCAACAGCACAGGGAAGAAAAGGACTATCCGAGCCTTTTCTCAGTATATGCTTATGGACAATTCAAATCATTTTTCCTCTCCGTAAATAACTTAATAGTAGTGGCCTATAAACTGCATAACTTGTTAGAACTCAGCCACTCTATATTGGTAATACTCTCAATATCGTTAGAGCCAGTGTAGGATCCATGGTTCTTCTCTTTTCAGTTTAATTTCCTTGACATCTACTTCCCAAGATTTTTCTTTCAAGTTGTTTTTCCTCATCGGGCATCAGGCAGGTTTTTGCTAGTAAAAAGCCAAAACAACCAGCATGCTATGATAGATAAAATATACTAACATAACAATCCAAAATATAGCAATCAAAAAGCAGTAACAACAGAAATACAGCATGGCAAAGAAAATTCAAGCAAAAAAGTATCAACAATAAGAAGACAGAATTACTTAAGTTGTGATTGGTTGCACGATCAAATTGGGAATTAGTAATGTTATTGTGTAGCCACTAAGTTGGACTTGAAACTAAAGCAGCTGATATTTGCAGCCCGCCAGCCCCAAACCAAGGAACTGCAACACGATTCTTTTCACTTTGCTAGACTAATATTTGCAATTTGATTCGATAGTGCATTCAACAACACCCTAGAGTGCAGGAGTATCTTGTTTCGTGTATGTTAAGCTGGTTCCTTTAAACAAATTACAAATCCAGTTGGAAAAAAAAAAAAAAAAAAAACACTACAAATTGATATGATGCTACTTAACAAACTTAAGAAGTACATAAGTCTGAGAGAGGGCAAGAGAGAGAACCCTACCTCCGTGGCACCCAAGTTTTCAATAACAGCAATCTTATTCCCTGAAATGCATATTACACGCAGAAATGAGTAAGTAAAATCGATGAAAGTAATAAACTCCTTAGTACATGCATGCATACACCACACGTGTGAAGCATCCGTGAAACCCGAGCTGTGCAAACAAGGTGGGCCGAACCACCATGAAGATTGCAAGCAGCTCATGGAAGAGGCGGACTGTAAGGAAACGGTAGGCGGTATAAATGAGAAGAACCAACAGTCAGATTCAGGTTACAAAAGTGGGCTGGCCGATGAGTGTGCCCAGCGATCTTCATGGCGGGCTCACCTTTTGCATGGAGCAGATGTTGTAAACTCTTCACATGCGTGAGTGGCAACTTACAATCCACTGAAATGAATGCGAAAATGGGAAACCCTAGCTACATATTAGGTGTAGAAGAAAACCTAGCTCTGTCTATTCATCTCTGCAACAATCTACTAAGATGTGGAAAAAAAAGGACAAGTGGAGAATGGAGAAACGAGAAAAGAACCTCGAAGATCAAGCTCTCGATCTCCAACGGCATTGAAGAAATGAGGGCTTTTCCAGATCAAGTCCGCAGTCAGTCTCACCATTTCTGCTTCTGACGGAGACTCTTCAGAGCATTCGAGCAAAGAGAGAGAGAGAGAGAGAGAGAGAGAGAGAGAGGGGCTTCAAACGGGAAGTAGCAGCACCAAGGGTTCCGACTAACCGACTAAACCCCAATGCAGCGATGCAGCTGAGGCTTTTCCCTGTTTAATTGGCTGTCCTGGGGATGCATCACTCTCCTGTGCAACGTCGCACTAGTTTATGTCAATCCAAACCGTCCAAATTGTGGGTCTCGGTGTGGATCGAGTGTTATCTCATAATTAACCGTAAAATTGGTGACTATGATGGATAGTTATGATAGCGGTCTCAACTCCAACTCCAATTCCGTGGCTGCTATCAGACGGTTAAGATCTTCAATCCACTTTGCTCAATGAATAATATAAATTCTTATTATATTAATATTAATATTTACCTTATTTATTTGTAAGTATAATATATATTCTTTTTTTCTTCTTTTGCCCCCTTTTTTTTAACACACATACCCTCGCACCCACGCACACTAAATGTTTTGTCGAGCCCACAGGTTCGAGTGATGAGGAGACACACTAACCCTACCAAGGAGTCATGTGACTAACCGTGTGGGTGCATTACCCAGGTGCATTGCATGACTAATAAAAAAAAAAAAAGAGTCTAACATGAGTAGAGCTAGGGCTTAGCTTGGCCGTAGGCAAGCTTGGCTCAACTCAACCTTCTAGCTAAATTGGCAAGCTGCGCTTAGCTCAGTTGAGCTTTCGGGACAAATTCGAGCTCGGGCTATGAGTCAAGCTTGTAAAAAAAATTCTTTTATATATATATATATATATATATAACCAGGTTGTGGTAAGTCAAGTTGAATCGAGCTGTGATTGATTCGAACTTCAAGTCGAGCTAATCAAGCTTGGTTTAGCTCAAGCTCAGCTCAAAAATTCTTTTGAGCTTTGAAAAATGGCTCGACTTGGTTTAAACGCAACCTTCAAACCAAGTTGAATCAAGCTAGTTTAAGTTAACCGAGCTAACTTGGCTCGTGTTCAACTCTACCACTGAGCCATGAGTGGGGACCCTTTTACTTGTTTCTTATTGGGATGGTGTTGCCTAATATTTGCCTTATATGCATGCGAAACAAGGAGATGATTAACCACCTGTTCATCCAGTGCCCATTTGTTTCGAAATCTAGAATCATTTCTTTTTGTGTGCTCAATTGTCTTGGGCGATGCCTAGATCGATAGGACGAGTTGCTTTGAGCATGGCATGAGGATGGGGGGCAAGAGGTGGAAAGTTTTTTGGCGGCTTCTTATCATGGCAATCCTTTAGGTTGTTTGGGGTGCTAGGAACAATAATACTTTTCGCAATATTATTGAAGATAAAAGTATCATTATTGTTAAGGTTGAAAGGCTAGTCGTTGAGTGGGCAATGTATGTTTAAGGCAGCCACAGCCACCTTCACTTTTTAGTTTCTTGGTGTTTGTGGGTTTGTATTATTTTCCGCTTTGGCATGTTTTTTACTAAACTTTTAGCTACCTCTAAAAAAATCTGCATTTGATCTTGGAATTATGAAATAGTAATACTTTCTTAAAGACGAGTTGGATTCTCCGTTGGCTGCCAAGCAGGGAAACCCTACTCATAGCCTTTTTCATTGGTCCACATCACACTACATAACGTCGGTGTGATCAGATTGCAGTGAGGTGTGATCAAGTGGCACCGAGTATGTGACATGGTTGCAGACCTATGTGATGATGTGGACCAATAAAAAGGCTCCAAGATGGGTTTTAGATGATTCGGATTCCTTAAACAAACATTGTAAAGTGACAGTGATAACTTGTTTACATCATGTGGGAGAAACAAACAAGCTTAGCTCAACCAAGGTAGGGCTATGGATTATGGGACCAGAGTTTGGTTAGAGACAACATTGGGCTAGCTTGGTGACTTGGGGTCGAAAATTTTGATCTAGTCAAGTTGGGCCTATGGGCCTCAACCTATCCAAAGTACTGATTTTAACTCATCCAAGTTGGTCTACTGTCAGCATTAAACACCACCAGACAACAACAAGCAGAGTTTGAGTCAATCTAGGCTCGACACTCAGGGCCTAAAGTCAGGGCCTAGCATGACAGGCTGATGTAGAGCGGGTCAAAGGCTATTTCATGGCTAGATGGACCAAAAGAAGACCGGTTAGAGTTGGAAGCAATCTAAACTATTAGGACCATAGAACAATCATATCTTGCAATCTGGTATGAGTTACGGGGCGTATAATATATGATTTTAGGGTAGCTCGAGCTACTTTAGCCAACCAACCAAGCATATGATGCCAGAATTGCAAGATTCTACCAAATCGACGGTCATTAGTTTAGTTTTATTTCAATTTTACTATTTAGAGTAAGTTTTGTTCCGATCATATCTTTTTATCCGTAGGATTTTAGGAGTCGTGCCCAGCGTGGAAAAGGCTTAGAATAATTATTAGAACAACATGGTTAGGCCTGTTTGAAAACTTCTTATTTTTTATCGAAAACCATGAGTTCTAATAGAGCTGTAAATGGGTCAATGGACCTGATGGGGTACCCAAACCTAACCCATTTAGACCCGACCCAGACCTGACCCATTTGTTAAATGGTACGGGTCTGGGTCCAAGAACATACCCATTTTCTAAACGGGTTTGGGTCTGGTTTCCTTTACATTTGGCCCGACCCAAACCCATTTAGTAAATGGGCGGGTTTGGTCTATGTTTCAAGGGACCCATCCAACCCAGACCTGATTTTAAGCCTTGTAAAAATGCTTGCATACTAGATCTAGACCCATTAGACCCGACCCATTTACAAACGGGTCAGGGTGGATCTCCCTCTACTAGACCCAGACCCTTTTGTAAATGGGTCTAATGGGTTGACTCGGACCCGACCTAGACCTGACTATTTAGTAAAAGGGTTTGGGTCTAAATTTTGGACCCATACCCATTTAGTAAATGGGCGGGTCTAGTTTTGACTAAACTCGCCTTGAACTCGACCATTTACAGCCCTAAGTTCTAGTAGGGATTGAGAGATTTATATAAATACTAAGTTTACTATTTACAATAAGTCATGTTTTCTAAGTGTTTTAGTTTGAGTTGGTGTCTGAAACTTTTATCCCAAGTTTAGTTTCTTATTTAAAACATTGCAATCATGTTATCTGCAATTCGATCAATTATTACAATTCTTTCTAAGAATTAATTCATGTTTTTTCTTCTTTCCCTTGTGAATTCAAGAAAGCCTAGTTGATGAGTCTTAGAGGACTCGTGGATTCAAAATATTTATCCAATAAGGCAAATGGCGATTGGCCTTGTCATGCCAGTCTCTATGTCACAGGACCAAGTCCAAAGAATGGTTGAACCTAGGGTTGACTCAAACCAACCTAAAAAATTGGTAAATTCCTTATTTTTCACTCGAACATGCATATTCTATGCGTAAATCTAGTCCCCCCCCCCCCCCCAAAAAAAAAAAAAAAACAAAAGGAATGAAGACCATTGCTCTATATCCAAGATGGATGGGTATCAAACCAAAGGTTAAAAAATCATATTTATAAGACATGACACGTGTACTATGGACTTTGGGTTAAGCTAGGTTAGGTCAGGCTAAAATGACTTAAGCCTAAACCCAACCCAGTAAGTAATTAACTCCACCATGCATTTAAAGCCCAAGCCCTGCCTACAGGCTAAGTTAGTAAATCCCAGCCCAGCCAAAAGTGGGTCATGTGGGCTACCTTGCCCATTGCCACCTTTTATGAGTTACTCCATGCTCAAGCCTAAATTAGACCAACCTAACTCCACGGATGCTAAGATCTTTCTCACAGCCATGCCTGTATAACCATAATCCATTTAGTATAAATTTCTTACTTATGGCTCATATAGTAAAAAGTCCATGATATGAACAATTCTAATCATCTAACAAGCACCAACGGGCACCAACACAATTGGAATTGAGCAATGATTGAAGCAAAACTTCTTTTCTAGGGTCTTAAAATGCTGACTCATGAACATTTCAATGAAGAGTCCCTTATATGAGAGGTTGGAACATGTTATAAGTCCCTGATGTACATTGATATGCCATTTTCGCCAACTTCTGATGGCTTGAGCATTTAGATCAAGTGGTGATTTGACATGGTATTAGAACAAATTTGCTGCCTGTAATATATTCTCCCACAGGTCACAGAATGCATCTTATTAAAGAAAAAAGAAAAAAGAAACATTTTTTTTTAAAGACTTGCTCTAAGTGAGGTAGATCTAAATCTTTAATAGATTGCACCACAGGAACCAATAGTGATTCAACCCTATCATTAAAAACTTTATAAGACCCATTGTAATGTTTATTTACCATCTAACGAGCACTGACTTGTACCGAGCTCTATAGGTGGGGCTATTGTGAATTTTTTTTTTTTAATCATTTTAGAACGTGTGACAAAAAATTAGCGGGATCCAAGACTCAAGAGGGCTGCACTAAAGAAAAAGGTGGGTTGGGAAATTCCGACCATTGAAAGGTTTTGGCAGGAAATCCACGTCCGAATCTGATTCCGCCACCACTTTCCTCTGTACGATCGCAATGTTGGGCTTGGACGCCTCAAACCTTCTTGCATGAAGACCACCGACCGGTCGGCCAACCGGTCGGTCACGTGGGGATCAAGGTAGCAAGAACGCTGGACTGTTTTTTGGGCCATCCGACCGATCGGCCGATCGGCCGATGGGGGGGGGTCCGACCGATCGGGCAGTTTCCTTTTTGGACTTGGTTTCTTGCACGGTTTTGCGTAAGGAGTTTCTAATTCCGGTTTTCTCCTATTTAAGGAGATGTAATCCGAGATTAGGGTGGCCGCCAATGGGCCAAGGGATTGAGAGGGTTCTAGGGTGAGAGAAAGAGCTAGGGAAGAAGCTTGGAGTTCTCTGGGTTGAGGGAAATGGATGGGTTTGTTCTCCTCATGTGAGAATTAGCTTCGGGTAGCTTAGGATTTCTCTTGTAAGTTGTGATCCAGGGTATTTCTTCTGTAATCTCTTGTAACTTCTAATTCATAGTGGATTTGTATCGCTTTGTGCCGTGGTTTTTTACCCTTGAGGAGTTTTTCCACGTAAAAAATCGAATTGCCTTCTTGTGTGTGATGATTTGCCTGTTGATTGCCACTGTGGTGTGTTTCTCGCCTGCTTTGATTGCTTCCGCTGTGGGGCTCCTAACCCCAACAAGTGGTATCAGAGCTAAAGTTGGGAAGGAGGCAGAGAGAATCTGAGGCGAGACATCAATGACGTCTTCTAGCATGAGATTCATTGTAGAGAAGGATTTCGTGAAAGAAAATATGGAAAGCGATCGGCATCTATGGAAGAAGGAGAGTTGAAGAAGGTGGATCGGTACGCCGATATCTTAA
Source organism: Liriodendron chinense (assembly GCA_003013855.2). Classification (NCBI taxonomy): domain Eukaryota; kingdom Viridiplantae; phylum Streptophyta; class Magnoliopsida; order Magnoliales; family Magnoliaceae; genus Liriodendron; species Liriodendron chinense. Next base: position 434,253 of record ML058509.1, on the reverse strand, counting down.
TCAGGTTTGTCGACTGTGATTGGGAGCACTATTCATGGTGGAGCTGCGGGATTGGCAGTGGGATCCACGGTTGCTCGTGTGTGGCATGCGCAAGGGCCACATGAGCGAGCGGGTGATGAAGGTACAAGGATGAAGTCGACGAGGCATGAGAAGTGGTGGAGCTATGATGACGACGAAGTAGAGATGAAAATGGTGCGTGACGAGGTGTTACATGAAGATTTTAGTCGTGGTGGAGTTTGTTGGGCTTGGACGCCTCAAACCTTCTTGCATGAAGACCACCGACCGGTCGGTCGGTCGATCGGTCACGTGGGGATCAAGGTAGCAAGAACGCTGGATTGTTTTTTGGGCCATCCGACCGGTCGGCCGACCGGCCGCTGGGGGGGTTCGACCGGTCGGGCAATTTCCTTTTTGGACTTGGTTTCTTGCGCAGGTTTTGTGCAAGGAGTTTCTAATTCTGGTTTTCTCCTATTTAAGGAGATGTAATCCGAGATTAGGGTAGCCACCAATGGGCCAAGGGATTGAGAGGGTTCTAAGGTGAGAGAAAGAGCTAGGGAAGAAGCTTGAAGTTCTCTGGATTGAGGGAAAGGGATGGGTTTGTCCTCCTCATGTGAGAATTAGCTTCGGGTAGCTTAGGATTTCTTTTGTAGGTTGTGATCCAGGGTATTTCTTCTGTAATCTCTTGTAACTTCTGATTCATAGTGGATTTGTATCGCTTTGTGCCGTGGTTTTTTTACCCTTGAGGGGTTTTTCCACGTAAAAAATCGAATTGCCTTCTTGCGTGTGATGATTTGCTTGTTGATTGTTATTGTGGTGTGTTCCTCGCTTGCTTTGATTGCTTCCGCTGCGGGGAGTATGTGACCGCCTCTTCCTATTTCCACGTGCCGCGATCGGCAGCGTACGCTCGCGTATGAAGGTGTCTAGAAATACACGCCACATCTCTCGGAATTGGCTACACGTGTATCATTGTAGGAAAGCCGTTGGATGGCCATCCAACGGCCTGACATCCGGAAGGACACGTAACCTGAGCGGGCGGGAAAGGGAACGGGAAACCAAATAAATATAGAAGACTAGGTAACGCATCACATCACCGCGTTTATTAACGGACTTGGGAAAGAAAGAGTCGGAATCGGAAGGTCGATGGGCAAAGCTTGGGAGACTCTTCTTTTACTCATCCTCCTCTCTCTCTCGGTGACAATAGCTCATTTCCAGGAAAAAATAGGGGAATCTGCCGAAGAATCTCTAACTGTGGCGGAAGAACACAACGAATTCGAGGGTGCTTTCTCTTCGCTCGACGGAATGTTGCAGTGGGCTATAAGTAAGGACTGACTCTCTCTCTCTCTCATTCGTTTTGCTCTATGGATTTCATGTCCTTTTGGTTGATCGTCTTATGAAATTATAATTAGCTTGCATTTCATGAATTTCACAAATAGAGATTTTAAACTGTTTACTGCAAGTAATGAAATGCATCATCTACCATTCAACAGCCAAAAAATAATTGCATAAACAACAGTCCCACAACTTCATTTGCTTATATTGCCACTTAGGATCGCCAGTGCGTGTCGAGAGATGCATGGTTAATCAGAACTGTTCATCTTCTTGGTGCTATTTTCAATGGCCCGTGATCCAATAATGCTCGAAAGGATGTTGCCCTTTCGTTGATTGGTGGATTCAAATGTGAGACATTGAGAATCTCTTTTCAATGGGCCACTTTCAGCTCTTTTTTTATTTTATTTTATTTTTTATGAGTTAGTTCACACACCCCATTGTTAGTCCACCCACCCACCCCTGTTAGTCACATAACAATGTTAGCCTTAGCCACCCGGCCCACCCCTACTATGGGAATCGATACCATGACCTCAGTGTTGAAATGAGGCTGTCTTCACTCAGTCTACCACTTGAGCACTTTCAGCTATATATAGTGACAGTTGGAGTCATCTGTGCAGAATTAATTTCTTACTATGTTCAATCTAGAGTAGCACCCAGAACATGGACAGTTCTAATGATCAGACCATCGCCCCACGTGGGCCCCAATGGGGCAACACAGGCTGGCAATTCTGGATAGTGACATATGCAAAACGAAATACTTTTCTAAATAAAGAAAATCCATGTTAGAAATTTGAAATTCAAGTTAATATTCGATACTCTTTTGGAGGATTGACCTTTACTGTATGATGTATATTGCAACAATGTATTGTTTGCTGAAATTGATCTTCATTCTCCTTTCTCTTTGAAATGATCCAGGTCAATCTGATCCTACAAGATTGAAGGAAAAGGCACATGATGTTCAAGGACTATCTGCTGATGAGCTGATGAAACTTCAGTTAGAAACAAAGGTGAGTTTGTCAGAATTTAGACTTTTCTACATTGAGAGTAAAATGGCCTGTTGCTTAGAATTTCTTCAAAATATTGTAAACTTTTAGTAGCTTTTAGATACTGTAATTGTTATGTTTGAAATATATCAATGAGCAGTCAATTTCAGCATTGAATAATGCTTATCCTTCTAATTAGAGTCTTCATTTGCTCCTCCTCAAACATGACATCTTTCAATTACAATATAAGTGTGTAGCCTATCCTATCCTACACGAAAGAGAAAAAAAGAAAGACAGGAAAAGAAATCGACCATCAATTTGACGTGACCTTATAGCTTTCAAGCTTTTCCTTGCCATGCCAAAAGGGACAAACACCAATATCACATTGAGTGGCATAGAGCCCTACAGTGATAAATTTCCTTGATTTCAGCAATTCTATCCGTGTAAACTAGGCTGCTCAATATTATGTCTTTCTTTCCAATATGAAGCCCCCTTTTGCACCCAAGTGTGCGTTCGAATTACAGTGATTTTTTTCTTCTTCTTTTTTGATAAGTAAGAATACGAATTCCATTAGACGAAAAGAAATAGGACATAATTCATCAAGGCAATGGACAAGTGTCACTAGTATATAAGGAATCCCAGGCCACTCCTTCCTTGCCAAATGATTGGCTGAGGAATTGGCTTTCTGGGGACGAGATTGAAAGGATTCAACTACAAATATATCAACCATTTAATTTCACTTACAATAAAATGCCACTTTCAAGGAGTTGACATAGAGCCAGAAACCCATGCTATAGCCCTCTTGGAGCCGCCCTTGATGATGACCCTTGAAAATCCTTGTAGATCTTTAAAGCTCTAGATTGGTATTTTTTAATTATTACTTCCAATTTCCCTTGATCTGAGTTGCCAACTTGGAGTGAACTGGAGAAAACGAGCCTGATCCTGCTGTGGTCATGCTTGCAACCCCCCAACCCCCACGCCCAATCTCCTGGGGTCTCCCATCGAACTACCATCAACATTCAGCTTCCATCATCCAGCCATTTGAGGAACATCCTAACATGCTAAAATCATTTCCAATTTCTAACCAATTCTGTGATCAGAACTCCTTTAAATTGTTTTTCTTTCTGGCCCCAAATGATGAGAGAGATTGAGATTTTCCCAATTAAACTATTGGATCTACACTGATTTCCAGTTCTCGAGTTTACAACTTTCCTATTTATCTTTCTGTGGTCTCAAAGAAACAGGTGGAAAGTGTGAATGATTGGAAATGCATTTAACGTTGACCGAACCTACCTGTGCAATTTTGTTTTATGATTTCAAACTATAGAGTTGAAATTAATGCCCTTGTGCAGGTGGAGAAAAGCAGTGGGGGTTTAAATGTTGTTCCCTTTAATTATTCTATTATGTATGAATCTTAATGTCCAAACAGGTTAGAAACTTGCAAAAAAGTGCTTGTTCAGGATTTTTTTATGTCGCATTATGATTGTGCAGGAATTGGTGGAGAAGTTGAAGGTGCCATCGGATGCAGAATTGATGCGAGCAGCAATAACAGACTTGAATAATTCTTCCCTTTCGTTGGAAGATCTCCATCGTGCACTTGACGATCTTCTCATTCTTGTTGAGTCAATAGATAATGCAAATGGTAAGTGTAGTCGAAAGTGGCATAATTCCTATGGTTAATTTTCTTTTCTTTGTTACCTTTCCCTCATCATATGTGTATATCATTATTGCTTATCAGACTGGAAAATGAACTTCTTGCATCGTGCTTTGAAGTGAAATTCTATCCATGAGCTGTGTTATGTTCTGGCATTAACGTTTAGTATCTTTTGAATGAAAATACTAACATGCAATCTCATGGAAATAAATTTCTACATTCGTGGGCTGTTTGCACTCTATTAGATCTGAACAAACTTGGAGGCCTAGTTGCGGTCATTCAAAAGCTCAATAGTTCTGAACCAGAGATACGAACAGCATCTGCATGGATTCTTGGGAAGGCCAGTCAAAACAACCCAGTGGTTCAGAAACAGGTTCCTTCATACTTCCTTTCATAAACAATTAGTCGTGTTTTCATTGTTTGGGCTACTTATTGATTTGAAAATGTTTTCCATAAGAGTGATTGTGAAAATGTTTTCCATAGATGGGGTACATTGACATGCATCCTTGTATATACTTCCTTGCATGATTGTCTTCTTCATTTGCATTTTCTCAATATTCACCTGCCTATCTCTGAACTTTTTATATCCAACCTTTAATTTTATAAATCTTTTAGGGCCCGTTTGGACCCACCCTCCAAACGGGCATTTGAGGCATAGACCATAGTTCTCCAACCTGGATCCGGATTGGACTCAGACTCGGACTGTCACCGGGTCAGGTCGACTTGGGACTTGGCAGGTCGACCAAGCAGGTCAAGAAATTGATTTTTTATTTTTTATTATTTATTATGAAAAATATATTAAAAAAAGGGCGGATTTGGTTGCACCAAATATCATGAAATTTCATGTTTGATCAATCAAATTTGGACCAAAATATTATGAAATTACATTATAGTTGGTGCAAACAAACGTAGCCTAAAGCATAAAAAATAAAGATAAATCTTTAAAAAAAAGGAAATTTTCAAAATTTTGTAACTTGGACGAACAAGTATGAGTAAATAAAATGTAAATTTCTAATATTTTATGAATAATGAATACATAAATTTTTTCACACATTCAAAACTGTTCATAAGGTGAATCCTGCATGGTTGAAGGGAAAAACATAAATATTAGCCTGACTAAAAACGTCAGCGGCCCCCAAAAGGGTTCAATGGTGAGTGTCTTCAGCTCCACTGCCTCTGGTGGCGTGCCCCACTGAGTTTTGTTCTGCATGATTTTTCCAGTCACATCCTAACATGAGCTGAAAAAACTGACAAACAGAGTGGATTTCACACAGACATTATGGTGGGCCCCAAAAAGCTTTTTTTCACTGTCTAGATCATCTGTCATAAAGGCCATTTCACACCCCAAGTGGGCCACAACATATCAAATATAAATGAATACCTAGTTGTTTGTCAATTTATTTTTAATGTTGTGGCCACCTGAAGGGTGAAATTGTCTGATTTTTTTGGCAGAAGATCTAAGCCAACCTTATTGAAAACTTAGTCTTAGTTAGACACATGCTTTACGTTCCATGTGTGCCGGGTGTGGATGTGTACAGCTCTACACACCTGTGCAACTAGCAAACCTCTTCCCACTTTTCGGGTTTCTTTCCCATTTCCTGTTTCCACTAGAGAAAAGCTTTGATACTTTGGCAAAGTGTGATGGGTTATATGCAAGCACTCTGAAATTGCTTATGAATTGTGTACGTGGCATAATGTTAGTTTAAGTCCAAGTTTAGGTGTATCATGCACCAGTGCACAAATCAGAGGTCATTGTGGTTCAACCAATTTTATTTTTGGACTGTTACCTTGGCGACAATTATTTTCAAAATTTAGTCTCTTTAATTTGAGTTAATGTATGCCACATGTGCAGTTTCTGAGGGCTTGTTTATCAAGCACAGTACGCAGTGGAGTATCAAATAACCCCTTTCCGGTTCCGTTTTTAAATCAGAAAACACTTGGGTACCTTTCACTATGTACCTACCAAGGTTATTCCACTAACATAGTAGAAACGGCTTGACCTGCATGAAATCCATGCCATCCATCACGTACATCACCCCTTTTTGGCCTTGATCCCCAAATTCGGGATGATTCAAAACTCAGGTTGCCCACACGGAAAAAATTATACCCAAAACCTCTAAATTCATGTGGTGTGGCCCACCTGCCTTTTGGAATGCTGTAATTTTTTAGTAATTCTTTCATCTTGATGAGACACATTAGGTGAATGGATTAGATGGCCTATATACACCATGGCGGGTGCTACACAAAGCTAATGGTGGATGTTCCATCCCAAGGGTTTCCTGTGCTCTGGCCTACCTGAGTTTGGGTTTATCACAATTTTTAGGTTCGATGGTTAAAATGAGGCAGGGTGGTACCTGATGGATGGGGCGGATCTCTTGCAAGTTCCATGCACATGGATCTTGGTTCATGAAAGTAACCCTGGTAGGTACGTAGAGCGTGTTATCTTAGTGTGGCTCATCTGGACACATCTTTCCATTTTATTTTATTTTTTACATTTATTTTTTATTCGTGTGATTCCCTTCGCACTCAGACGGCTTCAGGGCTTGTGCGTCACTTGGATGAGTCAGCCCCACTTTAGATGTACTGGATTCAGGATTCCACCCAGTCACCCAGTTGGCGACCAGGATGAGTTGACCTGCTTTAGTCGCGGCTCAACCTGCCAGGTCGACAAACTATGGCTGAGACCCCCTTTGGAGCCAAACAGGTGTTTTGATGTGCATTTGGATGCACTTTGCAAACCTCCATTTCACCATGCTGCTTAACAAAATAGACGCTCAAATGCCGATTTGATGACAACCAATCCGTTGTTTTCGTCGAGTCAACCCAAAAAGCAGGCTTGAAAATTGGATGCCCAGGTGAGTCAAAATGGGTCCTTAGGTGGTAGTTGGATGCACAAGTAAATTGGACCATCAACATCCTGTTTCATCAGGATTAAATGATAAAAGTTAGTGATGTTTCCTAACATTCAGAACAAGGAAGTGGCCCTGAAACCTGTTGTTATGCTCCTTTCAAGTGTAACTTCAAACTATTCTGGATCATACATTTTGGAGCCCTGGCCCTCAATGTGACTGCTATGGGAGGCAATTGCAATTTGGTTATTTCCATTTTGTTGGACTCTAGTTGCATGTTCAATTTGACAATGCATCCAAACACAGCCTTTGAGCACCATTCTGCTTCTGTCACCTCATTCCTAGATGTTTTGGGTCCTAAAATAGGTCATCTTCTAATCAACTTCACTGCTGCTTACACTCCTGCCGGCAACCTTCGGTTTCTTCTATTTTTGTTAACTAATCAAGGGCTAAGATGCATCTCAGATTCTTGAACTTGGGGCACTGCCAGACCTAATGAAAATGGTGAAATCCGGTTTTCCTGAAGAGGCCTTGAAAGCATTATATGCTGTTTCTGCTGTGATCAGTAACAATGTTTATGGCCAGGAGTTGTTCTACTCAGAAGCTGGAGATTTTTTGCTTCAGGTAAATGGTAATTGAGAACAAGAAGTATTTATAATTCCAAACCCAAAGTCTATTGCAACTGACGGTCGATTTTCCATTATGCAGGATGTACTAAGCAACTTGAGCACTGATGTTAGGCTTCTCAAGAAATCCGCTATTCTTGTAGCAGATTTAGCACAATGTATATTAGAGAATGAGAAGGAAGAAAAGCTCCCATTCATCAATGATTGTCGCTTCTTGAAATCTCTAGTGAATCTAACTGCATCAACTGACCTTGATCTTCAGGAGAAGGTTTTTCTCTGGCTTTTTAGCCTGGCATTATGATAGTTTGTGTTAGATGTGTTGCTAGATAAGTAACATGATTTATTTTCTGTTTTTCTTGGTCGTTTGTTTACATTAATCGGTTCACTTGGTCAGATGTATTTTTGTCAATCATTCTTGCAATTTGCAAACAATAAAAAGGAACTAATATTTGTACAGTAACCACCAATTAATAAATTGTTGTCTCCTCTACCGTACATGTGGCATATATATACAACCATCTGGACAGTTCAACTCGCTTTCCGCTGGTTGAATGATCTTAACCCATCTGATTTTGCTCATTGAATTTGGACTACGGACCATTTTACTTTTAAGTGCCTATTTGATAACCCTATTGGATGGTTGGGACTGTTCAATCAGGGTGGTTTTGGACTGTGCTCTACCCAAACGGACTGATTTGGACGGTCTGAATCAAAGCACATTCATGCTACATTTGCTATAGATTAGACACCACAGCTGAAGATTTAAAGTGAATGGGATTTCAGGTTCTCTTGACCTCTATGGTCTTGTGGGGGGCTAATGAATTCTGTGCCCATTTTAATGCTTTTATTTTGTCTTTACAGGCGTTAATGGCAATTGGGAACCTCCTCCGGCTTACATCAACAAAAGAGCTGGTTTCCAGTGACTTTTGGGGTCTGGATGAAGCAATGGTGACGATGAGGGAACGGCTGGAGGATTTAATTGAAGACGAGCAAAGAAGAGACTACGCAAGGGACGTTGAGAGCCTCCGCAGGGAAGTGGAATTCATCTTCCACAGTAGGCTAGATAAGGTACAATTCCAACTGCATGAGGACTTGCCTAATTATGCAAATGCTGTTATGCTTGTTACAACATTTCTTCTTGGATTTCACATCGCAGGTGGCATCGGATCCAACACGAGATTAATGCCAATGCATGCAACACGTTGCAGACAGCATGGACTGTATCATAATTGTCCAAAATTGCAGGAAAATAAGGAATAAAAGAAACTGGTTAATATGGAGAGCTGATGAACAATGTTCAAAAAAAAAAAAATGATGATGATGATGAGCAGAACTCCATGGGAAGAATTTAGTGCTTGGATCATTTTGAAGGGGTAGCATCTATTGTGATTATTGTAATGGCCTTGTAAGTTGGATCTTCATATGCATAATTATCAAGACCACTCACCTCATAGAAGGTTGTTGGTAGATTCTTGGAGGGATTCCAATGGCACATTCTATTTTTTCCCCTAATGACCCAATACTATTCTGGGTATGGTTGCACCAAATTTCATGAAATATCAAACCAAATTAGATTGATTAATCATGAAATATAATGAAATTGGAGATAGCTATTTGTTGCAATGCAAACCAAAATCACCCTTGTAAATCTCCTGCGATTTGGCACTTGTTTTGAGAAGGAAGCAGCAGGCAGTTCGTGGAATCCGACTGAGTTGCACTTAATCACTTGCCCACAATATTCAATTTCTTCTGTTGACCCTCACGTATGCTCAATGATTTGAATAAATTGCAATCGCCAGGTTGTTCCTATTGATGTAGTCTACTTGAGTTTTGGATCTCCCTCATTTTTTTAGCAAATGCCATAAAATGATGATCCAAAATAATATGGACAGCGTGTATAAAACACCTGCATCATTGTGGGGCCTATTGAGCACTGCCCAGAAGTAATTTGGCAGTGTCAGTATGCAATCGGACGTGGCTTAGCTACTGATGGGTTCAGTAGCGAGATCACCAAGTTCTGTGGGCCCCACCATGATGTATGTGTTGTAACCACACTGTCCATCCATTTGGAGAGATCATTTTAGGGCATGAGCTCAAAAATGAGGCAGATCCAAAGCTCAAGTGGACCCCACCACATAAAGCAGTGGGGACAGTGACACCTACCATTGAAACCTTCCTAAGGTCCACCATGATATTTATTTGAGATTCAATATGTTCATAAGTTAACACAGACATTTGCCAAGGGAAAACACAAAAATGATTGAAAACTTCTGCTGCCCCAAGAACTTTTTAATAGTAGGCTTCGAAATGCCACTGTTTTCTGCGTCATTTTTTTAGCTCATGCCCTGAAATGATCTCTCCAAATATATGGACAGCGGGGATATAATACATAATACACATATTACAGCGGGCCCCACAGAACTTGATGACGCTGTCGGTAGCTGATATGCGTCCGTATGCAATCTGCGTTGTGCCTTGGTTGCACTCACTATGTGGACCACACCACAGGAAATAAATGTGGTTGAACGCTCACCATTAAAAACTTTACGAGCTACAAAAGTTTTGGATCAAGTGGATGTTTGTGTTTTCCCTTCATATGAGGTCTACACACTACAGTGGACCTAAGGAAGTTATTAATGGTGGGCGTTCAATCACCACTATTTCCCCGTGGTGTCCGCCTGAGATTCGTCTGCCTTATTTTTTGTGCCCATGCCCCAAAATAAGCTGGAAAAGTGGATGCACAGCGGGGATAAAACATACACATCATGGTGGCCCCATAGAACATCATCCAGTAGCCACGTCACTACTGTTCAAACCCAGCATATGCGCCTGTAGAATACAAGCACGTCCAGACCCTCCAAATAAAAGGCCGCCCTAAAATTCTATGATCCTTAACATGTGATTTTGCCTACTGAATTTGGAGTCCTGACCTATCTTTTTAACCGTCCACTTGATGGCCGCCAATTGGACCATTGAGGTTTGTCCGATCAGTTTTATTTTGGGGCCACCCCCAGATTGATGAACATGCGTGCTGGATGGCCGAAAGTTTCCCAAGATTGTCCCTCGTTGCTACTTTCCAATTCTTTGTTCCTTATTCTCATGCAAATTCAACTGCCGGGCCCACATGGTGAGCCTGTGATCAAGGTGGTCCATTGGATAGGAGCGTCGCGGGAGCGGATTAGGTGAGACCCCGGATCCACCTAAATGTAGGGCTTACAGTGATGCATGTACCTTAAATCCACACCGTCCAACTATTTTGAAAGCTCATTTTAGGTCATGCTCCCAAAAATGAAGCTGACTCAAATCTTATGTGGAACACACCACAGGAAACAGTTGTGATTGAATCCTCACCATGTTAAAAACTTCATGGATTCCACTGGAATGTTTATTTGTCATCCAACCTGTTGATAACGTCAAAAACACCTAGTTGAAGAGACCATACAAATATTATCTCGATCCAAAGCTTTTGTGGCCCACAAGAAGTTTTTAATGATCAATCACCACTGTTTCTTGTACTATGGTCCATCTGGGATTTGGAACTGCTTCATTTTTTGAATCATGCCTTAAAATGATCTTTCAATACGTATGGACGGTGTGGATGTAGTCACATACATCAAAGTGGGCCCCACAGTCAGGGGTCCCACCCACCTTGGTGCTTCATTTCTTGTAGTCACATACATCAATGCCTGAACTTAGTCTGACCGTCCATTTTTCCTGTCCTTAACAGGATGGCGTTGATTATCCAATCATGATGATTTTGGAGCCACGTGCAATCCAAGATGGGCCCATCTTATCCAACGGTCATTGGTGATCAATAGTTATAACCCACCTCTGGGCTCCACATCCTCTTCATCATGCAAGCAGTCTCATCACTCAACCCTGCAGCAGTTTTCGTAGTCTCGCTTTTTCATCTAGGTTTTGATTTTTCTAGGGTTTTTCTCTCTCGCTCTCGATCGCTTCCATGGCGTCCAAACGCCAGCCCGTAAAGGAAGAAAAGAAGGCAACAGAAGTAGCAGCAGACTTCAATGGCGAGTCTCCACTCCTGAAATCGGTGAGCGAACTCGACACCCTCTCCTCTGCCATCTCCACCTTCACTCTCCGATTCAATGAGTTGCAGAACCATCTCAATTCCATCCTTACATCCCTCCAAACCCCCTCCCAAGACCCACAAAAGGACAAGGAGGACGACCGAAAAGACCCGGTTCAAACAGACCCTCGCTCCGATCTCCAACGCCTCTGCGACAACATGGACAGCCGCGGCCTGCGCAAGTACATCGTTCGCCATCTCTCTGATATCGATAAGCTCCGTACCGAGATCTCCGAGGCTCTGAAGCGCGTTCCCAACATCCCGCGTCTAGTTTTGGACTGCATCGGACGTTTCTATCTGCAGGGCATCAAGGCCTATGCTAAGGATGCTCCAATGGTTGCGACCCGCCGCGCCTGCATTCTCGTCTTGGAAGTCTTCCTCGCCGCCGGATGTTCCAAGATCGAGGGCTCCCTTGAGGAGGAAGCCAAGACGGCTGCTGTTGCATGGAGGAGTAGGCTCATCCAGGAGGGCGGCATTAGCAAGGCCAACAGTGCAGATGCTCTTGGTTTGCTGCTTTTTGTTGCGGCATTTGGGATTCCATCGGAGTTTGGGAGGGATGATCTCTATGAGCTGATCCAGTTGGGCGATGCACAGAAGAATGCCAATGTCCTTTGCCACTCCCATGGACTCCTTGAGAGGATTCAAGGTACATCTTTTGAAAGAGCGCACTCTCTCATTAAGATGCTTACTACAGGATCATGTTTTTCTTTTATTCCATCTCTCCTATATTTGGAATGGATCATAAAATTATCAGATTTATGAATCTAATTGCAAAAAGAATTAAGTTTTTCTGATTTTTTACGAAAATTAATGGAAATTTAAGAAACAATCAAAAGAGATGGATTAGTTGATCCTAGTGTTAAAATCAACATTGAGTTCCAGTTGAATTTTTACCATCCTGTGGGGTTTCTGTGCAGCCCTGATGCACTATACATCGCATGGTAAATATTCAGACTTTGGAAAGTGGTATTGGAATGTAATTTTTAAGTTTGTATACTTTTATACTCTGCTCAAAGTAATTCAGACTTTGGAATGTGGCATTGGAATTTGATTTTTAAGTTTGTATATTTTATACTCTTATCAAAGCAATTCTTTATGATCCTACTTCATTTCATAAATTAAAAGTACAGTTGAAGCCATTAGGCTTTTTTTATGGATCACTGAAAGTTTTATACAAAAGGAGGATAGAAAAACAACATCAAGCCAAGGGATGCGAGTCCCCAATTCAATAAATGATTTAGAGACTCCATCTGTAGCAAGAGATCCGGCTAGTCGTTTGTTGAATTACACACATGAGGAAACAAAATACTTACATTCAGATAGGTCATGAATCTCTCTAAAGAGGAAAGCAGGACTTCGCCGCTTGTAATTAGCCTTGGATGCCCATCGATGGCATTTTTGGAACCCCCTTCAACAACAATGTTCCCTGAAAATTGAGAAATAGAGATTGTTAACCTCTCCCATAGTGGCCATGCCTCTGCTTTGTTCGAATTTCCCTGACAGGAAAACAATTTAAAGATGACACCTTTATTATCTCTTATAATGCTTCCTATTCCAAAAGGGCCAGATTGCTGTAGGAGGAACCATCAAAGTTGATTTTTCCAAACCATGGGCATCTTCACCTTGAAGCACTGTTATGTATTGTTGACTCATTATTAGCAATGGAGCCCCAATCTCTCATAATATCTGATGTTGAAACCACCTTGAATTAATTCCTTTCTAATGAGGGCCTACTTTACATATTTCAACAAGAACCACTATTATGACTTCCTTCCTATTAAATTTAAAGTTTACTTCCTTGCTTTTGTTCCATAGCCCAAAATATTGCAGAATGCATGAGATTCCAAAGGGTTCACCCTCAAACTTTTTGAACAGCCCTCATCCCATACAAGCCTTTAACAGTTATAAAATTCTACACCATTCTCCATCCCAGCCTGCATCTCTTTGGAGTAAATTTCTTCTTTTAGTTAGCCTAGTTATCAATACCATCTCTTGTATCTCGTTTGCAAATCTATCAGTTATTTCTCAAGCGTTTGTCACTATTTTCCTTGTTAAGTGCAGCAAATTGTTATATCACATGTATTATTAAAAAAAAATTGTATCAAATGTTCGTCATGGGTTGCTTTGAGCTATTTGTGGCTTATTTTTAATGAATTCACATACTTTTCTGGTAAAATTCTTGGAATTATGGCAAAGTGTTGCACCACTGAGGTCATGTTTCAATACCAGCTTACCTAGGAAAAAATGTGTTGTAATCTTGTAGAATAACAGCATCCTGAACCTTATACTCGATCTCTTTGAGCTTAGTTGTGTTGATTATAATGTGTCCAAAAAGGTTATATGATGAAATTGTACAGAACATGCTATTCTCTATTTGTCAAGTATTAAAACAAGCCGCATGTCTTTCTTCTTTAAAGAAAAAGTATTAAAACAGGTTGCAATACAAACTCTTGAATTTTATTTTATTTAATTTTTTTTCTTCTGCAATTCTAGATTTCTTTTGATCCCCTTACTTGTAGAAAATCACTACCACAGGGAAAAAATACTTGATAGTGTAATGTAAGCTTGGTTCAAAATATCAACCAATATGTGTTGTGTATTAGTACCTATGGATATGATATTTATACGTGAATCAACTGTGGTCTAGTGACCAATTTGTCTGATACAGACTGTTACCGGTTAAGATGCAATGGCGATACTTTGTGGGATATTTTTTCCCCTTCTTTTCCTTCTTCTTTGTGGCCATTTATCCTAGATAGAAAAAAGGGTGTGAGGTTTTTTTTTCCCCCCCTCCCTTTCTTCTCTCGTATAGCTGCGAGTTTTAGTATGAATGTTATAATGCTTCAGAGGCAGAGACACACACACTCTAGGCCCCAAACCATAAGTCCTAAATCCTACACCCTAACTGTATTTAAGTCATGTGTTTCTCACTTACACACAGATACCAGTGATTTATGCAGTAGATTACAAACTACTAAGTACCTTAAGACTCTAAAAAATAAAATGATAAAATAAAAAATTCAAAACTGAGTGTTAAAGACTAGACAAACTCGCTTCAAGCAGGGAATACAAAAAAAAAAAGGACCAACACATGGTCAACAACATATTGAAAACATGAATGAATGTAAAACTAGAAAATTTCCAAATTTTTATTTATGTAAAATTTTCAGATTCTTTGGCTTAAAAAGGTTCACACCAATTCAGCCATACAGGCACTGATGCACATCAATATGTATAGGTTCTTTGGCAGACCGATATGGCTACTCTTACAACCTTGAATGTAAGAACACATGCGGAATCTTATTAAAGTTCTACTCTGTTATTGGTAGAATGAAAATACTCCATTAGCATGAGTAACAAGTACAAGCAAAGGTAAATTGACCCCTACTGCAATGTGAGAAGCCAATTTGAGGTCTCAAACTCTCAATGAACTTACATTTTGTTATTTGTAAGGTGAAAAGGCCTTATTAGCCAGAGGGCATGAATGCAAAAGGAAAGGCAAATTGATCCATGGACTCACCTATGATGATGTATCAGGAACAGCCTGAACATGCTGACAATGTGCGTATGATATCAATTCCCAAGAGTGAGATACAAGTGGTTTCTACAAATGTGTTAATGCAGGGAGGGCTGAATTCCCAGAAGAACCTAAAGATTAAGGATTAAAGACTTAGAGATTTGAGTGATGGAAGAAAATCAAGAGACCCTTACCAAAAGCATGAAGCTGGAACTGATTCTCCCAGACTGAGAAGATTGAGGATCCAGAGATTGTGAGACTTGAGTGATGGAAGAAATTGAAGAGATTCATACAAAAATTTGGGGTTTCATGATAATGGTTAATGGAGAATACATGGTATTCCAAGGAACATACTAAAGTGTCTTCTTCTTCTTCTTCTTCTTCTGGAAAGGTTTCAAATTAATCAACCGATTCTAAATTGACTTCTTTGTGGTTGTCTGATTGTTCTGGGATGTTCTGTACAGTTATCAACTACATAGAAATGCCACAAATGTTATTGATGATGTTAATACGTTAGAATATGATTGGTCTCACTTATGTCAGGATATGTTAAGCATTCCCTTATATTTTATCTTAGTTTTCTAAATGAAAAAAGACAAGATAGAATGTATGAGTTAAAATCTACCTTATGATCCATTCAGTGACACGCTAAATTGACTTCTTTGTGGTTGTCTGATTGTTCTGGAATGTTCTGTACTGTTATTGACTACATATAAATGCCACGAAATGTTATTGATGTTAAGATGTTATAATATGATTGATCTGACTTCATGTCAGGATATGTTAACCATCCCCTTACATTTTATCTTAGTTTTCTAAATGAAAAAAAGATAAGATAGAATGCAAGAGTTTGAATCTACTTTTATGATCCATTCAGTGTGATTTATTTTAATTGGGAGGTCAGCTTTATTTTCAAAACAGTAATCTGAAGAGTTGTCAGATGGCTTTTCTAACACATGCCTTTAAAACATGAAGTGTTTACCATTTTTTTGTTCTGCTAGAGTTGCTTTGGGGTCATTCTTTGCCCTATTTGGGATAAATTGGGCTCTCTTTTTCAAAACAGTAATCTGAAGAGTTGTCAGATGGCTTTTCTAACACATGCCTATCCTGTGTTGAAAACATGAAGTGTTTACCATTTGTTTTGTTTTGCTAGAGTTGTTTGGGGCCATTCTTTGCCCTATTTGGGGTAAATAGGTGTCTCAATGTTATCTCTCCTTGAGTTGATTAGGGTGGTCTTGTGACTTGTTCTAGTCTAGAGGGAGTTATCTGTGAATGATGGAGCCTTTCAGTAACTTGTGTATGGGGAGAAATAGAAGAGTATTTGAGAATGAAGCAGCTTCAGTTGGATCCACCAAGCAAAGTATTAATTCTATGTTCATTACCTGGCTATCCCTAGACCTGAGTTCAGGGGCTGTTCGAAGGTATTCCATAACAGTAATGGTGGCAGTAACAGCCACCACCGTTACCTTTACGATACGGGGTGTAATGGCCGTTATGAGGACTGTAACGGCTATTACGGTCTCTCTTTTTATTGAAAAAAATCCAAAAAAAAAAACTGCATCGGCCCCATAATGGACTGTTACGGCAGCCTTTATGGGGGACGTAACGGGCTGTTACAAGGGTTGTAATGGCCTTTACGGGTCTTTTTTTTCGTTACGGCCGTTACAACTTTTACGACCCTTTAATGTGTAACGGTTACCACCGTTACCTTTACGTAACAACCTTTACGACCCTACAATGGCCTTTATTGCACACCATGGGCTGTTCTCACTTGGATATCATGATCAAAGATGGGAACATTTGGCCGGGACAGTGGGTTTTTATTTACTGTATTCGAGTGACAAACCATGTCTTGCCTTCCTTGGTTCTGTCTTTGCACTGCTCAGATGCTCCTTTTTTTTTTTTTGGTGGTGATTGAAGCTTCATGTTAGCAGGAGTGAAACATGGTCACTTTCTATGGGTTTCCAATTATATCTGTATTGTCATTTTCTTTTCTTTTTTTAAATAAAATTTTAGTCGCTTCTTCAAGTAAAAAAGGACTCACAATGACCATCTTTTTATTACTCGACCATTGAGTGTGTCAAAATCCATCTTACACTTGCAGTTTTATGTTGCAGATATCATACAAGGGATGTTGAATAAGCAGAAGCATGTGGAAGCTGTAGGTCTTTCTTGTGCTTTCAGCCTCAAGGGTGAGTTGTCCCCTCTATCTCTGCTGTCAACCTTTGTGAAGGAAATCACTCAAACTGGGGTAGACTCAAGGAAAGAAGGACAGTTTTCCTTCCGGTCTCTGGTAATGATCCTTGGCTTTTGTTATTAGAACTTCCACATTTCATGTATTTGTGTTGCCATTTCCTGATGCCACTTCACTGCAATGTTTGGGCACAGATAGAAGCAAATCAAAAGCAGATAGCTTGCTTGAAATCAATAGTCAAATGCTTCGAGGATCACAAGCTTGATTCTGCGGAGCTTGCTAAATGGAAGATCGATGAGAAAATTGCCAAATTAGAGAAAGATATCTCAAAATTCGAGCAGAAATTGGAAAAGAGGACAATTTTGAAGAGAAAACCCAATGAACTTGGATCCTCTGTCAAAGTGGAAACGCAAGAAGCTAAACGTCATCAGCCGACTGCCACGAAATTACCATCCCCCAGGCTGGCTCCTGCAGTTACAGTGCCATCTCAGGAGCAGAGCACATACAAGGGATTGCCCCCGAGGACCTTGTATGATGGTGGATTCACAGGCTCACTGACTGGATTGTCGGGTTCCTCCATAAAACCAGATCCTTCGCTATCCAATGGAAGTAGCATGAGGCTGATGGCTAGGAATGTTCATGGTGCGTTGTCAGGACACGGTGCTGGGGTAGCAGCAGGAATGGGGCCATCAGCTGGATCCAGTGCCGGGATATATGCTGGAAATGATGTTGGTCCGTTTGCTGGAGTTGGCAGTGTGCCCGGAAGCTCTGCTGGGCCTTTCTCAAACGATGGGGTTGCAGCATCAGGAAGTGGTATTGGGCTATATTCAGGAAATGGTGTGGGTCCATATCCTGGAGTTGACAGGGAGCTGCCAATCAGAAACTCATTCGAGTCATTCACAAATGAGAGGTTCACATCAGCAGCAAGTGGCACTAGGATGTACACACTAAATGGTGTTGGTTCATACACTGGAGGTGGCAGTGGGACGCCAGTCAGTTCTGCTGGGCCATACCCTGATGATAGGTTTGCATCGTACAGGTGGCATGGGGATGCAACCTTCAATGGCAACTCTGTTGGTCAAGGGGTACCGTCTCCTGCAGTACAAAGCTTTATGGGGTCGTATGCATCTGCAGTGCCATCTCACCGAGGCCCAACTCCTGATATGTATCAGTTTGCAGACACTGTTCTTGAAAGAGAATACAGCAGCTCTCACACACACAACACTGCTCCACCTTCGGCATCAGGCTATCCTCCAACTCGCTTCTAAATGGCTGAGCTAGATCTGTATGCTATTTGGGAGATTCCTGGATCTAGGAGTTATGTAATTCAGGTATTTTTGGGCACACACTAATTGATGTTTCCAGAATTTCACAATGATAAGAGTTTCCGAATCATTTAGAAGAGAGAATATATGATCATCATCAGCCAAGGATATGCATAACGGCCAAGATCTGAAGGACCTACCTAGATGGACCATGTCCCAGAGTTACCCCGATAGAAAGATATTGGCCATGTGATATTGGGCCATTTTCCATTGAAACGTGGAATATCGTCTTCTTTCTTTTTGTTTCATTTGACCAAGAACCATCTATTTGCTAGTGATCAAGGATGCAGATTTTTTAATGTTCTTCATACTGGTGAGGCGCACCAGATCAATGGTTTTGATCAACAGAGTCTCTCTCTATATATGTCCTCCTATGTACTACAGGAGGATAATACGTGATCTTGCGGCAAAAGTCTTAAATTAGCTTCAAAGATTCCTAAAACTAAACATTAATGAAGGTCATGAGAAGGGTTTTTAGCTAAATGGAGTGGCATTAGGTAATGTCAATCCATGGTTTATGCCCAACATCTCTATTTTTAAGATGGGAGGACACCTTTGATCCTACTACTGAGCCTAAACTGTACGGGTGACACTCAGGCGGGTCGGAGTGGGTTGGGGGTTAGCCCTAGCCGAAGCCCAACCCGACCTCAAACGGACCCAACCACAAACCCGACCTGAGGTCCCCAATCCAAACCTAACCTGAATTCCTCCCGCTAGACCCGATCCTAATACATTACCCCGAGTGCCTTGACAACCCAACCCAACCACAGGTTCAATCCGAGCCGAAGTTGCGGCCCTAGTAAATGGTAATACATGCATAGAGAAATCATACGCTGGGCATGGAAGTAACTTGAATCAGAGAATACAAATTTCTATCTCTAATTTGATGGGTTTGATTATCGAAATAACTGATTATTGGACTTTTTAAGGATGCTTCAATGAGAACTATACGGTGTTATGGAGCAGAGCACCCTCGAGGGTGGTGGCATTCGCATGGCTGGTTGGGTGTTGCAAGGTGCTTATGGTCAACAACCTCAGGAAAAGGAACACCATCCTTTCCAATGCTTGTGTGATGTGTATGCAATATGAGGAGTCGGTGGATCACCTCTTCATCCATTCGCCACCCTCCATCGGCTAGTTTTTCCTCCAATGGCATGATGGTATGCATTCAAGTGTGGGTAGAAAAGTTTGGCGTCTCACAATGTTGGCCGGTTTTGGTTCCTGCTTCAGGAATTCGTGCGGGGCAAGCAGACGAAGTGTTTCATCGAGGGCATGTTTTAGAATGGCTAAGGGCCTCGTAAGTTGTAATTCGGTTACAGATAGCTAAGCCGTTTTGTAAGGGCCGTTTTTTGTTCTTTTTTCTGGCTTCAGCCTTTTATTCAAAAACTTTTTTCATCGTCTCAAAAAAAAAAAAAAAACTATATACCATGGTCTGAGTTTACCAAAAATCTTTCCACTAATCAGATGCTGGGCTTGCTCTGACAATGACTTTTAGATTAACCCACCATTAGTGGGATCTTCAAATTTGACAGTTAAATTTAGTAATATTAACTCTCATGCACTTCCGTTATCATTTATCATCTAAGCCTTAACCCAACTGATTGGACTAATTGGGGTCTGCTAGATGAATCTTTTTTTCGCCGTTCCACTATTAAGGGCATAACTTTAGGCCATGTTTGGATACCACCAAATGAGTTACTTTTTAACTTCTGTCGTTAAGTTGCTTTTTTCACTTAAGGCAGTTTGGTAAACATGTTGCAAAAGTAACTCATGTGCTTAAAGCTACTTATCCTTGTAAGTTTTTTTTTTTTTTTTTTTTTTCCATAGCTTTTCAGCATTTCACCTCTCTCTCTCTCTCTCTCTCTCTCTCTCTCTCCATGCTAAAGGAGGCCTCCCATGATGGACTATCCACATCCCACATGATGGATGCTCCACAATAAAGGTGGGCCCCACATGATGGATCACCCATATTAACATGGGCCCACATACTAGATAGTCAACATCAAAGGCCGACTTCTAATGATAAATTGCCCACATCCAAAATGGGTGGGTATGATGGACGACCGACTTCAAAGGTGGGGCCCACACGATGGACAGTCCACATCAAAGGTGAACTCCACATGATGGGCAATGGATTTTGAAGTTGGACCCCACATGATCGATGGCCCACATCAAAGGTCTACCCCTGACGATGAATGGCCCACATCCAAGGCGAGCCTCACATGATGGGCAACCCACATCAAAGGTGGGGCCCACATGATGAGAAATTAATAATGATGAGTCCCACATGGATGGTCCGCATCAAAGGTCTCCTTTCCTGCGCACATAGAGTCCCTGAATGACGCAAATGAATGTGAAAGAAAATTCAGCAAGATGCATACTTGATGGTCTCCTTTCCTGCGCACATAGAGTCTCTGAATAACTCAAATGAATGTGAAAGAGAATTTAGCAAGATGCATACTTGATATTCATCATTCATCAGCTCATCTATCTCCACCAATTTACAAACTAACCGATTGAACGTGTTTAAGTGGTCCTCCACATCCGTCCACTTCACCTTCCTCAAGGTGAACAACTGCATCAACAGATACATCCAGTTCTCTAGAGATTTATTGGCATAGACCTTATCTAACTTAGCCCTTGTATCAGCCGTTGTTTTCTCCTTCGTGACGAAATAGAGGACATCATCTGTAAGGCATAACAGGATCGAGGTTCTAACATTTTTGTCGAGCTTCGTCCACTCATCTTCTTTCATAGCCTCAGGTCGTTTTCCAAGAGCTTTATCAACCCCTTGTTGAACTAGGAGAGATTCAACCTTCACCTTCCATAGTTCAAAGTTATTTTTGTCGGAGAACTTCTCTATTTCGAACCTTGTACTTGATTTCATCTTCTCATCTTCGATCTGAATTCTACTTCACCCTAATTTCAGTTCTGATACCACTTGTTGGGAATAAGAACGCCGGCTACGGAAGCGAAAGCCGAACAACACACACAACAGAATATATGATTAAACAAGAAACACAATGCAATCACACCACACAAGCATTCAACCACAAGAGACAATCTGATTTTACGTGGAAAAAACCCTCAACGGGTAAAAAACCACTGCACAAAGCGATCCACTATGATTTCAGAAGATTACAGAGATTGACAGCCAACAAGCAAAGAAAAAACACAGAGAAAACCCAAGCTCTCTCTCTCTCTCTCTCTCTCTCTCTCTCTCTCTCTCACTCAAAAAACTCTCCCCTCTTCCTAACTCACTTAGGAAACCTTGGACACTTTAGGATACCATCTAAGTCCGGATACATGCCATATATATAACAAATAAATCGATTTTAGAAACATCTTACGCAGATCCGCGTAAAAAAACACGTGCGCAACCAACCGGTCAGACCTAGCAAAAACAGTCCAGAGGAAAATACATAGAAACAACACAGTCTGCCTCACCACCGACCGGTCGAAGCCCCCTGCAGACCGGTTGTTCGAACGATCTGGGGTGAATGAAGAATGTTCAAGGACTAGCTGTGCTTCTAGGCCAAAGGGCAGACCGGTTGCCCGACTGTTCTGAGCACCCAAGACAAGCACAATTTGAAGGCTCCTCCAATAGACGGTGCATATTAAAGTCGATCCTTAATGATGAATGGCCCACATTAAAGGTAGGGCCCACACAATGAATGGTCCACATCAAAGGTTGGACTCACATGATGGATGGTGGATGTGAGGGGAACCAAGCAGACGTGAGGGATAAATACTTATGATGTTGGAAACAAAATATGCTTTTCTACTTTTTAGCTGTAAGTATGTTGTTTACCAAAAATATTTGCTGAATAAGTAGAAACCAAGATAAGCTACTTGTGGCATAGGTAGCTTATCTAAAGTAACTTATCCAAACACCCCCTTAGTAAATTATCAAGTCTTCACTTGCTACCTCCACCCATGTCGTTTTAAGCCTTCCGCTTGCCCTTTCAAAACCTTTAACTAGGACAAACGCCCCAACTAGTACAATTCTAAGACGAACTTACCCCAACTAGTACAATTCTAAGTCTACATTGCACATGACTAAACCATTTAAGTCTGCTTTCTCTTGTCTTGTTGCCTACTTTGGTACTACTTAATTTCCTCGAATGCATTCATTTCTTATTTTACCATTCATTCATCTCAACATCCTCATTTTAGCTATAATCATCTCATGGGTATGTTGTTATCCTCATTTTAGCTATAATCATCTCATGGGTATGTTGTTACTCAACTGCCCAACATTTTGTCCCATAAAATATTGGTGGCCTTACAGCGATAGTATAAAATTCCACTTCAAATTTGAGTACCGTATTGCAATTGCATAAAACTCTGAAGGAATGTCTCCAATTCTTTCACAATTCGCTGATTAACATCCTTCTCAATCTTTTTACTACCATGAATATTCGACTCTAAGATATTGAAAGTGGTCATTTTGGAAAACTCCTAAGCAATATTTACTAATTCTTTGTTCCTACTCTTGTTGTTATTAAATTTGCGATATACTCTCTTTTGATCTAATTAATTTTTAAACCCTGTAAATTCTAAAGCACCTCCATAAATCTAACTGTATTTAGGCCTTCTTCGTGTCACACCCCCCACACCTTTGGGACAGTGGTAGACTGAGTGAAGATAACCTCATTTCAAACTGAGATCTAGGTATCGATTCCCAATGTGGGGCCTGGCTAACATTGCAAGGTGACTAACACTAACCCTGTGTGTACTAACACCACCCCCCCCCCCCCCCCCCCCCCCCCCGCGAAAAAAAGAAAAGAAAAAAAGAGGCCTTCTTGGCATTCAATTACTCTCATGCACTAGCCCTGTTTTTACACTGTTTCTACGGCCCGGCCCTATTCAAAATTCTGATTTTGCAGGCCCAGGCCCCGCCCATTGACACCCCTACACCCTCTTCACCAGCAGAATATGAGAAATAAATTTAAAAATTAAAACTGCTTTCATTGAGACTTGTTGGAACTCAAAGTCCCTGCGGTTGCATCCTGACTTCTGTTTTTCTCCCTTTTTTTCCCAAATTCACAAAACAATATTTTTTTAAGCCTATACTTTTCGCTAATTTTCACTGCAATCTGAACATTTCAAACTAAATAATAAACCTTGATTTTAATGATGATCAGGTATCTGTAGTAACATCCGCCGCCATCATTTTATGTCCAAGATGCAGCCTACTGTAACCTGTGCAACATACCCCATCACATTATAAGTGGGCCAAATAAGAGTTGAGACATGTCAAGGATGCCCTCAGTTTAAGGCTGTCAATGGGCCAGGCTTTGTACATGCGAAGGTCTGGTCAAGCCCATCCTGAGATGATTATGCACAGCCCGAGCCCAGACCCAGCCACTTTTGGGCAAGATTTCGGTCTGCATGATATGGGTAAACCACTAGGTATCCTAATCGGGCTGAGCTGCCGGGCTCTTAAGAGAAGTCACCTTTCAAATTCGAGACTAACCCAATCTTCTACATCAAAATATACTTTCATGTAGCCTCAAGGGTATTGTTGGTGGTAGCTCCTCGCACTTTTCAAATACAAGGCACCCTCCTGTCTCTCTCCCTTGATTTCCATTTTGCCTCTTCCTGACACTTGCATATTTTCTGTTCAATATTATGGAATTAAAATTTTGAAAAAAATAAAGAAGAAGGAAAAATGCAGAATACATCGTGGGTTAATGATAAATTTGAAAGTAATACAGCTTAGAAGTACATGATACAGAAAACATTTATAAGAGTAGTGATAGAAGGTTTGGACTAAGCCAAGTTCTAACAACTGAAGCTACCTCAGAGAATGGACTCCACCTGCAGTGGTGACATTCTAGACCCAGAAGTTGAGCTTGTAGCACTTCTAGCCTGTTCAGAGGCTGTTCTCAATCCCAACTGTTGCAGCTGATGGACCACATGCGACATCCTCGGCCGCACCGATGGGACGTGCTGCGTGCAAGCGTAAACAAGGTCCACCACCTTCTGTATCACCCCAACTTCAGGAATGTCAAAAATGAGTGGATCCAAAAGTTCCGGGTACCTGTGGGACTGAACCAGTGGGGTAGCCCATTCGAATATACTCTGCCAACCCACAGATTCGACTGCCCGTGCAGGCCTACGCCCGCTGACAATTTCCAGCAGCAGCACACCAAAACTATAAACATCACTCTTTGTTGTGAGTTCATTCCTGTACACAAATTCTGGAGCCAAGTATCCATGGGTGCCGGCCATTACTGTCCGTTCGTGCATCACTTCCCATGGAACAAACTTCGAAAGGCCCACCCCCATTAGGTGGGCCTCAAACTCTTCATCGAGCAGTACATTGTCCGCACGGATATCTCTGTGTACAACATGTGGTTTCACCTTGTCATGCAGGAAGCTGTTTCAAGAGAATCAGAAGTCATGACACATATTAAGAACAAACCAGTCCAACACATGCAGGATATGTGAGGATTAGCCGCGGGGGGGGGGGAAATGATTGAAGGAATGAAGCATATATCGTGCGTAACATGTAACTGATATCTACCCTACGAAAAACAGCGAAACAATACTTTTTCTTTAGCAACAATAGGTTTATTAACAGAAGGGGAAGAACGTCTAGGGGCTGAGTCCCCAATCCAGAGCATATATCTAGAGAACCTTCAGATCAAATGACATTTCTAATGACGCTCCCAATATAGAAGGGCCCTGGGTTGCCAATGGGATATCTAAACAAAAAAGGTAAGAGGCAAAAACAAAGTGTAAGAGCCATAGTGTGAAAGTTGAATGTGAAGGATGATCAAAACTGAAGATAATGGTTTGCAACTTTCCAATTTTTCATGCTTAACATGCCATTGACAGAAAATGTGCTTTTGTCACAAAGTTTTGGCTACAGGTGGTTCCCCATCTATCGCCGGGAATCTTTTGCAGCATTTGCTCAAACGGCCAGCTCCTCAATAATTTCAGTAAGGGAATTTACAAGTCACAATTCATGGTTCTGTATTTAATTTATTTTGATATAGCTAAAGCTCATGAAGCATCAGAACAATAAGAAACAAAACTCAAGAATCCCACTTCGGCACTTTTTTTATTGGCTATGGTATTTGAAATACACTTAGCCTTCCTATATGTGGGAAACTTCAACAACCGCGAGGTGGAGCATAAGCTCATCATTTGATGCCCAACCAAGGAGAAACATGTCAGATCTGGCAAGAGGGAAAAACCTTCTTTTAAAGAAGGCAAACTACCAATCATTAGGACTCGAATCCATAATCTATCTTTTTGTTTTTTGCCATATCTTTTAGGAAAAGAAGAAGAAGAAGAAGAAGAAGAAGAAGAAGAAAGAATAGTTCAGCCATATCACCAACATTGCACGCAAGTACATCAACAAAAACTTCTGATAGACTACCACCATGCATAGGTTCGACATTGAACCAGGGTTCACAAACTCAGGACTTGGACACAACTCGGTTGGCCCACAAAATTTGACTTGGGTGGATCAATGCAGCAACTTGAGCAAGTCACGCTTTTTCAAATAACTAATTTTATAATAAAAATTTACTTTATTACCAAAATCAAGTAATGTATCATTAAGCTCAGTATTCAAAGACCTTTAGAGAAAGGAAGCCAAAAGGTCATTAAGACTTATTAATGAGAGAGGAGTTATCTGATGCTCTGGATATGTATGAAGCTTTATATGCAGCCACATAGAATTGGTAAGCATAACTCAAATTAAACCGACTAACTTGTGCAACCCACTGTTGCAAAGCTACCCTCCAAAAATCGGATTGTTTGAACAGTCATAATCCCTGATTCAGGGACACTGGTTTGCTAAAATAAAACCATCGAATATTTTTATTTTAATTGTCCAATAAAGCGGCCTAAGAGTATCCTCAACAGGAGATGAATGAGGGTGAACTGATGGAGATGGTTTGACCATGAGCTATGCAAACAGGAGATGGCCCTGGTTAGGACAGAGACTTTGATGAGGATGGAAGGGCATGAAAGGATGATAATTGAAGACCTCAGAGAATTTAAGTCGAAGCGATGAAAAGGTAATGATTGCGAAGACCTGATGATGAGGAACTATGAGAATGGTTGTCAAAAATTCCTCCAAGGTTCCAACCGTTGATGTGCTTTCTTCAGTGACTTCATAACTGATGTAGAACTATGCAATGCCAAAAAGTTCAGCAAGCCTTTTCTAGCATGCCCCTCATTCTGTGCCTTCCATTGCTCAGGATGAGGGGAGCCAGGTAGCTTAGCAACCAGAAGTTATTGGAAGCTCGACATGGTAAAGGGAAGAAGACACTGAACCATCACAACTATGAAAAGTTCTAAGAATTCTGTGGCTCCAGAGAAGAGGTATTGCCCAATGTAGAAGATTCATGCATGCAAGCATCTAATATTGCTCATCTTACATGGCATATGTTATGTTCCTGTTGATGCATTAAACATACGTACTCCATTGATATCATGCTCCTATGACTGAACACAGATTCCAGCTTCCATAATTTTGCTGGAAAATTGTCCCATCTTTTCCTACTATTTGTTTGGGCATAGGCGTTCAACATTTTGATGGCTTCCAAGAATAAACCATGGGTGTGAATGGTGCCAATGCACCTGATCCATTTGAAAAGAAGCATCCCATAGTGTAACAAAGTCCTCCCTTGGAGTTGCACGCAAAGCACAAAAATCTCATGCGCCATTAAATAAATGCCTGATTCTACTAATATTGACAGATTCAGCATTGCGGTGCTATCCAATGCCACAATTCTTCAACATTTCATCACGTCCAACACTCAAGCCAGGTAATAATAATACAGGTGTTTTCCTGATGGACAGATTTTAAATACAAGGGTAGTTGTGTTGAGCTAAGTCCAATATTCTTCCAATTATTCATCTTATTTAAAGAAACCATGTGGATTTGTAGAAAAGCTAAGGCACTAACATACGGGTCACTACATGTGCATCATCCAACAAGTATCAGCATTTGGGTGGGTGGCGTGAGAGGACCACACACTTTTCATCCAATGCAAATTCGTGTCAGATGTTGTACCGGACAATGTGTATAAGTTACTAGGGGTGGAAGACTGTGTGCAACCTGTGACTGCTGATGATTAAATTCCTAATAAATATTACACCTGAGAATGGATGCATGTAGTAGCAAGGACTCAGGGTAAAAAAACAAACAGGATACAGAACCATTGATTTTCGGATAAGGTGCAGATACAAGAAATAGCAAAGACAATAATAACAGAGAGAATGGATGCCTGCCTGAGATTGACAGGCTGATGCATGGTAAAAGTAACTCAGAGTGAAGAAACATTAAAAAAAAAAAAAAAAAAGACTTGAGCAGAGGTAAAACAGAATTGTGATAATTTCATGGAAGATACAAATGCATATACAGCATAGGTGTAACGAGAAATCAATCACATAACCACTGTGAAGCATGAAAGTGACAAAAAATATAAAAATAAATAAATAACTATGCGGGATACTTCCATTTTTTGCACTTGTTTGTTCTAGATGCAGGCACAAGCACAAGCAAGTGCTTGCATATGAATGCATGTGTGCAAGCGAAACTCATAACCAAAAAAAGGAAAAAATAAAAAGCACGAGCACATGCAAGCAAGCCCATGTGCATGCATGTGTACACATACGTGTATGATTCATTTTTGAACAGTAAAGAATATATCTCAATAAGAATAAGGACTGTAGTTGATACCCAGAATTCAACTTTAAAACTCATAAACTATTTCTTTATAAAAGCACATATAGACAGTTGTATGCCAAAGTAAAACTAACACAAAAGTTCACTATAAAGATAAGAAAACGGTTGAGATTTAAGAAGGTTAAAAAAAGTATACATACGCAATTCCTTGTGCAAGTGTCGTGGCAACTCTCATTCTCATTGCCCAATCCAAGCTTCTGCCACCCATTGGGATGTGGTGAAGCCATCGGTCCAAGGGCCCATTTGCAACAAACTCATAAACGATATAGCGATCACCGTGATCATAGCAACATCCTTTCACAGCCACCAGATTGGGATGATGAAGCCTTGCAACTCTTCCAATCTCAGAATAAAATTCCTTTTTCCTCTGAAAACTGGACCTCTTCAGTCTCTTCACTGCTACTCTTGATCCATCAGGCAAAAGCCCGCTGTATGTGCCTCCTGTCTTGGCATTTCCAAGAAGCCGGTTTCCTTCACTAAAATTCTTTGTAATCGACCTAAGCTCTTCATTGGTGAAGACTTTCCATGATGGAGGAACTAACGCAGCTGATGATGGATTAGAAACTTTCCGTGACCTTCTGCGTTTCTTACTGCGCCTATATGCAAGGAGCCAAATCACAACAGCTAGTGTAGTGGAGAGGATCAACCCACTAACAACTGCAAGGATTATGAGATACTCCTTGTGGCAGCGCATGTGGTAACATTTGTTTTCTGGATCAAAATAGCATTCGTATAGAGATGAGAGGGAAAAAATTGCATAGGGTAATAATCACATACAACAGATACCCAGCTTTTAGAAAGAAAACCCATGCAGCAAAAATTATTATACTCGAAAGATTACATCATATTTACTCTAATCTGAAAGGTAAAGGAAAAAAAACTACTGGGCAATCTAAACTAAAGAACAGAACATCAGAATGAAGATTGGACAATGGAATGTTAACAGTGTACCAGAGGATACCTATATCGAGCATGCATATGAACTCGTGAGACGACGTATTACATCTCTCACCAACAAGAGCTGCATGGCCATTAGTCACCAGAGTACACAAATTGACTGTGTTAATATTGTGGCATGAGGCATTGTTGCAGTTGGAGTGAAATGGTGCCCCTGGGAAGACTGATTCATTCCAACTCGACATATTATCAGACCATTTCCAGCTAAATCCAATTGTAGAATTGAAGCCTCGTCCTCCAACCCAGCAGCCATTGACTTTATCAATGCATAGCTTCTGAGCGAAATTCAATTCCTGCACTGATGTCAGTGCTGCCAAATGACCATGATAGCCCCGACAAGCAGCCTCTGAATCATCCCAAGAGCGGGATTTCTCTATATATCCAAAGCACTTGCTCTTATTTGGGCCCACTTCCCAACCAGTGGGGCATAGTGCTGTACAAGATATGCAAAACAATAAAAAAAGGGGGGGGTTAAAAAAGGTAAGTCCAAATAATGTTTCTTTCAACAATCAAAATTTTATTAAGGAAAAAGATAAAAAGTACAATATCCATGGAGAGTATGGACATAACAAATAAATGCATATGGGGCCCGCAGCTAAAACAAACACATCTGATCAGCGGATAGTAATACGCTGAATGTCCCTTTCATCTGATCTTGATCAATGGAAATTCAATGATCCGTTTCCTTCAACCTCTAGAATTGACATCTCCGTTGGAGTCAATTGTACTAGAGAGTACATAATGAATGTGTGATTATTACATTCAACAATCAGATTAAAATGTGTTTAAAAATCCTAGAAGCATGAGTGAAGTCTATGATTGGATTCCAGCATCCAGAAATAGCTGGCTATTCAATTTAAGGGCAAAGTTGGATATTACCGATTTTGTTTTGAGTGATTGCCAATGTTGAACTAGATACAGACACCATCTAAACATAGTTCAGTTTTGATTCTGTGCCTGTTTGACGGGCTTGACTGATGAGCATGTTTCTAAATGGGGCAGCCACACTTCCCCAAAAGGGCCGCATTTATATTTGTAAGTTGGCGCACTACAAAATAGCCCTAAATTCGCCCTTAAATCATATATAAAATTGTGATTTGTAATTTGACCCAGTCGAGATGTCCACCCATGAATCAGAAGACGAGTCGTTTTAGAAACAAAAATTTGGGGGGAAATGATGGGGTGCTCCTCCCCCAAGTTGCTTGGGATCTACTCCAGTTGTCATTTTGGGGTTTCCTAGTTTGATCGAGAGAAAGCAGCCATCTGTTGTTTCAGCAACTGATTTACTTAATTAAAGGAGTTTGCTACTCTATAATAACGCTATTTTGCAGAGTGTAGTTTCCGGAAATGTTGCTTATGTGGGTTGAAAACAGATGTTAGCTTCTTCGAAGAGGGTATCTGTTGAAATTTTCACCCTATATTAAGGATGATGGTGGTGGTGATGCCACTGCCAACGGCGACCAACGATGATGATGATGATGGGGTCCTGAGGAAAGTTATAATCTTTACATGTGGAGAGAGAGAGAGAGAGAGAGAGAGAGAGAGAGAGAGAGAGAGAGAGAGAGAGCTCACCGCTTTCAGCCCAGACAAAGATACCAGTTAGATAGAAGAGGAAACCCAGGTAGAGGAAGAAGTCCATGCTCTGGTGCTGCCGCTCTTTGGGATTTAGCTTCAGAGAGAGAGAGAGAGAGAGAGAGAGAGATCAAAGCATGGCTATTTGTGGAGTGAGCATTAAGGAGTGGAGAACGGTGGTGGCGAAGCAGGGAGATTTGGGGGGAGGTAGGGAAGGAAGGTGAAAAGGAGTCGGTGCTCCCATTTTCCTTCTGGTGTGGACGCTGGATCCTGGGTCTTGGTCTATGCTTCAGGGACGAGGATTAGGTAGGGAGGCCCACACCACCCTCTGCAGTGCTGTGGTGACGTGGCAACATTTTATTGGTAATTCTGTATTGGCACGAATTGCCTGTGCCCCCCGGCCACATGAAGTTGCTGTGGTTGGAAGTTGTGATGGGCCGAAAAAGCTGCTCGTGATTAATCCACTCCGTCCATCAGTTTCTCAAGATAACAATAGGACAGGAGTCCACAAATCAGACAGATCCAAAACTCAGATGAGCCACACCACACTAAAAATCGGAATTAAACCCACACAATTGGATACTTCGTGTTGGCCGCAGAAGTTTTTATCAGTATGATATCTGTTCCTACAGCTTATTGGAGTGGTAATAACCCTCTTAACGGTTTGGATGGCATATAAATGTTATGGTCAGCTCTAATAAGACTTCAATTGTGGATGTTTCCTTTCTCGCTGTTTCGTATGGTATCTGCCGTATGGCACACCTGAGTTTTGGATCGTCCTGCTTTTTGGCAATGTTATGGTCAGCTCCAATAAAGCTTTAACGGTGGACATTTCCTTTTTTACTATTTCTTATGGTGTGGCCCACCTGAGCTTTGGATCGGCTTGCTCTTGAGAAACTGGTAGACTGTGGATTTGTTACGGGCATCTTTCTAAAACCCCCACTTTTTCTGACTATAGAAAAAGGGGTTGTATGTTTATTTCATTATATGAGAGGCCAATTAAATCCCACCACATCAAATTCAACTAAAAGTTTAGATAAATAGGCGGAGTTTGAACCAGAAGTTTAACCTAAATTATCATATAAGTGGGGATGAGTCCTCTCTAAATCAACTCGGCCAATCCAATTAGTCCGTTGTTGAACGGTTAAGATCGGAACATATACTGAAATGGACTTCATCCACAATTACTTAAGCTTAAACCCAATACAAACCGTGGAAAAGTAGTTAGCTTGTAGGTTTTAATTTTCTTCTTGGATTAGGGTATGCCAATAATTCACCTCCATTTTCTAAAATGTTGTTCACTATTAAATACTTTTGACAATCTAGACTCTGCAAATCATGGCCAGTTGTCCAAGGAGAACATACAAAAACCCATATTAATTAGACTACCTTGGCTGTATGATTATGCCTATTGAAATTGGACTTTTAGGGCCCATTTGGATTATAAGTTACGTACAGCAAACAATAGTACTTATTAGCTTGTACCATAATTTATAGTTATGGACGAGCACCTCTCTTCTCGACATTTCTTCAAACAAACACTGTGCATCATTTTTCTTCCTAGTGATTTGGGTGGTGGAACCAACATCTCCATATATGATCTTGTTGGTGAATGATAAGTGGAGCTTTGGATGGCTATTATGAAAATAGATAGCAACCAAATTTAATGGGAAAAACGGAAGGTTGAGATCAACAAGTGGTGAGATCCCCGCCTATGCTCCATCTACAATGGGTCCCACTATTTGGATGGCTAGAATGATGCATGCATGTTGAATGTCCAAGTGAAGTTAAGTGGACCCCTTAAAAGAACCTATGACTATGTTAGTCCTATGGTTGTAGATGGGCTAGGCCCATATTG
The DNA here is from genome assembly GCA_003013855.2 of Liriodendron chinense. Classification (NCBI taxonomy): domain Eukaryota; kingdom Viridiplantae; phylum Streptophyta; class Magnoliopsida; order Magnoliales; family Magnoliaceae; genus Liriodendron; species Liriodendron chinense. Next base: position 401,590 of record ML058509.1, on the reverse strand, counting down.
TTCAAAGGTTACACTGCTGAAAGTCAAACAGCCATATCTAAGCCTGTTAAGATTAAGGTGGGGCCCAACCCAAAATGAAGTTTGGAGCTTGAAGCCATTAGTTACAAAATCGAATCTACAAACAAGCAAGAGAGAGAGAGAGAGGATCAATTTTGCAAGATGACTCTTTTCAGTTGATGGACAATAAGTAAAAAGGAAAAAAATTGCTGAAACATTTAACTAATTTTTAGCAAATGGGTAATGATAATTATTTATTAACCAAACTAACTTATCTCAAATAAGTTACTTAACTGCTGCCATGAGCAAGAAAAGCAACTTATTTGGTGGTATCCAAATGGGCCCTTAGGGGTGTTTGTATTGTAAGCTACTTAAGCCACTTATATCTCAAATAGCTTATCTTGATTTCTACTTATTAAAGTGATTAAGTAACTTGAAATAAAAAAGCTACTTGTTGGTGTTCATAAACCAAGCTTTCTTATATAAAATAAGTTACTCATCTACTGCTGTAAGTAGAAAAAAAGTAACTTAATTGGTAGTATCCAAATGGGCCCTAACCAATTACACTTTCTATACCCTCCTACACTAGGCACGATCTATTAAACAAACTGTCTTCTAATTTTTAGTTAATCCAACTTAGTCAGGACTTAAAAAAATTTCCTGGGCATGCGTGTCCAAAATTCTGATTTGGTCCTTAAAAATTAAAAAAACCATTGATCAAGGCCAATTATGGAAGAGGAGGTATAGCCATTGATCTAGGCCATCTATCACATGGACATTGTTGTTCTGTACATCCATCCAACAGGTCACCTTGAGCAGAAGATCCTAGCCAAACAATCAATAGTTGTGAAAATGGATGATTGATATTGACTGATATGAAAAAACTTAAATCATGCATTCACCTATGTCATCCATCTCGTCACACTGTCTCGTTGTCCCCATTCCTCTCGGGGATCAAATTCATTAGACGTTTGTTAACATCCAATCAACATATAGGAAATGGACTGTTCACGCAATGTATTTAAAATGGTTCCAATCACTTATTAGAATCATCCATCATATGTGACTTATATTAGATTGTCAATACCCTCCCAAAGGCCACTACTAGCTACTATCCTAATAAGGACACAAACAATCTATATTTATTATAGTAGAAAAGCTATAATCAGGGATCGATATCATCCATCGCATGGGGCCCATTTTTTATTGTTGATCTGTCCCAAAAGATCACTTTGACCGGATCATCGCCGACGTATGATTAGCAGTTGAGAAATGGATAGTCCATGTCTTCCATGTGATTGACAACTAGGGCCCATCAGTGTTTTAAAATTGTCTATTTCTAAGCTTCATTAAAGGCTCTATTATCCTATCTTACAGATCTTCCAGACATGGTTTGTTTGCAAAATGGTGCAAGGATAAGTGTGAAAAAATGTAGTTTCTTTTAAACTTACAGGGCCAACTCACCAGCTATGCTGCTGGACCAGAGTTCATGTTTGAATTATCCAAATTTGTTGTGTTCGACCTCATGTTGTGTGGGAATACTTAAAATTTCTCAAATTAAAATATTTTAACGTTTTGATTATTATTATTTTGTGCGCAGCTTATGATATAACTTCATTATAAATTAATTATATGCCCTTTTAGTTACTTGAATAATTTAATTACTTGAAATAATTTAATTTGTCCTGCTAGATTGCATCACCTAACTATTTCGGACGAATCATTGTGGGTGTCTTTTAGAAAAAAATGTGGTATTGGTCTAACTATTTTGGATGATTGATTGTGGGTGTCTCTTTAGATAAATGTGGTATTTTTTTCTCCCATGTGGTGGTTATGTATAATTATGTCACTATGTGGAGAAAAGGTAAGGAGAGGGATTGATTGGAATGGAAAGGACATGGGCTAGATCCAATGAGCCCCCATGCACTCACATGCACACGGAGAAGTCTGGATTTTGGAGAGGTCGGTGTAGGCTACACACAAGGGGGAATCTACACTCGTTGGCCGGTATAAAAATTGGGCTGCTTGTAAATAAACATGCAAAATTTTAAATTTCTTTAACTACATGTGGCCCCATACTAGGGTGTATAGCACATGAAATGCATGCACGTGGAGAGAAAAGAGAAGAGAGAACTAAGGCAAGGGAATGTTGGAAAATGCCCAAGGTGCTTACCTCTACTTTTCTTTTCGTTTGGCTAATGTGGGATGTATGACCTAAGGTGGTTAAAATCTATGCTATCCATCACACAAGTCACATCTTGTTTGGCCTTGAACAAAAGAAAAAAGGCTATTTCAGCTCTTAGATAGATCACTCTATATATTTAACCTTGAACCCTTTAAATTTATGTGATATGGCCTGAATAAGTCTTGGAACACAATAGCAAGTCTCAGGTTCGAGTGCTAAGGAGACACGCTAATCCCACTGGTGGGTGCGTGCATCCTGTGACTAACCAAGTGGGTGCATTGCCCAGCTAATAGGGTGGGTGCATTACATGACTAACTTATAAAAAGTGTCTTGGAACATAATAATTTTTTTGATTTCATCATAATGAGGCACATCATATGAATTCATTGGATGGCATATAAACATCGCACACAATAAGCCCTACATAAAATTAATAGTGGACAATTCGTTCCCAACTATTTTCTATTGTTCAAACCAACTTGAGTTTTAGATGGTCCTGATTTTTTAGCTCGATGGGTAGCAAACCCAATGGATGGAGTGAACCTCATGAAGTTCACTCACCTTGCTTTCTGTTTGGGAAAGTAACCCAAGTAGGTACCTTGCTAGGAGTTACAAGTATGGTTGATAAAAGCTGACTTTGATGAGAGAGAAATTGAACTTATTAGCTTCCTTCTTTTTTGGAAAATATAAGCAGTTAAGTGGCATCTATGAACGAAACCTTCACTACATCTGGTATATCATGCAAGTTTTCACATTTCTAAAATACCCATAAATTAAAAATGCCTGTTCATGTCTCTCAAATGTACAAAACTATCCAACTTTATAAAATAACTTGGCAAAAGTATCCAATAAAGTATAATATAGATTAAAAATCCCTACTAAATTTGTTTGTTTATTTCTCCATTGTAAGTTTCTGTAAATAAGTAAATGATTAATGAAAAAGTTGATCATGATGGGTTGCTTTCTTAACACTAAAATCAAAGGGGGGTGCTGATTTCATGTGGGGCCCATTGTGATATATGTGGCTTATCCATAATGTTCATTTGTTTTGCGGGCTGATTTTAGAGGATGGACTGAAAAATGAGGCAGATCCAAAACTCAAGTAGACAACGCTGCAATAAATAGTGGGAATTGGACGCCTACGGTTAAAAACTTTTTCAAGCCCCAGAAGTTTTGGATCAAGCCAATATTTGTGTTTTTCCCTTGTTCGTGTCCATGTGATCTTATGAAGAGGCTAGATGACAAATAAGCAATTTTGTGGACCTTAGGAAGGAGAAACTTTTTAGTGTTGATGCTTTAAGGCCACAAATTCTCGTTGTGTTGGCCACTTGAGATTTGGATCTGCCTGATTTTTGGGTTCATGTCTTGAATTGTTTTGGTAATATAGATGAATTGCTTGGATATAATGAGACCAAATTTTAATTGAGAATATTTTAATTTTCTACTATTTATATCCCATTTACACAAGAAATGAAAAATCAAACATCCCTAACTTTATTGCTCTCTTAACTTAAAACTAAGGGCCTGTTTGGGCAACAGTAATAGATGAGATTATGATGCAGGATGACTTAATTATGATGCATGTTTATGAACACAATTATTCAGCGAAAATAAAAGACAATAAAAATATAAAATTCTAGCATAAATCATTATAACTAAGAAAATCATAAGGGAAACATGTAATGGAGCGGGCCATCATCACAACCATGAAGCATGGAATTCAATTATCGCTTAGGTTAGATCCGGTGATGGATAAGACCTCTCAATTTTACATGGTTATACCCAAACGATCAATGAAGATCACTAGTCCGAAAAATCAGGAAGTTTCTCAGATTAGGGATTTAAGAATTTGGAGGTTTAGGGTTTAGATTGATTCTTAAGGTTTAATCGAGGAAGGATGAGCAAAACTAGAAAATAGAAAGAAGAAAATAATTACCTTGAAGAATTTGAAGGGGCAGAAGAAGAAGTTAGAAGAAGAAGATTAAGGAAAGAGAAGAAGCACCATGCGAGAGAGAGAGAGTAGAGAGAGGCCACCAAAGAGGTTTGTTTTTTCATTAATAATCAACTAATTCATTTTTAAGGCTTAGCCCATTTAAATAAGCAATAAGAAAACTTAAAAGTACCAAAATACTCCTAAAATTTAAGTAAAAAATAAATAAAAAAACAGTTCATACGTCGGTCGAGCGCCTCGACTAGGACAAAAAACGTCCAACAATAAAATTTTAAAAATTCAGAATTTCGGGCGCCCGGTGACAAATTTAGTCGGGCGCCCGACTACCTTCAAAAAGGTATTCTTCCATTCCTTCAGTCAGGTCTTCTTCCATCCTACACACGTGTCTTCTATGTGCCAGATCACATGCGTAGGGTCTTCAATACTCCCCAATCATCGCCTAACCACAAGGAAGGTGTTTGTGGTGGGCGCTTTCTTCGATGGTAAACTTGAAATGATCTTGTGTCCGCATAAAATTAGGTGGTATAGAATTGCATTTGGTCCTGTGCCAATTCTATTCTTTATTTAATAACAAAAGAAGATTTGAATTAATCCTAGAATCACGTATTCCATTTCTAATAGTGGATTTGGCTGGATTTTGGGTGGATTTCAAATCCACCATAGTTGTGGCCTCACATTGATGTGTGTATTTTATCAACGCCGTCCACTGACACATGCCTTTTACAATAGTCATTTAAGCGGCATATGAGCATGGCAATCAAAAATCAATTATAAAATGTGGTCTATTGATTGTAATCCCATGGTCCATCAAACGTGGAATTCACATGAGCAAATAAATGAGTAATAAATGCTAACCTCATGGTATCTTTGGACAGTAATAAATGAGTGATAAATGCTATAATCCAATCTGATACCATTCCATCTACCACTGTTCAAACAGGCCTTAAGGGCGTGTTTGGTGCACGGGAGTAAGGGGGATTAAGTTGGATGGTATTTGCAAAATTGCAATTAATGCATGCGTCAGTGGATTGTCCCCTAGCCCATGGGATTAACCACGGAACAAAAGTGGCATTTGCAAATCAACCTATGGGATTAACCACGGAACAAAAGTGGCATTTGCAAATCAACCCATGGGATTAACCACGGAACAAAAGTGGCATTTGCAAATCAACCGTATTTGGAAACCGTTTGCATGGTGTAGCACCGTGATGTGTGTTGACTTCACCAAGTTTTGTGGGCCACACCATGATGCATGTGTTATATCCACACCGTCCATCTATTTTATAATATCGTTTTAGGTCATGATATAAAAAATCAAGTAGATCTGAATCTCAAGTGGATCACACCATAGAAATCAGTGCAGCTTGAACGTCTACCATTGAAAACATTTTAAGGGCCACAAAAGTTTTGGATCATTTTGATATTTGTTTTCTATGTTCATCAAAGTCTCTGTGACCTTATGAATAGATTGGATGACAAACAAAAATCATGGTGGGCCCTAGGAAGGTTTCAACGGTAGAAATTAATATATCCACTGCTTTTTATAGTGTGGTTTATTTAACCTTTTGATATGCCTCCGTTTTTGGATCATGCTCTAAAATGATCTCGCTAAATGGTTGGACGGTGTTGATATATCACAGACATCATGGTGGGTCCAACCATGATAAAATGCGTATGGCTGAAATCCAAGAGGGATTGCGAAATCCATTCACCGGTACTTGCACAGGATATTCGAGGCTTAAATCCCGGATGTAGGTTGCCTCCACCAAACAATCCTTGGAAAATTAAAATGGGACTGAGGGTGTCAGGATCCTCTGTAATCCCATTTACCCCGGTGCACCAAACACGCCCTAATAGTGGTCATAAATTGTCCATTGTTGTATTATTTATGGTATGGAAATAAAGTTTATTTCTTTATAAAGGTGTAAACTAAAAAGAAATGGATGAATAAAGATATGTGCACGTGCACCACACACAAGTGATACCAAGCAGTTATCATTACACAATCGCCCGCGTATCTATCAACTGCCGTTTGTCATCGTTAAAAAAAAGCTTCTTAAAACTCTGAAAGTACACTCGCGTGGAAACAAAGAACGCAAGCACTGGAGCGGCTCATCATCTCATCCTCACTGCTGACCAAGCGACTACGTGTCACGTGATGATGAGAGTAAAATTTTTCGAGTCTGCGAAGAAGACTACTCGATGGCCGAGATTTCTCAGACATATCTAGACGTGCGAGTCGAGCGAGTGCACTCGCTAGCGCCAGTTTCCAATGCACGCGAAGCCAAGCGTACGGAGCACTGGTATTTGAGACAGATACGAACGTTCTCTACTTTCATTTCGCGCGTGCTCTCTCACTCTGCAATCTGCATCTTCTTTTTCCTCTTCTCGTGATTAGGGTTAGGGTTTTGGAGGAGGATTTTCAATGAAATGGGGATGAGCGGAGGAGAATCGTACGTTCTGATGAAAGATGCAGGAGAGTACGTGAATAAGGCTGTGAAGGTGAATCTCTGTGGTGCAGTTGTCGAGTTCGGGTTCCCACGCAAGAGCAAAGGATCTGGTATTTCTTTTTCCAAAAAATCCATTGCCTTTTTTTTTTTTTTTTTTTTCAGAATTCTAATCTTCTTTGTGATTTTCATCTGCATGTTATGGGATTAATCTCATATCTCCCTCGACGCCATTTTTTTAATTAAAATTTATTTATTGTAATTTAGGAACCAGTCCAAGAAAGGAAAAAAAAGAAAAAGAAAAAAGAAAAAAAGAAGGCTCCTTCCTCGAAAGAAAATCCTCGTTTGGGACAATCTAGCCACGGGTCTCTTTACCTTTCCAATCCAGTTTCCTTCATCTCCTTGAATCCAATGAGGAAACACAAAGTGGGTCAAACAATAGTCGTTATGGTTGGATTGAAGCGTATTGGCGTTGTCCGTTAGTTGGAGAAGGCAACAAATGGAAGCAACCGAATCAAACTTTTCTCTAAGTCATTTTTCCTTGGATCCTCTATGGGTCGTTTGGATGGGAGTAAACGGGAGGAATTGGGAGCAAACGGAGGTAAATGGCCTCTGAGGTGCTTTTGAATGAGAGTAAATGCATGAGAATGAAATGATTTGGGAGTAAATAGGCCAGTAAATGAAATCCTCTCAAGAGATTTGGAAGTAAATGGGGGTGAAATGCCTTTTTGGGTTTCCTTGGAGAGTCACACGAGTAAACAAAGGTGTCGCCATGCACATGTTCGCCATACATGTGGCACATTGATGATACTCCAAAACAATCCTATTATAAGCTGCATCACTAAAATTGCACCAATACAATGATCCAAGCTGTCCAAAGGTTGGCCATCTTAATGGACCGTTTAAAAACGTTGGTAAGTTGCTTGTTTGTGATCCTTATGTTTGTGGCCCGCCCAAGGCTCGAAGTTTCCTCATTTCTGCTTAAGTATATAGTTCAATGGGCTTATTACAATCATTATGTCAAATATCATATATGCACACTGATTTGGGATATCACATATGTTCCTGTGAATATATTGAAAAATTACAATGCATTCCAATTCCTCCCATTTATTCCCATTCAAACATAATATTTGGATTTCAAATGCATTTCATTCACTCCTATCCAAACACAACTGAGTAAGTCATTTGCTCCCAATTCATTTTCCTCCAATTCTGTTTCCCATTTACCTCCATTACAAGCTCCCAAAAGAGCCCTATAGGAAAGTAAATAAAGAATATTTTAAATAATAATAATTGAAATAATATTCGTATTATTCTATTAAAGATTAAATATATACGTAGGAGGGATGGGAGAGCAAGCTGTTGTTGGGGTAAAGGCAATCACATATGAGCCAAAGGCATTGCCATAGAAATCTACACTTCCTCTTTCCAAGGAAGGAACTCTGGTTCTTTACCTCCAGTGCATCGGTATAGTATATGTTGGCCAATATAATTGGTGTGCGTTTGTTTCTTAACCATACATGGGATTGAAAGCTTGTAATGGTACCTCGCAGCATTATATTGAAGAGGATAATTGTGTGAGATCTGTAATGTTGATCAGCTGGGCTGACTGTAACATGTAATGTCACGGCCCTGTGTATAATCTTGAAGGGGTTCTTTGCTTCTGGGAAATAGATTCCTGATGAAAGAGATTGTCTATGATATTTGGGAACAAGGAAAGCCATTCTCAGAGATCCAGTTTTTGTGTTTGGAGAGGAGAGGAGAGGTGCACTTATCCTTTAAAAAAAATCTGACTATTGGATGGGAATCCCTTCCCCCAAAATTTGCGACCCATCTCAAAGATGGGAATTATAAAAGAGGCAATGGCTTTCCCATCTTTTCCCAATACCCAAACACAAATTTAGCCCTTACCAATGGAATCCATTTCCGAGCTAAACAAGGAGAATGCTTGTCACTTCTAGAATGCTAGCTTTTGTAGTAAAAGTTAAGATTCCTGTATTCCAAAATGAGAGGCATGATTTTGCTAGATGGTAGCCAATAACTGAGCTCTTGTTGGTGGGCCCTGCTTGTTTCAGAGCTAAGGAAACCGGAACAACACTCAAAAGACCGCAAATCATCATCAAAGCCTTATCCCAACTAATTGGGGTTTGTTAACCCAAATCATGTTCTCCTATTCCACCCCAAGGACCGCAAATGCTATGTAAGGAAAAAAAAGTTATTCCCATGAACATAATTTGATGTAATGGACTGATTGAATCTAGATATTTTGGATCCAATTCAAAAGACTCAAAAAGCTTTGAATTGCAATAATCGAGTGAATGCACGGAAAGAAATAGAAATTAAGCAATATATGTTAGACATAGATAAACAACCATGATAATAGATCAATTCGAATGTATAAAAAAGCAACATTTCTCAAAATGTACAAAGTGAACTATGAAAACGTTGACATTGATACTTTGGATGCTTTCCTAATTAAATATACTTGCAAGTTGCAACTTTCATAAAAAGATAAAGTTGGTAACTTAAGACTACTTGACAATTCTAATTTCTAACTGTAATGCCAATGAAAAGCAACTCTAACTATGAAATTCAAAACTAAGTTTCTAATTGACCAAATGATTGATTCTTTCTAACCCTTTAGTAAACAATCTCCACCTACTAACTATGGTTAAATGAAATATACCCGACTATAATGGATCGATCCCAGCTGCGCATTGATGGGGCCGACATGATGACATGCAGGCGAAATCTCGTCGCAAGCATGTAAGCTACTGGTAACTTGGCCATAGTTACTTCACTTCTTGGCCGAATCATGCAATATGGGGCCCATTGGAAAGGTAACTCAATAGTCTATCTGAAGTACCAATTTCACCATGTTTTGATGTAGTTTGGTGTGGATACAAGCCATCTTCTTGGATGATGAAAATTAACTTGCCCTCTGCAAGTTGTGAAGTTCCAGGTCCTTTCCCGTCCTCAGTTTGTTATGGCTTCAATTTGGAAGACCCTTTGCTTGAAATGCATAGTATTTGTTGGTTTACTTCCTCTCCTTTGTTTGCCCTTGAGGATCTTCTTTATAATTTTGTTTCCTCCCCAAATTATGTGTTTATTACTTTCAAAATTTCACTTCTTAATCCCATGCTTTGCATTATAGAACTTTATTCTCTTACTTGCATGCTTTTTAGTCATTAAATTATTAACATCAATATTTTGTTTCTCATAATTTTTCAAGCAAATTGTCATCTCTAGGTAGATTTACAGAAATGGCTTTCAGTTGACAGGTTCTGTACAACATGGATAAATTGGCATTTGTTTGCATTAAAAAAATTAGCACTTACTTTGTTGCAGATTATTTCTGCACTGTGAAGATAGTTGACGCATCGTCTCAGGAGCATGGACTTTCTGTAAATATTTTCACTGAAGACATGGCAATGCTGCCACGAGTCAGGTCCTCCGGAGATATAATTACCCTGCATAATGTTCTGGTAGTTACTGATTCCAAAGCCTTCTATTGTCTCTTTTTGTACCTAACCGCCAAAATTCCTTTAGGTGCTGAGTTTTTATCTGTTACTTGTCCTCTTTAAACACTATTCAGAGACCTGCGACATTTTATCATTTTTCATTTCTTTTTTTCTTCTATGTAGTTTTCTCTAAGCTGATTTTTATGCCTACTTAACCAAAATCATTCACCCCCATATCTTTAAGGATTTTTGCCAACACTATAGCATCCATTTTGGGTCTGTCAAAGTTTGAATAATTGCACTAGGAAACCCCCCCCCCCCCCCCCAACAAAAAAAAAAAAAAAAAAAAAAAAAGAGTCATAAGACAAAATCAGGACAAGATTGTATGTCTTCTTCTTCTTCTTTTATGAAATTAGCGGTTTTAATAAAGCTCCCCCTTTTGTGTTGTTGTTCCTCTTGTCAGGCTTGTTTTTCTTTTTCGTTTTTGCGAGCTTCTAATAAATTTTCATTACCTCTCCAAAAAAATAAATAAAATAAAGCTCTTTATTCATCATGAGGTTGGCTGTGAATTTATTAATGAGAAGGAATTGTTCGTTGGAGTACGAATTATGCATGTTTCGACTTTTTTTCATTTCTCTTTTTTTTTTTGAAAGGCAACTGATTTTTATTACCAGGAATGAAAGCAAAACAAAACACTAAGAAAACCAAAGCGAGATCCCAAGATGGCAACTCCGCTACAGCCCCAAAAATTGTAGATTACATCCCTTGAGTTTCAAACTGAATACAACCCACTCTATGACTAACAGCCTCACTCTTTGGGAAATAGACCCTGCTGCCTTGCATGTGTTATTGAAGCACCTTCCATTCCTTTCCTCCCATACTGCCCACAAGATCGCCGATAGAGATAGTCTCCAAAGAATAGTTTTGTGACTGGTAAGCCTGACCCCATGCCAGGAGAGCAAACACTGATCGACAGATTCAGGGTGAACCCACTTCACTTGATAGCTTTCAAAGACATCAGCCCATATATCACTTAGCCACGGGCAATGCAGGAATAGATGACCAATCGATTCTTCATTTTGCATGCACAAGTAACAAACATTCGGGATCACCATGCCTTTTTTCCGAGGATTGTCCACTATCCGTGAGAACTCTTTTTCTAACCACGAGCCATCCAAAAGCTTGAAACTTTGGAGGAGCGGGATACGACCATGGGATCTGAGTACCCCAAACCTGACCATTGCTATTGTCACTACAAAGAGACGAAGAGAAGGATTTTACTGAGAAAGAGCTGGTCTTATCTAGATGCCAAACCATTTTATCCATTTCATTTTCCTCAGGTTCTACTACCTGGAGGCGTTCCAAGAGATTCACAAATGCTTCAGCCTCATTTTCCCGAAGAAACCGTCTGCAAGGAGGTTTCCAAACGATGGCTCCAACAATCTGAGAATACAATTAGCCACCACAATGCCCGGGTCCGGCACAGGATTATAAATTGACAGGAACTCCCCTTTCAGAATAGCTCCATTAACCCACGGATCTTCCCAAAATCTGATTCTCTCACCATTCCCAATGGCAAACCCCACTCCTAGCAAGAAATTCGCTTTCACCGAGCAAATTCCTTTCCATAAGGCGGAAGCCCTATAAAAATTCGAGTCCTTGGTTCCCTACCCCCCAGGGAGGAGCCGTATTTGCTCATGAGGACCCTCTTCCACAAAGCCCCATGTTCTTCTCCAAGCCACCAAAACCACTTCCCCAGGAACGCTATGATCATGGACTTGAGATTCCTAATACTTGCACCACCCTCATCGTACTCTTTACCCACCCAGGAATGCTATGCTACTACGATGGGCTGGTGGAGCATGATGGTTGATACACATGTGCTTGGAAAATTGTACACGTTTGATGGTTGTAAGAAATCCGAACTGCCAAAATGCTAGATGAATTGTGGATGAAGCATGACAAAAGAATTGCACTCACCTCTTGCACCCTTGGTGATGTTGGATGTGTCTAGTATTAAATGCTTTGCATTATCTGCACATGCTTATACTAATAGGTAGAGCCGTACATGCTTGTACTAATAGGTAGAGCTGTACATGCTTATACTTATAGGTAATGCCACTGCCAAAAACTGTGTATCCAATGTAATCAAAACTTCAATTATCACAAAATAATCTTATTCAAACAACGCAATCCACAAACAGACCTTGTAAAGTGAACCTTTGTATAATCATTTGACTTTTTGCTTGTTGACAAGGGCTTCTAATGATGACTCCTTAGAAGTGCACTGGTAGGCCGGATTAGGTGAGACCCCACCCCAGATCCACCGACGTGGGTGGGACGCCTGATTGTGGGGCACACGGTGATGTATGTGCCTTAAATACACACCATCCAACCATTTTGAAATCTCATTTTAGGGCATGATCCAAAAAATGAAGCTGATTCAAATATTTGGTGGACCACACCATAGGAAATAGTCATGATTGAATCCCCACCATTAAAAACTTCATGGATTCCACTGGCATGTTTATTTGCCATCCAACCTATTGATAAGGTCACAAACACCTATATGAGAGACCACACAAATATCATCTTGATCCAAAGCTTTCGTGGCCCACAAGAAGTTTTTAATGGTCAATCACCATCGTTTTCTGTACTATGGTCCATATGGGATTTGGAACTGCTTCATTTTTTGGATCATGCCCTAAAATGAGCTTTCAATACGGATGGACGACGTGGATGTAGTCACACACATCACAACGGGCCCCACAGTCAGGGGTCCCACCCACCTAGAGCCGGGCAACAATTCGAGCCAGGCCGAGTTAGCCCTAGTTTGGGTTTGGCTCATTTTTGTGCCACCCCAGTTTGTGGATTGGACCGGTTTCGGGCCCACTCATGTGGCCCGAATTGGGTTTGCTCCAGAAAAATTTGGTTCGGGCCGGGATCGATTTGGTAAAAAATTTCGAATCGGGTTGGGTCGAGTTCGAACAGATGGTGGCTCTTTTTTTCGTTGTTTGTTTAAATAGAAAAGAATTAAAAAAAGTTAGAAATAACGCACAAAAAAAAAATACAAAAGTATCTTACTATGTAATGTTTAACATCCTCCACAGGAGGAGTGCAACTTCAAAATAGACATGAGAGAGAGAGAGAGAGAGAGAGAGAGAGAGAGAGAGAGAGAGAGAGAGAGAGAGAGAGATTTGCGGTGCGGTGGGAGAGGGAGAGGAGAGAGGAGAGAGAAACGATGTTGTTTCGGTTTTTTTAATACCTAGTATCCTATGGGCTGAACTAGGCCGGGCCGATTCAAACCAGGCCGAGCCAAGCTTTGGGCCGGGCCGGCGCTGCGCGAGATTGGGTTCGGCCTGTTTATTAAACGGGCTGTGTTAGGGTGGTTCATCGCCGACTTAAACTCCACTTCAAACTGGGCCAAATCGGGATTTTTTGATACGGGTCGGGCTGAACTTCCGAGCCGGCCCGGTTTACGTCCAGCTCTACACCTACCTTGGTGGATCTGGGGTCTCACCTAATTTGCTCCTGGTAGGGCCTGGATATAACTTCCATAGTTGGTTCTATGCATGTAGTGTGTTTGAATCAGTGTTTGTAGTATCGGTCTCGCATTACGTTTCGCACCCTTGGGATATAGATACATATTGCGTATCGCTAGGGATATATCGGTTGTATTGCGTAATGTATCGCACTTTGTGGGAAACATGGGGAAACATTGGAAATTGATTGAATTTTTCAATGAAACTTCAGGGATTGTTAAAATGGACCTTAATACACATTTAAATCATAATATGTAAAAAAAAAAAAGTCCACATAATGGAGTTCCTTTGTAAAAGGATCCTAATGCGCTGTCTGACTGAACTAATGCAACTATTGTTTAAATTGATTTCATAAAATATGTAAATTTAAGAAGACATTAATGAAAACACAACCAATTCATTGACAAAGTAAAACAAGCAAGATAGTTGAGAAACATACCTATGGATGATGCAACTGATTGGGTATCCTCTAAATGCAATTTTGACTATCATAGTTCAATGCAATGCAAGTTACCTTATATAGCTTAGATCTATATGGGGACTCAACAAAACCTAGAAAACGGCTAATTAGACTCAACAAAATATGACCCCTTCGCAGAGTTGGTACGCGGGTCGAGCACTAGAAGAAAACCGAATAAAAAATCATTTTTTTTAAAGAAATGGGGGACTTGTGCGGTTGGACAATACGTGGATGATATCGTCCAGGTATCATCGATATTTTGCTATATCGGCCGATATTTTGCCGATATCTTGTTGATATCTCAGCCGATATCGATATATTGCACGATATTATTGATATCGGCCGATAATATCGTCGATACGCAAGAACCGTTGGAATTTTTTTGTCTCCAGGGGGGTTTCATATCGCCGATCAGCAATATCGATACTATCGGTCGATAGTATCGATATTGCAATCATTGGTCTGAATTAGGAAATGCAATGAGCTTGTTCACTTGTTGTTTCTTTTCCTATATTGTTTCTTTACTGCATTACCATTTTCACCCTTAAATTCTGAATTTCTATCATATGGCTTCAAGTAGTGCATGGTGGAATCTCAAAAAGATTAGAGACATGACTTGTGCAGATGAAAGATCACAAAGGGGATGTGCAAGCTCTTTTCAGCAAGAAGTGTTCTTCTTTTGCTCTATTTGAAGGGAAATCTTGTACGGGCTTCAATCCATATCAGATTTATTCAAATTTTCACATTACTGATCAAGATGAGGTTGCAATAACACAAATGAGAACGTGGTTGGCTCATCATAAATTTGATGTAGGTACGCCCTTGTGCAAGCACTAATTTATAGTGACTTAAGCTAATTATATTGGAATTTTGGACCAATGTCTAATGTTCGTTGGAATGATTGCTTAGACCTATGTCATGGTAGGTGGAAGCTATGTATAATGGTGATGAAATTCGGGGGGGGGGGGGGGGGGGGGGGGTTTCATGAGTTGAAATCTACTTCGCATTGGGCAAATTGGGAGCTCTTTGTCAATTATCAAAGGTTGTCACCATGTTGGCATACTTATGCATTAAACAAATTTCTTTCTTCTTGACTTTGGGAAAGTGCCTTTCTTGTGCGGCTAATCATTTTCTGTAAGAGGCACAAAAAAAAAAAAAATCCCATACCAGAAAAGGAATGGGCTCACACCTTGTTGATTCATAAGTGATGTTGCTAATGCAGGACATTCAACATGGAGGGAACTCATTTCATAACAATTTTGTGATGTTTCTCCCCTTGCTGTAATCACATGGATTGTCAAGGAATGTAAGGATGCGTTTAGATTTATGCCACTAAGGTGCTTGAGTATCTTTTACTCATCATATCTTTTAATTTAGGATCTCTTGAATTGTAAGTTGGGATAGTTTGATGCTCCTTTCAAAAAAAAACTTTGATGCACACTTCCTTTTAGGAACTGACTACTGAGTTGTACACTTTTAACGTCCGATTATCCTGACAATGATGGGGAATTCTTAGAAGTTGATCTATGCAAACAATTCTTTTGAGAATAAATCTCTCGGAGGTGTCCCACATCTTGTTTACAGTATGAAAATCCTCCAGTCCCGTGCTAGCAGAAGGCTCCAAAGAAATTTGGGTTTCCAACATTCTTTCTTGATGGATAACACGAAATTTATTAAACAGAGAGAAAAATACACAGATAAAACCAGGGGCTAAACTAACACACTGCAGAGAAAGAAGAACAAAAAAGAAGTCAACAAGAAGAAAATTGCATCTGAAAAACAACAGGCCCTTGGAGAAAGGAAATCTCTTGTCTTCTATCCATTATAAGAAGTCTCTCATCAGTCCCTCCCAATTTAGCTAAATCATCTACTTTATCATTTGCTTCCCTATTAACATGCAAAAAGATCACTTCACGATTCCTACACCCCCCACGACTAGGAATGCGACCTGGCCCACGCAATGGTGTTTTAGTGGAGTTGCCGCTAACAAAGATCAGGAAGAAATTACAGCTATCTGCCATGATTTGAATCTGTTAGTGTGCACGTGCACCAACCCCCCCCCGGAACAACCGTCGAAATTAATCTTATACCACCCAACCGGTGGGAATTTCCACTTACACAAACAATCCCCATCCAAAAATTACCTGAGATGATATTTCCTTCGGCCATGAGATGAGTGTTACACTAGCGTGAAGGGAATCCACCTATCATAAAATGTGTTGAAAAAGATTCAATAGAAATTCTTTAATAGATCTAATGTATATTTCAAAAAATTCCTCTTGAAATTGTAGCCCATTCTTCCATGGTGGAAAGAACACTCATGTGCCATTTTGACTCTGGCTTCGAGAGTCCTATGTTGTACTCTAGTAGCCCATTCTCCATGGTAGAAAGAGCGCTCGTATGCATTTTGAATACGGCTTCGAGAGTCCTATGTCATACTTTAGAGTGACCTCTTTGTTTGTTATCTTATGAGTTGCTTCAGCTTCACATGGTAAGAGGATGCTAAAAAATTGTCCTGGCTTTAAGGAGGTCATGAATGGACCAGCTAACTTAGTACTCAGTTGCAGAAACAGAGTCACCATTTTGTTAATATTGCATGCAACTGTTTCTACTTTCTTAGATGTGTTACTTGCATGTTCTTAGCTTTTTCTATTGGCTGAACAAGTGCTCGACTCAGCCACACCAAGTTGACTCCTTTTTCCCATCTCCTTCAATCCAAGTCCTATGTACTATTCTTTTTCCTTTTTTTTCCCTGTTAAATCTTTGAAGTTATATTTCACTTTCACAAAAAAAAAAGTGCTTCTTTGTAGGTATGAATGAATACTCACTGCAACTGAGAGATATCAAGGCGGGACAGTATTTTGATCTTGTGTGCAAGGTAATTCAAATATAATCTTCTTGTTTTCTTCACTGCGGTATACATGTTTTACTTCGAACTCTTGTCCATGTTAACAGAATAAAAAGACTAACTTTGTTTTTGTTTCGATGACAAGATTCTTCATATTTCTGTAGTTGTGGATGATGTGTTGATTCTCTATGTGTGGGATGGAACTGATGCTCCTCCAACAGAGATTGAAATGAAGTAAGCATTTATAAATTTGGTGTTTCTTTTATTAGTTCATAATATTCTTATCATTTATACCTTTCAAAAAATATTCTTATCATTTATTGTTTCTAGCTGTTGTTCTCTAAATGACATCACATATGAGGTCTGCATGAAAATAAACAATGGTGGGACCTACTTGCTTTGCTAGCACACTCATCTGAAAGGGAAGATCAGCGCACATTAATATAGTTCTCTGTAATATTTAGAGTTGTAACTAAGAATTATACTAAACTTTGGTGTTTTGCTTCTCAATGTTGACGTATCTTTGCCATTTCTCTTGTACATCTGTACCAAATTTCTTAGGGACACTGCTGAAGTTGTATTACCTGATGCCAATATGGATTTGAACCGATCTCAAATCAACTAGTCAAGTCAGTGATTGATTGGACTCGGTTCAATTTTTGGTTTGTTTTAGGAAAATTTCTGTTAGTCTTTATGCTCCTACGAGTTTCCCTAGTTCTTGATTGAGTTTTGGATGGAGTTTTCAAGTTTTTTGGCTGAGCCAATGAAAACTGAGCTGTAGTGAAAACTCAAGTTGACTTGGTAGTGAAATTTAGAGACAATGGAATTGATTCAAGAATTTCTTATATCTTGTGCTAATTCATTATGAACAAGTGAATATATTTACTTTTTGGCATGGGTTTAACTGAATGCAGTTTCTGCTCTCTCTCTCTCTCTCTCTCTCTCTCTCTCTCCAAATAGAACTTTAGTCAGCATTTATTTAACACCAGAATCTTGTTGATATCCGTGTTAAAAGGAAAGAAATATTGATACTATTTCATAAATGACAGCCTAGATGAAGCGAGGAATCCTCTGCCTTTACAATTGGAACGATCATCTCTCTCAAGAGATGTTTTATGCACGTTTCCATGTGTCGGAACAGTCTTGAGGTTCACTGTTGGCAAATTCTTTGAAGATCTTGGCCTGCAGTTGCAAGGTAGAGGCCAATGGGTGAAATTTCGTAACATAACATGTCGATTGCAATCAGGTCTGTGGAAAGGTGTGTTACTACCTTCTAGCAAAATCCGCCTTTTGTCTGATGAGGACAGTGCTGTAAAACATTGTGAGAGGTAATTGCTCTTCTATTTATTAAATTGGAAGATAGCATTCTCTTGTAAGAATATCTGCCAGAATCTAATTCCATTGCATGTACTTTCATGAACTAGGTGCTACAAGGAACGTGTATCAACTGGTGTGGATCACTTGCCTCGGCAATCAAACATTACAGGTATTGTGTTCTACCAACATTAGAAAGTTTGTCCTCCCTCCCAGTGGAAGACAATCCTTTTCTGGTTTTTCATGATCAGTTTTTATGATTTCAGTAACCTGCATATTTTTGCGTTAACATGGTCAGATTTGGTTGTAAGCAATAAAGAGGATTCTTTTTCTATGTTACCATGCATTAAATGATTTAATTTTTGTGCAGTATGGATGCTTGTGGTACCAAAACAAATAATTATGCAATTCTTTTCTATTCTCTCTCCATAACAAAATATTGAAAAGTGAAGTCATCCCAATATACTAAAATATTTACCCTCACCAAATGCACCTAAAGTGAGGAGCCTTTTCGTTCGAGTTAAGGCTTAATGACTTCTAGTGCTTCCATGCGTAATGACCATTTCTCGGCAATTGTGCAACTTGAAGTTGGTTCAAGCAAGAATTAGTCTAGTTGATTGAGAAGAGAGTTCAGAGATACGCAAGATAAATAATGTCACCAACATTGGTCAGGGTGCTCAACTGGAGCAAGGTTTTGTGCTAGCTGTATGGAAATTTCTATACTTCAAATTGTATGACCTGAACCTTACCTCGAAAGAAACCGCGACTTCAGTTTTTGCAATTAGTGAATCATGGAATTTGGGCAAGGGATGATTTCATGTCTGGCTCTCATACGGATTTGAGATCATATCTTGGACTTCGAGTTCAAAGGAAAGAGACATGAGATAATGCTTGGCTTAGAGTATGTCTGTGACACTCGGGTGTTCAGTATGTGCAAGTGGGGCCCAATGGTTCAGTGATCCAGACCGTTGATATTGTGGGCGTCATTGTGGATCGCCATGCATCAAGACTCTTGGATGGGAATGTCTAACCTTTCAATCGGTGGCCAACAAATAGACTATCAAAAAAGAAAATACAACACTAGTCCAGAAGAAGACCAAACACTTGATGGTTAGGAATCTAGGGATTTTTAGTGTATGGGTCATCCATAGTGAGGCTTGCCATATTGATGGTTTGGTACACTGAACCATGGGTCCACTTGTATTGACTTGAGTGTATTGTACAAACTCTTGGCCTGAGTATTGCACAGTACCTCATGGCCGATTTGATGGGCTTTCTCCATTCTGTACTTCCAAAATCAAACTCCATTTTCTATTTAAAGTGGGTATCATTTAAATTGCACACAATTGCAATTTGTGCCCTATTTCAAAAGGTGCTTTACATCCTTTTAAGCATTATGTTGAATTTTATAGCCAAATTCCTTTTTAGCATGCTATTCACGAAATTCTTAATGAGGACACAAGATCATTTCAAGTTTACCAACGAAGAAAGCGCCCACCACTAACACCTTCCTTGTGGCTAGGCGATGATTGAGGAGCATTGAAGACCCTACGCACGTGATTTGGCACATAGAAGACACATGTGCAGGATGGAAGAAGACCCGACTGAAAGAATAGAAAATTGCATTTCTGGAGGTGATCGGGCACCCGGCCAAATTTGTCATTGGGCGTCCGAAATTCAGCAATTTTTCAGTTTTTCTTGCTGGATAGTTTGTCTTAAATTGGTCACCGGGCGCCCGGCCAACCTACGAACTGTTTTTTTTAGTTGTTTTTTTAGAGATGTTTTAGGGGTATTTTGGTACTTTTATGTTTTCTTCTTGCTTATTTAAGTGGGTTAAGCCCTGATAACGTGATTAGTTGATTGTTAATGAAAAAGCAAACCTCTTTGGTGGCTTCTCTCTTCTCTCTCTCGTATGGTGCTTTCTCTTTCCTTGATCTTCTTCTTCTAATTTCTTCTTGTGCCCCTCCAAATTCTTCAAGGTAACTATCTTCTTCGTTCTATTTTCTAGTTTTGCTAACCCTTCATCGATCAAACCTTGAGAATCGATCTAAACCCTAAACCCCCAAATTCTCAAATCCCTAATCCGAGAAACTTCCTGATTCTTCGAACTAGTGATCTTCATTGATCGATTGGGTATGACCATGCAAGATTGGGAGGTCTCATCCCTCGCCGGATCCAACCTAAGTAATAATTGAATTCCATACTCCATGGTTGTGATGATGGCCCGCATCATTGCATGTTTCCTTTATGATTTTCTCAGTTATGATGATTAATGCTAGAATTTTAGATTATTATTGCCTTTTATTTCCGTTGGATTATATGTGTTGATGAGCATACATCATAATTAGGGCGTCCTGCATCAAATTTGGTATCAGAGATTAGGCTTGCATGGTTTTGTCTAGATCGAGTATCAAATTAGGGTCTTGATTTTTAGGTCTATTTTAGTAAAGTTCCAGATTTAGAAAGTTTTCAATTTTAGAAACTTTCCAATTTTAGAAAGTTTCCTAATTTGGAAAATTTTCAGATTTGAGTTGTTTCCTGTTTTAACTTAATTGTGTCAGGTTATATTAGTTTTGCATTCATCGCATTCATCTTGAAAGTCATAACACCTAGTAGTCTAGTTGGGTAGAGCTTGGTTCAAGTCTCCATTGTATGCCCACGAGAAGAGGTGGAGGTTTCGGACTTCAACCTACCATGAATAACGAGCAGTTATCTGAGCAACTTGCTCAATTGATACAAAAGATAACCGCCTTAGAAGAAGGTCAAAAGCGTGAGTTTGCCCGCCTTGAGAACCAAATCACCACTACCATGACTAAGGTCGAGCAACTAGAGGCATCCCAAAGGGAAAACGCCGCTGTAGGGGATGATGCTCACTCCCAAGCGGGAGGAATCATTGAAGAGCGTGCTGCCACACGTGGAGGTAATGAGGATAGAGATCGTGGTAATGGTCGTGGTGTTGTGCGAGAGGCACGAGCCACATGTGATCATCAAGACCGCTATGATCCAGATGACCGTGCGATGAAGAGTGTGAGAGTTGAGGCCCCGAGTTTTGATGGGCACTTGGATCCCAAGGCATTCCTTGACTGGGTTGCTAACATGGACCACTACTTTGAGTGGTATGACATGTCAGAAAACCGTCAAATGCGGTTTGTTAAGATGAAGCTTGTGGGCCAAGCCAAACTATTTTGGACTAGCACCGAGCGTAAGATAGAAAGAGTTGGTAGAGCATCTATCACACATTGGTATGAGATGAAAGAGAAGTTGAAGGAGAAGTACCTTCCTTTGTTATACCGTCAGAAGCTCCTTGACCAATGGCAATCTTTACGCCAAGGGTCAATGTCTGCTGCTGACTACATCGCTAAATTTGAAGAATATATGATGCGATGTGATATTCAAGAAGACCCTCTAGTAACGTTCTCGCGTTTCAAGACGGGTCTTTGTACGAATCTTCAGCGCGAGCTTATGACTCGGCCCTTAACGGACTTGGATGAAGCATTTCAAGTCGTGCAGGAGTTAGCAATATCTGAAGGCTCCTGTCGTTCGTCGTTTTGAGTCCTGAGACTCCAGTGCTAGATCTAGTTCCCAGTTCCCAGGGGACTAGACCTAATATTGGTAGTCAACCTAGGGCACAGGCGATCATTTCGCCTAGGCCTAGGGAGGACAAGGGCAAATGGGTTCTTGGTGCCGGTCCTAGTAACATGAGCCAAGTGAGGTGCTATGAGTGTGGCAATTTTGGCCGCATGTCTAATCAGTGTTCTACTAAGAGCCGTGGAAAAGCCTTAGTTATAGGCGAGTCCCACGAAGGTGGAGATGACCAGGGTGATTATGAAGTTGAAGAGTATCACCCTGAAGGAGGACTTACTGATGAAGACGAATTGGATGGAGAAGCAACGCTTGCATTAGTCAGGCGTGTGCTAGCTCAGTCTATAAGTAGTGCTGACTGGCGTCGAAGCACTATCTTCTACACTATTGCCAAGTGTGGTGAAAAGAATTGTAAGGTGATAGTGGACAGTGGAAGTTGTCAGAATGTGATTTCCACTAACACCTTGGATCGCTTGAAATTGAAATCCACACCTCATCCTGACCCATATAAAGTCTCTTGGGTTGACAAGACATCTCTTCTTGTCACCCATCAATGTCTAGTCCCCATTGAGTTTGGGTCATACAAAGAGTCCCTGTGGTGTGATGTTTTACCTATGGATGTTGGACATGCTATCCTAGGTAGATCGTGACTATTCGATAATGATGTCACGATCTTTGGCCGTTCGAATGCCTGTACCTTCATGCATAACGGTAAAAAGATCAAACTTAACCCCATGCCACCTGAGAACACACTAGGGAAGAAGAAGGATGAGAAGGCGAGTGAGCCTAAGGAAGTGAGGAAATCCAAACCTAAGTCTCTTCATATAATTAATGTGAGAGAATTTGAGAAAGAGGCTAAGGAGGATTCCATGGTGTATGCCCTTGTGGCAAGAGAGACTACACCTGAGGTTCCATCAGAGTTACCTCATGAGGTAACATCGGTTTTAAAGGGATACAGTGATGTATTTCCTGAGGATTTACCGAACGAGTTACCACCTATGAGGGACATTCAGCATGCCATTGACCTCGTCCCAGGGTCGACTCTATCGAACCTTCCTCACTACAGGATGAACCCTGCAGAACATGCAGAGTTGAAGAGGCAAATTGATGAGCTTCTGCAAAAGGGTTTTATCCAAGAGAGTACGAGCCCGTGTGCCGTGCCAGCATTGTTGACACCAAAGAAAGACGGTACTTGGCGCATGTGTGTGGACAGTCGTGCCATAAACAAAATTACCGTCAAGTATAGGTTTCCTATACCTAGACTTGATGATATGCTTGACATGATGGTGAGGTCCACTATATTCTCCAAAATTGATCTCAAGAGTGGATATCACCAAATCCGCATACGCCTAGGAGATGAGTGGAAAACGGCGTTCAAAATCAAAGATGGGTTGTACGAATGGATGGTCATGCCCTTCGGCTTGACTAATGCGCCCAGTACTTTTATGCGGGTGATGACACAAGTCTTGAGGCCATTCATGGGAAAATTCCTAGTGGTGTACTTCGATGACATTCTTATTTACAGTACCACTAAGGAATCACACCTTGAACATCTGAAGCAGGTCTGTAGCGTACTTAGGAATGAAAAGTTGTACGCTAATCTTAAGGAATGTGCATTCATGTCTAGTCAAGTCGTGTTCTTAGGATTTATAGTGTCTTCAGAAGGAATGCGCGCAGACCCTGAAAAGGTTAGGGCCATAGTTGAGTGGCTTGAACCGAGGAGCATTCATGAGGTGCGAAGCTTTCACGGCTTAGCAACTTTTTATCGTCGGTTCATTAGGGGTTTTAGCACGATCATGGCTCCCATTACTGAATGCATGAAAAAGGGAGAGTTCGTGTGGTCTAAAGCCGCAGTCAAGGCTCTTAAGGAGATTAAGGGCAAAATGGTAGAAGCTCCTGTCATGCGTCTACCTGACTTTTCTAAAGTCTTTGAAGTAGCATGTGATGTGTCTAGGTGTTGGTATAGGTGGAGTGTTAAGTCAAGAAGGACACCCAGTAGCCTATTTCAGTGAGAAGCTGAATGAGGCTAAACAAAAGTACTCCACGTTCGACAAAGAATTTTATGCGGTAGTGCAATCCCTGAGACATTGGCGACACTATCTCCTACTGCAGGAATTCGTTTTGTTTTCTGACCATGAGGCTTTGGGATATTTACATTCTCAGAAGAAACTCAACTCAAAGCATGCTAAGTGGATAGCGTTTCTTCAGGAATATTCGTTTGTTCTGAAACACAAGGCCGGGGTTGAAAACAAACCAGTAGATGCTCTTAGTAGAAGAGTGGCGTTGCTCAACTCCTTGAGTGTAGAGGTCGTTGGATTTGAGCAACTGAAAGATGAATACCCTACATGTCCTGATTTTGGGGATACTTACGCGTCGCTCTCTAGTGACCAGCATACTATGAGTGAATATGTTCTTAAAGATGGCTTCCTTTTCAAGGGAGACAGACTTTGTATTCCTCGTATGTCCCTTCGTGAATTCCTCATCTGGGAACTTCATTCAGGAGGGATCGCTAGCCATTGTGGTCGTGATAAGATCATTGCCCTCGTGGAAGATCGTTTCTATTGGCTAAGTCTCAAGCGAGACGTAGCCAAAGTTTTAGGGCAGTGTCGTACATGTCATCTGGCAAAGCAAAGAAAGCAAAATACCGAGCTGTATACGCCATTGCCAGTGCCACATGCTCCGTGGCAGGACATTAGTATGGACTTCGTGCTTGGGCTTCCCAAGACCATCAAGAAGCACGATTCCGTTTTTGTCGTTGTGGACCGTTTTTCTAAAATGACGCATTTCCTCCCATGTTCGAAAACGTCGGATGCGTCTTATATTACTCGTAATTTTTTTGATGGTGTGGTGCTTCTCCATGGATTGCCTAAGACCATAGTGTCTGACCGTGATGTTAGATTTACCACTTATTTTTGGAACACTATGGCACATTGTGGGTACTCGTTTACAGTTTTCTACTGCCTACCACCCTCAAACAGATGGGCAAACAGAGGTAGTAAATCGAAGTCTTGGAAATCTTCTACGTTGTCTAGTGGGTGAACATGTTAAGACTTGGGACCTAATTTTACCAACTGCTGAATTTGCTTATAATAGGTCAGTAAATCGATCTACAGGGATGGAGTCCATTTGAAGTTGTTAGTGGGTATAAACCTAGAATGTCAATAGATCTCTTACCCATGTCAGTCACCCAAAGGTTTTCTGAATCAGCCGATGCATTTGCACGACATATCCATGAATTGCACATGCATATTAGACAGCGGGTAAATAAGAGTAATGATAATTATTAAATTTCAGCTGATTCTCATCGTAGACTGCAAGATTTTCAAGAAGGAGACTATATAATGGTGAGGGTAAGGCCAGAGCGGTTCCCACAGGGTTCTGCTAAGAAATTACAAGCGCGTAGTGCTGGACCATTCAAGATATTGCAGAAAATTGGGTCCAACGCGTATCGGATCGACCTTCCATCTGAAATGGGCGTTAACCCGACTTTTACTGTAGAAGATCTAGTCCGTTCCCCTGACCCTACCATTGACCCATCATCTCATTCATGGCCCTTTTCTAATTTTGCTTCACAACCCCTCCCACCCCTTCCTCCACCTATTGTCCATAAAGAAGAAATTGAAGAAATCTTGGATGAGGAGATAGTATCTACGAGAGACGGAGGTTTCCAAAGATACCTTGTCAAGTGGAGGCATAAACCACCGTCTGAATCTACGTGGTTGACTGAAGCGGAATTGCAGTGTGTTGATCCAGACTTACTAGAGTGCCACAAGAGTTTTAACTCGTTGGAGTCGAGTTTTTCTCACCCGAGGGGAGTTGATGAGGACACAAGATCATTTCAAGTTTACCAACGAAGAAAGCGCTCACCACTAATACCTTCCTTGTGGCTAGGCGATGATTGAGGAGCATTGAAGACCCTACGCACGTGATTTGGCACATAGAAGACACATGTGTAGGATGGAAGAAGACCTGACTGAAAGAATAGAAAATTGCATTTCTGGAGGTGATCGGGCGCCCAGCCAAATTTGTCATTGGGCGCCCGAAATTCAGCAATTTTTCAGTTTTTCTTGCTGGATAGTTTTTGTCTTAGCCAATGTACGAACTGTTTTTTTTTTTTTAGTTGTTTTTTAGAGATGTTTTAGGGGTATTTTGGTACTTTTATGTTTTCTTCTTGCTTATTTAAGTGGGCTAAGTCCTAATAACGTGATTAGTTGATTGTTAATGAAAAAGCAAACCTCTTTGGTGGCTTCTCTCTTCTCTCTCTCTCATGGTGCTTCTTCTCTTTCCTTGATCTTCTTCTTCTAATTTCTTCTTGTGTCCCCTCCAAATTCTTCAAGGTAACTATCTTCTTCGTTCTATTTTCTAGTTTTGCTAACCCTTCCTCGATCAAACCTTGAGAATCGATCTAAACCCTAAACCCCTAAATTCTCAAATCCTTAATCCGAGAAACTTCCTGATTCTTCAGACTAGTGATCAAATTGATCGATTGGGTATGACCATGCAAGATCGGGAGGTCTCATCCCTCGCCGGATCCAACCTAAGTAATAATTGAATTCCATACTCCATGGTTGTGATGATGGCTCGCTCCATTGCATGTTTCTTTTATGATTTTCTCAGTTATGATGATTAATGCTAGAATTTTAGATTATTATTGCCTTTTATTTCCGCTGGATTATATGTGTTCATGAGCATACATCATAATTAGGGCATCCTGCATCAATTCTCTACTTAAATTCTGTGTGATATTTTGTTGCCTGGGTATCTTCTGTATATTTTCATGATAAATATCCTAGGTTGCTAGACAAGAACTGTTATAAGCTTTGCACTTCTGTTGATTAATTTTTGTCCTGTAAAATTCAGAAACATTGTGCTGTCGATTTCTAACCAAGTTGCTGTATTTACCTTCGTCTTCTCTTTGCAGCGATGGGATATGGACATGTGCGATCCTCTTCATTAATGGAAGTTCTCACTTGTACAAAGGTTATTATTTGGGTCGGATCATCGTTTTTCCTTTTCATTTTTCAGTGGTAGTAATATAATGTTCTAACTCAGTAGGAGGCCATCAATCATAATTTAGTCATTTTGGGTCTCTTCATTTTTTAAAATTATTTATTCATTATTATTATTATTATTTTTTTAATACTCTTGATTGTTGTTATTGATTGTGGGCTTACAGGTAACACAGAAATTCAAGTGCGTCGTGCGCTTTGTGGCCATATATCCTTGGCGGCCTGAGGACTTCCGTTCTCCTGAGACAGGTCTCTATAGGATTAGATTCACACTTGAGGATCCTACTGCCAGAATCCGTGCTTACTTATATGGTGAAGATGGGGTAAGAAATTATTCTCCATCAATTTCAATTTTCTGCGAGTCAAGTATCAAGAATACAAGAACATTGTTGAGATATGTTTTTTTCCTGGTCAATATTTGTTTATTGGCCTAATCTCCTGGAGATGCACTTTGTTCATCCACATATTCCCCCCACTGCATCAAGTTTTATTTAGACAATGTTCTGCTAATATCTATATGTGTATGTTAGGGATTAAATTCCCCAAGTATCTGATAGAAGGCTATGATGGCAGCAGCAATGATATTGGAGTTCCGTAGCCTCATCACTTCATATGTTCCTTTTTCTAACTCTTATTGGATGGCCAGGATTCCTAGGTGCATCTCCACACCCTGATATGTTGATTTATAGATGACTGAGGTTTAAAACAGAATGACTCAAATGTTGCACGAGTTCAACTCTCAACAACTTCTGTAGCCACTTGACATTGGAGATTGATGATGATGACATTGGAGAACTTCTGTAGCCACATCACTTCTAAATCTTGTTTTGCATGGACAACTCTTATAGGATGGCTAGATTCCCTTTGCAATATCCATGCCCTGTTAAATTTTTTATTTGCAGACGACCGAGGCAAAACGGTCTCTACTAGAATGGCTCAAATGACTCAAAAGTTCCACCTGCATGCCCGAGGGCACATTACAGTGGAGATGACGACGGCGACAGAAGGGATGATATTAAGAACTCTGTAGCAAAATCACCTCGATGTGTCACCCCCTCGATAATACAATGACTCAAGTGTGTGTGTTTGCAACTCCTATTGGATGGCCAGATTTCCTATGCTGTCCCTGAACCCTGATAAATCTATTATTTGTAGATGACTGAGGTAAAATGATCTTTAATTGAATTACTCAATTGATGCACAAGTGGATGCTCAAATGCTTCCTATGTTCGGCTAGGAATGTCTCAGGGTCTCAGGAGATGTGTAGCCAAGAGCACTAAATGATTGAGACACAACGGCAGACGCACCATTTATATTTAGCCAAGAGCACTAAATGATTGAGACACAACGGCAGACACCATTTATCTTTCATTCTTTGTTTAAAGTCATTTAATGTAATGAACTTTGATTATCATTGGGTGCTGTCACCGAATTGTTTTGTTATCATATTGTCTTCGTGTTCAATATATTCTGACCGCCAATGGCCTTGCATAATGGGTCTCTTTGACTGTTACCCTCTTAGAACAGATAGTAGGGGAAGAACACTGAAGATATTTGAGTCATAATTTCAAGGTTCTTTTCCTTTGTCGATTTTAGTTATTTCTAATTTCATCTTTTGATCAATCACAGGAAGAGTTTTTCGGGGGTTATCCACCTACTGATGTATTGACAAACAAAATGAAGATATTGCTTGGGATACCAGAGAACTGTTGAAGTGGCTGGTGATAATGCATGCAGAAACCCACCTTGGGTGCAATTGTGCATAAAATCATATTACCTGGATGAAAAGGATCCTTGGACAACAAGGCGGTACCGGATCTTCGGCGCTAGGCTAGTTTGTTGACTTGCCTTCTGACGTTGGTTGCCCCGACTGTGTACCTTTTTGCAGTTGTGCCTGTTAATTTTGGTTAGTTATGTGGTGGTTGTAATTTGTAAATTTGCTGTATCAACCAACTTTTATACTCCTTTTGATGCTTTCAGTTTGTACACAAGTTGTGCAATGTACAGATTTGTATACAAGGTGTGGTATTGACTAAAGCTCAGTTTTTTTTTTTTTTTGAAAGATTATTCTGGGTAAATTATATAGCAATTGGCCAATAGTTGTGAATTTTTTTCTCGTTTGCTCAAAGGTGATAGACAGTGCATTGGTTCTGTAATGGGCTGTAATATGTTAAAATTTACCATTTTTCGCACTATGTATGGGGAGTATGGAACGCGTATTTATATGTATGGGGGAGGTAAGAAAATGCACGTCTTGTTTGATGCTTTTGAGGAGTCTTGTCGCAATGTTGTTACTTGTCAGCAACTGCAGTGGCTACTTCCATCGAGTGGTCATACTTTTCGTGTAAATATCCTAACTTTCAAAAGCACCCTTGGGATTGATTCTTGAAAGGAGATTGAAGAAAAGTGAACGAAAATGGCCAACTTGGCCCAGAGAAAGATCTGAGACCACAAGCCAATTATTGTAGGATAAAACTGATCAATAACAAGTTATATCAGTTCTTAATACATAAATCCCTCGATTTCCCATATCAACAAAATAGTTAGACCATACGTAAAAAGCTTCAGTTGGATGATTCTTTTGGTTTTCTAATCGACTGTCAGCTAAAATTGGTTCTGCAATGGTACATGCATGCAAAGGAAATATTTCCCTAATTTTGTTGGAGTTGTCCAACGGGAGAGCTTTAGTAGGGCATGGCCCATACATGATGGGTATCACCATGCCCGCTGTAGGGTTGGATTTAACACAATGAAATGAGAAGCGATAAAACATTTTGCTTCATTTTTTCCTTTCTTTTCTTTCTTTGCGTAGGATACTTGGTAGAGCTTCATACATCATTCGAACAAGTTCAATGGTGTAAAATAGCTGATCACACCCACTCACGCACATGCCGTAGTGGGATTTCACCACCTATGGGACTTGAACCCCAGACCTCATGTTGAAACTCCCGGGAGTCTATTAGTGAGGCAAGGATAAGAATACAATGCAAGGTAAATAATTAATAATAGCCAGTTTGGGCAGGCAGTTCTATACAATTTAAGAAGCCCAGGAATGTTGCGCGCTCAAGGCCTAAGGTATGCATTGCTGTAAGCATGCTGTTTCATATGCAGCAAAGAAAGAGAAAAAGCCAATCAGCTACTCCAAGTGCACCAGGGTTCAAAGTCCATATCTATTCAGTATTCAGATTTCTTTTGATCAACCACAAGGATTCAGAAAGAATCAATCAATTCTGCGATCAACATGCATCCATGAAGCCTCAAGAAGATCAAGAGCTTCTCAGTCTGCAAAACCTATCTTTTATCTGCAAATAAATCAATGAGCCGGAAACATTACAACTTTTCCACTTTCAACAAAAAAATAATTGCATCCACACCTACTTTGGAGAAACCAAAATTTTCTGTTGTGTTGTTGTATTGTTCTTCCTCACTGGGTATATAAGACGCCCCAAAAACCTATGAAATAACAAATTCAGGCTATTACTATCTTGATTTCACAGGAAGGCAGCTACAGTGTCTGGGAAACGGGTAACCATGAACAAACCCACTCATCGACTTGCTGTAAATTAGCCAGCAACCACAACTTCCTTCACAAAGGATTGTTGCAAATGCTGGGATTTTTGGGTTATATGGCCTTGATCCAGTTGGAGAGGCAAACCTGTCTTCCACTCATTCTGAACAGCCATAAGAATCCAGCCTTGAGAAAGCTACTCACCTGACATTCTATGAGCATCTGATCCAAAAAAGCTACTCCACTGAAGAAAATCGGAGGATTTTGGTGATTCCTTTGCCAACCAAACCTGCGGGCATAACAAGTAAATAGATTAGTTGGTTTCAATACAATAAGATACATAATGCATGCATGCAAATTGCAACTATAATCCTGAAGTTGTCAGCAGAAGCAAATCATGCTTTTTTTAGTCGGCCACACATCATATCACTTTCTTGATTCACAGAAAAAAGTTCCACAAGAATTTGCTAGCCGATCAGTAAAGTGCTCTTGGTAAAATGAACATGGTGAAAGTGACAGTGATGTTCGTAAAGCAAAATATGCTTTATTTGCTAAAATAGGCACCTTGTTACGAGTAAGCTTCAATTTAACAATCTGAGGCAAGATGCAAATGCCAGTATGCTTCATGGAACGGAGTGTAGGGCAGTCAAGGAGGAACAAGTTCATGGATGCTGGGATGGATGAGTGGCCAGATGAGGGAGGATAGAATTAGAAATGAAAGCATTCAAGGGAGCTTAGTAGTAGCACCAATAGGTAATAAGATGATGGAAAGTAGAATTAGATTGTATGGCCACATGAAATACTAAGGATTGCACCAGTTAGGAGCGGGTTGGTTCAAGTTGAAGGCTTAAAGGGATGGCAGGAAGACCCAAAAGGACGTGGGTGGTGGTAGTGAGAAAAGATTTGATGAGCCATGGTTTAACTCAGGATATGGTCCTTAATAGAGTGAATGATGGAACAAGATTCATATAGCTGACACCAATTAGTTGGGATAAGGCTTAGATGGTGGGCCCTCCATGCGGGGCTGATTCCCCTTATTCATAACATGCATGTCAAAGATCCACGATACTCATAAAGCACAGGCTACTTGGATACAAGACTAATGGATAGCATGCATGTCAAAAATCCAAGGTGTTTACAAGACGGATTGTTTGGATATGGGAAATATTGTGGAAATGATTAAAAAAAGATACTAGAACAAAAAAATAATAACTAAATTTTATTTTATAAAGACCTTAAACTCAATTTCATAAGCATAATCAGTTAATTTGAAACAATTTTGAACTCTGTTTTGAAAAATAACGTGCTATTCTGTAAGTTCGGCAAAACAATGTCTGTTAGAGCTTGCTTGGCAGCATGGATTAAAACTCTGGTGGAATCGAGGGGACTTCTGTACAGAATCTGAGTGGATTTGAAATCACAGCTTTGAGGTGGGAATCAAATGGCATAGTAGTTGGAGGATTATTTCTTACAAAATAAACTATAACCAAATCATCATCATCATCATCTAAGCCTTATCCCAACTAATTGGGGTCAGCTACATGAATCCTGTTCCACTATTCCACTCTATCAAGGGCCATAACTTCAGTAAGACCATAAGTATTTTCTTACTACCTCCACCCACATCCAATTGGGTCTTCCTGCACCCTAACATGAGTTTGGAATGTCATATTGTCCGGATTTATGATAGAAGTTACTGTAAAAGATTGACCGGCTGCCAACCTGACACAACCCTCCTCTATCTGCACTTAGGACCAGCAATGAGAGCACAAAACTCACGCAGTTGCAATGTAATAGACTATTACATAGGTCGATCACAATCAAACACTATCTAATAGTTTATTACATAGGCTGATCACAAACAATGGATTGATGATAAATGAGCAAATGGGGGTTTGTTTAATTGGTCAAACAATCAAAGAGATTGGTTATGAGCAAACTTGATCAGTTACTCATCTTGGTTGATTGGGAAAACATTTCCAACGTGTACTGCAGTCCGTGCTTTCGCATCGGCTCAAGATCAGGTTCCAATTATGTAACAGATGTTAGGTTTATCGTCAAGGTCTGTGCCTTTTCCTTTCAAAATCTAAGTGGCTGGGAACTGCAGACTTCATAAAGTTGGCATCTGGTTGGTGGAAAGATTTTACTGTGGGGATTGGGCTGGTTTCAAGTTAGCCAGGACACTTAAAATGCTCATGGCAAATAATCAAAGAGTGGAGTAAGGCCTCTTTCTGGTGTTTTGTACAGACTTCATAAAGTTGGCATCTGGTTGGTGGAAAGATTTTACTGTGGGGATTGGGCTGGTCTCAAGTTAGCCAGGACACTTAAAATGCTCATGGCAAATAATCAAAGAGTGGAGTAAGGCCTCTTTCTGGTGTTTTGTATGTGGGTGTGTTGGGGGGTGGGGGTGGGGTGTGGGAGGCAGGCAGGCAGGTAGTTTGGGAAAGATGAGATTTTATCTAGAATCAGAAGATGCGGAGAGGGGCATAAAGAAAGAAGATGCTTTATCCAGAATCACAACATGAGAAGAAATAACAGGGTAGAATTCTCTCAATGCAGGAGGACAGGGTGATTCTCAAGCAACAGTACCATACCAATTTGTTTAGATGGTAACCCAGAAATTTATTGAAGCCAAGCAAAAAGGACAGAAGAGACTAAATAAAGAAAGGGGGGATGATCATCCTCCCTCTAACAAACCTACTTCCAGACCATAAGATTTCATTAATATGTCTCTATTGCAGCTCTTGAAACAAGCAAGCCCGTAGCCCAAAAGCGCGACACCATGTTAAGAAGAGAAATGGTAAGGAGGGAAAATCTAGAGCAACTCGGCGTAAGGGGATAAAAGTACAGTTGTTTCCCGCTAAATGGCAAAAAAGCAAGCATATTGATGATCTTCATAAATTGTCCATGACAGGGAACGTAGTGGAAGATGCAATACAAATTAAAAAGGAGATTGTTGAATATTACAGAAAGCTCTACATGAAGGAAGACCTCAAAAGGCCAAAGCTGATGGCCTTGAGTTTAGAAGGTTCTGGATAATTTATCGGAATGGTTAGAGATTCTGATGAAGAAGAGGTTTGAAGGGCAGAATGGGATATGGACAATATAAAGCTTCAGGGCCTGATGGCTTCTCTATGGGATTTTATCTAGATTGTGGGAAGTAATCAAGGAAGACTTCATGAACGAATTTCAGGACAGGTTAGGTCATGTAGCATATTTCAATGCATCCCCATCTTCTTGGCTTATTTCTAAGCAGTGGCAAAGACAGGGGGTCAAAATGACAATGAAATCTTGAGAACAACCTATTTATAATCCAGAACATCTAGGAATCACCTCATTCATGGTTACAAAATTGGACCAAAGAACCTTAAGGTGCTGGTGGAGTAGGTATGAAATAAATATCCACATTTTTCAACACTCGCAACTCTTGGTATTTTAGCATGAATCACATTCCTTAGAGAGGTTTTTATATGTGTGATGGACTAGTTTCATTGCCCAAATAGAAAACATTTCCACCAAAGGATCAGCATCTGGAAAGCATAAACACCACTGGTTTTCAACATGTTAAAAATCGTAGCAACAAATATAACTGGTTTATGTAGACATTGAAACTATAGAATGGGCAATAGAAGGAATCAATGGAGTGAACTGGTTACGATGGATATGATGCATTCAAATAGATGGACCTAGAAGGTTGCACGGCTATTTTCTGAAACTTTCAGAATATGCAGCACAACAATTTATCTAGTAATACAAAACAACGTTAAGCTAGAATGCTCTAGTCAGTAACTATGCCACAATGATGTTTGTTTAAATAAAAGATATTTAGAATTATTCGCTTAGTAATGTTGCATACCGAACTTGACCGCTCTTCCCCATCCGATTCAAATCTTTCTTGTGTTGTGCATCAGTGCTGTTCAGCATGGTGCTTCTACATCATCATCTATATCATCATCGGAAAGCAAACTGCAATCTGAACTACATTCATTCTCAGTCAATCCGTCGCTCTCAAAATCATCATCATCGGAAATATGTGATAAACTGTTATCTTTTCCATCTTCATCATCATTCGGTGCCTTCTTATATAATCCTCTGCTCCTATCCAGCTTCCCTGTCCTCATCATGCTCTGGAACCTTTCTCTAATCCCTACAAGTGGATGCTTCTGCACCAATTCCCGGCCGTCATAGGCTTCTCTCAGCACAACTGTCTGTGTGTTGCACTTCTGTGAGATGTAGAAAATCCCTGGATGGCGGCCAAACACTTTTGTGAACTTCTGTGGCAGCTGGAGCGGCTTCCTTAGGTTGCTCACATTCGCCCTGTTCGTCCTTCTCCCAATTGTGAGGTGGAGAAGCTCATGGAAAACACCGACAATCCTCTTCTCGGAAACATCTGTCCGGGGATCGAGATCTGATGGACCCGCATAAGGGCTAGTGTAGGGGAGCTGCTGCCATTCCTCCAACCATGCCATGCATTTCCGCTTCAATCCAAACCCCCGGGTAAATTTCAGAGGAAATGCCAAGATCTCGCCATTGCCACCTCCATTGTTCTTCTGTAGTTCAGAGACGGCAAGGTGTGGGTCCCAGTTCAAGAGTTTAAGGCCAGATCGATCGTCGGGGAGAGAGATAAGTTCGAAGAATTGCGGGTAGCGGGGGATCAAGGTTTCTTGGTAATTAAATGGCAAGCCCATGTCCCATTTCAGTTGATCAATTGTCTGGAGAGGGAGGGTTCTATCAGCTGTGAGCATGAGTAGTTTACAAAGTCTTTGGACAAGGTTTGGTTCATTTTGCTGGAGGGTTTGGAGCTCTTCTTGATGGAGTTTGAGGGCTTCTTGGGAGAGTCGGAAAATGGGAGCACTGTGGGTGTCACGGAATTCATGGAAGAGGTTGGGGTATTGCCTGATGAAGGCTGAGACTCTTATGTGGGAAAGGCCAAGCTGCCTGCGGCGTCTGTTGAGTTTGTAGATCGGGAGAGAGGCGTTCGGGGCGTTGGCAAGCTTGTCTTTGAGCTCGCACGCAGCTTTGAGATCTCTCTCGCCCACAACGACAGAGTCTAGGATCCTGTCTTTCACCCATTTCAGCTTTATGTTGACGAGGGTTCGGGTCTGGAGGAAAGGGACAAGTGGAAAGAGAGCCAAGTGCTGCCTAAAGAGGAGCATGTTTCAATCCTATTCTTCTCCATCAAATAGCTACCAAAATGCCATGGTATGGGAAAAATTCAGGTTTATTTCAGTTCCAGCTCTGAAAAGATGGTAAACAATCCAATGAGAAAAAAAAAAAAAAAAAGATTAGTCAAGAAAAGAAGTGAGGAGTTCAGGTTTAATGCAGTTGACTGATTCAAAGAGAGAGTGAAAGGTCTATGCACATGATCAAAATATAGAACTTGGAAAGTATCTCCTCAATTAGACAATCCACAACTCCAATAGTTTACGTCAAGGCAAGAAAAGCTTGAGACTACTGGCTACATTCTTCCAGTCTGAAAACTTTCCAAGGTATGATCCATCCATGGAATCCTTGAGTGCTTGCAAATTCCTGTGTTTGGGACCCTAGAAAAGGTGAGAAACAGATTCTAGGTGGTATCCAACTCCAGTTAAAAGCATGTTTTTGGATTAAGGCCTTCAAATTCTAGGGAAATGGATTCCCTCCCAATGGTCACTTTTACTTATATAAATAGACCAGCGCAGCCCCTTTCTTTCCCCCTACCCAAACACAGTTTATGGATTCCACAGAATTACATTTGCAGTACCCGAACATCACTGTGCAGACCTCTTCTTTTCCATAGAATGCTAACTAGCAAATGCAATGCAGTACGATGCAATTATCAAAGACACTACAAAAAATTAGATCTGTGAATGTAGTTGATTATGGACTATTGGTTAATTTCTTTTGTACCACCTGATGAATAGGCTGGGCCCATTTTGGTCCTTGGATATCTACATGGTGGCGCCCTCCTGATGATCACAGCTTCAATATGACACACAAGGTACACATTGGCTGTGTGAGGGGGAGGGGTGAGTGTCTGCCTCAGAGCCCCCCAACTCTTTTGGCCTTATGGATGGCTGCAATATTACAACATCAGAAAATTTGGGCGCATGGTTAATTAATGGTGGGCTACGACAGAACAACAGTCTGGATTACCCACAATAGTCTGAAGATAACCTCGTTTTCAACGTTGATGTCCTGGTATCGATTCCCAACGTGGGGGTGGCAACATTGCAGTGTGACTAACAGCGTGGGTGTGTGTACTAACAGTGGGATGTGTGCACTAACCCAACCAAAAAAAAAAAAAATAAAATTACGGAAACCACTTGTAAGAAACCCAGTATACAGTGCAAAGCCTTCAGATGCAATGGAGCTCTGCAAATCTCCCAGATGGGAAGTTCAAAGCCAGTATACCGGGCTTTTTTACAATGAAGTGAAGACCGTCGCTTCACTTTTTCTTCTCGATCGCCTACTTGCAGGCAACAAATTGAAAAAGTCAGTGCAACAAAGAGGCGTTTCTGGTGTGTGGTTGTTGGTTTTGCACACAAGGTGTTTGTGGTTTTGCCTGAATCGGCGATCTTGGGAATTTTTAAGCATGGTGCGTACAAGGTCCAACATACCAACAGTTCGGATGACTGAATGGTGGGCCCCAGCAGGTGGTAAGCCACGTGGACGGTCATCGGTCCCCCTTTTCTGTAAAAACCCACCATTAATCGACAGGCCCACTGTCTGGAGAGAGAGAGAGAGAGAGAGAGAGAGAGACGTACCACCGGTGACGATCTGCTGGAGGAGGTGGGGTTCTGAGAAGCTATCGGAGGACTTCTTGAGAGAGATTGGGACGCGGATTCGCTGCCGAACGGCTTCAGTAGCTATCTCGTTACTGAATAGACGTCACCAAGTTCTGTGGGCCCCAACATGATGTATGTGTTGTATCCACACCGTCAATCCATTTGGAGATACCAGTTTAGGGAATGAGAGAAAGAATGAGGCAGATCCAAATCTCAAGCGGACCTAACACAGAAAACAGTGGGGACACTGACACCACAGTTGAAACCTTCCTAGGGCCCACCATAATGTTTATTTGAGATCCAACCTGTTCATAAGTTTACCCAAACATGGAAAAAGGGAAAACACAAATATGAGCTTGATCGAAAACTTCTGTTGTCCCCAAGAAAATTTTAATGGTAGTAGGCGTTCAATCTCCACTGTTTTTTTTTTTTGTTGTGGGTCCACTTGAGCTTTGAATCTGCGCCCTAAGATGATCTCTCCAAATGGATGGACGGGGATCGATACAAAAACATACATCATGGTGGGCCCCACAGAACTTGGTGACGTCACTTGAGATAGCTACTGACGTGTCAGTAGTTGATCTGCCGTTCCAGAGATTGGAACACTGGGGGGCGACTAGGTGTTACCCAGTGGAACAGCTTTGTTACCCCTGCCGTGTGGCCCACATGGGTGATATTTTGTATATCCACGCCGTCCAACCGTTTCTACAGCCTATTTGATGATGGGGTTTCAAAACTTATGCAGATCCAAATCTCAGGTGAACCATAACACTGGAAACAGTGGTAATTGAGTGCCCCACCATTAAAAGTTCTATAGCAACGTTTATTTGCAATCCAACCTGTTGATAATGTATAGAAGATATGGATGAAGGGAAAATATAAAGATAAGATTTATCCAAAACTTTTGTGGCCCACAAAAATCTTTTAATGGTCATTCATCACTGTTTCTAGTGGTATGGTCCACCTGAGATATGGATCTTCTTAGGGTTTGGTATAACTTCCTAAAATGAGATAGAAAAACAGATGGACGGCGTGGATATGTAAAAAAAAAAAAAACATATATCAATATGGGCTCCACACGGTTAGGATAACACAGAACCTGATCAGGATGTTTGGTCGGATAAGACCGATGGATCTAGGACATCTTCAAATGATCCAAACCGTTTATACACCATGTGTATCGCTCCTAAAATGACCTATGATGATTTGGCTCTTTTGCTTTTAATATGAACGGTCACCATAGGCTTAGTAGAATCAAAGGGTTGAAATATACGGTCTGAGATTTTTATTTTTAATTTTTTATTTTATTTTATGAGGCATCTCCCATCCTATCACATGAACGGTTTAGTACAATCCAAATCCGACAGTAGAATCCCTCAAACATCTACATGGTCTTTGTTTTAACAAACATCTGTCCATAAATCAGAGGCTTTTCAACGACTTATAGATTGCGGAATGTATCAACTCAAGTGGGGCCATCCAAAATCGTGGGTCCCATCTTTGCTTTTTGAAAGATTTTTTTTTTTTTTTTTCCTCTCTGATTGGTGGACATTTGTGGAAATTACAAATATTCAAGCGTCCAACTTCCCCAAAAAAACTGCAGCATGACACGTGTACGGTCATAAATGATTGCTAATGCGTGGGCCAGTGGACTTGTAGATATATCTCGAGCCCGGCCCAATTACCAAACAGGCTTGTTTTAGGCCCGGACCCTGCTCTGTAGCTAGATATAAAAGCCCAAGCGTGGCCCATAGAAGGCCTGCCTAGAAACCTATAAGCCAACGTGGCGCATTGAAAAGCCCTAATTTGGGGTATAAACAGAGGGAGCAGATAGTGTACCGAGTAAACTGTGGGGCCCACAGTGATTTATATCTTTTTTATCCACATCATCCATCGGTTTTGCAAGCTCATTTTAATGCATGAGCCCAAAATTGAAATATATAAAAATCTTAAGTGGACCACACCACAGGAAACAGTGTGAATTGAATGCCTACCATTGAAAAATTCTTGGGGGCCACAGAAGTTTTGGATCAAGCTTCATCCATGCCTATGTGACCTTACGAACAGGTCGGATGACAAATAAACATCACTGTGGGCCCTAGGAAAGTTTCAACGGTGGACATCATTATTCCCACTGTTTCCTGTTGTGTGGTCCACTTAAGCTTTGGATATGATTCTTTTTTGGGATCATGGCCTAAAATAATCTGAAAAACAGATTTACGGTATGGATAAGACACATACATCTATGGTGGGCCCACAGCTCAACGTTCTTTTATGCATTATGTATACTTCTACATATTTAATAGAATCGGAAAAGATTAGAAAAACTCTATAAAGCAACAGCCAAAAATGAACGGTCAGACTTGTCTGATCACTATCATTATTGGCCCATAGCTCATCTACACGGTGGCCCACCAGATCAATAGTCCTGATAGTGAGGAGGGGAACTGCATAGAACTTTTGTGCACCGAATACTAACGTTCCTCTTTCCTAACTAATCTCAGCAATTTAAAAATCATATTAAGGAGTGTAATCCGGGATTGCAGTTCAATCTCATGTGAGAAGATTCCATCTCCATTTTCACATGTTCTTTCATGTTCTTGATCACTTTTATTTGATTACCAATGCAACGATTCTTCAATGCTTTCTCTCTGGATGTTTTATATAAGATAATCAAAATCTCTCTTTTC
This sequence comes from Liriodendron chinense, assembly GCA_003013855.2. NCBI lineage: Eukaryota > Viridiplantae > Streptophyta > Magnoliopsida > Magnoliales > Magnoliaceae > Liriodendron > Liriodendron chinense. The sequence continues at coordinate 361,826 of ML058509.1, read as the reverse complement.
ATGTGATCATGTCCACTCGCTATGGATCAAGCATGCATATCCTTTCATTTAGCAACACTTGTATGAGATCCAAATCTTTCATTTATTCGTCCCACCCCAAGAAATGACACAGGTTTGGTGATTGATGTAGAACAAGAGCCCCATGATGAAGAGCACGGATTGAACACTTTTCTTTTGTAGATGGACCTAGAAGCTCGATCAAATACGAAAGTGATCTGGATCATAAAACGGTCATATCTTAAGCTAGTAGAGCCAACCAACCCCGTTACGCCGGGTTGCAAGATTCTACACGATTGTCGGTTATTAGCCTAATTTAGTTGGATTTTACTATTTATAGTAAATTTTGTTTTGATGATATCTTTTAATTTGTAGGGTCTTAGAAATTGTGCCCAACATGGAAAGGGCTTAGAATCCAGTTTGCAAACTTTTTATTTTTGGCCGAAAATTATGAGTTACAATAGTAATGAAGGACTTCTATAAATAGTAAATTTATTATTTATAGTAAGTCATGAATTTTGAGCGTTTTCATTTGAGTTGGAGTCTAAAACTTCTTCTTAAGCTTTAGTTTATTATGAATTTTCTAAGAATTATTTTTTGTTTTCCTTTCTTTCCCTTGTGGATTTGAGGAAGTTCGGTGGAGGATTCCTAGAAGCCTTGTGGACTCAAGGTTAGGGCTGTCAATGGCTAGGATCTTGATCCGTATACGATCCGATTTAATCAGATTCGGATCAATAATCGGATAATCGGGTCGGATACGAATATCTAAAGATGATCCGTTTAATATTCGGGTCGGATTTGGATCAACCTTGATCCGGCCCGTTAACGACCCGATCCGATAAAAAAAAAATAATAATAAAATAAAAATAGATGAGTATCTCTCTCTCTCTCTCTCTCTCTCTCTCTCTCTCTCCGGATATCCGGTCGGATATCGGGTCGGATCATAATCGGATCGGAAACGGATTTCGAAAATTTTAAACGGGTTGGGTTCGGATCATATACTTGTGATCCGAATCGGATTCGGGTCGGATATATTCTTAATCGGGTCGGATACAGATCATCACTGATCCGGCCCGTATCCGACCCGTTGACAGCCCTACTCAAGGTATTCATCTAAAGGGTGTGATTTCTGGTGTTGGATCTTGCATATGTATGTTTCTCTTCTACTAATAGTTCCCGTTCTAAGATTATTTTGCTGGTCCCCTTCAAAATGCAGGGGATGCATTTGGATCCACAATCTGAATTTTTTACCTAACCTCTAATAGCTATTGATCTATTGCTGCCAATGTAATCAAACTGGGCCACTTGTGCGATCAAGGGCCTATGTTCGGTTTTCATGTGTGGGTTTGATTGCATGGGAAAATGGGTGTAAACAGGATCATTTAATTTATTCTCCAAGGATGAGGTAATATTTATTATTCCATGGTTTTGCAACGTTGTAGTACTTAAATTCACCCACCTTACATTCTAGTAGGGGCAGAAATGCTTTTATGGTACTGATTGATGAGAAAGAAAGGTTCATTGCTTAGGGGAGAAAAATGCGTTGGTTAGGTGGGAGCCAGTTCCTCATCCAACATTGCACATGCTCATGTCCCTTCAATCTCATCATATTTATGCTAATCTCTAGTCGCCAATGAACTGTGCATTCTTGTTTCATCTGAAAGGCGGAGAGGATAAAGGTTTCCAATGAAGGCACTTAGTGCATGGGTTAATGCAATCCATGAGAGAGAGAGAGAGAGAGAGAGAGAGAGAGAGAGAGAGAGCCCACTATATGATGTGTCAATGCCATCAAAATCCAGCCTAATCCATAACTCAGATGGGCCATACCAAAGTGAACAATATTGGGAGACATTGTTGAAATGTCCATAATGTTGTTTGTATGTCTTTCAACTCAGTCATCAGGTGACCCCACGATGATGAGGGAACACCCTTAATTAAAATCAAGCCATTCCATGATTTAGGCCATGAAAATTGAATATACCAATTTCAAGCTGGATTGTGCATTGTTCTCGGTAGTGTCGCACTTAAGAGTTTTTGATACGTTTGATTCTTGGGATGTATGTTGACTACGAGGAAGTGCACCATGAGCACGATTTGGAATCCATCTACACATCATGAGCTGGCCCCTTATAGCTAAAACATATGACAATTATTGAGAATCAATGCCAAGTTCTAATCTGGGTCTTTTTTTCAACACCAAGGTTATGGGTTCAAGTGCTCACATGGTTGCGTGAAAAAAAAAGTGCCTTTAAGTCCTAATTTACTTATGATAATTAGTTATTATATAAGCAAGTTTTAACCGAGTTGAATTAAAAAAGTGTTTAGTTAAGAATTTCTTTTTTTATTTATTTATCAAAATTGTAGCATTAGTAGAATTAAGAAATAAGGAGGCTTCTTCTATATATATAAAGGCTGGCTAGTATAGAATACATAGCTAAAAGCTCTCCCTTCTCTCTATTATACTTTTTAAGTAGTTTGTTTTTAGTCCTCTCTCTCTCTCTCTCTCTCTCTCTCTCTCACCTCTTTAATTATATTCTTCTTTTTATTATAAATCTTTTTTTTTTTTTTTAAATGTGTTTGAATGCATTTGATCATTCCCCGTTGTAGTGCTACTGGTTGCAAAGAGACACATGTACAATGCAAATAATCAATATCAGGTCCAGTTGCACGCTTGATGATCCAACTAATACAATATGCTATATATGGTAAGCAATGACATGCCCAGATGAGGGTACTCTCCCCATGTGACTAGCCACATATATACACCCGTGAGTAGCACATGTAACATAGCCACTTTTTTACTCGGGTAAAACACCTACTTCACCAATCACAGAGCTTGTATGACCTTTATTTTACTAGGATAGGCTTAAACCCAGGCTGTTACATCCATATATACAACATGTACAAAAAGGAAAGAAAAAGTCACAAGATGTAGACTGTAACTTTAGAAAAATGTACCCACCTTTTTGACCTTTTAACATGTTATAATTCCATGATAAATCCTGCAACATCATCACTATGTTTGTCACAAATTACAAAATCTATTTGGCATTTTTCCAAGTTTTATTAGTGGTGGGAAATGATACAGGAAAGCAAGCTTCCAACTAATGGAGGAGGATATATTAGCTGTGGTTGGAAAGCTTGCAATGATAGATTCCCAACAAAACTCAATTATGCAGAGACCTGATTGTCTTAGCACACCAGCAAGAGGGTTGGCAGTATCCTACTGATGAGACTCTCTAGGAGTGACCCATCATCTTAAGTGGGGCCCAGTACCATATATGTGTATGGTGTAAATTTGGTGGGCCTCTAATTCAGATGGTAGAGTGGTATTAAATACAAATCATACGGCAAGCATTGTCCCATAGCTGAAGGTAAACTATGGATTGGACAAACAGACAAAAGAAAACAAAAAGGAAAATAAAGAAAGGAGAGAAAAAGATGAAGATACCATCTCTTGTTGGTTGTCTCCCAAAAGAAAGATACAAATGAAATCCGATGGAGAAAGAGAGGTCGGGGTTTAACCAAATGGAACATGAGAGAGAGAGATCTAGAGAGAGGGAGAGAGGTGGTGTGGGGCTATAATCAGATGGAATCTAGCCCATACAAAACCAAATAAAGAAGTAGATGAATAAAAGAGAAGGAGAAATACTTTGATCCCAATCATTTCAACATTGGGGTTATAGGTTTTACCCCATAATTACCTATAAAAAAACAAAAGAGAACAATGTTAAAGTTTTGTCAATTTCAAATAGGGAAAGATCACCAGCAGGTTCCTTGCATGACAACTGCCATGCAATGCATTTTTTGTCATAAATGTCTTGAAAAATAATCTTTTAATCTCTCAGGTATTTTTTTTATAGCTGAAAATGTATTGCATGATACTTACCATGTAGATAAATTCTAAAAAAAAAATCTTTTTAATCCCTCACCTCTCAAGTGATTTTTACATAGTGAATGACACTTGCCACAGAGACAGCCCCTGGCAATCAATTAAACAATATAAAGGGCAATTTTCCTAACCACCTTTTGAATTCCACATTAAAAAGAGCTTGCTAGACCTTTATAAGCAATCTTTCTCTCATGGGGTCTTTAACCCCTTCTCAAGAGAATGCAAACTGTGCATGTATGGGGGATCCTTTTGAGTGTCTTTCTCACACACTCAAGTGAAACCTTGTGGCACTAAAATATGTGGACTCTCATGCCACACTTTATTTCTTTTTAATTTTGAAAATCACAATTCGTTATAGTCACATTTCCAACAGTGATCACTTTTTGTTGTTGTTGTTGTTGTTGTTGTTGTTGTATTTGACCGATTTCAATGGTGCTTTAATGGCGATGGCGGTTTCCGGAGAGAGAGAAGGCTGTCTCCTCTTTAACAACCAAGGTGGGGCTCTTCTCAGAGGTACGAACAATCCAGCTCTGTACACTCTCAAGCTTTCTTTTCTTTCGTTTGTTCTCTTCTTCCTTTGATTTTTTCCATTGGGTGAGTAGATTACACAAGTAGTACACTGTTTGATCTGGAACACTTTCTGGGACCATTGCACCTTCGTGGGACACAAATATTTATAAAGACAGAGACCTGATCGTGTTGAGCCCTTGGACGTCTTGAAGACAATCCTTTTAAGCTAGTGGTTCACACAAGCAACCCAGAGAGTCTCTACAACATCCACTGCCTCACAACTCTTTAGTTCGACCGTTTGGATCGCTTACTGTTCTCAGCCATCTTGTATTTAAAAATGAAGAGCCCCGCCCATCCACAAGCAAGCACGCTTGCATGCATGGCCATGCTGTTGAGGTGTTCCTCCTCAGGAGTGAGGAGAGAAGTGCACGGGCTGTCGGATGACTGACAAGACTAGGTCGTGTGGCCGAAACTCAATGAATATTTACAGTTGCTCGCTGGAGTGTTTTGGATAGTATTGGGTGACCAATAGTTGGAGAGTTCGGGGGACCGAAACTTCGAGTATTTTTCTCAATTTTGGCTGTGCGACTGCTTTACCCAATTTTCTGTTTTGTTTCTAATTCTAAGTGTAAGTGCTATATAAGCACATGATGATGTGGAGTTAGGTTACACGTCCCGAGCAATAGAGAAAGAGAAAAAGTAGAAGAAAAGAAGAGAGAGAAGGCTGTGTCCATGACATTCATCCACTATTGGTTGTGTTTATAGCCTTTTCAAGTTCATCTATTTGGTGAGATCTTCCTATTATCATTCTCTTTTAACTGTAATCCACCATTGAGGGTGAAGTTTATTGGCTGAAACTCATGATCACTATGTAATTCATCTTACATAATGGATTTATTGGCGAGATGAAGTCCCATGTTTTTTACCTCTGTTCTTAGAGGTTTTCTTCGTAAAAAGTGCTTGGTCATATTGTGTGTGGTGATTGTTTATTCGTGATTTCGTATTAATATTTTACAATTTTATTAGTTGAGAATTACGAGATCCTAAGGTTTGTAACCTTCCCCAACATACAACTCTTCCAAGAGGTACGAACAATCAAGCTAGCTTTCTTTTGCCGGGTCTCTCAGCTCTTCCTTTTTAGTCCTTCAAAGCAACCCAGAGAAATCTCTATAGCAGCCACCACCTCACAACTCTTTGGTTTAACCGTTTGGATATCTTACAAGACCTGTTCATCTATAAAGCAAGCACATGTCCCGCATTGACATGTATTCTGGCTAAAAACAAATCCATTTTCTATACTTAGGTAGGCCACAATGTAGAATACAAAGGGGGGCAGCCAAGAAACAATCGATTCCTAGCCGTCTGGTTGTTTTAAAACTCAAAATGTCGAATCCATGTTTTGGAAATGCGTGCTTGAATGGGGCCCACTTGGGTAGATTGCCGAATGATTAATGGATTCATCGATCTTTTGGGGGAGCTACTTTAGATGGACGATGATCTAATAATTACACTGAAAGAATGATGCTGGCCATTGATTTTGAAGTTTTAATATGAATCATTGGAGAGTTTCTTTTTCAACGGCTAAAATTCGACTGCGAAAATCAATGGCCAGAATTATTCATTCAGTATCCGTTTTGGATTGTGGTCCATTCACAGTAGTGACCAGAAGATGGAAGGATGTGATCATCTGTGCACATGTGTGCCATCTAAAAAAACTCGGCCGAATAAATATGGAATCATACAATACAAGCTCCGTGGGTGTTTTATTTAGTTTGAGAAAAAAAACCTTTATACTCTGGCAGAGTGTGAATGCAAGGTACACACGCACTTAGAAATTGTGCACGTGGCACGTGTTTAACTCAATTTAAACCGTCCAAATAGTGGTTACCGTATTAAATTTATAAAAATAATAAATTTCATTTCATTAACAGGTCAAATTACTTGATAAACAATGGACAGTCAACATGATTATTATCAACGGTTCAACATCAAATAAACAATTTTTTATAGATCAAATGTTACAGCGATCCAATTTTAGGTTTACTAACTAAATGTAAGATTTTACATGATTTAGACGGTTTTAATTTGTATTAAACAGAAGTCACGTGTTCAAATGCAAGTGCCTGCGTATCATCCATTAATACACTGGCAGAGCATCAAATGACTCATTTTGTCTCTGTTTGTTCGAGCCCCCTTCGTTTCGGACGCGGATTAGCTACTGAACCTGACAGTAGCGAGTCTCGCTACTGAAGTGACGTCACCACGTTTTGTGGGCCCCACCATATTGTATGTGTTGCATCCACACCGTCTATGCATTTGGAGTGATTATTTTAGGACATGAGACAAAGAATGAGGCATGTCCAAAGGTCAAGTGGACCACATCACTTAAAACAGTGGGGATTAAACGCCTACCATTAAAAACTTTTTGAGGCTACAAAATTTTTCGATCAAGCTGATATTTGCGTTTCCTGTTATTCTGTGTCTGTGTTAACTTATAAACAGATCTCAAATAAAAATCATGGTGGGCGTCACTGTCCCCACTGTTTCTATAGTGGGGTCCACTTGAGCTTTGTATCTCCCTCACTTCCTAAAATGAACTATCCAAATAAATGGACGGTGTGGATGCACCACATACATCATGGTGGGCCCACAGCAGCGAGACTAGCTACTGTCGGGTTTGGTAGCTAATCTGCGTCCCTTCGATTGGTTTGTCACACGGGTCGACACGGCATTTCCGGTATGCTTTGCACCGTAGTGCAAAACGGATTTTATGAAGATATCTTTGGGGAATGATCACGTACGTGAGTCCCCACACGGATTTTATGGGGCCCACTGCGGTGTGCGTGTAGAATCCACAACGTACATAAGGTGAACCACTGCCCCATACGGCCCAAAACAAAACGAAGATTGGCTGCAACATCGAGAATGAAAATAATGTCTAAAAACTCTAGATTCATGTGATTTGGTCTGCATCAGTTATTGGGGTGGACTGGTTTTTGAGGTGTCTGTCCGTCTACGTGATCAAGAGCGTTTGATGAATGGGTTAGATGGCATAAACGCCAGAAGTTAGGCTGCATGTTGGACTCGACACACAATCTGAAAATTTATATGGTGAGTATGCTAATAGTTTAAAATGATTTAAAATATTAAATTTGAAAAATTAGATTTTGACTTGGTTAACTTACTTTCCTTAATTACACCCACACCTTTGGAATAGTGGTAGATTGAGTAAAGATAAGCTCATCTCAACATTGAGGTGAAATTATTGAATACCAACATGGGGGTGGCTAACCCTGGAGGGTGACAAATAGTGTGGGTGTGTCTACTAATAGTGGAATGTGTGAATTAACCACAATAAATAAATAAAAAAAACCTCATTTTCTCAAGGCGACATTTATCTGGACCTTTAATCCCGGTGTCTGTGACCTTATGAACACACCGGTTGGGTGGCAAATATACATTCCAGTCGTCCTTAAGAAGTTTTCAATAGCGGGCATTCAATCACGAGTGTTTCCTGTGGTGTGGTCCACTTGAGATTTAGGTATGCTTCATTTTTGGTATCATACCCTAAGATGATCTAGAGGAAACGGACAACAATGCATGGAAAGAAGATTGGGCCCCACAGACAGGGATCCACCGAAGCGTGTTCCCATTCCTCCTGTGGCTCCAGTGATGACCTGGATTTCTAGGTAACCGGTAACCCCTGCCTACAGCGAGTCCTAAAGCCAATCCTCATAGGTGGAAGATTTGCGTGATGTAGGTCCATCAGTTTCCCTGTTCCTTTTAAAGACTCTAGCCCAAAAAATGAGACAGCTCCAAAACTCAAGTTGGGCCACCCTACGGGAGGCAATGGGCATTGAATGTTCATCGTTGAAACCTCAATGGTAAGGGCCACGATGATGTTTACATGCCAATCGTTCATTGTTTCTCAGGGCACATGCCTTTTGTATCTGCCTCATTTTTTGGGCTCATGTACTAAACATAGGCAACTCAAGCACATGTTGAAACGACGTATGTGATCATTTGCAAGATAGTTTTAGTAGACCCTTATATAATCATGGAGATGAATGCTTTTGCTTAGTTGCTGACCGTTCATTTCTATAGTTGAATGTGAGCCGTTGTAAACTCTCTTCTAATTATCATCCATATCCAGCTATAACAATGATGATCAAAACCATCAGGTTAGTTTATTGGACCATTGATCTGATGGCCACATCACACTGACCATCCAGCTCTCGTGAGCCTATTCAGGTACAGAACATGTGCCATACTTGGGGGCCAGTAATAGAATGGCTAGCACAGTCCAATCACCTTTTCATTTATCAGGATATCCACATGGTGGTCCACTTGCCATGGGTCCCACCCATTTCTATGACGCGATGCGCGTGATAGCTTTTCTGGTTGTTTTAGTGGGAGCCTGGGGAGGGGTGCGAGTCCAAACCTGGAACGGCGAGAGAGGTCTGGGTGTTTCTTTTGAGGTATTATAATAATAATAATGCTCGGGCGATAGGCTGTACTATAACGTTCGGGTTTTCATTTTCCATTACAAATGAGCCTATTTTTAAAGTGATCAAAACCCTTGACATAATGGGCCCCACTGCCCAATGGGAACATTATAGAACTTTAAATATGTGGGGCTCTATTGCTCTGAGATGAGCAAGTAGAGATAACAAGACCTTGTGACAGACCCAGTGTACATTTTCTGTGTGTTGTATCTATATCCAATAGCTTGCAATGTTAGACTGACCAAAAGATTTAATAAGGAAAGGATGGTCAAACATCCATTTTATTAGTCACAGAAATGAATGGTTGGATCACTTGGGTTATGCTCCATTCCTAATGGGTCCTACCACGTACAATCCTTACAGAAGGAAAAGTCATAGAAAGAAATAAAAAGAGGTGAAGAGAAGCTGATAATGGGCAATGGGCAATGGGCAATGGGCCATCGATGAGAGAGAGATTGGGCAGAGATCGAGGATCAGGGCTCTTTCTATCCCTGCATTGTTTTGTCTCTATCCTTTTGTCTGGGAGGAGGATTAGAGAAAGAGATGGAGCCCACCCTCTGTTTTCTCCAGCAGCATGCAGTGAAGATGAGTGAAATCAATGCTAAACTGTCTCCATCCAAGAAGCTAAAGGACAGTAGCATATGGGTGGGGCAGGAAATGGACGTCATGTGAGTCGTTCTCTCTCTATTTCTCACACAAACACCTAAATCCGGTCCGGGGGCTTCTCAAACCAAAGGAGACTCCAGTTGAAAAGTCCTTTCGACTAGAAAACAAATCGGCCCATCTGAAAAAGGTCCAAACACCAACTACAAAGCCCGTCTCTCTCATTCATAACTCAGAACCCATGAGAAAGAGACAGGACCTTCCTTCCCGGTGTCTAGTCTCCATCATCTTTCTTTTTATTTTATTTTTTAATTCTTAATTTTTAATTTTTACCCAGCAAGTAAAAGGACTGATATATCTCAATAAAAGAAGAAAAAAAGCATCTTATTACCTGTTAAAAGGTATATATCAGACCACCATCATCAGACCCCATTAAGCAGACGCTGCTGCTGCTGCTGCAGCTCAGAGAAATAACCAAGTCCCAAGAAACCAAGCAAAACCCATCATCACCAGCTGTCTTTAATAACAAATATGCAATAATAAGAGAAATTAAAAAAGATGAAGAAGAAGAAGGAGAGAAACAAAAGCTAAAATGCCTAGAAACACATCTCATTAACTTGTCATGTCTTCATAATCCCAAGTAGATACAGTAGAAATACAGTGTGACAAATTAAAAAAAAAAAAAAAGGAGAGAAAAATCAAGCCATAAAGATAAGAAAGAGGAATTAAAAAAAAAAAACAAATCTGGAGAAAAAAAAAAAAAACACGAACGAGAGAGAGAGAGAGAGCTAGCTTCTGACCGCCAACAAGGAAGGAGATGCACCGATGTGATTGGTGGTGGAGGTGGTGGAGGTGGCTGGTGGTGGATGTGTTATGGATATGATCTCTTCTTCTTCCAGCGTCTTGATCAGCAGTAGCGATGTAGGATTTGTTGGTAGGCCTGAAAGCTCTCATAGGACTAGCAAAGGCCCAGCCCCAACTCCTGCTACTGCTACGACCATGGGGAGTGGGCCCACTTGAAATCCTGCCGTTGAAATCATCAGAGAGCCAATAAGATGAGGAGGAAGAAGAAGAGCTCATCCCAAAACCTCCAAAAATGCCTCCACATTTCACCCTTTGTTTGATCCTTTCGTTATCAGCTACCCGATGCAGGACCATCTTTGGCTTCGCTTCCCTCTGCGATTCGACTCGCCTCAGCGCGCAGTCTCCCAAACCAGTTGATATCCTCTCCAGCAAGTCACCTGAGAAGCTCCTACTACCACACCCTACCGATCTCGATCTCGCCACCTTCCTCCCGAAGGACGACGATGTTGCCGATGACGCATGGCTGCTGTTGGGGCTCTCGTTTTCATCTCCGCCTGAGCTCACCTTGGTGTTGCTGTCTTTCCGTCCTACTACTACTCCGGCGCAAGGGGTCTGCTGAGGCTGCTGCTGCTGCTGGCCGTCTCGTAAGGCCCTCCGCCTGGAGAGGTGGAGGAAGGACCAGAAGCTCTTCTTGCGGGGGCTGTCATCGCTGCCGTCGGATGAAGAGAGATGGCGAGGGACGGCGACGGATCTGCTACGCTTAAGGATGAGGTTGGCGTCGGAGGAGGACATTACCTTCTTTTTGTTGTGGGCGAAGAAGGGGATTTGGTTAGAGGGGGGAGCGGCACCATCGGAGCGGAAGGAGGGAGAGGATGAGGAGGAGGATGGAGCGGCGATAGGGTAAAAGGAGTTGGATTTGGAGGAGGAGACGAGCTTTCCTAGCTTCTCTTGCAGGCAGAAAGCACAGATCCCGCCTGGATTCTTCCTGTAGGGATGCTCGCTACATTGCATGCCTTCTCCAATATCTTCTCCTTTATCACCCATCTCTTCTTCTTCTTCTTCTCCCCTCTGTCTCTCTGTCTCTGCTGCGGTTGTAAGATGAATGAGAGGAATAGAGAGAACCTAGGGTTGAATGTCTGTAGATCTGTGGAGCTTTTCTTCTTCTTTTTTTTAATAATCTTGCTCTTGTGATGTAAATCCAAAACTTCTATTCTTTGAAGGAGATTGAGATAGAGAGAGAGAGAGAGGGAGATTTTTAAATGTGTGCTATCGATATAGGGGCCAAGTGCAGAAGCACGTGGAGGACGAGTTATTTAATAGGGAAGAGAGAAAAGAGAGAGAGAGAGAGAGAGAGAATAGAGAAAGGTGGGCCAAAACGATCTCCATATGTATGTTTTCTCAGTTAGATCCAGTACACTAGTTTAAACCATTGATTTAGTGGGACCCACATGATTTGATTTAATATGGACGGTTAAGATGATAAGATGGGTGGATATTTAGATATCTGCCATACGCTATTGGTCCACTTGATGAATGGATGGCCGTAGAAAGTCTCTTGGGTCGTGCAAATCCTCGATCGTACAGTCTGGATTATATTCTCGTCGGAGAAGAGAAAAGGAGAGAGAAGGCACGCAAACAGACAAAATCATCTACACCTTTCCATGCTTACGGGTAATTAATAAAATATTTAAGGTCGTGGATTGGAAGAGGTTTGCTACAATACGTCCAGATGTATTGTAACAATATACATCGGGACTTTAGTCTTTGAATGCAAGTCATCTTCCAATGATCCAAACCGTTTATCTGGTGTTTCTCACTTTGAAGGTAGTTATACAAAAGAAATAAAAGAAATCTTTTGATTATTTCTCTTTTTGATAATTTTAATCTTTTGCTGTGGATATGGACGGTTGTCATTGCCTCTATATAATAGAAGGTTTTAAGTACGCAATCTAAGGGTTATTTCTTTCGGAGATCTCTAATCCAACGGAAGCCGTATCATAAATGGGTTGGGTCATTGAAACAAACCCAAATCCAACGGTTAGAGTCTCGATGTTTCCTACGGCAATGCATCGAGATGTATTCCAGCAAACCTCGAATCAGAATGGTGTTGTCGTAAATAAATGCCTCTGGAATCAAGAGCTGTACAATGGGCTGGCTGAATTTTGGGCTTTTTATTGCCGAGCCCATCTTGACCTGTCAAAGCCCTGCCAATTTCTCATTGTAGGGCCGCACCTAATCCGCTCCCCAAGCTGCCCTTACCGTGGGCCCACCTTGATGTATTTATTTTAAATCCATGCCGTCCATCTGTTTTTTCCAGGTCATTTGAAGGTCATGAACCCAAAAATGGATCAGATCCCAATCTCAGGCGGACCATACTGAAGGAAACAGTGGTGATCGACCATTAAATACTTCTTGTGGCCACAAAAGTTTTGTATTAGGTTGATTTTTTTTTTTTTGTTTTTGTTTTTTCATTCATCTAGGTTTGTTTGATATTATCAAAAGGTTGGATGACAAATAAGCACTACGGAAATCTCGTTGGTGTGTCGACGTCACCAAGTTCTGGGCGCCCTAGCATGATGTAATCTAAACCGTCCAGATCCAAACCTTACCAGAAAAATCAGTGGGGATTGAATGAAAGGTTTGTGTGACCTTATCAAGAGGTTAGATTGCAAATAAATATCTTGGTAGGCCCTATGAAGGTTTTAAATGTAGGCATTATTGTCCCATATGATTTTTTATTTGCTTCATTTCCCGTTCATGCCATAAAATAACATCTCAAAATGGATATATGGTGTAGATATAGATAAACATCATGGTGGGGACCAAGAAACTTGGTGATGTCAACCCTTCATAGATGTGGGCATACCACCACGTAGGGCTATAAATGGGTTAGCAGACCTGATGGGGTACCCAAACCCAACCCACTTAGACTCGACCGAGACCTAACCTATTTATTAAATGGTATAGGTCTTGGTCTAAGAACAGACCCATTTGTTAAACTTGTCTGAGTCTGGTTTTCTTTATATTAAGCCTCCAACCCAACCGTACCCATTTAGTAAGTGGGTGGGTTTGGTATATCTTTCAAGGGATCCCAGCTCAAATCCATTCAAAACTCGATTTTAAGCCTTATAAAAATGCTTGCATGCTAGATCCAGAACTAGCCCCATTACACCCGACCCATTTATAAATGGATTTGGGTGGATCTCCTGTATCATACCCAGACTCATTTATAAATGGGTTGACTTGGACTCGACCGACGCCCGTCTCCCTTTAGTAAAAGGTCTACGTCTCAAATTTGGACCTGGACCCATTTAGTAAATGTGTGGGTTGGTTTTGGTTAAACCCGCCCCCAACCCGACCATTTACAGCCCTACCACCTCACAATCCATTTTCTTGAGCTTTCAGTGATGGGGCATCGAACAAGCACTGTTTACCAATGATCCACCTGAAATTTGGATCTGCTTCAATTTTGAGCTCATGCCCTAAAATGATTTGAAAAAACAGATGAACGGCATGGATTTAGAATAAATACACTTTATTACATTAAAGTGGGAGCCACAATAAGTGCCTCATTGTCTTGGGTGAGGCTGGGCCGCACCTAATCATCCGTGCTCTGCATCTATGCGCAATTGTCGACGAGTCATATGATACTCGGCTCACATACGAGCCTTGAGATGCAGGCACTCAGAAACCGTACACCGTGGCATACGCTGACTCATATTAAATGGACTAAGTTGTGGAACCAACTGTAGCTAATTCACATTCCAAATATCTCGTTGGTTGAGCAACCTTTACCACTGATTCGTGGACACTTGATTGTGGAAACTGGACCGTTGGATATATTTCATTTTTAATGGTCCATTAAATGTCCACTGATCGGTTGTCCAAATAATCAAATGAGCATAAGTTTTTGTTTACGATGCATCTAAGCTTGGAATCATAATTTGAACAGCTTAATTTTGAATTAGTCGAATGCGCAGCATTCATCACATTGTGTGAGAGTATCAAAAGTTTCTTACAAGTTGGAACCACAATAGATAGAGCTGACAGGGATTAAGGCCTGTCCGTCTACATGTGTTAAAGATGGGCAATCCGTGACAAAGATGGACGGTCTACATTGATGCCCCTGCCTGCCACGTTAACAGAAGAGGGAAGGCTTGGGATTGGGTACTGTCCTTCTTGTACCACCTCCCATTAAAAGACGAGTGTGGAGGGATTTAATTGGATGGCTGGTTGTGACTATAAATAAAAATATATTTTAAAGTTTAGTGGAATACGTGGAAGGCAATCCAAACAAAACTTACTGCATCCGGAAAAAAAAAAAAAAAAAGAGTTTTATGGCCCGACTGTGATGTACGGGCCATTCATCCATTTTGTCTGCTCATTTTCTGGGGTAAGCTATGTCCTAAAATAAGGTAGATGCAAATCTCAAGTGGACCACACCATCCGAAATGATGGTGATTGGATGCCCATAATTAAAAACTTATTTGACTCCATAACACTTTTGGATCAAGCTGATATTTGTATTTTCTTTTTATTTATGTTCATGCGGCCTAATCTGCGAGTGTTAGCTCTTAGAACTTTTAATTTAGTGTGGTCACGTGAGATTTGGATATATTTCATGGCATAAGATGAGGTGGCAAGATAGATGGACGGGCGTGGATAAAACACAGATCATGGTGAGGCCCATAGAACTTTTGAGGGTCCTACATGGGTACTGGAGGGGTCACTGCTGAATCTGAATGCCTGCCGAGTACAGGCACCGGCAGTACCCGGTACGACTCCAAGAGGCATTAGTCTACCACATTTCGATACGTGTCAGTGCAGGAAGAAAATGGGCCATGGTTTGAAAGAAGACGATAGGGAAACACAGGCCATCTCTCTTGTGGAGTGGATTAGGTGCGGCTTGGCCTTCCCCAAGATGGTGCAGCCATTACCGTGGGGCCCACCTTGATTCATGTATTCTATATCCATGCCATTCATGAGCTTAAAAATGAAGAAGATCAAATTCTCAAGTAGACCAAGACTTTGGAAACAGTGGTGACATAAAATGATCTGGAAAAACGGAGGGACAGTCCATCTTAAGTATATACATATATTTTTTCTTTTCTTTTATGCGCGCACACATACATACCTAAACTGACTTGGTGTTGTAACTTTTTGGAGTCTACCACCGAGGCAAGGATAAGAGCCTCTGTCCATCTTAACTATTGAGCCTAAGAAATGGTGGAGAACAAAAGGCTGAATCTTTGAAACATAATCCATACATGTGGGGCCCACAAGTTGAACAGTCCCAATTGGTTAATCACCGTGCCTGTTATATTGTGGAGGCGCGGGCCACCGTGATGTATATATTTTAGCCAAACCGAACATCTATTTAAAAAGATCATTTTAGGGAATGTTTCTATTAGGGAGGTAGATTGAGGTATCAAGTAG
Source organism: Liriodendron chinense (assembly GCA_003013855.2). Lineage (NCBI taxonomy): Eukaryota > Viridiplantae > Streptophyta > Magnoliopsida > Magnoliales > Magnoliaceae > Liriodendron > Liriodendron chinense. The sequence continues at coordinate 346,079 of ML058509.1, read as the reverse complement.
ACTGCACCTTAGGAAGCAGTGGGGATTGAAATACTACCATTGAAAACTTCTTGAGAACAACAGAAGTTTTGAATCAAGTTGATATTTATATTTTAACTTCATGTATGTCTATGTGACCTTATGAATAAGTTGGATGATAAATAAACATCACAGTGGGCCCTTGTAAGTTTTCAAATTTGGAATATTACCTCAAATGATGTTTCAAAATAGATGAATGGCGTCATAAAACATATACACCACGTTGGGGCAGTAACCAATCGGCGGAGAGATGGTTCGACCATATCATCTGCCGCAAGCTCACCGGACCCACCAGCCACGACAAACTCAACGGCTTGATCAGCGGCCTGGGAATGCTGAATTATATATGGGAATGGACAAGACGTGTTTACTCCGACAGACTGGCCTGTAAATCCAGAATATAAATACAAATGAAAATAATGGTCCACACAGACTTAAAATCCATCCATAAAAAAATTGGGATGATCCTGACCCTCAAATCTGGTGTACACATGTTATTCAGGTGGGAAGCAGGCGTATATCATAGAAAAAGGGATGCGGTTGGGCTAGTTACCCCAACACCAGCCCACTAGCTGGTGTCAAAGCTCTGTGGGTCCCACCATGATATATCTGTTTATCCGACCCTCTCCATCCATCTTTCCAATTCATTTTAGAGCATGAGCCCAAAAATTAGGCAGATCAAAATCTCAATTGGACCACACCAAACGAAAATAGTGTTGATTGAGTTTCCATCATTAACAACTTCCTAATGCCCACTGTAATGTTTATTTGCCATCCAACCAGTTGATGAGGTCACACAAACCTGGATGGAGGGAAACAAAAACATCATCTTGATCCAAAACTTCTGTAGCCCACAAATTGTTTTCAATGGTAAGCATTCAATCACCACTTTTTCCCATAGTGTGGTTCACCGGAGATTTGAATCTGTCTCAAATTTGGGTTCATATCCTAAAATGAGATTTTAAAATGGATGGACGGAATGGATAAAATAGACACATCATGGTGGGGCCCACAGAGCTTTGACACCAACTGGCTGGTGTTGAGATCACGGGCCAAACCGCGTCCATGAAAAAAGCACTTTCAAATTAAATCCGCTGTACTAAGATGCCTCAACACACGGGAGCGGGTTAGCTGTTACCCAGGTAACAGAATAATGGGTGTTACCCTTACCATATGGGCCCACCTTGATATATTTATTGTATATCCATGCCGTCCATCTATTTTCCCATCTTATTTTAGGATGCTATCCCAAATCTTAAGATTATCCAAATCTCAGGTGGACCATACCACTAGAAACAGTGATAAATGATCATTAATAACTTTTTTTTTACCACAAAAGTTTTACATCAATCTTATCTTTCTATTTTCCTTCATTTAGATATTCTTGACATTATCAACAGTTTCGATGGAAAATAATCATTATGAAAACTTACTATAAGCCCTTTGGAATTTGTAATGGTGAGACATTCAATCCCCACTTTTTCCTGTGGTATGGTCCACCTGAGATTTCTATCTTCTTAAGTTTTTTAAAACAGTTCTAAAATGGGCTGTAGAAATGGATGGACAGTGTGGATATTATAAAAAATAAAATAAAAATCATCAAGGTAGCCCTACGGTAAGGGTAACTAGAGGTGGGCAACGATCCAGGCCGAGCCGAGTTAGCCCTAGTTTGGTTTGGTTTGTTTTTGTACCACTGCAGTTTGTGGATCGGTTTGGTTTGGGTTTCGGGCTGACCCATGTGGCCTGAGTTTGGTTTGCTCCAGAAAAATTTAGTTCGAGCCTGGGATCGGCTTGGTTGAAAATTTCGAATCGAGCAGGGCCGAGTTCCAACAGACAGTGGCTCTTTTTTTCCTTATTCATTTAAATAAAAAAGAATTTAATAACTTAGAAAAAAAAGTACAAACATATCTTACTATATGATATTTAACATTCTTCAAAAGAGTGCAACTTCAAAATAGACACGTAAGAGTATTTTCCAAACAAAAGTATACAAGCATAATCTTACAAGTGCAAGGAAACAGTTTGTATTCATGTAAATATATTATGCATTCTCCATGTCATCATGTATATGTATTATCCATGTTATCCATATGTTTTACACATCATTTTAGGACATGATCCCAAAATGGAATCATATCCAAAGCTCAAGTGGATCACACCACAGGAAACAGTGTGGTTATAATGTACGAGCCAAATCAAACCGAGTAGAATCAAATCGTGCTTCGAGTTGAGCCGAGCCAAAACTGCCCTAGTTTGAGTTTGGTTTGTTTTTTCAAACGAGCTTGACTCGGAGGCTTGGTTTGGTTTGAACTTCCATTCGAACCAATCCAAACCGAGCTTTTTCGAACCAATCCGAGCCGAGCTTTCGAGCTGGCTTGGTTTGTGCCCACCTCTAAGGGTAACACCCGCTAAGCTGTTAACCGGGTAACGCCTAAGCCACTCCCCAACACCACCGGATCAGACTACCAAATCAATTACTTGGAATTATATGATATTCCAGCAGCCTATGAAGCTTGATACACAGGCACTCAGAAATTATACACGTGGCATACATTCATTAACTCAAGTTATAACGATTAACTTGTAGAACGCTACTGTGGCTGAGTCATGGTCTGAAAATTCTTGATCAGTGATCACTTGTGTGTTGAAATACTCCCATGATTTGGACCGTTCAATTGGAGTTATTTGTACGCAAACGACTGCATTTTGTAAGTGCATCCTTACCATCGGTCGCACTCTGCTGCAGTATTTTCTGATAAGTTAGAAGAGGGTTCCATCGGCAGAGTGATGGGGACTCGACAATTTAATGTATATGACACGTATGGTTGTCAACCGTTACTTAATTGGACTTTATGAGCTTGGCTCTTGTGATAGTCCACTGACATTTTGTAAATGGTGGCGACTCATTCACCTCACACGTGGCACTTACATCCAGATCAGTTAAATTTTTAGGAGTATGTGGATGAGGCACGTCTCCTTGTTAAATGATCCTGTCCATCCAATTAAATGGTTATCAAATAGTTGGCTAAGAGTGTGTAGACACGTCCACCAAGGTGAAATAGGTCATCTATATGCTGTCAATCCATGAAATTTAACTCAAACCTAAATTCAATTTGAAGCCCAGTTCAAGCCCAAGCCTAGATCCATTTAATCTTAGGATCTTATTAGAGTAAAAAGGACCAGATAAGAGGATACTCGGGCCCCATCCATATGGTGGGTGGTGCATCAAACTGTAGAATTTTGAGATATTAGGTAGAGGTTTCTAACATCTTCCTTCTTTGTTACCATGATTTTTTAAACAAAATTTTACGTCATAGGGTCAATAGTCATCTAGATGGAGAATCTTTAAATCCTTTGGTATATAGATTCTGTAAGGTTTAGCCAATAGTCAAAATATGAGTGAGTAATTAGTTAGGGGTAATTCTAAGTCAAATATAATAACATCCCAAGTCACAATTATACAAAAAAAAGTCTGAAAATGCAACTATAAATATAATTGATCCACAATCCAACATCCACATAATAAGGAAAGCTGATTAATTACCATACCCAACACATGGCTAGAGCTTTGTGGGGGCTTACCTGGATCTATGTGTTTTACCCACATGAGCTCATTTTATGGCAAGAGTTAAAAATAAAAATAAAAATGAAGTAAATTTAAAGCTGAAGTGGATCACAACAGAAGAAATGGTTAAGAATTTAAAACTTCTTTAATGCTATATGGAAGTGGTAGACCTAGATTATTTTTGTGTTCTCCTTTAGCAAAGTGTGTTGGACTTTATGATTAGGTTGGATGGCAAATGGACCTCAAAACATACCTGACAAAGTTTTACGGACAGGCGGCACCGCTGTAGTGTGGTCTACCCTTGTTTTGGATCTGCTTCATTTTTTGCTCGTGTTTCAAAATGATGTGGGTAAAACACATGCACGTGGGATTCATAGGGCAGAGTCAGGATCCTCGGTTGGCTTCTAAGCATGAAACTCCTGCTTGGAGCATTTTCATTGGTCCACATCACACTGCATGTGTCATGTGACCAGGTTGCACTGATGTATGACTAGGTTGCATTGACGATGTGACAAGATTGCAGACTTATGTGATGCTGTGGACCAATGAAACAGCTCGACGCAGGGATTTACTGCTTGGAAGCCAAAAAAGAGGATCCGGACTCCATAGAGCAAGGCCACGTGGAGCCACCGAGGACATCCTTGGTCGGTGATGCAGTGAGTAGTCCAAATTCGCGAGGTAAAATTAGATGGTTACTTTCATCAGATCAGGGCAATTATTGGGTTGATATACCGAATTTGCCATGTCAGCGGCTTGGGCAGTCAGGATTGTCAGGCAACTCTGCCTATTGTACGGTGGATGGTGACCACTATTTTAAAAATGGCCGCAAAGCCCCCATCTTGAATGGTGGTTGCCAGAATGCATCTCCGTCTGTTGGGTCCTTAACATGTCCAGTACACACCACCTAATGAACGGCCCGGATCTCTTACATTCTAGCCATCGAACGGTGGGACTCAGGTCATATGTCGGCCCTGCATCCTACACAACGGTCCAACGTCCGGAGAGGATTAGGTGCGGCCTTGACAGTGGGCCCACGTTGATATGTGTATTGTACGTATATCCGTGCCGTTGATTCGTTTTGCCCACTCTTTTGGGGTAACATCCCAAAAATGAAGCAGATCCAAATCTTAGGTTGACTCTACTCTAGAGAAAAAGTGATCGGACGCTCGCCTGAGGCATTAAAAACTTTCAAGGGACCACCTTAATGTTTATTTGTTGTGCAACCGTTCGCACTCACACCCTCCACAATGGGTATTCGAACCCATATAACCTATAGATTGGATCAGAGTGACTTGGATGAGAGGAAAAAATAAATATTAGCTTTATCCAAAACTTTTGTGACCAATGATAAGTTTTTAAAGATCAATCACCACTTTTTTCCACCTAAAATTTAGATCTACTTTATTTTTAGGACCATGCATTAAGATAAGCTAGAAAAATGGATAAACGGTGTAGATATACAATACCCACATCATTGTGCGCCCCACAGTTAGGGTTGCATGTCTTTGATCAAGCAGGGGTTGCATTGATCCACTACTAGAGCTTGTACAAGAGTCGAGCCAGCTTGGTTAGCTCACTTAAATCAGCTCGAAACAATTTAAATTGGCTCGAAACAGCTTAATCCAACTTGATTCGAAAGAGGGCTTTGAACCAAGCCTAAGCCTTTTTCCCCTGTTCGAAATGAATTTCAAGTTGAGTGCAAGTTGGTCCTCACTCAGCTCGTCTCGATATATATATAAACTTAAAAATGTAAAAACCATAATTCATTTCTCTCTATTCTTTTGCCTGACTCGAGTGCCCCCTACCCTCCTATACTCCTGTCTGGCAAAAGAATAGAGAGAAATGAATTATGATTTGTACTCTCTTATTCTACCGTCCATCTGGCTAGCCTGTCAATATATGAAACTTCTATATATATATTTTCAAATTTAACTCTCAGTTCGAATTCAATTCGAAAAAACACAAGCTTAAAATTGGCTCGATTTGGCTTGAAAGCTTAGTCGAGCTAGCTTAAACATGAAATTCTAGCTCGATGGCCAAGTCGAGCCGAACACAAGCCAAGGTGGTCATTGGTCGAGCCTAGCTTGAACATGGCTAAGCTCGACTAGACTCAGCTGGTGCACCGCTCTATCCACTATCCCCAACATCCAATATAGAACGAAGCGGATTGGGTGGTGACCCAACACCACCTTGTTGAGGGGTCACCATAATGTATGTGTTTTACATCCACACCGTCCCTACGTTTCTCGGTGTGCCCAAAAAGAAGCAGATGCTAAGCTTAGTGGACCACACAACAGGAAATAAGGGATAATGGCACCCAACCATTGAAACATTGCTAGGGCTCACTATAATGTTCATTTGCCATCAAACCTGTTATTAAGGTCACACAGACTTGGATGAAGGGAAAAAATAGCTTGATAAAAAGAAAAATTTAGTTCCCAAGAAATTTCTAATGGTGGGAGTTCAATCACCACCTTTTCCTGTTGTGTGGTCACTTTGAACTTTTAATCTGCTTTATTTTTGGGCTCATGCCCTAAAACGAGCTGGCAAAATGGATGGACGGTGTGGATAAAATACATACATCACATTGGGCCCCACAAGTGGTGTTGGAATCACCACCCAATACGCTTCCACAAAGAAAGAAAACATGCTACTGCTAGACGGGACGAGGATGGGGACTATTTTAGGGATTTTGACCGTACGGACCCTCTTGTATGGTGAAATTACCCACTTGTTTCTGCTGAAACTATTTCCCCTGACTAGCCCCTGACACTTTTAAACTTTGCTATTGATGAAAATATCCTTACTTTGGTTCCTGCACTGGTACGGAGTTTGAGTGAAGAAAAAGTCACCTAGCCTCCAATCTCGGGGCGCAAATTAGGTGTTACCCCAGGAACAACTTAGTGGGTGTTACCCCTACTGTATGGCCCAAATGGATGATAATTTGTATATCCATGTAGTCCATCCTTTTCTACAGCCCTATTTTAGAATGATATTCCAAAAATTATGTAGATCTAAATCTCAAGTGGACCATACCACTAGAAACAGTGTGATTGAGTGCTCCACCATTAAAAATTCCAAAGAGCCTATTGTTAAGGTTTTTGTAATGTTTATTTTCAATCCAAGCTCTTGATAATGTCAATAAGGTCTTAATGAAGGAAAAATAAAAATATCAAATTGATCCAAAACTTTTGTGGCCCACGAAACATTTTTAATGGTTATTCATCAATATTTCTAATGTCACGTCCCAAAATTTAATATTCGGGTTGATCAGGCCCAAATTCAAATTTTTGGACTGAGAGTTGAATTTAAACAAAATATAAACGCAACCCACAATTTTCATATGTTTCCAAGGGGATCGGGACAAACTAAAATAATTAAAATAAATTTCTCATTACTAATTCTTCATTAAAAACTTATGACATCAATATAAAAATCAAATCAACCTATTTACAAAATAACATTTAAATTCAACTACTCTTAAATATAAAAGGAGATTCTTCATTTTTGTCCAACTATTCTTCATAATCCAATCCTGCAAAACAATTTAAGGGGTTGTGAGAGCGATGTTTCGTAGGGTCACATCATTCCCACACTTAGAAATACTAAGTTAACCACAAGTATATCTGAATGAAATAAGTGAAATCATTTTCAAAGAAAATAGAGGCATCTAAACTGTATTTCTACTCTTAAATACAAAAGGAGATTCTTCATTTTTGTCCAACTATTCTTCGTAATCCAATCCTGCAAAACAATTTAAGGGGGTGTGAGAGCGATGCTTCGTAGGGTCACATCATTCCCACACTTAGAAATACTAAGTTAACCACAAGTATATCTGAATGAAATAAGTGAAATCATTTTCAAAGAAAATAGAGGCATCTAAACTGTATTTATGCATCTACAATTTCAAACATATAAATTCAAAGCAATATATCCACAAGACACGTGGTACCTGATTGTCCACATGTCAGACGAAAGAAAATAATTTGTGACCAACATTTCATTAACCTAATATACTCCTCTACAGTAAACTTGAAAATATATAATCATAACGATATTTTAGGGAATAACCCTAGGCAGAGCACCACGTGATATCTTTTAGGGAACGACTTTGGGCAGAGCACCTCGTGATAGCTTTTAGGAGTTAGTCCAGGGTAGTGCACCCATATGTGTATCTTTTAGGAAATTACCCAGGGTAGAGCACCCGTGCCGAACTTTCGGAAGTGACCCCTGGCAAAGCACCCTTGTGTGTATCTTTTAGGAAATTACCCAAGGCAGAGCACCCGTGATAAAATATTCAATGATCCTTTAAGGGCGGAGCACCCGTAACAAAATCAAACAATTGCATTTTACAATACGAAATAATAATAAAATAAGATTTATTCTCCAATTAGATGATCAAATAAACTCAATCCACAAAGTGTAACAATAACCCATTTGATCAATTTACAATTCATAATATAATCAAATAACTCATTAATCTACTATGAAATCCATCTACATCTCAGAATAATAATCAAATTCACATAACCCATAAATCATTAACAATTAATCAATTAAAATTAAACTACGTATAAAGTTTTCAACCGGGAGATCACCTACCTGATCTGGTTGGAGTATTCTGATGGAAATCTACACTTGATGAGTTGCTACTCTTGAATTTGGGGATTGTCTGGTCCAATTCGACAGATCGAATATGAGAAAAATAGCATTTTCCAAGATTGATTAAGACGCGGATGGTCTGATTTGCCTCTAAGATGGTGAACGGACGATCTGATCGCTGAGTAAGGTTATCAATGAAAGGTTGTTTGAACTCAGAAAAACTGTGATGACTCGCTGGTACAGTTGGAGCCAACTTGGTGGAGCATCTCTTCTTTCTTTTCTTCTTCTTCAGTCCTCTCTCCCAATCATTCAGCAACAACCATTGAAGGGTTGTCTATGTTTAAATGGGAGAATAGGCCAACGAGTCATCGACTCGGTGGCTAGCATATGTTGTTATAACTCACGTACGGTTTGCTTCTGATGCGTGATTTAGACTTAGGTACAGATACTAGGTGGTGCAGCCACTTGGGTTTCGACGGAGAAGAAGAAGATGCAGACAATGGCAGATTGCTTCCTGGCAAGGATCTGTGAATTTCGATTCTTCTGAATGGTAAATATCGATGCAGGGAAGCTTGGAGGGGTGATAGATCGAATTCTTAATGAGGTTTAGTTGGTGATTTCAGGTTTTTTTTTTTAAGGAAATCTGTTACCGCACACATTTAGTTTCATTTTGAGGAGACAAAAGTGGAACAGAGATTGCGAGGATTGGCTTCTGAGGAGAATTCTAAGCTTGAGGAGGGAGAATCGTGGATTAAGGTTTGATGAGGAAGTAGCCAACGGTTGAGATTGAGAGAAACGGTTATACACAAATCGTGGTGTGACATGGCCGCTGACATGAGGAAAAACTTCGTTTTGAATGGGCTTCTGTACCAGGCATTGGGGATGCGAGTAGCAGTGCGGAACTTGTAGGAGATAGGTGGGGTCCACTGAGTTGATAAATAGAAATCCAAGTCGTTCATCAGCTTTGGTGGGTTGGGTTTGGATGAAAGCTTCAAAAACTATGCAGATCAGTAACTCAAGGTGGGTCGCATGACTGCAAACCGAGTAAATTGAACGTATGCATTTGAAGTAATCTTCATAGAAAATGAGTAACTCAAGGTGGGTCACTCAAGTTCATATATATATATATATATATATATATATATATATATATATATATATATATATTTGCACTATGGTGGGTCACATAAAGATGATGTGGCAAATCTATTATGTCCATCAGTTTTGTCTGATCATATTGGGACATGGGCACGAAAATGAGGCTGATCCAAAGTTTAGGTGGGTCACACCATAGGAAACTGTGGGACTGGTGGTAACCACCGTTGAAGAAAAAATGAGGTGTTACATCTAGTGTTATGGTCCACCTGAGATTTGAATCTTCTTAATCTTTTGGATCACATCCTAAAATGATATGAAAAAATAGATAGACGATGTCGATATATAAAAAGTACATCAATATGGGCCCCACACGGTTAGGGTAACGCTCACTAAGCTGTTCCCAGGGTAACACGTAATTCGCGCCTCCAATCTCGAGGCAATGATGTGGATGTGAGTTGTCATTGGGTCTACTTCAAACTAGATTAAATTCGTTCATTTTCTTTCTAGTCCCTTGTTTATATGGGAATGTGGTAACATGACGCTGACCTGATCTATGTGTAGCCCACACTACCTCAAAAAGGGTAACAGTAACGATGACCATTACTTACTAAATGTTTTCACACAGTAGGCCGTGTTGTTCACGCAAAACTTCATATGCATGCTTTCGGGCATATTTTAGTCGTACATGTCGAATTTCAGATCAAAGATCATCCTACAGATGCTCTAAACAGAAATCAGTGCATAAGTGGCCCATCGCATCTCAGATCTCCCTCATTTTTCTCGGCGGCGATTAAAATGATGTTGCTAACCTGCTGGACGGAGCAGATGCCCCTGATTCACAGTATGTGGACCCCACTTGTGATGGCAGCCGTAGGTAGTGTATACCGTGTGACGCATGATAAAAAAAGGAAAGAAGAAAGTTCTTCTTCGACACTGCTACTACAACAGCGGCAGCGTTCGCACGCCTAGAACAACGTGATGCACGCCGTCCTCCAGGTGGGGCCCATATTCAAATATGATCCGGCCATCCTGATGGTGCCCCACCGAACTTAATCCCCCCAAATCTTGCTACTAATTACGCCCTGTACGGCCCACTCCAAACCACCGTTCAAGACTAAGACGATCAAGATCTTCCGATCTGCTGTGCATGATCTCTCCAAACTTCACCCATATCTTCTTGTGGACCCCACCTACCATCCTTACGGTTTCTAAGCAATCAAGTACAAGAAAGTCGGACGGGATGATTCCCAAGCGGTGCCAATGCCAAAACCATCCAGTCTCTCCTCCTTCCAAAAACACCAGAGAGAGAAATCGTGAAGATATGAGATCTGAGATATGAGATAATCCTCCTCTGATATCTGAGATATTTTCCTCTGAGATATTCCTCCTCTGAGATCTGAGAGTATAGGCAGAATCCTCCTCTGAGATATTCATACTCTGAGATATGAGATACACATTCCGCCTATACTATGAGATAATCCTCCTCTGAGATCTGAGAGATTCTCCTCTGAAATATTCCTCCTTTGAGATTTGAGAGTATAGGTGGAATCCTCCTCTGCGATATACTCCGAGATCTGACAGTATATAGACCGATCGTTATGCCGAATGACATGTAGTAAGAGTCGGGATCATGATAGCCATCCACAGAAGGTCGTGATTGTCATGTTTTAAGGGTTGGGATCGTGATAGGCATCCACAAAGAGTCGTGATTGTCATGTAGAAAGGGTCGGGATAGCCATCAACACCGTTTGTGGGGCCCACCATCACTTTTGAGTGGAATTCAATCCATCCATTATCTCGGGATTTCATTTTAAGCCATGTATAGAAGAAAAATCAACATCTGCCACTCATATGAACCACAATACATGAAAACGTTTAGTAGGTAATGGTCATCGTTACCGTTACCGTTTTCTAGGTATTGTGGGCTACACATAGATCAGGTCAGCGTCATATTATCACATTCACATATAAACAAGGGGCTACAAAGAAAATGAATGGATTAGATTTACTTTGAAGTGGACCCAATGACAACTCGCATTCACATCATTGCCTCGAGATTGGAGGCTAGGTGACTTTTTCTTCACTCAAACTCCATACCAATGCAGTAACCAAAGTAAGGGTATTTTCAGTTCATAGTAAAGTTTAAAAAGTGTCAGGAGGCCAATAAGGTAAAATAGTTTCAGCAGGAACAAGCGAGTAATTTCACTGTAAAGGGATCCGTACGGTCAAAATCCCACTATTTTATTACCTACCCTAGGGAGAGTTCTCCCCTTGAGAACTTCTCCAAGACAGAGAGGAATGAATGATACATCCCTGGCACGTGCACAATAGGAACCGTTCATTTGGTGGACCCATAATAGATGAGTGGCTACTAAAAAACCTCACCCATCAGACGAATCCTGGCCATCAGTATCTACCTGCACTTTCTAATGCAAGATTACGATCTCAACCATCAGTTGGAAGGGTATAGCTTGAACGTGAAACATTTGTCCATGGACAGAAGGGGAGAGTAGATGGACGGTTCCAATCGATCAGCTCCGTTGCATTGTGCATTGTGATGGTGGGCTCTACCAAAATCCAGTTCTCATGCAGAAGGGGTTGTTGGTCAACGTAGCAGAGCCTGGGGAGTAGGTGCACATCGTACTGTGATGTTATTGCTGTTGTCTTGTGGTCCACCCCCTCGTCTGCCTACTTGGATCTCTTTACTCTTAAAAAAATATCATTTCAAAACATAAATTCAAGAAAAATATCTTTTAATGAATGTAAATATCTACGGCCCAGTACATCATTTTACCCCTGCAATTTGTCAGCTTTGATATTCTGATTTTAAAGAGAAATGGGTAGGGACTAAAAACTAAAGTTTTTTTTTTTGTTAGCAAAGACATACACACACCCATAGTGTTCGATACAGGGATTTCAGATTAAAAAATAATAATAATAAGTAAATAAATAAATAAAGTTTGAGTATAATTAGGTCTGTTTAAAAGCATGGCTAATTGGTAACATATCAATGAGATTTTATTTTAAAAAATAAATAAATCCTAATGACTTAAAACTCTATCTGGGTTTCCATCTCTTTTTAAGAAGATCTCAAACCTCAAGAAGATCCAAATCTCAGGTGGACCATACCACTAGAAATAGTGATGATCAATGACTATTAAAAGATTTTTATGGGCCACAAAAGTTTTGGATCAAGCTAATCTTTGTATTTTCCTTTCATCCAGATCTTCTTGACATTATGAACGGGTTGGATTGTAAATAAACATTATGAAGACATTACAATGGGCCTTTTCATATTCTTAATGGTGAGGCACTCAATCACCATTGTTTGGATCTGGTTAATTTTTGAGACATGTTCCAAAATGGTCAGGAAAGATAGGATGGACAACGGGGATATACAACACATCATCAAGGTGGGCCCCAAGGCAACGATAACACCCACTAACGTGTTACCTGGGTGACGCCTAATTTGCTCCCACCTACAACTGGGTCATTCCTCTCTCTCTCTCTCTCTCTCTCTCTCTCTCTCTGGGAGCGTGTCTGGATCCTTGTTGGCTGCAAACAGGAAATCCTTGTTTGCGGCCTTTTTATTGGTCCACATCATCACATAGCTTTGCAACCTCATCACATCCTCCGTGCAACCTTATCACATTTGTGCTGGGGAGATATGAACCAATAAAAAGGCTGCAAATAGGGATTTCCTATTTTGTAGCCAATAGAGGATCCAAACTCACTGGGAGGGGATTGCCTGTTACCCTAGGCACAAAGATATCTATGTGCCCAGGGTTGTGTGGGATCCACAGATATGTCCATGACAAATCCACCCCGTCCCTCTGTTTTGAATGACCGCACTAGGATAGGATTCTAAAAATCAAGTAAGCCACACCTACAAAACAGTGGGAACAGAAGTATCCACTGTTGAAACCTTAATAGAGCTGACCATAATGTTTATATGACATCCAAACCGTTTATAGAATTATTACCGCTCAAATGTAAGAACAGTTATCATCTTGGTACAAAACTTCTGTAACTGTTATGCGTTCAATCCTTACTGTTTCGTGTGGTATGGCTCACATGAGTTTTGGATCTGTCTGATTTTTTGAATCCTGTACCATTGTGGTCTTTCAAAACCGACAGACAGAGTGGACTTGTCACTGACATATCTCCGTGCCAGGCTGTCACAAGCAATCTGCTCCCTCTCATATTGTCTTGCCATCCCCCTCTCATAACCGTAGTATCCCTCTCATACCCATAGTATTGTAGCCATTTTTATTGTTAGTGAAAAAAGCTTGTTTGAACTAGTGAGGAAAGAACAATTGAGGAAAGGAAATATCAATTTTTTTAAATGTAACAGTGTACTCCATTTGCAAAAGAAAAAAGGCCAAAGGAAATCAATCTCTCTCTCATATCACATTTTCTTGAAAAAAAAATATCATTTACTATTTTCTGTCAGATCTTTAAAAGAGGAAACCTTTTCCATTTCTGTATCGCTCCTCGGATGTGATGTTTTCTTTTCCTCATCTATGTTTTTACTTCCTCCGATGGAAACAAACAAATAGAGAGAGATAGAGAGAGTTCCAAGATAAGTAATACGTTTCAGGTAAAAAAATCGAAGGATTGATGGAGACGAGTCGATGACTGAGATTTTGCACACTCACCTAAACAATGAATATGAGCCAAGTTTATATGAGGCCTCTATATATAGATGCATCAAACTTATTGGGTTTTTTTTTTTTTTTTCTTTTTTTTTTTTTGACTTTGAGGCTATAGCTTTTTTTGGATCTAAGGCCATTTTGCAATGATTCACACCAAAACAATTTTCATGATTGGAGAACTCTATCATGGATGGTCCACAAAAGAATGTTTAAAAGAGTAGTCTCATATTTGGGGCTCATTTGGATACCACCGAATAAATTGCTTTTTCTACTTGCAACAGTGGATAAGCAACTTATTAGAGATGAGTAAGCTTGGTTTATGATCACTTATAACTTTTTTTTTTATTTAGAGTTAATCACTTCAGTTTAATAAGTAGAAATCAAGATAAGCTACATGAGGCATAAGTAGCATCTTAACTTACAATCCAAATGCCCCCTTAAAGGGACTAAATTAAATTATCAAAGGCTGAAGTATTCCAATTTGAGATTTTTATTTTATTTTTACCTGTATTCTCCACCCACAATGTGACCCATCCAATATACATGGTTTGAATCATTGAAATGTGACCTCATATTCAACATATTCCCAATGTGGGGGTGGCTAACATTGCCCGGTGACTAACAGCGTGGGTATGTGTACTAACAGTGGGATGTGTGTACTAACCCATATATATATATATATATATATATATATAGGAATGCTCACCTAGGAACCATCTCTCACGAGAATTCGAGAGAAAATTTTTAGGACTCATCATACATGATGTGTCCCTACAATATGAGCCGTTCACGTAATGCAACACCCTGAAAAACCCCCAGGGCCTAACTTTCAACCTAGTTCATAAGTCTAGTGGGCCGTGGAAAAAGGAAACAGTTTCCTCCCTTGATTTGCCTCTCACTCTCTTCTATGGCCCACAAGAGTTCTGGATCAGGTTGAAAGTTAGGCCCTGGAGGTTTTTCGAGGTGCTGCATCACATGGACGGCTCATATTTTAGGGACACATCACGTATGATGAGTCCTCAAAATTCTTTCACGAGTTCTGGTGAGAGATGGTTCGTAGGTGAACATACCCCCCCCCCCCCCCCCCCCTCCCCTCTCTCTCTCTCTCTCTCTCTCTCTCTCTCTCTATATATATATATATATATATATATATATAGAACACCTACAATCCCAACCTAAAAGTAGTGGCAATGCCTTGAGATATTTTGTATAAAGACCTTTTCCAACCATTTCCCCTCTCATTTCTACCCCACAGCATGTGTTATATCCACTAATTTTATTATTCTTAGTTCTAAGGCTCATGTTTTTCTAACATTTTAGAGAATGAAATGGAGGTCCTAAACACGGCTTAACAAATATATGTGACTTAAATATACTCTTCTTTTGTTCATACTAGAGACATCAACTTCTCCATCTCATGCAAGACTGTTGTATTCTTTTTCACATAATTGGCGGAGCTTGCTCTTGTCGCTACTTTGGTGTGGAAAATCTGTAATCCCGGCCCATTTGAGTTGTATTGGGATAAAGCAGAAGCTAAATTTGATCTAGAGGTGTCTCTTGATTATGCTACAAAGGGTTTCTACACAGTGAATAACTCAATAATTATCTTCTCATGTGGACGTCATCATCAAGAATCATGTAGCTGCTTGCATTTCCTTGCATGCTTTTATTTATGTTTGTTATTTCTCCCATTCCACCGTAATCTGTTTGTCTTACAGTTGAAATCAACTTTATCTATTTTACAAAGGAAAGCGCGCGGGCACACACACTTGTATGGAACCTCCTAACCCTAATACCTTCTCCATGAAAGAGATTCAAGGGAGGCTAGTTGGAGCCAAGCCAACAGGGATTGCTTTCTGCATATTACTGGGAATAGTAGTTTTTGTGTCATTGGCAAATGTACTCTATTGTCAAACCAATATTTAGAGCTCATTTGGGAGCAAGGAACTGTAATCCTAAATTTTCAGTTCTATTTGGTAGTATGGATTTTCGTCAAAGTCTTGGATTACAGAAATTGTGTTTGCAAGCCTAGATTTTGATTCTTGAATTCTTTAAATTATTTTGCACTATGTTGATGGGGTAATAAATATGATGAATAAAATGCTTTCAAATATTCTAAATATGACATACATATACAACATACTACAATCATTACACTAATTCTATTATAAGATAAAGGTAGCCTTAGCTAATAAATAAGGCATTTTTAGACTTTTGGTGACATACAAAAGTGGGCCGAGTAATTTATATTTGAAATTAAATCATATAATGTTTTTTGGGTGATTATCAATTTTTTTTTATGGTATGGCCCACACATATTTGCATAGGTTTTATTTTTGAAGCATCTGATAATCATAATGTAAATGTACGCGTAAATATTCAATCATGTAATTGAAAATACCTTAAAAAAGGAGGAGGTGATAGTCATGGCAATTGGAGATAACTCCTAATCTCAGATTTTGCAAGCTAAGGGTCTCTCTTGAAAAATGATAAAAAATCTGGATTTTGAACCATTCTTGAATTGAAATCAAGATTTCTAGAGATGCCATATGAATCCCACTTATACAAATCCTAGTTTCAATTCCTAACCACACAATCCAAGATTTTAGGAAGGCGACAAATGACGCCTTAAAGATTGACTCACATGGCCGCAAAGAGTACCTCAAGGAAAAAGTGGCATGCGGGCCCACAATCTTGGTGCCATTGTAACACAAAAAAAAGGAGTAATTGCAGGTCCACTCAAATGGGATTTAATAAAGTGAAATGAATAAGTGTCACATTCTGGCCCACACAACTCAAATCAATTTTACGGTGCTTCAAAAAAAAATCATTAGATCAATTCAGATTGTAACTAATTGAGAAATGCTCCATCCACTGGCTTAAGCCAATTTGAAAGTGCACCCACCTCAAGCATGGAAACAGAAATGTCGATTTTATATAAGAAAAACGGACGCGGATTGCATCCGACCCCTGGTCTGACCTTCTCAATTTTGAGCCCATACCTTAACATGATCTTAGAAAGGGGATAGGCGGTGTGGATAAACAGATACATCATGGTGGGCCTCCACATAGATCTGGTGGGATGCTTAAAGGTCCGATCCTCTGGTCGGACCCAATCCGCGTCCATGAAAAACAGGCATATATGATTGTCAGGTGATCCAAATTGTTGTGGGGTATGAAGGGGTGAGAGGAATTGTCCAATGGTCCAAATTAAATATACACAAGTGGACCACCTGATAATCAGATTAGCCTGATTCTTAGAGACATGCATCATGTCATCATGCAGTGGAGATCTGGCATCAATCCAATGTGCCTTTCTTTTTCCACGTGTGAGGTGAGTGCATTTTTCCTTGGAACAATATGAAAGATGGGTCTACCACACAAAACTTTATTGATAGCCCACCGATCACAGAAATGTGGGCATCAAGTAACTTAAAGAAATGAAGGGCGTCTTCGTGCAGAGAACCATCCACTTCAAAGCTGTGTGTGTGTGTGTTTGGTATCAAGGGCACATATCCCGGACCTTTTGCTACCAAGGATCTAGTGCCTTCCATGCATGAGTGTGCAATCTGGCTAATCTGTTTGGGGACAAGCATTTGATGTGTACTTGGCCTAATATCCCATCCTTACATGAATGATGCATTTGGTGCTAGTGTGATATGATTACTTAGACACCGACACGGATTGCATGGAGAGACCCAGTTACCATGGATATTATCACCAGTGACCTAACTCTTATGGGCCCACCATAATATTTTTGTTTTATCCATGCCGTCCATCTGTTTTGGCAGATTATTTTGGGGAATGAGGCAAAAAACGAGGCACTAGCATAGCTCAAGTGGACCACACCACAAGAAATTGTGGGGATAATGACGCCCTCTGTTGAAACCTTCCTAGGGCGCACTATGATGTTTATTTGCCATCTATCATGTTCATAAGGTCACACAGACTATGGCATGATAGGTTCGAGTTGCAATCCATCCATAAAAATAGCACCGTTATAGTGATGCCTTAGCTCAAGAATCAAGTTGATCAGCCCGGTCCATCCCATCCACCTGTTCCTAGTATTTGGGCCCACATGTTTGGTGGACGAGATTTAATTTTTGGGAAGACATGTGCATCATTGGACCAACCTGATGGATGGATTGGATCTTATCATTATGGGCCATGCTGGCACATGTGTGGCTTATAACAGGTGTCCATTGGGATATCCCTCTGTGATAGGACGTGGGCCGAGCTCTGTGGGGCCCACCGATGAGGTATGTGTTCTAACTATCCACATTATTCATTCATTTTGCCGGCTCATTTTAGTGCATTAGCCCCGTCTAAAACTTCTAACACTTGGGAAGTTTTCAATAGTTGGGTGTTGAATTCCTATTATTTCCTGTGGTGTGATCTACTTGAGTTTTGGATCTGCCTCTCAGTTTGGGACTTATGCCCTAAAATGATAGGGTAAAACAAGGGGACTGTGGATAAAAAGCATACATCAATCACAGTTGGGGCCCATAGGGATGGGTTTTCCTGGGGACTAGGTCTCCAGGTAATCCGGGTACACAGTATTCTTTAGCATCTAGATTGTGAACCACACATCCAAGCTGGGCGTCCTGTGCCATTGATTGCTCCTTACTGTGAATGAAATAACTTACGTGGTAGTGTCCTTGCATGATCGCAGCTTTTTATTGATTTTTGTCCTTTTGCGTCCATTTATATGCCTGCCATTAAGTAAATCCCAGCGTTGGGATCTTTGGACCTGCCCCATCCACTTTTGGAGATACCAAACTGAAATTTCCAACACCTTTCATGTGCACCACCTATTACGAATAATATATGGAGGCACAAAGGATAGTCACAGATCCACTTTTTTAGGGCTTGTTTGGATTATTAATTATCATAGTAATGTAAAGGAAAAGGGTTATTATTAAGATTTTATCATTACCAAACTAAACGTGAGAGTCCTTTAATTGTATAGAGTCTTTTTAGAGGAAAGTAGGCCCGTTTGGTTGGCGTCTGGAGACCCGTTTTCAGCTTAAGATCTGGATTCTAACGGAATTCAATTTTAACTGGTGTGTTTGGTGGCAAATTCTAGTCAAACAGGATTTCAACTGAAAACCTAAATGTACGGGAACCGGGATTGGAGGAAACATTGTGGGCGACCGTTTCTACCGACGGGAAAATAGGCAGAAGGGAACGTCACCCACCTCCATGGATGCGTTATGCATCTATGATGTATGTGTTTTATATCCACATGGTCCATGAGTTTTAAGAGCTCAATTAATAAGGCAGATGTAAATCACAAGTGGACCACACCAAAGGAAAACAGTGTTGATGGAACGTCCACCATTAAGAACTTCCTAGGGCCCACTATAATGTTTATTTGCCATCCAACCCGGCCATCTAGCTTGCGGGATTACAATAGGCCATGGGTAAGGTTCTCGGGTGGATTTGAAGCCCAAGTGGGCCATGCCACAAGCAACGGTTGGAACAAAATCTAGATTGCACCGTTTTCAACCAAACAGCAAGTTTCAGACAAAACCAAAGTTCACTCTAGTTTCTGCAATTTTGGATTCCAACAATGGAATCTAGGTTTTCTCTAGAATCTGGATTCTGCAACCAAACAGGCCTTAAAAGTGAAAGGATTTACAATCACTCTTTTATGGGAACCATGGAGATCTCAAATCCAAACAAGGGCATAATGCAACTATTTCACATCAAAATAATGGGAAAAAGTATTATTATTATGATTTTACTGTGGTAAACCAAACAGAGGAAGTCACAGTCAAAATTCAAATGTTGTCAAGAGACAGGTAAAGACTTTATAATCATTGCACTTTTTCTTTATATTACCCTGGTAATTAGTAATCTAAAAGGCCATAAACAAGTCCTTATGCTTGCCTTGGTGGTAGAGTACTCCCAGGAGTTTCAAAACGAGATATGAGGTTTGTAAGTGTGGGGTGTGTGTGTAAAGAAAAAAGGCCCTTAATCGTATTATTTGTTATGCCCAGTTGAGCCTTAAAACCTCCTGCTGTCACGGCTCTCACAGACTATATTCTAGGAATAATTATGATTGAATAGGGCCCCTAAAGTGTCCAAGCTATTGTATGTGTCACGGGACATTTATCAAGCATGGGACACCATAGCCACATCATATATCAAAACTCAAGGCAGTGCACTCATCAAGTGAGCCATATGTGTACGTGGAATTTGGATTGGACCTTTTTTTTTTTTTTTTTTTTTTCTAGTCACCCATTTTTTTCACATAAGTTTAAAATGCCTAATCAGTGGACCAATAATAGTTTTGGCCCATGCATAATCATGGGAGGGAAATAACAGTGGTTGGGTTTGGACTACTATCAAAATTTTTATTTTTCTCAAGTTGGATCTTTGAAAATAGGAATTGAGAAAGGAAAGGACCCAAAAGTTACTATCAGGCCTAAAGTGCATGTTTAAAAGCATGAGTGATTAGATGGGAAAGTTCACCCAGCCAGATGGAATAGATAGATAGATAGAGAAAGAGAAAGCTGAAAAAAAAATAATCTTATAGAAAGAACAAATTAATGGAAACATGAACAAAAAATTTAAAGGTATTTAAAGAACAAAAAAAGACATGACTGATAAAACTCTTGCTAAACTAAAAAAAAAACTGTCCATCAATTAGACTGTAAATTCAATCAAGTGAAGCACTCAAGTTTTGAGACAACTAGTCAACTTTTTAATGCGGACACATGAAAGAAGGTGATTAAGTTTCCACTTTCAAATCGGTCCAATAGCATCGTGAGACGTACCCATTATATAAGTGATTTTACATCTTGTATAGCTTTAAGCCGCAAAGTTGAGCAGTCGAACTGTCCAAGAATAGGACCTAGATTAAGTGGTGAGGCCTCACCAACCTTAGCTGTGGTGTGGTGATATGGTAAGATTTGATTAGTGGGGCCATATGTTGTCAGATATGGGCCTTGTCTTTAACAACATATGGCCCCACCAATCAAATCTGGCCATGTTGCACACCACTGGTGAGGATGGTGAAGGTCCCATTAGCTAATCTGTCCCAAGATTATCCCCATTAACCATTCAAGCATCAGGGCTATCTTCCTAGCTGTATAGTGATATTGGACCATCATTAGCCCCTAAATCGTGAGGATTATTTTTCTTTATTTGTGTACAAAAGAGTGCTATATTAGTGTAGGATAGCATATGCAATACATGACTTTGAGTGCATCCAAACAGCCACTAAGAGCATCTCTTATAATTTTTTACTGTCATGATTGCAATGGCGGGACTTGGTGCAATTATTTGGCTGCCAATGCCAAGTCATCGCCTTCAAATGTATGAGCAAGGGTGGAGGGACACTCACACCATAAACAATGGCCTCCCAAGATTCTCGAACACTTAACCTTCCACTCCGATACCATATCAAATAACCACTTGCTCTGAAAGCTTAAGCCGTTAAAAGATGACATACCAATCAATGTATATCAAGGGACTTTAACACAGAAAGACTGTTGATTGGAAATCCACCCATACTCTCAAAGACAAAGATGAAGCAACCTTTTGATGCTCTCACATAGATGATGACATGAACATTAATGTACGAGATACCATCCGCTGGACGGCTCAACTAAAAGTCTATTAGCTTAAAAGAGCTCTTTGATGATCTGGCTGCATATCGCTTGATACGCAGGCACATGGAATGGACACGTGTCATGTATTAACTCGTATAAACAGTTTAATTGTTAAAACCACTAGAGATAAGTTACAGGCCAATAATCATGTTAGTTGAAGAATCCTAACATCTTATCCATGGACAGTTTTTTTTTTTAATAAGACCATAGGATATTTTTCTTTTTTAACTGTCTAATAACTGTCCGGCAATCTAATATTTAGATATTTAAATAAACACCCACACCTTTGGGATAGCGGTAGACTGAGTGAAGCTAACCTTGTTTCAACACTGAGGTCCTAGTATTGATTCCCAATGTGAGGGTGGCTAACATTAAAGTGTGACTAATAGTGTGGGTATGTGTACTAACAGTGGAGATGTGTGTACTAAAGCTTTAAAAAAAAAAAGTACCTTTTAGTTTATGATACATCTAAGCTAGTGGTTTCTTTTGAATTAAAAGTAAGCTTCATATGCAATTTCTCAGTAATTTTTAACTGCCTTTATATAATCTATCATGCTTTGCCAGGTACCAAAGCATTTCTCCGTCAGAAAACTTCTAATCTTTCAATCAATTGCATACAAATATCTAGGAAAGAGGATCCTGGCCCTTTAATCAATGGCTCAAAAAAGGATGGTTACAAAATAAGGTTGTTGCCCTTCCATCAATGGTTCATGAATAGGTGGATTGGAAAGAACAAAATATCTGTAAAATGGGTAAAGTGCCCATTTCTTCGTATATTACATGTTTAATTTGAAAGTCATGTAATATATAGGCGCTATTGTGTGACAAGTGGATTTTTTGGCTGCAAAGTAGGCATATGCTATGCTACAGCAGGCTAGATTAACAGTTCAAAGCAGTGCACTGGATAGTCCTGCTCTTCTGATTATTCACGCTGAACTTTGAATGATGGATTGGAGTTTGGAGCCTTCTAAAAAGAAAAAAAAAATCTTATATAAGCGCTATTGTGTGACCCATCAGTTGCAGTTGTTCATATTAAAACGTAATAAAAAAATCAAATAAATTGAAAACTCCAGTCTAGTACACTTAAAGATATAACTAATATGGGGACACGGACTGTTGGAGCCTTCCTGTGGCCACCATACGTTTATATCTCATCCAATCCATCCATAAGATGATTCTCACTATGATTAGGATGAAGGGGGAAATAGACCATAATCCTGATACAAAACTTTTGTGAGGTCCAATAAGATTTCCTGATATCCAATCTTCTTGTCATGTGGCCAGCATTGGTTTTAGATCTACCTAATTTTGAACTCACATCTTAGCATAAGCCAGCGCTAACTGATGGACGAAGTCGATGATGCCGCAGAGACATAAAAGTACATTTGGTTGCACGGGCTACTTAAAAAAAGTGTTGCAGGAAAGGACAACAGCTGTGGACTGTAATAGTTTGAATTTTCATCTTATGCGAAGCTAAGGACAAAACAAGATCATGTCACGACTGTGGGATAGGGAGATAAAACTGAAAGTTACCGTAGATTGGCGTAAGAGGGAAGGGTGAACATGTGGACAACCAAATTAAAATACTCTATAGTTTGAACCTAGAGCTTTGGTCTATCCCTTTCTTTTCTCTCTCTCTCTGTTTTTTTTTTTTTTTTTTTTTGTTAAACGTCATTTTTCTTATATCCTTGATAAGAAAATCTTCACCTTCCCATGACAGACGGTTAATCTGATAAATAGAATAATGGTCCATCTACATTCAAATAAACAACTTTAGAAAATTGGTCACTACCATCTTCCAATCTGAGATTGATTTTTTAGGCACTTGTCCATCTAAAGTTGGATACAATAAGAATGGTCTAGCTTAACTAACCATTAATTATCAGAAGTTAAGAGCCAACAATACCATGCAAAGAATTTACCTACTCTTGGATCATGGAAGGATTAGACTGGGCACTTGCTGTTATCAAAGATAGACCCATGGAAAGCTTGTTAGAAAGTTATTAGGTCGAGCACCTGACGCAGGGAGCGTGGTAAGGTCGAGCATAGTTTCACTTACAGATAAATACCTTGAGTCCACAAGGCCTTTAGCACTTCCCAACCGAACTTTCTTGAATCACGAGGAGAGGAAAGAAAAGAAAACATGAATTAATTCCTAAAAAAATTGTAATAATTAATTAAATGTCAAATAAGGTGATGACAATGCTTTAAATAATAAACTAAACCCTAGAAAAAGTATTAGAGCCCAACTTAAAGTAAAACTCCTAGAAAATCTCGAGTTACTATAAATAGTAATTGATTATTTACAGAAATCTCTCATTCCTACCAAAAATGGTGATTTTTGGCAAAAAAAATAGAAAGTTTTTAAACCGGCCCAACCACATGATTCTACGCATTATTCTTAAACCGTACGGATTAAAAGTTATGATCAAAACAAAACTTATTATAAATAGTAAGATCTAAATAATAAATAGTAAGATCTAAATAAAACTAGACTAATGACTGACGAGCAAGGTCGAATGTCGCAATTCCGGCATGGACAACCTGGTGTAGCGAGTTGGTTGACTTACTAGCTCGAGTTACCTCAAAATCATATATTATATGTTCAGAAACTCATTTCGAATTGTGAAATACGACTGTTTTAATGTTCTGATGGTTTGGATCACTTTCAACCTTGACCAATCTTCTTTTGGTCTATCTGAACCAAGAAATAGTTAGCGACCCTGCTCTACATCAATACTATTGGGCTCAATATCGACAGTGACACATGACCAAATCCTACTATGTCCCAATTACACAATGTTGGTTCACCACGAAATCCGTGTCCCTCTTGCATGAGTGGGACCATGCCACAAATTCTCTTTCAGAGCTCTATGATGAAAATAACAATTATTTGATTGGCACCATTGGACATGTTTGCATCTTTGTCCAAACCATCCAATTCAAGGGACCCACATACTCCACATATGAACCTAAACATTCCAAAGGTGGCTATCAAATGGATGGCTAAAAAGATATCAGATCCTGGTTCAAACGCAACGAACAGATGCCTAGATAAACCAAAACAGGTAGAATCAACCTGATTACAGTGCTATTAATGCTGAGCTGTCATACGAATGGACCATGCCACAAAACATTCCCAGCATTGGAATTATATACATCCACCAGTCAACTGGTAGAATTTTCCCATCAATAACATTTTTGGGCCATAAACCATCCACGGTGGGTGCGATCACACCATTGACATAGAACCAAAGACAATTGGACCATTGTATCTTTGGGTAGAAACCATATATATGGTAAGGTATAATATGATAGAGCCATCTTCATGTGACACTGGGCAAGTTGATACAACAACAAGTACAAATGGGGCACAACCCTTATCAAGATAGACCTACTTACATAGGATAAGATTTGATTGGATGATAAGCTGCTGGAAAAAAATGAGCTGACATAAAGCATGTTTACAAGTTGTTTGGTTGTTTTCATTGAAATTTCTTTTGACAGTGGCTTGTTGTCCAATCAAATCCCACCATGTCATAGGTAGAAGAAACTTAGTCAAGTAGGCGTGTCATATAATTCATATTTAATATATATTTTAAAAATAAAACCCATATTTTATATAATTTATCCCATTATTTGTTTGGCCTAATTGTTTAGGCTTTCTAATGTTAGGGCTTGCTTAGTTTTCAATTTCCCTGAAATGCTAAGTAAATGAGCTATCATCATCAATTCCAAGAATTTGTTTAGACATGAATTATAACTTGAAAATTAAGAGTCAAGTATACATACAAAGAGATTATGTAAACTAAATTATAATAAGAATATTTTATCATTTTTTTGGTAATTTTTGGGTGAAACAAATAATGTAGCAAAGTTATCATAGCCATCAAATGTAAGTGATGCCATCACACAATTACAAAAGTAAATAATCATTATTCATTTACAGTAGTTATTCACTATGCTATAGTAATTGAGAAACCAAACATGCCCTAGTTTAATGGCTACAATTAGATGTGTAGAATGTTATAACCAAAGGATATTTTAAAGTGTGTTATTGAGGCGCAAACCATCAACTTCAAGACCTGGTTTGCACATCTCCCTGCCTACTGTTGTGGTGGAGAGACGGCTCTACAATATTACCGTTATTCCAGCTCCAACGTGTCAACCCCCGCAAGCATGACTGACCATTAACCTGGTTCTGATAAATCTTCTTGATAGGACGACAATCTTATCCTTTTGATGGGGGGGGGGGGGGGGTGGCCGAAATTAGACGGTTAAAAAATAGAAATAGAGGGTACACAGTCATAAGAAGAAGGCCCAAGAATCTTCTGGCCAGGACCTTCCAATCGAGAGACCTTTGGGGCAGGGTGCATCCCACGGTGGGATATCCAATAATAAAAATCGTTCTGGATGATTGAACTGTGGGCCCCACTTGTCTGAAACCCGAGTATATTGATGCAAAAGTCTTGGGTCGAGATTGAATATTATATGGACCGGAATTGTATGATCCTGGACCCGAGGATGCCCCCGGCAAGATCACAAACTTGGGTGTCTATTGCGAGTAATTTTTTCGGTTTTCGGCTTCTAAGGTGGGTGGGGCCGGCCCCCATCTGTTGGTTATCTCGACCACTCTCTGCTGGGCCCACAGGGAGTGGACCACTACCTAAAATATCTTCGAGCGGAAGATCCATGCCCCATATTTTGGGACCCGGATTCGCTATTGGTGTGGGCCCCACCATGATGTATTTGTTTTATCCATGCCGTTCATTCATTTGTTCGGCTCATTTTATGGCATGACCCTAAAAATGAGACAGATCCAAATCTCAAGTGGACCACACCACAAGAAACGGTGCTGATTGCATGCACACCTACATTTATTTGCCATCCAACCTGTTGCTAAGGTCACACCGACATAGACGAAGGGAAAGCACAAATATAAACTTCATCCAAAACTTTTGTGGCCCCACTAACTTTTTAGTGTTGGCCGTATGGTGTGGTCCACCCGAGATTTGAATCTGGCTCATTTTATGCCCAATAACCTAAAATGAGCTGGCAAAATGGATGAACGTAAATTTATACACTAGTAACGAGGTCTCCGTACGAGAGGGGTGCTACCGAAACCGAGCATGTCACATTTTGGAAAGATGGCCCAACTGTAATGGACTGTGGATGGCAGAGCCATAAACCAACGGTTCAGATCAGTGATCCATCATGGGTCCTTAAAAAAACTAGTACACGCACAACCAATCGAGCAGAGACCAACGACGATATAGTAAACTCATTTCCCAAGACGGCAGAGAGCATCTAATTCTAATCATCATATCATATTACAACTCCCCATATCTCTCTCTCTCTCTCTCTCTCTCCCTTTCCTTTCTTTCTTTTACTCTCCCCCTCCCGTAATCTAGAATAATCCGACTAGTTCGTTGGGCCATGCTTGTGGATGATAGGGACCGTTGATAAGGTACCATCCACCATTAATATACAAACGAACGATCAAATAAAATCCCAGAATGCAGACGAACTCCGATGTTCAAATCAATAGTTCGTGTGGTTAAGATGAAGTTTGAAGAGGGAGAGAAGATTCCACGTGGCAAAGGTGGTGGAATAGGATTGGAGTTGAGAAGTCCGGAGGAGTACCGGTCTTTTAGCTTAAATAATAATAATGGCAGTGCTATAATAGCAACAATAATAACAACATCGGTTCGCGTCACGATAAAGCTGGCATGTGCTCTCTCCTCCCCCCTTCGGACTTCAAATTATTATTAAATCCAGAAGAGAGAGAGAGGGGAGAAGTAAAAAAGAAAAAAGAGAGAGAAAGAGAGAAAAGAAGCCGAATTGAAGACATTTATGACAGTTCCTTCGCTCGCTCTACTTCTCTCCACTCACATGATGTAGAGAGAGAGAGAGAGTGTGGAAAAGGAGGAGAGAGAAGGTTTCTTGGTTGCTTGAATCTTTCTCACGACGCATCCGACAAATGCGTAATAAAAACAGAGTCTTCAACCTTACCTCTAAAGGACAGGTCAACTTGATAGAGCCATAGAAGCGAAGCACAGGAAAGATAGATAGAGAGAAAAGGAGACGATAGAAACAGCTACAGCTCTCAATGTGATAGCGAGCAACCCATTTAAAAAAAGAAGAAGAAGAAAGCTTTATTAGCTTCCTCGATTCAGTTGTCTTCTTTGGCGGCAGCAGTAGTAAAAGGAAATAGCTTTCTTGTTTCTTGTGGGAGAGAAAAAAAAAAAGAGAGGAAAGAGCTTTTTGGTTTGGTTGTTTCTTTCTTTTGTATTCATAGATGGTGGTGCTGTTTATATGATGGAGCTGTGTGAGATTATCATATTATAGAGAGGAAAGTATAGGGACTGCTCCTAGTTGGAAACAAGGAAGAAGAGGGAAGAAAAAGAGAAAGAGAGATAGAGAGAGTAGAAGAGCAGTTTGCAATGGGGCGGAAAAGCAACGATGGAAATAGCAGCAGCAGCAGCAGCACGAGCACGGTAGGTGCGACGGTGATGGGGCTTCGAATGATACAATGCGGTAGACAGACGGTGCACGTGATCCAACCCGACGGACAGGTTCGGCAGTTCGTGGTTCCTGTCAAGGTATCCGATCTTCTTCTCCTTTATCCTCACCACCTGGTATCCCACGCCACCACCAACCCCACCACCACCACCACCACCACCACCACAACAACAACAACAACAACAACAGGTGCAGCTGGAGTTGGAGGGAAGCGTTGCTCCACCACCCCTTCATCAGTCATATTACCCCTCGACGCATACCTGGAAACAGGGAGCATCTACGTTCTACTTCCCCTCCCTCGACTCTTCCCATCAGCTCCACCCCCAACACCCCATCTCTGCTCTTGCTTCTTCCCTTCGCTCAGAGTTTCAGAAGACTCGACGGGAATCGGAGCTATTAAGGCGGAGTTGAAACGGCATTGGTCTGTTGGGGCTGTGTCTTCTTCAAAGATATCTCCAGAAGATGGTGGTGGTAGTGGTGGTGGTGGTGTGTCATCTCCTCCCCTCCCGAGAAGGTTATGGGAACCTGCTCTTGAAATCATATTTGAAGATAAAGTGCTGGTGCTGACGAGCAAAGAGGTCAAGGAAAATCATAAAGGGAAGAAGCTCGTTTCTGCCCTTAATCTCAAGCTAAGATCACTACCATCTTCATCATCTTCTTCTTCTTCTTCTTCTTCTTCTTCTTCAACCACGTGAAAGAGAGTTGACGATGGTCAGGGAAGCAAGTGGGCCCCTGATGGGGAGGCCATGATGTTTCTTTCTTTAATTATTTTATTTCTTAAAAAAAAAAAAAAATTCAAAATGGGTTTTTATCTTCTCTCGTTGTGTAAATGTAATTTAATTATAATCATCTAAATGTTATTATTAAAAGGGAAAGAGAGGGAGTGTTTAGAGAGAGAAGAGAAAGCCATTTTGTGAAAGTGGTGCGGGCCCACGTCGTGCTGTCGCTGCCATCTGCCTTCCTTTTGCACCATCATTTGTACCTTCTTAAGTTAGAAAAAAGCATATTTATATATAATTAATTATCGATAGTAATTAATGAAGAGAGTAAATTCAGGCCAGGTACGACAATGACAATTGGCTCCTTCTCACATGGGATTAGATTCCCCCACCAACCTCTCCCCTCTTTCAAACGAGCCCCCTCTCACGTGCTGGACTGCTACACGAACACAAATATCCATACCGTTCATCATG
The DNA here is from genome assembly GCA_003013855.2 of Liriodendron chinense. Lineage (NCBI taxonomy): Eukaryota > Viridiplantae > Streptophyta > Magnoliopsida > Magnoliales > Magnoliaceae > Liriodendron > Liriodendron chinense. The sequence continues at coordinate 316,807 of ML058509.1, read as the reverse complement.
TGGGGGACAACATGCGATGTTGCTTCGCTGATCAAACGGTCAAAATTGCACGGGAGAGAAATGAGATATGTGTGATCGGAAAAATAATAATAATAATAAAATCCGAGCAGTTGTTGAAATTCAATGCATCTTCACGGACGCGGATTGCATACTGACACTGCCAGTACCGGCGTCACAACTGGTCAGTGCTTGGTGAGCACTACCATAATGTGTGTTTCATCTACGCCGTCCATCCACTTTGCCAACTCATTTTAGGGGATGAGTCAAAAGATGAGGCAGATCCAAATCTCAAGTGGACACTATTTGAGTAAAAAAAGATGAGGCAGATCCAAATCTCAAGTTGACACTGGAAATAGTGGTAAATGCCCACTATAACTTCCTAGGGGCCATAAGTTTTGGATCAAGCTGATTTTTGCATTTTCCTTTCTTCCCTTCATCATCCATGTACCTGTGACATTATCAACAGGTTGGATGGCAAACAAGGGCGCGAGTTAGGTGTTACTCCGGGAACAGCTTTGTGGGTGTTACCCCTACCGTATGGCCCACATGGATGATATTTTGTATATCACTCCGTCCATCCATTTCTACAGCCTATTTTAAGATGAGATTACAAAAATTATTCAGATCCAAATCTCAAGTGGGCCATACCACTAGAAACAGTGTAATTGAGTGTCGCACCATTAAAAATTCCAAAGAGCCCATCGTAAGGTTTTGATTATGTTTATTTGCAATCCAAGCTTTTGATAATGTCAATAAGGTCTTGATGAAGGATAAATATAAATATCAGATTGACCCAAAACTTTTTTGGCCCACAAAACGTTTTTAACGGTTATTCATCACTGTTTCTAGTGGTATGGTCCACCTGAGATATGGATCTTCTTAGGGTTTTGGATCACATCCTAAAATGATATGAACAAACAGATAGACGGCGTAGATATATGAAAATTACATTAAGATGGGCCCCACACGGTTAGGGTAATACCCACTAAGCTGTTCCCAGGGTAACGCCTAATTCGCGCCCGGCAAACAAGCATTGCTGTGGGCCCTGGAAAGTTTTTAATGATGGGCATTCAATCACCATCATTTCTTGTGGTGTGGCCTACCTGAAATTTGGATCTACCTCGTTTTTGGGCCAATGCCCTAAAATGAGCTGGCAAAATTGATGGACGGCGTGGATAAAACACACATCATAATGGGGCCCACAGTAGCAAGGTCACTGTACAACAAATGCTATTTGAAAGCATGGCCCAAACAATGTTATATGAATAGTTACATTTTGGAATGGATGGCGCAATATGATTGACCCACATTCCCTCATTTATGGCCTTCACAACACTATTTGCCGATTTCCTTAGAAATTACACTTTTGAGCACATTCTCATGTGGATGACTAATTAGGATCCTGTTAGGTGCACCCCAGCCTCACCCAGGACGGTGAGGCCCTTGCGATGGGGCCCACGTTTATCAATGTTATTCTACATCCACATGCCGTCCATCTGTTTGGCCAGGTCATTTTAGGGCATGAGCTAAAAAAAAAATTTGAAGCAGATCCAAGTCTTAGGTCGACCATAACTAGAGGAAACAGCGGTGATTGAACGCCCTACAATCAAACACTTTCTAAGGCTCATGTTAATGTTTATTTGCCATCCTACCCGACTACAAGGTCACACAAACATGGAAAAAAAAAAAAACATCAATCAGCTTGATCCAATATTTTTGTCGCCCACAAAAAGTCTTTAATGGTCACCAGGGTTTCCTACATTTTTGGGCTCATGCCCTGAAATAATCTAGCAAAACTGACTGACAGCGGGATATAGAATACATACGTTAAGGTCGGCTCCATAGCAAGTTCCACACCTAATCTGTTCCTGGGCCTGCATTATTCAACATAGGGCTGGGCCCATGATGGGCCAAAACAGTCCAGCTTGAAATGATTGTTGAGCCCGAGTAGAAGCACAAGTATTTCTTGGGTGGATCATATGCTGGAAAACAAATATGAGCTGATCAACAGAACAGCGCATGAGGATTTTTACATATTCTGTATATTACAAAAATTGCCCTTACAAATCTTAATGGGCTGGATCCGCTGGGTGAAAAGCCTGCGATCCAGCCCGGCCCATTTCAATCCCACACCTCGCGCACTAAGAGCCACTTGGGCGGAACTTCCATGAGATCCTCCCCATCCATTGGGTATGCTACATCATGTACAGCTTGTAACCCTAAAATCATGACCATCCAAGAAGTTAGGCCATTGATTTGATGATCAAAATCACCTAATCAAAGTTAAATCTTTATAGTCGATCAATCGAGATTTCGCCTACATGATAAATGATCAAGATCTATATGAATATAACTTTTTCTTAGTACAATCAACATGAACCATCCATTTTCCTGGCCATTGATGGAATAGTTCTAAGAATTATGATCAATCAAAGTGGTTTTAAGAATTATGGTCAGTCAAAGGAGGGCCTACATTATAAACAGTCTGGATCAATGATTTTTTTTTTTTTTTTTTTTTAAATCAATTTGGAGCATTCATTTTCTTGGCCATTGATCGAATTGTTAGAATCACCTAGTTAAAGTAGTTCTTGATAGTTATTATCAATCAAGTATGGGCCCTGCATGATAGATGGTCCAGATCAACGATAAGACATTTTCCAATACAATAATTGATTCCCAATGGTCATAGTCAATCAAAAGTGGAACACACATGATAGATGGTCTAGACCGACGATCAACCCTTAATTAATTTGGACCATTCATTTTTCTGGCCTTAACTGAATGCTTGGAATAATATGATCAAAGTGATTTCTAGATCCATTTTACTTGCCATTAATCGGACGGTTAGGATGAATGTTTTGCCCTTTCTTTTTTCTACCTGCCAAACACACACAGACCAACTTGCAATTTAGTGATGTGTTGGAGAAAGAGACCAGTGAAGATTACAATAAACTTTCGATTTCAAAGTGGCTAAATACTATTTGAATCTCAAATGGTATTTTAGTAAGATTGTGCATCCAAGCATTACCTTGATGATGAATCAGGAATGCAATATACCTTCTTTGTTTTAATGCACTACTGCTACCAACAAGACTAGCCAAATGGATCTTACTCCCCCACTAGTTTTATGCTGGCCCAGCCCAAAGCACTTTTGGCGTTTGGCCAAGCCTCGAGGCCCTTTGCTTTAGGCCAGGCCTGTGTTTTGGGGCTGGAATTTGGCTTGCTGGCCGATTTAGCCACAGTTGATAACTAATACCATGTTGGATCCTGTGGTTAACACAGTGCAATTGCATTGTAAGCCTTACCATGTTTTTGGTTTTAGGGGCATGGTGATCTAGACTTTGTTGGCAGATTACCTCCACTTACATTACTCTCGAGTCCGACAACAAGTTTGGTTTGGCTGTGGATGTCCCTAGATTATTGAAATGTACATTGACGACAGGTTTGGATTGGCTTGCATACTTACGTTCTCGTTGGACACCATGTTCTATGATTGAAGAAGTCTAGGACCGGAGTTTGAAGACATCCATGATGTGGTCACATCCACGAGCAGGTCGAAATCCTTCGAAAGCTGTGCACGAATGATTGTTGGGTCTGTGCCTAAAGTGTTGCCTACTTCTCTTCCCACTGTTTCCCATGGTGTGCCCCTGGTCAGATTTGAAAGAAGCTCACCTCCCCGGTTGACAGCATCCGCCATTGCTGGTGGGACATTTGGTAAAGCCTACACAACAAAAAGAAGTAAAATTGGTCATCTCTCTGTTAGTCATGTCAAAAAGATCGATTTGAACACTTGAGATGCTTTTGCCAACTCAACTTATTAAAATGATCAAGAATCACGATGGCTATCCCCATAGTCCATTTATCTTTTTACTCACTTGTGGCCTAATGGTGGTTCTCTATAGGAGGTGTCGCTAGCTTTCTATTGTTTCATTGCTGCATTTGGGCCTAGGATGCTCTTTCAAGTTTTCATCCTTGTTAATAGAGCATGTTAGCAAAGGCGTAGCTCAGTTTTACAAGAGCCTAAAAAGAACTCCCAACAGCATGCTGGAAAAACTCATCTACTGTGCACACTCGCCCGCACAAACACACAAAGAAGAAGAAGAAAAAAGGAAAGCACAAGCCTTTGAAACTCAAATTTTCAATTCTATACTGTCAAACTTCAAGTCTATCTGGCATTCATGTGATGAAAACCTAAACCAGGATAAATTATAGCCCTTAAAATAATACCAGAGATGAGATAAAGTTTTCCATGCTTTTTCTTATCTAACAGAACCAAATACCTTGTCATTGTTAGGAGAAAGGATAATTTTAACTGCAATGGGAATATATAACAACATTCACCTGTTGCAAAGGTAGCCCATGATCCCCAGGCAAAATGCGAACCGACATGTCTAGTATCGAACTTATGGCAGAATCTGAGGTCAGCACCTGAGCTAATGTAGGTGTCTCATCGATTAAATCATCTTTGAACTGTACCAGAAGATTCCGAGAAATACCATAGTAGGACTTTATCTGCAGAATGTGATAAATAACAAACCAAGCATGAATATTCCTGTTTCAAATTGTGACAAACATACTATGGAAGTAGACTACTTGAAAGGGTGGAAGACAGAGAAACTTACAACTGCAGTACGCATTTCTCAGCAAACCAGATTGAAGCAGCATGAACTACAGCTTACGATTACAATCTTATACTTCTAAAATGAAAATATAGGGCTCATATGGATCCTTGGAAAACTCACTTAAGAAATGAATTTACATTTCCAGTTCTTGGGCACGCTGATAAGGTTGTCCATGGAAATTGCCACTTTGCATTTGGATGAAACTGCTGAAAGTCGGGCAGGTTGGCTCGGGTTGGTGCTCAAGCCTAACCCAACCCAACCCAACCCAACCCAAGCAGGCTCGGTCAGGTTGATAAATGCTAATATTTTCGTTATTACATTAGTCTATTATGTTTCAATACACATCTTATTTTTTGTACCTATGACTTTATTAATTATATATGTAGTTATTTATTGTAAAGAACTTCACTTTTTCTAAACAAACAATCTAAAATATAAGATAACTACTCCTTTAACACTCAAGCATATCAAATTTCAAACATTATAAGTTTACTTACTAAAGTAATACAAACTAGTAAGTTTACTTAAGTATAATAAAATTATAAGTAACTTGTATATAGATCGGGTTCGGGTTAGAACGGGCAATCTGAGACCTTAACCCAAGACCGACCCAAGCTTTATCAGGTTGGTGTTTGCATAGCTCAAGCTCGAGATCGGATCCGATACTTCCTGCCCAAGCTCAACCAAATGTCAGGTCGGTAACGGGTCGGTCGGGTTGAACCCGCCCGACTTTCAGCCCTAGATGACAGCACTTGGACAAACTTTTCTTCATAAGTGTCCTGTAGGAATGTATATAGAAGAGGTGAGCAATGGCACCTGTGTGGAACTAGAACCCCATGATAAGTGTTGGGTTGCATACGACAGAGTACAGTTACAGTTATGGATGTGGAGTAGAGCCTTTTATTTATTTTTTGAAAAGTCCTTTTCAAGAAAGTTGCATCTCACAGTGGACAACACTTGTAACTCCAAAATTTGGACAAGCTCTTCCAAGAATAACAACAAAGCCAAATGCATTTTAGCTCACTTGAAATGGAAATCAATTTCTCAAGTGAGTACTCCTGGGATCCAAACAAGCCTTAATAACTAACACTTCCCACTTAGGATACACTAAATATGCACCTTCAAACATAAATTTAAAAGCTAAAAGATGCTACCATTTAATTTGAACTTCAAATTATTCATCACTATGTATAAGTTGTACAGGGATACTGAGAAATGAGATGGCCTGTGGTACCAGTACCTCCATAAGCTTACAGTATGAGCAGGTAGATGTGGGTTCCACGCGTTGTATGTGTTGCATCTAACCCATCCATCGGACGCATACCCTCTGGGTACCCCTGGGGCCTCAAAATCAGCTCAATCCAAAACTCTGGTGGGCCCAAGCACATGGAACAAGGTGGTAGGGGATGCCCACCCTTGATTGTCATTGGGACCTACCTGAGTTGCATAACAGCCTGATTTTTGTCATGACCCTCATCTAGGACATGAAGGTTCTGGATGGCATGGATTCCGTAAACACAACATGGTGGGCTCCGCATGCAAATCAAGGGTGAGCGTCCCTCTCAACTTGTCCCCTGTGCTGTGGCCCATTTGAGTTTCTGTTTTGACTGATTTTTTTTGCTGTATGGGTAATGTGAGGCGACACATTGGATGACGGATCAATGTTGTGAATACATGACTTGGAACCCACTTCTGCCTGGTACTACGTAGCTTACCGGTACCATTGGAACGCGCCTCCATAAAAGTGAAACCTAATATCAGTTTGAACAACACCAAAATGAAAATATAAAGAGATGTAAATGATTGAACCCCTTGTTTCTTCAGAATACGAACCCATTGAACAGTTTCACATGATCAAAAGGCCATGTATGACAGAAAACTAGATAATGGCATTTCATACACCATGCTGATATCATGTAACAGTATGGTTGCAACTAAACTATGTCAGACTGCATTGAGAAACATTGGATCAAATCACTCCTCTCATCAATTAGATGATGCAACATAGGAAATCACCAGTGTGCTGCAAGGAACATGGATTTTAGCATGTTCATGTCTCTGAAACCATGATTTGAAGGACTCACATCCTTAATTTCTTGTTCAGTACTCAATAAGATCCGACCGAACCCTTTTTTAAAGCATTTGAATGTAGAAAAAATTGCATCTTAACAAACTAAAACAGATCTACAACCAGGTTTTGGAAATTTCGAATGGATTAAATAGAATTTAGAAATTCTACATACCTGTCGGCGAGTTTCTTCTGGTCTAGGAATGAAATCTTCTCTCCCCTTAGCTAAATCCATGTACAGTGGAGAAAGTTGCTCAACCAAAGGCAGAATTTGTTTCATAATGGTGGGGTTAAGGTTCTCCAATTGCTTCATAGCCATTTCTGCCTGGAAAGTTTTCATGAAAGAATGAATCCTCCAGCTTAAATAAAGCTTTTTTTAATAAATAAACCTACTGTACTGACAGATAAGAAAGAAGTAAAAGAAAAATGTTTTATTTGCCTTTAAATAAATGATCAAAGGATACTTATTGTCTTCTTTAATTTGCATCTTTCTAAGAATCTGGGTTAACAACAATCTCTTACTTACTCCAGCCATGTTATACCAGGTAGGTCAATATCCACCTGTCAATTATAGTTTCTCTTTTCTGAAACAGTCAACAGAAGACAAAACATGTTTGCATATGGATCCAGCGATATTGATGGATGACTGGCAAAAGGCCGAAAATGAATAGAAAAGAGGTACCAATGGTAGGAAATGAAGAGAAAAAAAAAAAGGCTTCTTGATGTGGGGACTGTCTTCTCGAGCTCTGATTCCAATAATCTTCTATCTTCTGCAAAGGAGTGTCTTTTTCTTACTTTCTTCAAATTTGAATTTTTGGCATGGAGGATGGTGAGATCTAGAGATCAAGTAGATTTTGCTAGAGAGGTTACCAAAGCTGTATCTCAAGGACAGGAGGCTCAGGCATACTCCTTAGATTTCTTGAAGCTAGAAATCTCCAACGGCACTAGATCTAGGACCAAAACCCCATGCCTTCTCATTTCCTCTGATTTTTTTTATTATTTTTTTAATTAATTCTCCTTGTTCTTGCAAGAATTCTAGCTAAGGGATGATGAAAAAGGCTGTAAGGGAAGATCTCTTAGGCATGTTTTGAGAATTCAAGGGGCAGGACCCTTCTTTCTGAGTTGGAGGGTCTATTTATAGGGGTATAGGATGGCTGGGTGGTAATTTGAAGGAATCTAGGGGGCTCCCTAAAGTATAGTAAGTTTGTAGATGGCATCAAAGGGATCTGTTTATTTGGAGGTAAGATGGAAATCTGAAGAAGTTGGGAGGGAATTTTAGTTATAGGGAATATTGTCTTCATTCATGGATGTTAAGTGGCATAAAATGGAGCTGTTTATTTGGAGGTAAGATGGCAATTTGAGAAGTTTGGAGGGAATTTTAATTATAGGGAAGATTCCAAGAGAATCTGAATTTCGAGATGAGGCCAAATGTCTAAATCTTATTGCCTAAGAGGATAGACTGGAATTTTCCTAGGCTAGGTAGTTAAGAGGGGTATACCATTCAAAAAGAAAAGTAGGTAGAGCGGTATATTTCATAATTAAGAGGATCGGTTGTGGCTAACTAAGAGTCCTAAGGGTGATTTTGGTGGAAATTGATTTAAAATTTTGGATGGAAAGGAGCTCGGGATCTGAAATTCTAAGTGGCAATATAGTAAATTCTATTAAAATACAAAGAATTCATGTAAACCCTCCAACTGTTTTGATCATAACTTCCTGCTCGGACCTTGGTTTTGGGATGATCTAGGGTTCATGGGAAAGCTAATCTAAGGGACTTCAAAATAGTCCCAAAAATCACAACAATTGGGTACTGTAGGCCAGAGAAACTGGCAGAAAAAGTATTTCCACTACCTAGTGAGCTTTCCAAAATAAACAAATAAAAAAATTCTTTTTTGGCCAGCGGAAATAGTTTTCCCTCTAGCTGGAGAGACCAGTAAAATAAGTGTATGTGGGGCACCAAACCAAAACTTGCTGGATCCAATAGTCCTCATCTTCAAGCTGACTTACTGGCATTAGCTGGACTTTTTAGTCAAATTAGAGCGGAATTTGGGTTTTGGTTTGGCTTGGAGTACTTAACTGAATCCCTGAAAGAATAAAGATCAAGACTTGACCCTTCTCGAAAAATCATTTGAGACAAATGGTATGGAACTCATATGAGGTGAGGCGTCTACAATGTTGCAGGGACATGGTCACATAAGGAATAAATGGAGGGGAACTGGACATAATCCATGGCAATGGGCAATGTGTCATTGCAGACATTCTAGGAGAGCACCGAATTAAATTTTAAAAGGCAATGTAACACAAGCATTCTCATTCTCATTTGTTAGCTAGTTTTTCACTCTATGTCACAAGTGTTAGCTCATATCACAAAAAGGTAATTTCTAGGCAAACATGAGGATTTATAGCACTCTGGGAACAAGGTTGAAATCATTCATAGCTAAACCAAGCTGGCTAGATCTGATAGGCATGTCTTAGAAATCGTGAGTGCTTCATATTTGAAAAGAATTTACCCGCCTGTACAGTCCTGAAAGCAATGCCTAACAACTCATGGATTCACCTAGAACATCTCAGGTCAACTAGGTTCAATCGAGTTCCAAGTACCAAGTGAAAACTCCAATCTTACCAAAAAAGAAATGAACAAGTTGATTGTTGAATCTTGCAATTCGTAAAATTCCATCAGTTCTTCAATGAGTCAATCAATTACGACTCAGAAATTGAAAGACTAATTCCTGAGGCCAACTCTGAGTTTTGAACATTGCCTATAATTACCAGGTTGTTTGTACACCCCATGATGTTCGAACTGATTGAGCAAGTTAACAAACAACTTAACCTAGATTTTTCTTAATTTCAACACAAAAATAAAGAAAAAGTCCAAACAATGGAGACCAAGCTGACTGCAACCCGGTGACTATTTCATAGTCCATAACAACAACAAAAAGACTCATAAGAAACGATGCATGGCACAATTACATGCTTTAGATCAGTGAGTAGAATTCTTAGAAGCCCAAAACAAAATCAACCAACTACAAGCACAAAGATAAGCAAGAACTCAGGTGATCACCCCAAGGCGAATTGTTGGAGATGACGTGAGTTGGGAGAGAAGCGGACCAAAGCCTTGAGCCATTGGGACAATAAATGGAGAAAATAGTGGGATGGCCTCGCTTGCCTCCTGCAAAATGAATGAACCGAACTATCAATTTGTGGATTTCCCAAAATGTATGCATGCAACATGGCTATGTTTGCCTTCTACAAAATGAATGAGTAGAAGACTGTCAAAGTTCTAACTTCTAAATAGTCCATGTATGAAGTGGAAAGGAAGTTTCATATAACATGAAGATTAAACCTCTAGCCAAGGGAAGTACAAATGTCAGCATGTATAACAGTTTCGAAGCTTCTTGTTAGATGATAAGTTTCTTCATTTTTCAAACTATATAAACCATGTAATATAAGGAAAAAAGTAAAAGTAGAAATGGAGAATCGATAAATAGGATGTTTCTCCACCGAATGAAAGTTAAAAGGGCATCCATATAACAAGCGCATCTCTATTGTTTGCAGAAGCACTTTTCCCCAAGTGATTTTCAAGTAGCGGATGATGAAAAAGAAGTAATGGATGAAGTAACAGAAAGTCGTCATCATCATAGCCATACCCCAACTATGTGGGATCCACTTCATGAATCTTGTTTGCTAATGATCCCTCAGCAAGAAAACATGTCTTCACCCACTTCTGACCACCTTGATCCAAGTCGAGGTCTTGCCCTCATCCTCCTTTCAGCCCCTTAACCCTATTCAAGGTACCCCTCCTTAAAAGAGATCTCTGATTTCCGGAGCACATGCCCAAACCATCGAAACTGGTTCTGTATCATTTTATCTCCTATAGGGGCTAGTCTAGACTGCTTAGGATGTCCACATTCTTAATTCTATCCTAATCTGCACACACATCCATCTCAAATTCATCATCTCTACAATACCCATCCTTTGCTTATTTTGCCTCCCGATTGCTCAGGCAACACTACCCCATTTAGCATAGTGGATCCAATAGTTGCCTCGTAAAAATTTCCCCTGAGATTCAATGGCATGCAACGATCACATTCACATATTCTCAAAGACATATAGGGATGAAAATATTGGTTTCAGGGTGTGAATCGTCTAGGTTACTGGCGAAAACCATACAAAATCAAACAAGTCACAGGAATAAAATTGCCCCCTTTCACTACCTCCTCCCCCTCTCTCATTGTGTTGTCATTCCATATCCATGAAGAAAAAGGGTAATACTCTCTCTCCCTCTCAAGTTTCAAATCCTTCTTTTTCTTGGTTCACCTGATTGAGGATGCATTCAAACTAGACGAGTTGATTGATACAACTCGCTCTAACTCAAACGAAACCAAGGAGACTCAATGCAACTCATCTTGATGCAAAATAAGTCAGACCAATCAAGAGCATTTCTTGTTTTGTGTGTGTGGCCTGTATTGATTTACTTTTATGGGAGAAATCAAACAATAATAAATTACCAATAAATACCAACAGAACACCACATCTGATATGTTGAATCAAAGGGTTGCACCATGAACAAATTAAACTTCCCGTTAGAACCAGGCGCGGACTATGTCACTTTCTTTGAGATAGTTTACACCCCTCAATATCATGTAGTAGGCTTCCGACAGGCATCCCCAAGGTACAATCTCCCAACATATGCTTTCTCCGGTGTGCATAGGCCATAGAAAAACCCAACACAAAACCCACCAAAACACTCTCCTTCGTATGCCCATAGAGCGAAGGAATTGAGAGAGACAAGATGTCTTTTATTCTTTTGAACGATGATGAATTTTATTAGAGGCTGCAACCAGAAAAAAAGAAAGGAAAAGAATTACAACCCAACCCAGCTAACTGGAAATGACACAAGCAACTTAGAAGCAAAGGCCCATTACTTAATCAACGCTATCACTTTTTGGAAAACCACTGAAGCGACCATTTGCTTGTTGTTAAAGCAACGATCGTTCCGTTCTAACCAAATACACTAGAGAACCGCAGGAAGGGACAGATGCCACACATGAGTCCCAATCTTTCTGATGTTATTTTTGTTTTGTAAAAAAACAAAGAAAAATCTCCCTTTTTTGTGGAGATGAGAAACAACCCATTAATAAATCGGTCACATTCGTTGAGATGCGCCCGAAAAAAAAGAGAGGCATGTCTCACACGATGAAAATGACTTCAAGTAGCTCATCCAATTGTTGTGATAATGATTAAATAATAATAATGTGATTATAAAATTAAAATAAACTTTGGCAAAACCAAGCCCATCAAATACCCAAAGAAAGGGACTGATCTAGCCTATCCTAGCTATGATTCGTGTGCCCGATTAACTGGTTTTCTGGGTGATTTGCACCTCAAGCCGCCCTCGTGTGCATGTACGTGCTAGAGCATTTTCTAAAACACCATGGAGTGGAATGTGATATTAGCATTCCACACTCCTCCCTACCTAATGTGAAATAACGCTTTTGCACTTGAAAAGTGAAAGTGGGGCTTTACCATGAGTTTGCAAACACTTTAGCTATACTTTTTTTCTTTTTCATTTTTTGCTTTTTGGAAATACTACAGCAACCTAGATCAGTTCCAATAGAAACCACGTCTTTCAAATGATATTAAAATAAGGAGGCACGTCTCCAATTCATCAACCCATTTTCAATTATGTTGGAAACGTTATCATTTATCTCTCCATCCATTTAAGTTATGGATCCAAGGTAATGAAAACAAATCACTTTTGGGGAATTTGCTGACCATTGATTTTAACTAAAGCCCTGCCTCTAGAACTTCCCACTGGAGTTGCATTCCAAATACTTTGTCTTGGTTCTGCTAATTTTAAACACTCTAGACTCTAAACCCTTTGTCCAAACCTCTAATTTCACAAAACCTTCAAAAGTCATTTATCAAAAAAAAAAAAAAAACTACAACATACATTTAGGGTCTATTTGGGTAGGGGATCCCACCATTTCAAGATTAAGTTAATCCCAAATTCGGCTGGCCCCATGCCCTCCATGTGGGACTCGACGCCACTAAAGAGGTGCTTTCCTCCATATAAACAAAACCAAGTTTTAGAAAAAACCAAAAACACAGCTAATTGCGTCTATGTGGAGGAAAGAGCTGCTTTAGCGCAATAAATCCTACTTGGATCCAAACAGATCCTTAGCAACACACTACAATACATGAAACTCACACTGTCACACATACTTTGGCAATCCTCAAGTTTCAAAATGCACATACACTAAAAGCTGGCACCTTCTCATTTACAGATCACACATTTGTTACACATCTGCCAGATTTTTCAGGTGATATCAAAATCAGAAAAGCCCCAAAATTCCCCCCTTCTCAAAATCATGCTTCGTTCCATGTTTTTGTATATCTATCCCTTTTTCCTAGAACAAATGGAAGCACAACATATAAAATATAGTGGAAAATTATGACAACAAAAACCAACAATGAGAACCAATCTGATTGTAATTTCAGATCCAGAGTTACAAGCTTCTCCAAAACTCAGTATTTACCCACTAGACATTACCCTTTGCAATTCCTAGTCTAACAAGAGAACCCTTCAAAACAATAAATGGTTCCTTTACCAGACAGTACTTTTTTTAACTTAAAACCCTTTTCTATGAAATGTGAGGGCTGCCAAACTGTGTAATAGCATTTCAAAGCAGTGCAGTTAACATTAAACCCCTCATTATGTTTGTCACTGGGAGAGAGAGACTGCCTCTAATCATTATAATACAAAGAAACAGGATCCACAACTAAATGGATAGCAGCATTTATAAAAGATAAGATTACAAATGATATGCATCTGGAAATTCCGTTGGTGAATGTAAATATGTCAGCATGACAAGTTTTCTCAACATTTGGATTTATGAAGAGTTCCAGATTATTGACGAAACCTGCTTCAGTTGTCAACCCTGAGCTCATGAACATAATGAAAGTTCTGCATCTTCATGGTGGAAATCCTTGTTAGGCTTATAGTTCCATCCCATTAACAATGAAATAACAAGCTACTTCCTGTTCAAACTCTAAATTGAAGGCCTATCTTCTCAAATTAAATTTAGTCAAAATAGAATTGTGAAAAAGATCATTTAAAATTCACGGGCTGCAATTCCTTTTATTTTTTATTTTTTTAAAATAGTGTTTATGAGTTATAAATAAAAAAGGAGCAATTTAAAATCAAAGATATGAGGGAGAAGGGACAGCCCAAAATACACCACGTTGAATTGTCTCCCACTGTTGTGTTTGATAGCCATCCCTCTTCTTGACCTACAACAAGAACCTCCTTCAATGCAGACAGATTGTTGAATGAGTAAGACAATATAGGGATCTTCACTTAGAATTTGATTGTTCTCTCCCTCTTATTCCCCCCCCCCCCCCCCCCCCTCTTGTACTGGCAAACATGAGCATATATTACTTCCATTAATTTCTAAGAGCTTATATAGATGAACTAATAAAAGACAAAAAGATACAGAATCTCCATCCATTGATTTGTTAAAAGTTTAGCAAGTTTTCCTATATAGACATGACAGAAGTGCCGCAATTCATAATTCTCTGTGTTTTATAAATCTCTATGCATGTGTATTGACATCAAGAAAACTTCATTCGAGTTTATGTACTCAAATCGTGATTGCAAGGAGCTATAAGGATCCCAAAAACCCAAGTACCTTGTTGTTGAATGCCATTAATACATTTCCGCTTCTTTGCACAGCATACCTTGATCCTGATAAGAACAAATTGGCCAAAATAAAAGCAACAGCTCATTAATTCATGACTTGAAGCAACATGAAACCAGAATAGGAACAATGTTAATGCACATAATGATAGGACAATACCAATCAGAAGGTGGATAACAGATCCCAAAGAATGGCCAACACCAAAAGTTGGGAGACCATTTACCTGTAAAGATTATTAGTTGAGACAGCTTGGAGTTTTTTAATATATTATGGAATATCAGTGTAGTATATTAGACTCACAGAATCTTGTATAACCCGAAGACACCTATCAAATTTGTATTGTACTTGATCTGCAATGAAGAAGTGATCAAATCCGCTAGCAAATGGTGTTGCAATTACCAAACTACCCCTGATCATAAAAAAATACCAATAGATATTTTTAATAATTACTGAAAATAAATTAACCCCGACTAAATCATTGATTGTAATCGACCTATGTAATAGCTACCAGTTAGTGCTTGATTGTAATTAATCAACCTATGTAATAGTCTATTACTTTGCACAAGTGGGGTCCCCAACACAGATAAATGTTGGCGGCTGGCGTCCAGTTTATGCCATAGCTTTCATCATGCATCAAAAAAATTTAACATTTCATCAATGTTAATAGTGCATATGCGCGGTACGTAGATTCAAGAGGATATAGATAACACAAGGAATTCCGAATAGAGAGTGGAATGTTGAGGAAGAAGTAAATGTTACATGGAATGAGATGGCTAAGTGCATTAGTAAAGTGGCAAAAGATGTTTAGGAGTATCTGAGGAAAAGCCAATTATATAATGAATCTTGATATTGAAATGACGAAGTACAAAAAGCTATTCACAAGAAACATTCATGTTCCAAAGCCTAATGAGGAACTAGATATGATGAAATTTTTGAATAATATAGAAATGCCAAAAAGATTGCTAAGAAAGTAGTGAATATGGCTAAACTTAAGGCTTATGATGATCTTTGTAGTAGATTAGGTACAAGAGAAGGTAAGAAAGATGTCTTCAAACTTACAAAAATGAAAGAGAGGAAAGGTAGGGACCTAGATCATATTAGATGCATGAAGAGCGATAATCGGAGGGTACTAATAAAGGACAATGAGATCAATGAAAGGTGGAGAAGCTATTTTCAGAATTTGTTAAATGACAACCACTTTGAAAGCACAGGGATAGAAGGCCCCATAAACTCAAATGATGTTAGAGACCATAAATACTTTCGTAGAATTATGATATCTAAAGTGAATGAAGCTTTGAGAAAGATGATGACAAGAAAGGCCCTCGAACCAAATGGTATACCAATAGAGGTTTGGAAGTGTATGGGAGATACTAGGTTATTTTGGTTGACAAAGTTGTTCAACAAGCCTGTAAGATTGAAGAAAATGTTAGATGAATGGAGGAAAAGTACCATGGTACCTATTAAAAGAAAAAAAGAGACATACAAAATTGCACCAACCACCGTGGGATTAAATTTATGAGCCATGCTATGAGCTTTAAGAGAGTGGTTGAGCAAAGATTAAGGCATAAGATGAATGTATTAGAAAATAAGTTTGGTTTCATGAGTCTACCACCAAGGTCTTCCATGATAGTAATGGTTGCCATAACAGCCACCACTGTTACCATTATGATAAGGGCCATAACGATCATCATGACCTTTTTTTCGTTGCAAAGAACCTGTTTTGGCTACGTAATGGACCATTTTTTCCATAACAACTACTACGTAACTGTTTTGGAATAACTTGTCCATGGTCCACCACTGAATCTATTTTCCTGCTTAGACAATTCATGGAGAAATAGAGGGAGATGATGATCTCCAGATGGTCTTTATTGACTTAAAAAGCATACGATGTTGGGGTTGTGCCTTGAAAAACCAATGTTTATACTTTCTAGACCTCGCTTATTAATGATACATTCATGCCTCATTAATGAGTGTAGAACATGAAAAATATGCTGTGGAAATGGGTTAAAGAGGGGGATACCTCTAGTTGTCTTTGGGAATTTAAGATTGAACACAACAGCCAATAGCCAAGGTAGAGTTGTGGGACCATGGATCTTAGAACCCTATTTAGCCATGACCACTTAGCAGGTTATAGGATAAACTAGTGGTTATTCTTGTTTTGGTCATCTTGTGTAAGGGGACTGATGACGAGTCGAGATGGAAGTTCACCACCATCGGGCACAAGTCGATGTGCCTTTGCCATAACCCACATATGAGAGTGAGTGTGCCATGGGAATATGCTCGTGTTTGGAGTTTGGACCTATGACTTACATTGACAAGATCTCTTTAAGTCTCTAGATTGGGAGGCACATCATGCCTAGACAAAATCAACTTGTGGATGTACTAGCTTTGACTAATCTCTAGACCTAAGGATGTGTGAGGAATTCAAAGTCTTTATGACATGTGCTTTGGCTCACTTTACGAGGTTATGTTATGGCTAACAAAAGTGGGTGTAGCTAGGTGCATACAACAAGTTCCGGTTGAGGCTTACATGATTCAACAAGAGATCCACTTAATTACTCGGGACATTACAAATAGATTAACCTTATGGTTTGGACCATTCATCAAGTGTCTTAAAGGCTGGCCAGCACATCAAAGGTTTTTTGTTGGTTAATCAAGGTTTCTCAACCGTTAATTTTTAGTTTTGACCCTCGATTTGTTTTAAACAGGGCTTGATGAACATCCAATGGTTAAGATATGGCGATCCATACCTTAGGCCAGCATGGAAGATATTGGCTAAGGATGGTGTCCATGGTGAGTGGAGGGATTTGGATAATTACGGTGCATGGTTAAGGCAGGATCACAAACTTTTGATCCAGTGGGGCATATACCGAAGTTCAAAAAAAAACTACCGTCTCCCACTGCAACCCTAACACTTCATATCTCAAAAGGAAATGATAGAAGACAAAGACTTGGACATCCCAAGCCCCTTGGTCATCACTTTGTTAGAGAGAGAGGGAGAGAAGTGTGTGTGCGTGTGTGTGTGTGTCCCTCCTTCCCATCACATGTGCGAAACATGTTAGGCCCACAGTTGGACGGCCGTTGTGCGTTAGCCTTGCCCCACTTGAGGGTTGGTTGTGGCTCTCCTCCCGTTCCTTCGTTTAGGATAGATCAAGGAGAGACCTTCTAGCTTAAAGGATCAGCATCGACATTCTTCACTTATTAACAACATTGATCAAGGTAATCTTACCCATTAGGTTTGCGTTTTTTATTTCTAAAAACTTGATGATATTTAAACAGGGATCCTTAGGTTAACTAAGATTAAATCTGGATTTTAAAACCTTTCCTTTTCCGTTGCATTTCGAAAAACTAACATACGATTGGGTCCCTAGAGAGTTAATCTGGTTGGTTGGGAAAGAAAGGAGTTTTAAGAGGGTATGTTAACATGATTAAGGATATTTATAAGGGAGCGGTAACAATGTGAGCACCACTAGCGGAGAGACAAGTTAGTTCCAATTATTGTAGGCTTGAACCAGGGGTCCGCATTGAGCTTGTACCGTTTTGCATTGGTTATAGATGGGCTAACAAGGCATTTGTAGGAAGAGATCTCAAGGTACATGTTGATTGCAGATGATAGTTTTGATTAACAACATGAGGGAGATCGTAACGACAAAGCTAGATTTATAGAGGATTGGAGCCCCCTTCCACTATTTTAAATTTACCAACATTAATTGTGGAGGCACTGAATAATTCTGATTTTGTGGAAGAGACACTTTTACTTGAGGACGAATTGATTGATGTCTCTCCACCTTTTTGGGGTCTTGGACCCATTGAAAATTCTGACTGGGAAGACCCGTATTTGCATAATCATTACCCAGTCCCGAATTTAAGGAGATATTTTGTGGATAATGCCCAAATTATTCCTATCTCCTTTCCTCATACAGGGGGTGAACATTATTTGTGCCCCTGCATCAGAGGGGTGCTTTAGAATCTAGAGGATTTAAAATTAATCGGGCTAAAACAAAGCATATGGAGTGCAATTTTAGTAACAAGTGCAAATAAGGAATTAGTTAAGACATTGACCAAGAAGTTTCCCAAAATAACCACTTTCGATACCTTGGGTTAATAACTCATGAGAGTGGAGAGATTGAGAACGATGCTGCCCATAGAATTCAAGACGGGTGGAAGAAATAGAGATATGCCTCTAGAGTTTTATGTGATCATCATGTACCACTCAAATTGAAAGGGAGATTTTATAGGATAGCAAGAAGCCCAATTATGCTTTATGGGCCAGAATGTTGGGCTGTTACGGAACAACATATTCATAGGATGAGTGTAGCTGAAACGAGGATGTTGAGATGGATGAGTGGCAAGAAGAGGAAAGACAATTAGAAATGAATGCATTCGAGAGAAATTAGGAGTAGTACCAACTGGTAATAAGATGAGGTTAAGTATACTTAGATAGTCTGGTCATGTGCAATAGCGACCAAAAACTATGCCAATTAGAAGGAGTGAGTTGGTACAAGTAGAAGGCTCTAAAAGGGCAAGGGGAATGCCTAGAAGGACATGAATGGTAAGAAAAGACTTGATGACCAATGGTCTAATTGAAGGTATGGTTGTTGATAGAGTGGAATGACAGAATAGGATTTATATAGCCAAGCCTAATTAATTGATATAAACCTTAGATGATGATGATGTGATGAAACAAACTTGACTGAATGAATCCATTGACAATAGCTGATTGATGTTAAAACAGAATGCGATATTATACCTGATTCCCAATCAAAACGGAAACCTTCTCCAAAAGAATTTAGGGTGTAACGAAGATGATGACAACCAAGATATACGAATTTAGGGTACCATAGATCTAGTTAGATTTAGATCTTTCTCTCACACTATTTCCAAGCCCTTCACCACTAATCAAAGTTCCACTCCTAACCTGGCCATCTCCAATCTACCATACACATGAATGAATCCATTGGGAAATTTTAATAGGATAGTTATAAGATCAGCCATGCTTTATGGGACAGAATGTTATGCAGTTAAGGAACATGTTCGTAGGATGAGTGTAGCTGAAATGAGGATGTTGAGATGGATAAGTGGCAAGACAAGGAAGAATAGAATTAGAAACTAACGCACTTGAAGGAACTAAGTAGCTACAATAGGTAATAAGATGATGAAAGGTAGACTTAGATGGTTTGGTCATTTGCAATGGAGACCAAGAACTACACCAGTTTAAGGATGTGGGTGGAGTTGGTGCAAGTTGAAGGCACAAAAAGGGCAATGGGAAGGCCCAAAAAGATGTGGGTGGATGTAGTGAGAAAAGACTTGGGGACCTATGGTCTAACTGAAGTTAAGGCCCTTGATAGAGTGGAATGAAGGAAAAAGATTCATGCAGCCAACCCCAATTAGTTAGGACAAGGCTTAGATGATAATGATGATGATTGGCACTACTACTAGGATACCTTGGATGACCTTGTTCACTACAGATTTATTTCAACAGTCTAATCTCCACGACACTCATCCTTTGCGCATGTTGCATTCTAACTACGTAACAGTCTGCGCCATAAAGCATAACCAGTCAAATAGTTATTAGTCAGAAATAGGGCAATAATGATCAATAGGGCACAAGACAAACTGTAGCTTTTGAAGGGGTGAATTTGCAAGAAGAACCAAAGTGCAGATGCACAATTTGAATGCACAGAATCCACAGATGCATAACTTTTAAGGCAATATTCTAAGATTAGAATGTACTCTCAGGTCTATGAGTCTCAAAACAACCCAAAAGATTTTGCAAGTACATATCCACTCACTTTTCTGCAAGACGTTCAAGAAACAAACGATACGTAAGCTGAGGTGCAGCCCCAACAAAAATACCACCAATAAAATGGACAACTGATGTTGGTTTCAACTTTCTTGGTTTCAGCACCCATGCTCCCTGAGACAATAAGTTTCACAATTGGTTAATAAAAGATGTTTATGGATAACTTCCATCAAGCTACTCAGATGGTTAAGCAACAAGAAAAGTTATTCAAATGGTTACTGTAACACCAAATAATACGTTGATCTGAAATCTTTGAGATTGACACAAAGGTGAGCTGAGTCGAGGTTTTTAACTTTGTTACAGTCAAAACTCGTAAAGAA
The DNA here is from genome assembly GCA_003013855.2 of Liriodendron chinense. Taxonomy (NCBI): domain Eukaryota; kingdom Viridiplantae; phylum Streptophyta; class Magnoliopsida; order Magnoliales; family Magnoliaceae; genus Liriodendron; species Liriodendron chinense. Next base: position 296,297 of record ML058509.1, on the reverse strand, counting down.
TTTTTGAGAGAAACAAAACAATCTCGAATTTTTTGATTTCCTTTTTTTTTTAAGATGAAACACTTTTATTAAGGCACAAGACCAAAAAAGAAAAAAAGAGGGCCAAAAACAACAGAAACCCAACAAAAACCAGCAACTAAAATAATCAAAAGACAACAAAACCTAGCAAACCCCAACAGGAAACTGATTCACGATGCAGTTCATGCCATAGTTGACAATTCATTGTATTCTCTGACAAATTAACATGGAAATTGCTCCATTTGCAATAATTTTACAGAATGAGTCTGCTGTTTGTGCATGAGTGCAGCAGGGGAAACCTTTGATATTGTTTCATCCTCTAACATGTCGCATGTTAGAAGGTAAATTGAATTTATCAAAAGGAAGAAAGAAAACAAAACAAAAAGCCAATCGGCTATGGCACCTGAAGGGGTCAATGAGGAATCATCACCATACAAGGCCTATGCCACAACAAGCCTCTATTTGTTCCCTAGATAACCTACAAAAATTTAAGCCCCCCAGCCTAACTTGAATTCTTCCGGGAACCATTCCAAAAGGGTCCTCAATTGATGCTCTATTACAGAAAATTCTATTATTTTTCTTTCCATATTGTCTAAAAGCCCACAATCATGGAAAGGCTTCCCTGAATGGGGTCCTTCCCCTGCGTTAGCATCACCCAACATAACTCAAATGGGACCAATAAATTCACAATAGAGAAATAGATAACCATTTCTTCATTGCAAAGACAAAATACAAGCATTAGGGATAATCATGTTTCTGATCCTTAAGTGGTCAAACAGTTATGATCTCATCCTTGCCCACCAACCAACCGAACATGATCGCTTTTGGAGGACCCAGATAATGCCAAAATGAGCAGTCAGAGCCATCACCTGCCTTCCCTACGAGCATGTCACACTGCTGCATAAAAGGATTTAACCGGGAAGTCCCACTTCTTTCCAACCATCATTACCACTCATCTAATTCTTACAGTCTCAAACTATACCTATTTAACATTTCCTTAAGATGAATGAAATCCTCAATCTCATTGTCATTAAGAGCCCTCCTAAATGTTGAAGACCACACAACCTGGCTGCTTGACTTGAGCTATCATTGATTCTTTGTTGGAAGCCACCTGAAACAATTGTGTTTTCCCGAGAAAGAGAAACGGTGTGGACCACACATCTTCCCAGAACCTTGAACAGTTTCCAGCTCCTAACTTTTATACAATCACCTGGGAGAATTCCTTTTCTATTTTGAAGACTACCTTACAAAACCATGTTGACATGTATGCAGATTCTAGATGATACTCTAGAGTACTAACCTCCTGGCCTGCTACCATATTTATGTTCCAAAAATTTTCTTCCACTGTTGGACCAATTGCTATATACATATTTGAAAGTGGGTGTCATACCTGTGCCTAGTTGCTTTAAGTGTAAAAGCCGTGTCCATGATGTAACCGTGTCATACGCATATCATACCAAGGTATGGCCCAATTTTAAAAGAGCACAAATACGCACGCCCCATTTAAACGGTGACAAGTTGCACTTTGAAACTGGCTAAAAATGGAAGTCAACTCAAAGTGGCATCATACTGGACAACGGATTATTGAATGTCTCTGCAGCTTCTAGGAGTTGCATGGAGCCTTGGAGATACACATTTTACATGAAGAAAAATGATGCAGTCTTCTTTGTTGAGGTTCCTTTTCTTATAGTGCAAGAGAAGGAAATGAGATGAATATTATCTTCCAAAATGAGGGGTTGAGAAGGATTTGTATTGCTTTTACTTAATCACTATCTTTGTGGATATCGTAGTTTCTTTTGATTGTAAATGACGTTTTGTTAGTGATAAAAAAAAAACAAAAAAACAAAAGCAAGTTCCATGCAGAAAGCAATTGAATTGGGAACAATGGCCATTCCACTCAATGCAAAATTGCAAATATAGAAACTTCCAAATGTACCCTAAAGCACTATTGGATAATTTGAAGGATTCGAGATGGAACTTTTCCACCTTTGTAAAGTTGTATTTTGTTCCACGGCACATTGACATTTCCTAGTTTCCATGCATTGACAATGATCAATGTTGTTTTGCATGGGACCACAAAAAACAAATTTCTCGATCAAGAATCTATATGACATGAGAAGTACAATGAAATTGACCTGAGATTAGCTAAACACCATGTTCTGGAGTGTTTTTCCCTTTATGATTCCTTTGCAATAAATTTAAACACTGTTGCAGTAATTATAGGGTTGTCAACATGTACCCGAATCTCTGCATACCTGAGGTGTCTGACCTGATTAAGCAGACGTAGAACCTAAATCGGACCATTTAAAAATCAGGCCAGTTTGGTACCGCTGCAACCCGTTTAAGAATTGAGTCCAATCGGGTACCAGTTACTATTTATCATTGATGTTACACGTAAATATATATCAGTAACATAACTAAATAAGAGTTGGTGAAATATTTCATGGAAGAAGTGTTGCCTAGTAGAGCAGAATTCTGAATTTAATTTATTAAGGCATTCCTTGAATACGTTCTTGCAGTGAATTCTGCAATAAAGATGCGTAGCCTTTGACATCTACAATCGAGGGCAACAGATTTTAAATGTGTACTCTTCAATGCAGCGTGCAGATGAAATCTATAGACTAAGAGTGCCAGTAAGACGCCTTCCATGGCTCCAACATATGTTTGTCATCATCTAATGATGGGTACACATGCATGCAATTGAAGTACACAAAATAAATAGATCAGATAAGCACACCACCTCGATTTCACACCAATCTGTGGCAGCACCCCAAGTGTCATTGGAATTGGATAGCTTTGCAGTTTCTGTAATTAATCTGCAAGTAAAAAAATAAGGCATAACATTAATCATACATACGATGTGGTGAAGTACAAACAAAATGCGCAGTATGTACCTGCAAGTAAAGTAGGTCTTACAAACTACATGCACGATTGAGTATGAAATATACAATACACATGTCATGTCATTGCACAAGATCACAAGATTTCAGTTCTAAGTGGCACCCTTGGTTCGGTAGACTAAAGACTCATATCCAATCATCTGTTGCATTGCACTGTGGATGGAACATGCCACTAAACTGACTCCGACTGGAAGATCCTTGCCCACCAATATTGGGACTCTTTTCAGCAGAGCATGGACTGTTCTTGTATTTATCTTCTTAAATGTCTATTAGTAAGACGTGAAATAAAAAGGTTTTTTTTTTTTTTTTAGTCATGCAACGCACCCACCCAGTTAATCGCGGTACACACCCACCCCGTCAGTCATACGTCGCACCCACTAGTGCGGTTAGCAGTGGGAGTTTCACCCTATGGGTTTCGATGCCTAGACCTCTTGTTGAAACTCCTCAGAGTCTTCCAACGAGGTAAAGGCTCCGAACCCGTGAAATAAAAAGGTTAGTTGCCCTATCAAGGAGATTCTTGGGGCATGGCCCATCCATGGTTGGGGCAACACAACAGATGAATGGTTTAGATTACCAAACCATGGGTCCTGCTTGTCATAATTAGAACTGGCGTAGATAATGCAAAGACACAAGTTGCGTTTTATATCAAACCAAGTTAGTTGGGTCATAGAATCCAACCATGGAAGAGAAATGATTGAAAAAACTCATCCCTATATTTTCAAAGGTTGAATTCGGCTCCATGAATTCATTATATATATATATATATATATATATATATATATATATATATATATATATATATATATATATATATATATCAATTATGCATTAGCTTCTATATCAAATAAATTTAGTGCTCCTCTTCTGAAACTCCTAATGTTAGGAAGCATGTATTGATCCATAAATGGTCACTACCACCAAACTAAAACTAAGAAAATATCAGGTAGATGAGTGAACGAAATAAAAACAGCCAATTCCAAGACTAGTTTGTTTATGTAAATGGTCAAACAGGAATGAGTAAAGATTAGTAAAGAAGAATGGTATGATTTTAGTAGAAAACTAGAGAAAAGAAAAGGAACACAGCTCAATCCTCCGTGACTCAGTTCTCGTACGTTTATAGAATTGAAAGGTTGGACATGGGGGCTTTTACTACACCTTTCGATGTCATTGTAGAGCTGAATACTGACAGGTTCGGCTGGTTTCCTACCATTATCGTCTTCCGAATAACAGGAAATTCTCAAATCGGAGCGTCTCGCTCGAAGATGATGATGGCGTCGTTGTCGATGGCCATTAAATAGCTGAACCTGAGAAGGCGGATGTAGGGCTAAGACCCAACTCGCCATGAACGCGACGACGACACCTTTATAGCTGCTGCTCTTCTCCTCTCGTATTTCTTTCGCTAACCTTCAAAAATACGCCTGACCCTCGTTTTTAAAACATCAATGTTGGGTGGGGCTTTCGCCATTGGAATTGGCTTCTTTCCAATATTAACCCATACCATTTGTGTGACATGGTGAGACCCAGACTGTAGGGCCCACTTCTATGCGTTTATCGTGTATTCACGCCGTCCATCTATTTTTACATATTATTTTAGTATACAGTCACAAATTTCAGGCTGACCACACCACCATAAACAGTAGTCATTCAACGCTCACTATTAAAAACTTCCTAGCATCCATCATAATGTTTGTTGAGCATCCAACCTGTTGGTAAGGTCACACAGACATGGATGAAAGGTTAAAAAAAAAAAAGCAATATATCAGCTCGATCTAAAACTTCTTTGGCCCAGAAAAGGTTTTTAATGATCAATCACCATTGTTTCCTGTGCTATGGTCCACCTGAAATTTGAATCTGGTTCAGTTTTTGGACCATGGGCTTAAATAAACTGTAAAAACAGATGAACAACATAGGTATACAATGCATACGTGAGATGGGCCCCTCCTGTTAGGGTCTCATCCACATCATTGGTTCGGTCGCAACCAAGTTTCTCACGTTTGGAGCACCAGATTAGGTGGCATGGATTTGCATTTGGTCCCATACAAATTTCATTTACGTTTTGGAAACGACTGGAGGAATGGATTCATCCAGTGATTAGTCAAGTATCATATCATACAATCCTAACAATAGACATTTTTGGTGGATTTTGAAATCCACTACATGGGTTTTATCCACGCCGTCCTTCACATATGCCTTCTACACATGATATTTTTGTTGCATGTGTGTAGATAACTAGCATCAGTTGTAATATCGGGTATGCTGATTACAATTCTATGGCCCAGCAAATGTAGGTTTCACTTAATACAGTATCTTTTTTCTAAATGAAGAATTTGATTTCAAATGTGGGATTGAACCGTCAAAATATCACGGTATTTCCAAACTTGTATCCATGGTGCAATGCCGTGTTAACTCTATATAATGTGAATACTTTAATTCTTTGATTATACAAAGGGTTATTGTAATCATTTGAAAAGCAAAAGAACTGATTTTCAAAGGGTAATATAATCCAGTTTTTTTTTTTCCACACACCCCTCCCCCAAGCACTCACAAGTCACACACCACACACTCTAGTGCACTCACACCACTAGAGGTGCTCGGACCCATGACCTCAGTGCTGAAAGAGAGCCTAACAATCTATTTGTTGTCTACCCTCATCACATAAACGGTTGGGATGTTGGGAAGTCAGCCAATGTGTCGGAATTTATTGGAGGGGGGCGGATTAGGTGAGACCCGGATCCATCCAAGTGGGTGGGGCTCGCAGTGATGTATCTGCCTTAAATCCACACCGTCCAACAACTTTGAAAGCTCATTTTAGGGCATGATCCCAAAAATGAAGCAGATCCAAATCTTATGTTGACCATCCCACAGGAAATAATAGTGATTGAATCCTCGCCATTAAAAACTCCACGGGTGCCATCGGAATATTTATTTGTCATCCAACCTGTTGATAAGGTCACAAAGGTCTAGATGAAGAGAACACACAAATATAGATTGATCCAAAAATTGTGTGACCCATGAGAAGTTTTCAATGGTCAATTACCATTGTTTCCTGTGTTATGTCCACCTGATATTTGGATCTGCTTCATTTTTTGGATCATGCCCTTGAATAAGATTTTCAATTCCGATGGATGGCATGAATTTAGTTACATGCATCACAATGGCCCCACAGTTAGGGGTCTCACCTACCTCAGTAGATCAAGGGTCTCACATAATCCGCTATTCTAGCAACCGTCTCCACTAAAAAATTGGTTTATCTAGACTATGTGATAGAATGTGATCGGATCCAATTTTCAAGCCCATTTTTGAACGTGGTACAAACAACAAGGAGGTCCAAATCTTAGGTGGACCACAATACAGTAAACATGATGAATGAATAACATCATTAAAAACTTCATATTGCCCACGGTAATACCACCACAATGTTTCTTTTCCATCCAACCCACGAGTCGTGTGTAGAGAGAGAGATGCTCACATAAGTGGCATTATATTTAGTAATTTGGAAGGAAATATTTCTTGTGGAATAGATCCGCACTGTCCATCATGTATCAGTGCTTGGGTAGGCTATACCGTGGAAAATAGTTAAGATGGTAATTCCTACCATTAAAGTCATCCAAATTGTGTGACGCCTACTAATGCGTATGCTCATGATGGTTGTCGGGGTCTTTTGTAGGAATTGATATTAAGGAAGAGCCAACCTATTAAATGAGTTGGATATCATATGCACATAGAAGTTTTGAACATTATTTATTGATGGAACATTAAACTTAGTCTAGCAAATTGGACCTGAGACCTTTTCATTCACAACTTTTTTTTTTTTTCAACCAAAGCTCTCCCTTAATTTTTTATGTGGTTGACTATGATGTGTATACGAGATCCACTCTAACCATTAGATGTGTAATCCTATTTTGGGCCTATACACAAAAGAACAAGATGACTTATATTTCACGTGGGCCACTTCAAGGGAATAATTCAAAGAGACGTCCACCCTTGATCTTTATAGAGCCCACCATGATGATTATACGAAATCTTTTCCAACCATTGGATGCCACATTGAAACGTAGGCTTAGGACCCAAATTTTAGGTTCATCTATGATTCAAGTGGCCCATACAACAAGAAAAGGTTTAGAGGATGAGCTTTTTACTAACATTATTTCCAATAGTATGGTTTACTTGAATCACAAATGGTAGTAATATTTAGAGGATGAGCTCTTGGTGTAACATGGCCCATACAACAAGAAAAGGTTTAGAAGATGAGCTCTTGGTGTAACATAACATGGGGCTACACACTTGATGGTCAAGGTGGATTTAACATTAATACCATGGTGGGGCCCACCCAAGCTACTGCCCCTTTTCTCAAGTTACCTTTAAATAAGATTTATCTCCTCTCTATCAGCATTTAATGACATTAACTATTCCCTTGAATCACTAGTAGTAAGGTGAGAGACTAACGGCCACTTTGATTTTTTATAGTTCCATCATGATGCGAACATGAGGTCCAGTATGACCAATAGATATATAATATCATGTTGCACGTAAAGCAAAAAATCAGGGTGACATGTGATTTAAGCAGGCCACACTAATGGCAAAAATTGAGAGAGACATCCACCCCTAATTTCTACGGTGCCCACCGTGATTAATATGTAAAATCCACTCTAACTATTAGATGTCAGACCAAAACGTAAGCTTAGATCCAAATAATCAATCTCATACGTGATTCAAGTGGGCTACACTAAGGGAATCATTTTGAAAGGTGAACCTTTTCTTTTATAATTTTCAATTGTGTGGTCTACTTGAACAAAGGTTGAGATAATTTTTCATCCCAGGGTCCAAGACAGGATGACACACATGATGGTCGATGTAGATTATACATTAACATCATTAAGGGCTCAATCATGAGCCATCTTTCAAACTTATGTGAAAAAAGACTTTCGCAAGAGCATTTCTGTAAATTAAATAATTCATAAATCACGATAGGTTGTTGGATGTCCAACTTGTCATGGGTGGGCTATGCACTTCTTAATGATTTTGGTCACACAACTCATATATTGGAGATTAAATTCATTGATTGGATAGAATACACTGTTAATATGTTAGGAATAAAAATAGTTTCTATGATAAAGCATGCCAAACACTCACAAAAAAGGGTGGGTAATTAATAAAATAATTTAATGATTTTGATTTAACATGCATGTACACTTACCTCATAAGCGCGATTTATTAGTTTTTTTGGCACATAATTTCTTTATGGTGGGCTTCAATTGATGAATAGCTTGGATTTTTAACACGATGTCACTTTATATAAACACAATATATATTTCAAATTCTCTCAATGTAGGTATGTATATTGTATTCAAGAATATATATATATATATATATATATATATATATATATATATATATATATATATTAATCATTAAATGAACAGCTAGTTGGACTAAAATGTAGGGTACAACTAGTTGTGTGTGAGTATTACTCTCTCTTTTTATACGTGTGTAACCTTTTTAAACACTACTAGTGGGTTGGATGGAAATAAACATTGGGGTGGTGTTACTGTGATCGGCATGGAGTTTTTAATGATGGCATTCATTATCATGTTTGCTATGTTTGCTATAATGCTGTACACATGAGATTTGGATCCCCTTGATTTTTATACCACGTCAAAAAGTGAGCTTGAAAAATAGATTCGATCACATTCTACCAAGTGCTCTTGATGAACCAAATTTTTAGCGGAGAGGGTTTGCTCGAATATGGGAGCTGGATTGGATGAGACCCTAGATCTACCGGTTGAGACCCCTATCTGTGGGGCCACTGTGATGTATGTGACTAAATCGATGCCATCCATCCGAATAAATCTTATTCCAAGGCATAATCCAAAAAATTGAAGCAATCCAAATGTGAGGTGGACCATAATACAGTAAACTTCGGTAATTGGCCATTAAAAACTTCTCAGGGGCTACAAAAGGTTTGTCTGATATTTGTGTATTCTCTTCATCCAGATCTTTGTGACCTTATCAACAGGTTGGATGGCAAATAAACATTCTGGTGGCTACCATGGAGTTTTTAATGGTGAGGATTAAATCACTATTATTTCCTGTGGTATGGTTCTCATAAGATTTGGATCTGCTTCATTTTTTGAGATTGTGCCTTAAAATGAGCTTTCAAAACTGTTGGACGGTGTGAATTTAAGGCAAATACATAACTGTGAGCCCCACAGTCAGGGGTCCCACCCACCTCGATGGATCCGAGGTCTCACCCAATCAGCTACCGTCCAATATATTGGCTGACTTCCCAAGATCCTTTCTTTCGCTAACCTTTATGACCCATCCATCCAAATGAGATTTTATATATCAGCTCCATCCAAAACTTTTATGACCCATTAAAAAAGGTTTTAATGGTGATTTACCACTATTTCAAATGAGAATTGGATCTGCTTAGGTTTTGGGATTACCTCCTTAAATGAACTGGAAAAAATGGATGGACGGTGTGGATATAAAATAAATTTATCAAGGTGGGCCCCACATGGTAAGGGTAACACCCACCACCTAATACGCTCCCCATCTACACGGCTTATTATTACAAGTGAACCTTGAACCGTGGACTGTTCATCACAGACGCTCTGATAGGTGTGGGAACAGTCCGGGTTCTCTCGAATGATTGTCGATCGTTCGATCGCTACTGTTGATCTCAGCCATCAAATAATTGGTATTCTGGACCGTTGCTGTGTTTTTCCAGTGTCCTCATTGGGATCGTCGCTCCCCACTGCAAAAGGACGAGAGAGAGAGAGAGAGAGTGAGAGTGAGAGTGAGAGCGGGAGCAATGGCTACCCCCTCTGCTCCATCATCCTCCTTCAAGAGAAGGCCAGCAAAAGCACCGCTTCTTCTTTTGCTGCTGCTGGCAGGTGCTACTGTTTTCTTGCTCGCATCCTCCCACCCACGGCTGCTTTCCAACAGCTCCCTTCCCCTCTCTTCCAAAATCCCAGCACTCAACTCCTTCCCAATCATCCCACAGCTCTCTTTCAACTCATCCCAATCTTCCTTTTCATGCAATGCATCATTGCTCAGTCCTGCTTCACAGCCCAAGCCTCTGCAAGCAAACTCAGATGAAATGCTGGCATCCATGGCAACAATCAGCGATGGCTATACCAGCGACTCCCATCGGCAAGGGCCTTACCATAATTGGAAGCTTTTAAGCATCGACTTTCAGGAAATGCTCCAGACTCTGAAGATTTTCATCTATCCAGATGTCTCCGACGAATCCGCTCCTTTCTCAAGTATTTTCCTTCCCCATTCCACTCCTTTCCATCCAAAGCTTGGCAATTACTTCAGTGAACACATGTTTAAGATCAATCTCCTCCGCAGCTCCTTCGTTACTTCCAAGCCGGAAAAGGCTCATTTCTTTTTCATGCCCTTCTCCATCAATGCTATGAGGAACGACCCTCGCTTGCATTCTGAGGCTTCAATTTCTGACTTTGTTGCCCTTTATACAACGAAGATTGGCCGAGAGTTTGAATTTTGGAATGCATCAAGGGGTTCGGATCATTTCTACGTCTGCTGCCATTCTGTTGGACGAGATGCAGCCTCGAAGCATCGGGAGCTCTTCAACAACGCAGTTCAGGTAACATGCTCGTCGAGCTACTTCCAAAGGCTTTATGTTGCCCATAAAGACGTCGGGCTCCCACAAGTTTGGCCACGTTCACCAGAGAAGACATTGAATCCCCCTGATGCAAGGTATGCTTCTGCACCATTTGAGATTCTCGCTTCTGCAATTAAGGAGTTATCATTGAATCTCTTTGCCGATTCACGAACATTATCTCCATGGTTGTGGGTTTTGGTTATCTTTTCTTCATGGTGGTTTGTCTCTAGAAAATGCTACAGGAGGATAATGTAGACTAACTTAGGTAGCATGTCATTAGCAGTTTATCTAAGTTTCTAAATGGATGAGTAGTCAACATATCCATCAATATATTTTGTTTTTACTCATTACAAGGAGCTTCTTCAATGCAAAGTAGCTGATATAGCTTGAGTTGTTCATTAATTAAGTTGGATTTTCACTCTTCATGAACTTGGGAGTGTTAAGAAATGTTAGAATGGTCCATGTAATTTGATTTCCGTTAGCTGTTTGGATTGAATGTAATCTAGGGAATGCAAGGGAAAGCAAAATTGTGACATTAGTAGAAGGTAAACCGTTATAATTGTTATGGGTAACGAGCCGAGCTGATGAAAATCGCTTTCTGCGGACCCGATAAGGACGAGCCGATCCATCCCAGGCCCCGGGTACGAATCGGGTCGTGTTTACCCGACGGAAGCTGATCGGGTCGGTCCGATATAATGAAGATTATCTTAAGTGAGCTGAGCTGTAAACTGCAGTCTTGGGTTTACACCAAGATATCAGGAGGAAAGATCGACATCCCCAGCTTTTAGGGATAAGGATCTCCGATTGTTATACGCAGATCCTAAGATCCCGGGAACCTAACTGGCAGTCCGCTAGAATCACGACTCTCCAAAGGGCAAGCAATCTCACAACCTAAGTCTATAAATAACGATACTCTCACCAGTATCAAGGTATGCAAACTAATATTGATTTACACAAAAAGTATCCGATTACTCAAGATCACTGACTTAGGCATCGGAGGGCCTTTGGCTGGACCCCAGCCACCCCCTTTATTCTCTGTGCTTTTTTGCAGGATCAAAGGATTCCATCATCTTATACTAAAGGATTAATTTCGTTCGACCGTCCAGATCGTAGATTTATATCTTTGTCTGTTAGCTATATTTTGGTAACAACAGATTGGCGCCGTCTGTGGGAAGCGCCTTCTTCCTTTAGGAAGCCCGTGTTCTCACCCAATCATCTAAGACGATCTTAACATCTTCCTTCTCCTCCGCAATGGCAGGAAAGAGAAAATACAAAGGAAAAGCTCCTGCGATCACTGGACCTGCAGATAATCCAATCTCCGAGAATGAGGATTCATTCTCTGACAACCCCGCCATCCAGTTCGACAGGAATCCTCCTATTTTTGCTCAGCAGGGGGGACAAGAGAGATCTCCCAACCAGGGGGTCAGGTTGTCCCTTCTCGAAGAGCAGGTAGGAGGTGTCAACCACGAACTGGGGGGAGTCGACGAAAGGTTGGGCTACGTAGACCAGAGGTTAGATGAAATCAAAGCTTTGCTAACCGGTCTGGTCCATCCAACCATGGTGAATGGCAGAGACCGTGACGAGCCACGACATCCTCACCCTCAGCCTCAGCAATCCCAACGCTCTCACCAGACTCAGCCGTCACAACGCTCCCGGCAGCCCATTCCGGTCGAAGAAAGCGAGACCGCCAGCAAAACTACCGAGGCAAGGTCTCAGCCAGCAGCGGATTTGCCTGCCAGCGACTTGCGACATCGACTCGAAAAACGAAGAACAGCTCGTCTCGCGCATGAGCGAGCTGATCAAGAAGCCAGCAATCGGGTCGATAACAACTTGGGCCCACTGGAAGCCGAGCTGAGGGAACTGCGGGAGCAAATGGGCGACATTCAGAGAGCGCAGCGAGGTCGAGCTCCAATCGCAGTGGATGCGCTGGTCGACTCATCTGAGTCACCTTTCACCAACGAGATTCGTGAAGAACCCCTTCCCAAAGGGTTCAAGGTCCCCCAGCTGAAGCAATACTCTGGCATAGGAGATCCGGCGGAGCACTTAGAAAACTTCAAAGTCCGCATAGATCTCCTCGGGGCCAACGGACACATCATGTGCAAGGCCTTTCCGTTGTCCTTGACAAGCTTGGCATGGACTTGGTTTCGTAACCTAAAGCCCCGCACAATCAGCTCATTTTCTCAACTGAGCCGAACCTTCGCCACTCAGTTCATCGGAAGCACCGACCCGAGAAAGCATTCAACACACCTCGCGGCAATCAAGCAAAAGGAAGACGAGTCCCTGAAAGATTACTTCGCATGCTTCAATTCCGAAGCAGTGCAAATTGAGAACCTCTCACAAGATGTGTTACTACACACCATGATCGGGGGATTACGAGATCGGAGGTTTCTCTGGTCTATTGGGGAAGAACCGCCCCAGTCAGTAGCAGAGTTGTTAGATCGAGCCGCTAAACATATCAATGCCGAAGAATTGGTTAACGCTCACCGACCAACGACCAGGAACAAAGATTGTCAGGACGGCAGCAGCTCGAAGAAACATAGGTCGGAACGGAAGTCGGAACGGAGGTCACCGGCTCGGGGCGGAACCAGCCACGGAGCGAAACCACCTGCTCCGCGGTTTGAAAAATATACGCCACTCAATAAAACCATCGAGCAAGTGTATCTGGCAGAAAAAGGCAGATTCAACTTCGAACGACCTGCAAAAATAAAAACCGACCCCAATAAACGGTCGAAATCAAGGTATTGTCTGTACCACAAAGACCACGGTCACAACACCGTGGATTGCTTCGATTTAAAGCGACAGATAGAGATCCTTATCCAACAAGGGTTTCTGAAAGACTACATCGCTCAGCGTCAAGACAACCGGAGGAACGAAGATCAGTCAGCCGACCCAAGCGAAGGACTAAACAACAATCCTGTGGAAGAAATTCACGTGATCTTCGGCGGACCGACAACTGGAGATTCTGGAAATTCACGCAAAAATTACGTACGACAAGCAAGAACATCCCAGCCAGAACCAGGACCGTCCGGGTTGTCTGTGAACATTGCTAGCCGACCCTCAAAAGTCGCAAAGGTTACATCTCGGACTATAACGTTCACTGAAGAAGATGCCCGAGGAATTGTGCATCCTCATGACGACTCTCTGGTCGTCTCGATGGTAGTAGCAAACAAAAGGCTCCACCGTATGATGGTCGATACAGGAAGTTCGTCAGACATTTTGTACGCATCAGCTTTCGAAAGAATGAAGATTGATCGTTCCCGATTAAGACCAGTTAAGACATCATTAACTGGATTCACAGGAGATAGCGTCATGCCAGAAGGAGAAATAACTTTACCGGTCACTGTTGGGGAAGAACCTAATAAAAAAATGATTATGGTTGATTTCCTCGTTGTGAACACCCCTTCTGCCTACAATGCCATTATCGGTCGACCTATTTTGCGGGCCCTGAAAGCTGCGGTTTCGATCTATCACCTGACGATGAAGTTCGAAGCTGATGAATGGGTCGGCATAGTCAGGGGAGACCAGCAAGAAGCTCGGCGTTGCTACGAACTTTCTCTGAGGGGGAAAAATAAAAGCACCGTATCAACTGTCTCTCACGCGTCCTCCTTGGACCCAAGAGAGGACGAGCAGCGGCGTGGAACACCAGCAGAGGAATTAATTGATGTTTGCTTGACAGAGGCCGATCCGACCAGAATCATCCAAATCGGGTCACGCTTGACAGACGAGGAACGCAATGGTTTGGTAAACTTTTTAAAAGAGCATATAGATGTCTTTGCGTGGTCCCATGAAGACATGCCCGGCATCTCTCCGGAGGTAATGGTCCACCGGCTCAATGTCGATCCGACCGTAAAATCGATCCGACAAAAGAGACGCACCTTCAACACGGAAAGGTACGCAATAATTGAAGAAGAAGTACGGAAGCTACGCAAGGCGGGATTTGTCCAAGAAATACGTTACCCAGACTGGTTGGCGAACGTAGTCCTCGTCAAAAAACCGAACGGAAAATGGAGGGTCTGTGTGGACTACACCACCGACCTGAACAAAGCCTGCCCTAAGGACAGCTTCCCACTACCACGGATAGATCAGCTCGTCAACGCAACCGCCGGGCATGGGCTTCTCAGCTTTATGGACGCCTTTTCTGGATACAACCAAATCCAGATGCATCCTCCTGATCGACAAAAGACCGCATTCATCACGGACCGGGGGCTCTACTGCTACAAAGTTATGCCCTTCGGGCTCAAAAACGCCGGAGCAACCTACCAAAGGCTGGTAAACAAGATGTTTGCAGATCAACTAGGCAAAACCATGGAGGTATATGTCGATGACATGCTCGTCAAAAGCAAGCGCATAGAAGATCACATCGGCCATCTACGCGCCACATTCAAAATACTGAGGAAGTATCGTATGAAGCTCAACCCCAGCAAATGCGCTTTTGGAGTAGGCTCGGGAAAGTTCCTCGGCTTCATGGTTAATCAGCGAGGAATTGAAGCCAACCCGGAAAAAATCCGGGCCCTCCTCGATATGCGCTCACCTCGCACAATAAAAGATGTTCAGCGGCTCACAGGAAGGATCGCAGCACTCAACAGGTTCGTCTCAAGGGCTACTGACCGATGTCTTCCCTTCTTCAAACAGTTGCGCAAATGCAAGGAAATGACATGGACTCCCGAATGCGAGCAAGCTTTCGTGGAGCTGAAAGCCTACCTCGGCTCCCCACTGCTGTTGTCCAAACCCGAGCATAAAGAAGAATTGCTCCTATACTTAGCAGTTTCAGCAGCGGCGGTCAGCTCAGCTCTAGTCCGGGACGATGAGGGGATACAGAGGCCTGTTTATTACACTAGCAAGGCCTTGGTTGATTCGGAGACACGATACCCTCAAATCGAAAAACTCGCCCTGGCTTTAATCACCTCGGCACGCAAACTGAGGCCATATTTCCAAGCGCATCCAATAGCTGTATTAACCGATCAGCCATTACGGCAAGTATTGCAAAATCCCGAAATATCAGGTCGTCTCGTCAAATGGGCTGTCGAGTTGGGCGAATTCGATATACGGTACCGACCTCGTACAGCAATCAAAGGACAAGCTATAGCAGATTTCATTGTCGAATTAACCGACCCGCACGAGGCTGAGTGCGATCGTGAACTTGTCAAACATCCAGTGGCAACAAATATCACACCTTCTTGGACATTGCATGTCGACGGCTCTTCCAATTCACAGGGCAGCGGAGCTGGTCTCGTTCTATCCTCAGCCGATGGGATCGAGATTCAGTACGCACTTCGGTTCGGATTTCGGGCTTCCAATAATGAAGCAGAATATGAAGCCCTCCTAGCCGGTCTTCGCCTCGCCTCGGAAATAGGAGTCAGATCGGTACGGATATTCAGCGACTCGCAACTTGTGGTCGGGCAGATAACCGCCGAATATCAGGCAAAAGGAGGGAGAATGGCCGCATATCTAAACAAAGCCCGAGAGCTACTGTCGCAATTCGACCATTATGAAATTGCTCAAATCCCAAGAGATGGGAACACAAACGCAGACGCTCTCGCGAAGCTTGCGTCATCGGCAGACGACGAGCTTGGTAGAATGATACCCATCGAATTCCTCCCTCAGCGCAGCATAGCATCAATTGAGCCCGTGAGAGTCTTTCCGATATCGGAAATTCCCGATTGGAGAGATCCTTTCATCAGATTTTTGCGATCAGGGGAGTTGCCTGATGACCAAATGGAAGCTCGGCGCGTCCGCTATAGATCAGCTCGGTATACACTGATAGAAGGTGTCCTATATAAGAAAGGTATTTCCAGCCCGTGTCTATGCTGTTTAGGACCTGAGGAGGCTGATTATGTATTACGTGAAATCCGCTACGGATGCTGCGGGAACCATTCCGGGGCACGAGCACTTGCACAAAAATCAATCCGACAGGGATATTATTGGCCCACTATTCAGCAAGACGCCCGAGAAACCATCAAAAGATGCGATAAGTGTCAACGATTCGCCCCAATACCTCATTTACCACCTGAAGAGCTCACGCCCATGGCTGGACCTTGGCCATTTGCTCAATGGGGGGTCGACATCATCGGTCCACTCCCAACAGGAAAAGGACAAGTTAAATATGCAATTGTTGCCGTTGACTATTTTACCAAGTGGGCTGAAGCGGAACCACTGGCCACCATCACAGAAAAGAAAACTACGGACTTCATCTGGAGAGCGATTGTGTGTCGCTTCGGGATCCCGAATACCATAGTTACTGACAATGGACGACAGTTCGACAATCAAGGGTTTCGTACATTTTGCACCGGACTGGGCATTAAAAATGTATACTCATCTCCTCACCACCCTCAAGCCAACGGGCAGGTCGAAGCAGTCAATAAAATCATCAAGAATCATCTCAAAACAAAGCTCGGAGAAAAGAAGGGGGCTTGGGCGGAAGAACTTCCCGAAGTGCTGTGGGCCTACCGAACCACGGCTCGGTCTACTACTGGAGAAACCCCTTTCTTCCTGGCATTTGGAGCCGAAGCTGTGGTGCCTGTGGAAATCGGACTGCCCACGAGCAGGACGAACCATCATAGACCCGACCAAAATGAAGAACAACTGCGAATAAGCTTAGACCTACTCGAAGAAGCCAGAGAAGCTTCTCGAGTAAGTATAACAGCATATCAGCAGAGGGTCCGACGGTACTACAACTCAAAGGTGCGAGAAAGACGATTCCGAGCTGGTGACCTCGTCCTCAAAAAGGTACTTACAAACGACAAGGCCGGTGTTTTCGGCCCTAATTGGGAAGGACCATATAAGGTCATTAGCTCACGTCGTCTCGGCACATATTGGCTCGAAAATATGGAAGGAAAACCACTTCCTCATCCGTGGAATGCCGAACATCTCAAAATCTATTTTCCATGAACGGTGAATTGTGCTTAGCACAAAATATGTTCTTTGGGGCGATTATTTGAATAAAATTCTTTCCTACGAGTTGTTCTACAATGATTTGTCCACACAGCTTAATGTCAGTATAGTACCTCTAACTTTACTGACAGGCGGGCATATAGGTGACCGACCTGGCTAGCCAGGTCGGATAAAGTTTCGACCATGCGAACTCATTACATTAACGACAATATGAAATTTGCAACAGAACTACCAAAACTTGCCCCAAGGGCTTGTATTCAAAATTTTGTTGTTGTAAACATCTCACAAAAAAAAAAAAAGAGAGGAAAAAACAACAAAAGTATAGTTTAATCCTTGCCAGACGGGCCAGCACCGTCACCTCCGACCCGCGCTTCCTCCTCCTCTTCCTCCTCGTCTTCATCCACTGGCGTGAGATCAAGGGTTGGGAAGTGCTTAAGCACGAGGCGTCTATACTCCTGAAGCCCGTTATTGTACAAATCTTCAGAAATAGCAGACAACTTTTCGTACTCAGCCTTCGCCCCATTAATCTCCGCCAGATGCTTTAGCTGGACCTCTTTCAGAAGCTCGGCCAGGTGCACTTTCTCTTCTTCAGCCGTCTTTAAAGCAGCTTCGAGGGATTCGGCCCTATTTTCGTCGGATACGGCCTTGGTCTCAGCCTCCTTCAAAGCTTCTTCTAGAGACTGGACCTGAGCTTGAGATATTTCCAGCTCTGATTGCGCCACCTTTAGCTCGGACTGAGAAGACTCCAGCTCGGCTCGGGTGGACACCAGCTCGGATCGAGAAGATGTCAGCTCGGACTGAGCTTCCTTCAGGAGAAGGACACCTTTGTCCATCTCAGCCTTCATAGCTTCAGTCTTCTTCTTCCAAGAAGCAGCAGCGGTCAGAGCCTTCTGCGTTTGGTGATTTCGCTCGGCCATCACCTTCCGGATCATGATAAGTGCAGCCGAATCCTGCGAAAGATAATATGGTTAGCAAGCAACACAGAAAGCATCACAAGTATATGGGAAAGAGAATAAAAAGGCTCAAAAAGTTACCCTGAGGCAGCTCTCTAGCACCACCCCAATCATCTGATCCGGGTCGGAAGAAGCTATAATATTCAAGTCCTGAGGGATAGCATGGTTAACACGCATGTACACATTGACACCCTCCATCCAGTTTGAATATTGCTCCGTAAGTGGAGGCATCTCGACCCGGTCCTCTCGTGGCATAACTGGGGCAGTGCGAGGTCGAGGAGGTTGAGAAGAGGAGGCACCCGCAGCAGGTCGGTCAGGTCCAGCTGCTGCAGGAGGGGAGATCTGGGAAGAGACAGGCGCGGATATGTGAATGGGTTCAGCCCGAGAACCCGAGCCATCTGGCACATTGATCACCGGCTCATCAGAAGATGTCGCCGGGGTAGCCGTTCGCTCCGTTCTGGGTACGAGTGGCTCGGTTCTGGGCTCTGTTGGCTCCGATGGCTCCGTTCTGAGCGGCGCAGAGTCCGAGCTGGGAAGTTGTCCTGAACCGCAGACGAAAGATTGAGGCAGGCGAGACGATCCCTGCGTTTCGGCGGTAGCCGCCCTCTTCCTAGGGGGCTCAGTAGAATCCGAGCTCTGCCCTCGGTCCAGAAACTTAGCTGGAATCCTCCGCTTGGAGATTGCCTTCGGAGCCATTCCTACATAAAAAAAAAAGGACTAAGGACAGTGAAGCGACAAGCAGAAAAGTGAATCATCAGCTTAGCATTACCGACCTGATTCAACAACGGAGTTATGTGTGATTACTTTCCGGAAGTCCCTCTCTGCAAATGGTACGGCGCGGGCTTTGTGAATCTGTCTCTCTTCAACTACAGATAACGCCACCCGAATGGTCGCCGACACTGAAAAGAGGAAAAAAGAAACCGATACACGAGTAAAAAATGTATACATCTATTTTTCGAAAGAGTTTGGAAAAACAGTTAGGTCGGGACTTTATCCGACCTGGCAGAGCGAAGTCGGCTCGGACTCGGAATTTCAGGGGTTGAGGCTCGTCCGGCGCGCACTCCCAACTGCCCGACGCGAAGAACCACTTCCTCTTCCAAGTTTTGGTGGAGGAAGGCATACCGGTGATAATTGAGCCGCCCTGGCCCGGCAACGACGAAAAATAATAAAGTCCTTGGCCACCCAAGGACTTGAGAATATACATAGAAAAAAGTTCATTGGAGGTAAACTCCTTATTTCCTAATCTCTGCCAGAGTATATAACATCCGACCATGCACCTCCATGCGTTCGGCTGCAATTGGCTCGGAGATAGACCTAAGACGCTAAGGACCTCCCTCACGAAAGGATGTAAGGGTAACCTTAGCCCAGACTCTAGGTGCATCATAGAGATGACCACTTCCCCAGCTCTGGGTCGGCTCGGTCTATCAGCTCGGTCAGGAACCCTAAAATCTATATAGTCAGGGATGTCGTATATCTCCTTCGCAGCGTCCAGTTCTTCCTGGGAAATCTGCGAGATCACAGAATCTAATTCAAAGGGCTCTCTATTGGCCGTGGCACTGCCGGCGGCAGACTCAGGGGGCTCAGATTCTCCTTCTCCGGTGGCCCCTTCTACCCTTAAACCTGAATCTGATTCACTGGAACCTGCTTCCTCATGACAGAGGAGAGGTAAATCAGATTCACGGTCATCATACCTCACTTTGAGGATGACCTCAGAGCATGAAGTCTCTGGTTCTGACATTTCTCAGATAAAAGAAAGAGAGAGAGGGGAGGAGAAAAGTTCTTTGGAGAAAAGAAAAGGAGCGTACCAGAACGTTGGCACAGCCGCTGGGAGGAAGAAAGTTGAAGAAAATGGGGAAGAAGAAGAACCAGGGTACAGATGCAGAAAGCAGAATGAAGAAAGGTTTCCAAAAATCAGGCTAAGTATTGAGTTATATACTCGAGAGAGGGTTTGAGCCCTGCGCAGGTCTCAATACATTCAAATCGAAAGCGACACGTGGCAACTTTCTACTTGACGAATTCGAAAAGCTGCGCCGTTCAGGACACGCGGCAGCGTCCCGTTCGACTAAATCATATCGGCAATATCGCTCCGTACGGAGAAATGATGACGCCTCGATATATCAAGAGACGCATTTAATGCCCTCGATAAATCGAGGGACGCATTTAATACCATTTTCCCGCCCATCGAAATGACGGCGTCATGGATGCGAAACGACAAAAATCATCTAGGTCGGCAACTTCCTCTTGAGTTTTTACCCCCGAGCTGAGCATAACACCCTCGAGGGTAAAAAGGGGGCTTCTGTTATGGGTAACGAGCCGAGCTGATGAAAATCGCTTTCTGCCGACCCGATAAGGACGAGCCGATCCATCCCAGGCCCCGGGTACGAATCGGGTCGTGTTTACCCGACGGAAGCTGATCGGGTCGGTCCGATATAATGAAGATTATCTTAAGTGAGCTGAGCTGTAAACTGCAGTCTTGGGTTTACACCAAGATATCAGGAGGAAAGATCGACATCCCCAGCTTTTAGGGATAAGGATCTCCGATTGTTATACGCAGATCCTAAGATCCCGGGAACCTAACTGGCAGTCCGCTAGAATCACGACTCTCCAAAGGGCAAGCAATCTCACAACCTAAGTCTATAAATAACGATACTCTCACCAGTATCAAGGTATGCAAACTAATATTGATTTACACAAAAAGTATCCGATTACTCAAGATCACTGACTTAGGCATCGGAGGGCCTTTGGCTGGACCCCAGCCACCCCCTTTATTCTCTGTGCTTTTTTGCAGGATCAAAGGATTCCATCATCTTATACTGAAGGATTAATTTCGTTCGACCGTCCAGATCGTAGATTTATATCTTTGTCTGTTAGCCATATTTTGGTAACAACAATAATCACTAGGGGTAGTAAACCCTTTGCGCCTGTTTGTTTTGCTAAAGAAAAATCCTGAAAAATGCTTTTCCTTTGCATTTGCAACTGTTTGGATTGCAATCCTACAAAGGGAAACCATTTTTCTCCAAAATTTACTATTTAAAACGTCACATTAGAAGCAAACTCTTTTCCCTCCATTTGCCTTCTTGATAAAAATGTTGTACTCTCTTGTTGAGGTGGGGTAAGCAAATGCAGACACTT
The DNA here is from genome assembly GCA_003013855.2 of Liriodendron chinense. Lineage (NCBI taxonomy): Eukaryota > Viridiplantae > Streptophyta > Magnoliopsida > Magnoliales > Magnoliaceae > Liriodendron > Liriodendron chinense. Next base: position 274,773 of record ML058509.1, on the reverse strand, counting down.
TACTCCAACATTCTTTGCTTTCCAAACAGATGCAAATCTCTTGTCGATGCAAATTGGTTGCATTTTATCCAAACATGCATGGAAACCTAGAAAGATTGGAAAGCATGTAACATGTGTAACTAAGGCATTAGTTGAGAAGGATCTGGTAAGAATTGTCAAAGGCTGCTAAGGGGAGATGGGTGAGCTTTGTGAGAGATTGAAAGGAATTACTTTGAAGCTTAGGCTTGTTTGGATTCGGGCGATGTTGTGTCGTGACTAGCAATCCATGGCATGTTGTTAGGGCTAGCTGGTCGACAATTTGGTCCAACTAGTCCATCTGATGGGTCAGCTGGTCTACTTTCAATCTTGTGTTTTTATTTGGTTCTAAGGCCTTTTAGGTATTCTTAGGCTTATAGGGTTGATAATTCTACAAAGTTCTTAAGGTCATTATAGATTGAAGGCTAACTCCAATTCACTGAACTTCTCTTTCCAATTCCTGGTGTGATTTTGTGACTGCACCTGATGTCAGAAGGAATTATTCTCCACTCCATTATACTGTGGAGAGCATCTGTAGACCACCTTAGCCTCTACATGCTTGTCAGTATGCACCAATTTATGGAGGGCATAGGTTCTTCAACCTTGTGAACTGTCTCCTAATGGTTTATGAATTTATGTTAAGAAATCTAATAATGCCTTTTGGGAGACATCAATCTAGTCATAATTTTAGAAGCAAATGGTAATTAGAGTAAGCATGATGAACATGTTCTTCCTTTGAAAGAATATCCTGCCAGAGGGCCTAGATCAATCTCATCATCTAATAGTTGCTATGGTTCAGAATTCTTGCATTACTTCTGGAATTCCATGTCCTTAACTTTGAGAAGCCCCAAGTTTAGTATCACTCCTTTATCATCTTCATTTTTTCTTATTTGTGTCAGCATTTGTAGTTCCTCTTTTAACTGCTATAGAACTCTACCTCTTAGTTACCAATTCCTTGGGGTTTTTTGTGATCACATGAGCTACAAATGAAAATAGAACCTTGGGATCGTTAAAAGTGGCTGACAGGATTGGTTTATGTTTAGAGATAGGTCTAGCCCAAAATTGGTGTGTTGAACTATTCTCATTCGGGCAGTGTGACGTTTGTCCAGTCCACACAACCATTGTGGAATTGGAGTTACTTATTACTCAAGCTAGTTAATTTGATCTTCTGTGAAATGGGAAAATAGTTCATAAGCTCCATGAACTTAAAATTTTAGACATTGTTGGTGAAGCCATTATCCCCTTCTCTTGGAGTGCAGAAACTCACTGTCGATGTCAAAACTCATGGAAACCCTCCTTTAGTGCAAACAAAATCAAGGAATCTGTGTCCCAACTTCTTGTGTCCTTCTCCCCTGTTCGAGAGAGGCAATGAGGTAGCCGCCTTTAATCTTGAGGAGGAGTCATCTATTGTCTTTATGTATAAAATTTTCCTCTAAATTAGCTTGATGAGTTGTTTTCATTTCCTTTTTTGCTCTTCAATAAACTCATTTTGTTGCCGACCAAAAAGAGAAGAGAAAGATCTGGCAAATCCCCATTATCATCAAAGACCACCAAAATTTCTGGGTGTAGACGCAGAAATAGACATTAATCTACTTCAAACACAAAACAAACTGGAAGAATTATGTAAAATGCATAAGAAACAAAATAAACATACCGCCCACTTTCACCAGTTCCCTGTATTCATCTTATTACTAATCAGAATCAGGGAATCCTTAGTTTCAAACCATAGCTTTCCATGCATCATTAGCTGTTCAACTAGAAACTGTAGCAGCCCATGAATTTTCAAAAGCAGGCTAGATTTTCTTGTTATTTGTAGTTTCAAATTTTACTGTTATGTTATATTGTTGTTACTTTTTCAATACACAATGTACCCTACCCAAATTTACCTCAAGAATGTAATCATCATTATCTAAGCCTTATCCTAACTAATTGGGGTCGGCAAATTTTCTTGTGCTTTCCTTGGCTAGAATATCTGCAACAGATTAGCCTCTCTATGACATGGATGAGCAAAATATTTATTGTAGGAATGTTTATTACTATCATTCTTATGGTGGCTCTGGTGTGATTCTGCCTAGATTGTTGCTATGGCCATTAGAGATTGAAGAGGCAGTTCATAGGACATGTGCCAATGTGGAACATGTGTGAGATTTGGGCCACTAAGTAGGTGGTTCCCTTCCTGAACATGGCACGGCATACAAATCAGGAGAGTCCACTAATAAATACTCAGGTGTTCCACATGTTTGAGAAACAATGGACAACAAAAAGATGATCAACAGTTTATATTTGACATGCAGACATGGTCCACCTGATTAGTAGACTGGCCTGATTTTTGGACAGGATCATGTTCACGATGGAACCCACTTCGCACCTGATGAGTGGCCCAGATCTCGCATGTAAATGGTTCCTTGTACAGAATTTTATGGCTTGTAATGTATAAACAGAAATTAAAAAGAACTATTAATTAGAAAAGAAGTTCTAATTAAGCCTTCAAAATCAAGCCTCTGTGAGAATCAAACCTTTAATAACCTTTGGCTGAGAATCCAGCTTGACTGCAATCAGAGCATGGTAGTGGCAATTATGCATAAACAAAAATTAAAAAGAACTCAATATGCGTAACCAAGCATTAGGAACATTGAGATACTTGAGATTTTCAAATTAAATGGGCTTTGCAATACTCTTCAAGCTTTTCAAAGCAGATGCCAAAACAGCAAAAGATGGTCTTGTATTAAGAACTTCAACAATTATCTTACATTACAACAGGTTTGAAAGCACCAAATAAGCTGGAGTATTTGGCGTTGTGAGTAAAAGAAGTGACTTTCAACAAAGCCAGACCAACATTCTCTACTCTGATCAATTGAACATTGAATGAAACATTGACCAAGCCAACATTAGAACCCTATCAGTTTAAGTCCCTTCTCATGCTCAACTGTTGTACAAAGCTTTTATATCAGAAAATCCTCCCTTCAAGCACAATTGCTACCCATACCAAAGGTGGAATCATTACAAGTCTTCATTCTTGTTGTCTTTTTTTTTTTTTTTTTTGAAAGATTCCATTCCTAATGTCTTTAAGCACTTGGCATAAAAAATAAAGGAAATAAAATTGAATAGAGCAGTGAGTACATGATATTTCAATAGAAATTGCTGAAAAGAAAATTTGTGATGATGATAATAGAAAAATTTATGAATAAGCAAGAACATTAGTATCAATCATGCCAATATTATAAGGCAACGAAAACGACACTAGATTCATACCTCTGGAAGCTTGGTATCAGTTGGCTGAAACCATTTTTAGTTCAGTCTGGTTCATGACTCCGTTCATATGCTGACAAGACAATTAATAGCCCGTGCCGACATAGGCCAACCAAACACACAAGTTTTAAATAGCACAGGAAACAGGCCCTGTGTAGCAATTTAAAATCAAGACCCAAACCATAAAAACCTATATGGATGGTTCGTATGGTATCGGCCTTTCCTTGTCCAAAGAATGAATATAGATGCTATTATATCCATTGGCGGACATCACTTCAGATGGGTCATAAACCAAAGATCTGCTCAAACAGCTCTCACATTAATGATGATCATTCGGTTTCACTCCACAATATCAAGTGACTTGGCCCATTGAGATAACAGAACTAAGTCCAAAAAAAAAGGCGTAGGGAACTTTAAACCAAAAGTACCTCCCAGACTACAACCAGAAAATTTTGAACCTACACGCGAACTAAGGAGTTGGATGGGAATCAAATGAAGGCTGCATTTGGATGTACCCAATATTCCATCAGTTGGTGCCGAAGCAAAACCGATGAAGTCATTTCATCTCCATGTCAATGTCTATGATTCCTGATTGGCGCTTCCCATGAGTGCTTCATCTTAGTAAATTTTCATCCAATTTTCAATGTCATGCAGTATATATTTCTTTGAAGAGTAGTTAAGAGCAAGCAATCTTGACTGTTATCTCACATCCTACCATGAACCTGCCTTGCAAACAATCAGGGGAACTGGAAGGTGGTCCCCACATGTACAATTTATTGGGCCAAACAAAAGTTCCACCAAGCACTCTAGATATAGAATCATACATGAAATCAATGAAAACACACCAGAACTTACCATATAGAAACTTGTTGAGACTTCTGTTGGGCACATATTTGAAGATGAGAATCTGTTCATCACCAAACAGCCCCTTCACAAAAAAAAAAAAAAAGGTGCAGCCAACAAAAAAAACATATATACCATGCCACTACAAACCAAACAACCCCTAAACTAACAACTACAAATAGTCTGGAATCCAAGTGACTGAAATTCAGCCGGCAGCTTTCCCTCGGCTTGAAGACGGACTTTCACCATTGGGATTGAAACAGAGGACAAACAACAAGAGGAGTGCATCAATGAGATTCACTATTGTAACTATTACCTCCAGAATAACGCCTAGGTACCTCAGGCGGCAACTTTCCCTTGGCTTGAAGATGGACTTTCACCAGATCGGTAGGATTAGCGATTGTAATTGCCAACTTCACCAACAAAATCACTACCAACATAAAAGGATTTAACCTGCACAATACACCAAAGATGCATCCAGTACGCCAAAGATACATCAAATACACCAAAGAATTCCCACTGATTTCAGCAAAAACCAGTGTGGGAATTAAATTCATTGATTTTAATTGTATTCATTGATTCTTTGTCAGTTACACTTTTACCAATTGATTTTGATTGGAATTCTATGAATATTGATTTTAAATTTCCTTATGATATTTTACTTGTTTTACCTTATCTCCAATTTATTTATTTGTCAAAAAGTAAATTGTGTACTTGTGTACAGAAGTCTTTGTGTGTACTTGTTCTGTTGAGTTTTCTGTGCCGAACACTTTATAAACTTCAGCAATTGTGTACTTGTCAGGGCTAGCTGGTCAACAATTTGGTCCAACTAGTCCATCTGATGGGTCAAGGAGTGGTGTATTGAAACCATTACTCATCATAGATCTGGTTCAAGGTCACTGGAAGTTTTTAGCTCTTGTATAGTTTCTAGTCTGGACAAGTACCATGAATAGTTCTGTGTTGTATGGATTGATTAGTTCAAACGCTTGATTTGATCCATTTATTGCAGGAATAGATTGGTTTTTTATGCTGGACGTGCAAAGAATTCTCTGATTCGTCAGGAGTTGATAGCCACGTGGTCAAACGACACCACTATGGATATTTTCTCTGGCAATCCCCCTTTCCCCTATGAGGAAGGCTTCAGGAGGAGCAGATACTGCCTCCATGTGAAGGGATATGAGGTAAACACTGCAAGGATCTCAGATGCCCTGCATTATGGGTGCATTCCTGTTATAGTTTCTAACCACTACGACCTTCCTTTTGCCAATGTCTTGGATTGGAGCAAGTTCTCCGTTATAGTGAGCCATGGAGACATTCCTTTACTCAAACAGATATTGCTATCAATATCCAGACAGATGTATCTGAATATGTATGAAAACCTCTGTAAAGTTAGGAAACACTTTCGATGGCATACGTCTCCAAGAGGCTATGATTCCTTCCACATGACTATATACCAGTTATGGCTGAGAAGAGGCATGCAGTTTACTTCTTAATTTTTCTAGTTGCCCGTGTAGATCATTGCCAACTTGTGCATGTTTGACATAACAACAAATAATGATTTTACATCAGCTATTTCTGTCATGTTGCCACACTACTACGCTTTTCTTCAACTGGACCTTGTGCAAGCAACCACTTACCCTGATCTTTAGTACCTATATCAGTCAGCACCCAACATGTTGCTTTCCATCCACCATGTTATTATCGGACCACCCAACTCAATTCCACGGGGTGGGCAGTCCTTTATGTTCATGAGTTACATTTGACAAAATTTTCTATAAACTCTCTCTCTATGTTTTGAAGAAGATTCATTGTGTTTCTCTCGTAGATATGAAAATGTGGGATTTGCTTTAGACCAAAGTGAAAATGTCATCCATTAACTGGGGCTTTGCTATAGAAGACTTCTAAGCTATTTTCATTTCCAATTTCCTTAGAGAGTGGAGGTCAGCACTTGATAGGCCTAGGTAGGGTTGATTTTCATGCTTGGTCTGGGATGTCTTTTCTTGCTATTGTTTTGGGGTTCCTGTCAATTCTCTCTCTACAGCTCTTGTATTGCTTCTTCCTCTTCGAGTCGCACTGCCTTAGAGAAGCACTACGCCTACACAAATTAATACTGATCACAACCTTAGATCACAATATCCAACTCATAGGAAGCTCTAGACCATTGATCAATTAGGCCCACCTTACAGAATTCTTTACCTTTAGAAGCAATTAAATGGTGAAACACCACTTGCCATCTTACCATCTTAACCCAGAAATTACACAGATAAGCCTTTTATCCTCCAGTATTCACCTTTGCATCTTGCAACTTGGATGCGAAGCTGCTACGTGAAGATTGACAACATTGAAGTATCCTTGATCGCCGAGCTGTGTGTATCAGCTAGGCACACCGCACACCCATAAAGGCCTTGAGGTGGGTTTCCCTAAGAGACATTTCTGCTCTCTCCCAATGTATTTGGTCCACTTCGAGTTTTGGAAGTTTTGGCTTGTGCCCAAACAATAGATGGGAGTGGATGCAAATGCACATCAAGGTGGGACCCACAGCTTCTTGTTGCATGGTTTGCCTACAACATTCTCCCTGTCCTTGAAACTGTGTGGGGACCACCTTGGGCTGTGTATGCCATCCAACCTATCCATCAGGTGTGCCTCATGTTCACACCCACACCTTTGGTACAGTGTTGATTCCCAACGTGGGGGTGGCTAACATTGAAGTGTGACTAACAGGGTAGGTGTGTGTACTAACCCATTAACTATGTGATCAACGATAGGACAGACCTAACTATGTGATCTCACCCATTAACTTTGGACACAAAGCATTCTCTCCAACCGTTTGTTTGATGGCAACAGATCAGGCCGTTAGGATCCGATCACACCTAAATCCTAGTTTTGCCACGTTCCAATGTAGGCTGTGTCTGGGTCATTCATCAATGGCCCACCTAACTGTACCATTGTTAAAAAATCAGGCCAGTCACTTCATTCTTAGGTGGCCAATCGTCCATTTTTAACTTGAACAACCTTGCGACCCACCTGATGTCGGCTCTTTCCTGATTTTTGGACTAAAGCATAGGCCAAGTGGGGCCAACATGATGAAAAATCTGGTTCTATCATCAAAATGGACCAATGGACCAAATTTGATTTCTCTGAGAGAGAGAGAGAGAGAGAGAGAGAGAGAGGAACTATTGTTCTAGTGGGCCACCAAAGGAACCAAGTGGATAGGATTGATAGGCAGTTATCAAATGTGCGGTTGAAATAAAAAGTTCAATGGTCCAAATTCAACTAGAGGAACCAGATGATTAAGATGTTTGCCACATGTACGGTGAAGAAGGAACCAAACACGGATGTGGTGAAAGAGGGACCAAACACGAACGCCTGGTTTGGCTGATGACCCCTACACCAGCTAGCTAATTGGTGGAAAAGTTCCGTGGGCCTGACCATGATGTATGTTTTCTTATCCACCCCGTCCATATATTTTGCCAAATCAGCTTTAAAAAAAATGAGGGGAGCGGATTAGGTGAGACCCGGATCCACCGAGGTGGGTGGGACTCTTGACTGTGGGGCTCGCAGTGATGTATATGCCTTAAATCCACACTGTCCAACCATTTTGAAAGCTCATTGTACGGGCGTGATCCCAAAAATGAAGCTGACTCAAATCTTAGGTAGACAACACCACAGGAATCAGCCATGATTGAATCCTTAACATTAAAAACTTCATGGATTCCAACCGAAATTTTTATTTTCCATCCAACCTGTTGATAAGGTCACAAACACATACATACGTTATATAACATGTACACCCCGACCACACACACACCACACCACACTTCACACATGTGGCCATTAAAAACTGCATTTTCACGAATCTGCCCATTTTAGGACCTAAAATCAAACAAAACCCATTCTTTTGGCCAGCAAGTAGACATTAAACCCATTTTAGGACCAATCTTTTAAATATTTCTAAATAGCGCCATATCTTTAGAATAAGTCTAAATAGTGCCCTAGCTTTTGATATATTATGAAATAATACCTAACTTTTGAAATTTTCTAAATAGGCCTTATCTTTGGATTTATTGAAAAATAGCCTTATCTTCTGAATATTTTTATATGGTGCCCTATCTTTTATCCAAGTCCAACTATCCATCCATGACTATGTAAATACATCCATACATGATGATGCACACATGCATGCATTCATACACTAATATATTAATCCATCTATACTTACATGGGTACATACATACAAATATACATGTCTCCATTCATTCATACACTAATACATCCATCCATCCATGCATACAAACATGTATCTATAATTCATCCATACATGCACATTCATTTTTCCATAAATAATTCCCTATCTTTTGTTGATTATTTCTAAATAACACCATATCTTTTGTTTTAATACAAAATAGTGCCTCATCTATCTTTTACAATTTAAATATTGTCCTCCCTTTAGAATATTTCTAAAGGCAGCCCTGCACACACCACCACATCGACCCACATATATGACACATCTCAGTGGCAACCGAGCAGCACATTAAGTGTCTACCACAGTGTTAGAAATGAATGGATGGCCAAAAATCTCTCCGAGAAAGTATGTCCCATTAGATGAGTGGCTTCTCTTCTGATGGAAGTCATATCCACGCATGTCAGTCAGCACATGCACTGGGGTGCCTCGTGCTTGCAAGCACACTTGCCAATATGGCACTGCATGCAAAATCTGATCCTTCAATCAATCAAATCAACTGTGGGCCACACTGTTTGAAGTATCCAACAAGGCGTGTGGGGCCCACCGTGATGCCTGTGCTTACATCCACACCGCCCATCCGTATTGAAAACTCAGTTTAGGGCATGATCCAAAAAAAAAAAAAAAAAAATTGAAGCGGATCCAAATCTCAGGTGGACCATAGTACAGGAAATAGTCATGATTGAATTCCCACCATTAAAAACTTCATGGGGTCCACTGGAATGTGTATTTGCCATCCAACCTGTTGATAAGCTCACAAAGACCACGCAAATTAATACAAACTTGATCCAAAACCTGGTCCAGAAGAAGTTTTTAATGGTAATGTACTACTACTGTTTCCTGTGATATGGTTCACCCAGATTTGAATCTGCTCCATTTCAGATCATGCCCTAAAATGAGTTTTCAATATGGACGAGTCCAGTCCCCACCTAGATCTGGGGATCCACCTAGCAGCACCTGCGCATGTCCTGTGCCCATCACCAAGATATGATTGTGTGCCCGCTGTGATGTATGTGTCTTATCCGCACGTCCGTCTGTTTTACCTGATCAGTTTTAGGATTACAAATAAACATCCCCGGTGGACCCAAGGAAGGTTTCAAAGTTGGGTGTCATTATCCCACGTTTTCAGTGGTGTGGTCCACTTGAGCTTTCAATATGCTTAAATATTGGGCTAATGCCTTGTAATGAGCTGATAAAATGGATTGGACCCAAATACATTACGGTGTGCCCTGCTCTATTGGACAGGTTGGATGCCATACATGGACGCAGATAGCATGGTCTGCATCCAAAACTCAGTCCCATCCAACCATCATGTGGCCCACTACGTAAATTTAGAGGATTTTGGATCATTGTCCATTGTTTATATGGTGTGGCCCATCTGATGACTATATAGGCCTTAATTCTGGGGCATCCGACCACCATCTTGGAACTCAATGAACGGTTCTGATGACATGTACAATATATAGTCCTCTTATAGAAACTAAACAACGAAAACCTGACAATGGTGCCCCCAAAATCACTAGTGGGCCTCTTATAGTGAGAAAAAAAATAGCAAATAGTAGCGATTGCCCTTGATTTTGACTGGGCCCACTGATATTTATGAAAGATCCACTTGAAAAATTAGACATGTAGTCCCATATATTAGGCAAAAGGCTGACCTGTGATTGTAGTGCGTCCCACCAGAGGAAACAGTTGCAAGAGAGATATCTACCATTAATTTTACAGGCCCACTGTGATAATTATGTAAAATCCACTCCAACAACTAGATTCCACTCAAAAATTTATGCATGTAGCCCCAAAATCATACCCATCCATGATTCACTTGGGCCACACTAATGGAAACAGTTTGAACGACGAGCATTGCCCTAGACACTTGTTTCCAAGCACTGAGGCCCACTTGAATCACAGATGAAGCTGATTTTTGGGCCCTTTGCATATCATGGGGTGATGCACCTGATGGGCCAGGTTCGGCCTGAACAAAATTGAAAATTTGAATTGGCAACCCTACGCCTCCTATCTTTCATCCTGTTATCCATCCATCTATTAATATCTAGATACACATACATTATCCATGCATAAATAATACATTCATCCATGCATCACCTGTAACAAATTCAATCATCCATTCATGGGCCAGGCTTGCGGTAGACAATTGAAATTTTGAATAGGCCCAAGCACACAGTTCGAATTCCGGGTCGGCCCAGCCCATTAACAGCCCTATGCCTATATTTCATCCATCCATCCATCCATATGTCCATTAATACATAGATACACATACATAATCCATCCGTGCATACATACACTCATTCATGCATCCATGATCCATCCATAATGCATTTGTTCAGATCTGCCATATCTTTTGAGTATTTGTAAATAATGCATTCATGATCCATCCATCCATAACACATTCATTCATGTGTGCCATAACTTTTGAGTATTTTGTAAATAATGAAGGATCGCTTGAGTTGATTGAAAAAAGTCAACAAGAAACAATTGAAATATCACACGGATTCAAATAGCCTATTCTTTGGAAGATTTCAAGTCAATAAGACTATCTTTTGAATGTTGCTCAATAATTCTATCTTTAGATTATTTTAAATAACGTGATCTCTTTCGAATATTTCTAAATGGGTATCATACCGTCTTTTGTATCTCTCTCAACAGTGGGGGCATTTTGATGGGAGTAAATGAAAGTAAATGGGTGGAATTGAGAGTAAATAGTATTTGGGGTGTGTTTGGATGGAAGTAAATGCAGATAAATGGAATGAAATGGCAGTAAATGTGCATGTAAATGAAACCCTCTCTACAAGAGAGAATTTGGAAGTAAATGGGGGGTGAAATGCTTTTTTGAGCTCCCTTAGAGAGTTGCACATGTAAACAAAGGCGCCACTATGCACATGTCTGCCAGACACGTGTCATGCTAATGATACTCTCCAACAATCCAAATATCGGCTACATCACTAAAATCACACCAAAAGAATGATCTAGACTAAATGGACGGTTAAAAAACATTCGCAAGTTGCTTTTTTGTGATCCTTACATTTGTGGCCTATCTGAGGCTTGAAATTTCCTCATTTTTTGCTGAAGTATATATTTCAATGGGTTTATTGCAATCATTCTATTAAATATCGCATGTGTACATAAGTTGGGACATTAAAGCTAGTTTGGGATATCACATATATTCCTGTGAAAAATTCAAATGCATTCCAATTCCTCCCATTTACTCCCATCCAAACCGAATATTTTGATTTCAGATGCATTACATTTTCTCCCATCCAAATACAATTGTGTAAAGCCGTTTACTCCCAATTCATTTACCTCTAAATCCATTTCCCAAATGAGCCAAGCTTCAATTAGAAATGGAAAGGGATATTTTTTTTTTTTTTTTTTTTTGGTAGGTTAGTACACACACCCCACTGTTAGTACACCCACCCCCACCATTAGTCACACTGTAATATTAGCCACCCCCACTTGGGAATCGATACCAAGACCTCAGTGTTGAAACAAGGTTATCTTCACTCAGTCTACCACTTGAGCTATGGCACGGGGTGTTACAAAATACCTTATTAATACGGTACTCATAGGTACCTTTTTAAAAAGGTTTTCAATAAGCTACCCCATTAATTAATTTAAGTAATTATCATTGGAGGCTAGGGTGGGCCCACCGTGATGTTTATGTGAAGAGTCCAAATCCTCTGGTGGCTCCAAACAGGAAAACCCTATTTGGAGTATTTTCATTGGTCCACATCACACTACATGACGTCAATGTGATCAAGTTGCACTGAGGTGTGATCAGGTTGCACTGAGGATGTGACCAGGTTGCAAACCTATGTGATGATGTGGACCAAACCCTGTTTAGAGCCAATAGGGAATCCAAATTCTTATGTGAAATCCATCCCAACCACCAGGTGATTTACCCCATGTTCGGCCCGGGGCCCAAAAATCAGCCCCATCTATGATTTAGGTGGACACATGATTGGAAACAGTGTCCAAGTGTCCAGGACAACACCTACCCGTTTCCCTTGGTGTGGCCCATTTGAATCACGTGTAGGTTTGATTTTTGGGCTTAGCCAAAATTTTGGTGTAGAATCTAATGGTTGGGGTGGACTTTATATAACCATCACGATGGGCCCTGTAAAATTCAAGGGTGGTTGTCTCTCCAATTGTTTTCTTTGGTGTGGCCCACTTGAATCACATGTAAAACTGATTTTTTTTTTCTCCCTGGGTTTAACATGAGATTACACATGTGGGATAACACATCTAATGGCGGGAGTGGATCTTGCATGGTGGGATAAGACTGTGGGGCCCACTTTGATGTATGTGTTTTATCCACGCCATCAATTTGTTTTTCCAGCTCATTTTAGGGCATGAGCCCACATTTGAAACATATCTAAAGCTCAATTGGACCATACCAAAGGAAAAAAAATGAGGATAATGACATCCATCGTTGAAACCTTCCTACAGCCCACAGTAATGTTTATTTGTCATCCAACATGTTAATAAGGTAACATAGACCCAGATAAATGGAAAACACAAATATCATCTTGAACAATACTTCTGTGGCCCCCAAGAAGTTTTCAATAGTACTGCTTTCCTATGGTGTAGTCCACTTAAGCTTTGGATATACTTCAAATTTGGGCTCATACCATAAAATGAGCTAGAGAAACAAATCGACCGCGTGGATAAAACACACACATCATGATGGGCACCATAGAGTTGTAACACCACTGAAAAGGTGGTGAGTGACTCACTCCAAATCACTTCCTAAATTTCTCGGCTTGTACAGTTGGTGTGGGCCCAACCATGTATTTTAATCCACTCCAACCATTACAAGTTACACTAAAATTTAGGTCCAGAGTCTAAAAATCAGCCCTATCCATGATTCAGGTGGGCCACACCAAGGGGATCAGTTTGGAGGGTAGGTGTCCCCTTAACACTATTTTCACTCATGTGGCCCACCCTAAATCACAGATAGGGCTGATGTTTGGGCACTAGGCTTACGTGTAAACGCATCTGATGTACAGAGTGGAATTCACATACACATCATGGTGGGTCCACATGAAATGGCTAGACCTCTGGACTGTAAATAACCATGTATGGTTTGGTGTGCAGGAGACTAGTGGTCTCTCTCTCTAACTGACCAGGTTAGGTCAGTTAACCTGCAGGCCTGCCCGGCCCAGGCCTAAGGCCAACCCATTCAGGTCAAGACTTGAACCAACAAGCCAATCTCGTTGCCTAATGTAAGGTACAATTCCTTTAAAGTAAATAGGTAGCAAGTGAAGTTCAAAAGTGAGATAGTGTTCTCTTACCATGACTATCAAGTGATGAAAAGACCTTCTAAGAAAAACTGGCGCATGTTGATTTAGTGCAACTGCTTGGACCTGTAACAAGATCAAGAGAAATACAAAGATGCAAAATCAAATATCAAATTCTTTCTATAAATTTATGCTTCACTAGAACACACTAGAAAAGAACAAAATTAGTGATAAGAGAGACCTTAGTGAGATTCAAGCCAGCCACGCATATTGGCTAATTTCAGTGCTTCCTTTAAGATGGGATCTTTCTCCAGCTTTGCCAGATCAACAAAGGAGAAATAGCACTCCAAACGTGGTCGAAATCCCCAAATAAAAAAAAACTTGCAGTTTCCACCCCAGGCATTATTTGCTCTACAACTCTTGCCTGAGCAGCCGATGGCTTCTGCTTTTCTAATTTTGCTTTCAATTCTCTCCAAAAGGTAGGTTGTACCTTGTCAATTTTGTCCATTGCATCTGATAATCATGAAAAATTTAACGAACTATCTTAGCTTGAGAAGAGAAGATATATTTGTGAAAAGATGAGAAATAATGCAGATTTCCAGAATACTGAAAGTATAAGCATTGTCATGATAAAGTAAATTAGTAATCTTGCTTGCCTATTACCTGGTTTTGTCCGATCTGTATGCAAGGATTGATCAACTGAACAAATAAACTCAAGAATAGAAGATGTCTGTGTGAAAATGAGACATGAGGTGGATCTCAAGAATACTGAGAGTACATACATCTTTATGATAAACTAAAATACTAATCAGGTTTGTTCATCTGCTGTTGTGATTTGATTTCCTGAAGAAGTGTCGTTCCAGCTATTCCAGTTCAGGCTTCAACATGCATTAAAGAGATGAAGGGCGATACCTTCCCAGATGATCTGATGTGAAGATACGACATAATTTTGGCAATTAGATCAAGTACAGAGCCGTCCACGCTTACATTAACCATTTTCCGTGTGACAGACTTGAAACAAAATCAGACATGCTGTCTCACCAAAGACAGACAAGAGCATCACAGGTGAAACAAGGACGATACCTTCCCAGATGATCTGATGTGAAGATACGACATAATTTTGGCAATTAGATCAAGTACAGAACCGTCCACGCTTACATTAACCATTTTCCGTGTGACAGAATTGAAACAAAATCAGACATGCTGTCTCACCAAAGACAGACAAGAGCATCACAGGTGAAACAAGGACACCAACCTCTGGAACTGAGCAGTCTGCTTTACTCCTATGCAATGTGGTAGGAATATCATTGAAAAACCCATCCTCCCGAAATGCATAAAAAACAATTGGAGTCAGATCTTTACTTTGAAAACAACATTGAAGGAAATATACGAAAACAATATGACTTGCTCAAATATAAAAAAAAAAATAAAAATAAAAAAATGATGGAACAGTAGTTCAACAACATGAATTGTAAAGAAGCGGGGTTAGAAAATATTTCAGTCTCCGGCTACTTTTTTTTCCTAAGTATAGTACAACCTCTTAATAATTATAACATCTTATTGATGTTCAGTCTGAGCTGTGATTGTCCCAACCAGAGCATGATTCAAGCCCATCTGTACAGAAGAGTACAAACACAAGCAGCACATGAACATGCAAAGTGCACTGCAAACACATGCAGATAACCGCAACACCACTCCAGCATACAACACAACCATGTGGGGCAACCTTTCCAAGTGGATTCAACCCTGCAATAATGATGAAATACAGTTTGATGAAGTTCAAAGAACTCATTTCACTTGATTTGAGAAATAAATGGTGTTTTGACTTGTTTTGAACTTTTCCAAACATTACAAGGTTATAGCGCAGGAAGATCCTCCAAGACATTTAACATTTCAGATTTCCATAAGCTTTTCATTGATAGCAACTGGCAAGCCAGGTTGTCTCAAGCTCATTTTATGACAATCTTGTGGTTTTAGGGCATTCTTCTCCTCCTTCCATAAGAGGCTTACATTCTTGAATCAGTGATGTTGCAGAATGAAACCCCCTCCTCAAACTAATACTGCTACTACCACGCCTTCCTTCCATTTTTTCCCTATTTGTCTCATGTCAATAGAAAAGGAGATTTCTTCCTTCCTTCATCTTTCTCTTTTTGAGGCAGCTGGTTGTATCGGGAAACACCCCTTTCAGTGTCAATATCTGCCACTGTTTCCCAGCCCATTTCAACTTTCTAACAAAAGAACTTTGATATTTTGGCAGATTATGACAATCCATACTTGGCCGCACAGCCATTGTACAGAAAGAAAACATCCCCAATTCGAACTGATCAAATAATGGACACGTTATGGATGGATTGTAATCCAAAACTCACAATGAAGTTATCATCCTAACAGTCCAAATGGTGACCCTTAAATAGATGGTTAAAATGAGAAATAATGGAAGTCCAAATTTAACAAAAAAGCCTATTAATAAGAGGCTGGGATTGTCCAATAAATCTTGATTGAAGCAATGCCCCATCTATAGTGGACCAGGGACTTGGACAGTTTGAATTGTGATACACTGATACGCATGCCAGGTGTGAAATGTAATGTGTAGGTAATATGGTGAGATAAGGGAAAGTCTAATGATGCAAATCACTAGGATGCATAATGTCATAAACCTAACTATCTTACCAGACAAAAAGGCAATGAAGAATAAAAAGACAAGAAAAGCATACCATGTTAAAAATAAATGCCATTAGACGGGGAAGAAACATCTCATTAGGCTTAACAATCCACTGATACACTGACTGCAGCAAGAAAATATGTGTCAAGAAACAGACAAACAAACAGATGATAGATATCTTGATAGCCATAAAACAAATAAGTCAATGTTGTATTGGTCATGGTTTTCAATATTGGTTTCAGTGTGTGACTCGCACAAAGTGGTTTGAATTGGTCGAAATCATTCCAACATGGACCCACAAATGCAAGCTTCAGAACCTTTTATTTGGGCGTATTGGGAGGGAATGGGGTGTAAGTGCAAAATTTTAGTGTGTTTGGTGCTGTGTAAAATTTTTGTAGAGAACATATCCTTTTTCAGAACTAAACTCGATTGGATCCGGGTCTGGGTCTTCAAACCTAGACCCTGACCTAGCAAGAACTGAACCCGGTTAGCCAAGCTGTCGTTTGGCAACCTTTATTTTTTTTGAAAGGTAAGACTTAAGAACACAAAAACAAAGGACTGAAAAGAAACAAAAACAAAAAAAATAAAAGAAAGGACAGAAAGGTCAGAGACGCCAACGACCTGACAACCTCAGGGCGCCCAATCTCTGAATAAAACCAGGACTTTGGCAAAAACAGAAGCTGATGAGGAACTAAGATTCCTGAACACCCTATTGTTCCTCTCAGCCCAAACAACTGCCAAAAGCATACAACGCCACTTTCTTGGACCCAGCACACCACCAGAATCTGCACGCCACGATCTGAGGAGAGGTCAAAGGAAGAAGACATAACCCACTACTCCACACCCGCCATACGGAGGACACTCCACCATATGTTCGCCGAAAAAGGACAGTGAATAAGGAGATGCGTAACAGACTCTTCATCCTTGAGGCATAAGGGGAAAGCATTCAGAGGTACCAATCCTCTCTTACGAAGGTTATCGAGGGCGAGGATCCGATTTCTCCCAGCCAACCAGCTGAAAGCAGTAACTTTTGGAGGAGTACCAAGGCCCAAAGCTTTCCAGTTGGATTTTTGGAGAAAGGGGCAGTCGCAGAAATAATATGATTGCAGAGAGACTTGACGGAGAAAATTCCTGACACTGACAGCTTCCCAAAAATCGAGACCTGTGCTCCCAGGTCAGGTCGGAACTCCTACAAGCGAGCAAACAACCCTGTAAAATCAAATATCTCTTCATCTTTAAAATTCCTCCTGAAATGGGGAATCCACACTCCTTCATCACCATTAAAGAAAGAAAAATCCTTAACAACCAAAAAGTTCTCAACAACCCTGTAAGACAGAGGGAGGGAAAAGCCTCCGCCAGAGTTAATTGATCGAACCAAGGATCCAACCAAAATCTGGTTCTATTGCCATTTCTCATATTAAATCTCACATTCAGACGGAATTCCTGGGACAATCTAGAAATATTTTTTCAAATATTCAAAGATCTATACATGGTCGAATCTTTTGTCCACCACCCCAGAGGGTTGGACCTATACTTGGCATTAATGATTTGCCTCCACAAACTATGGGGTTTAGACCCATATCTCCAAAGCCACTTAGCTAGGAGAGCCTTATTCATAATCTCCAGGTTCTTGATGCTTGCCCCTCTCTCTTCATAAGGGGTACAAACCTCTTTCCACCTTCGTAGGGGGAACTTAAAGGAATCGGAGCAACCTTGCCACAAAAACTTCCTGCGCAAAGCATCAATTCTAGAAATAAAGAACTTCGGATAGTGGAAAAGAGAAAGATAGTACACTGGCATGCTAGAAAGGGAAGCTTTTATGAGATTAATTCTCCCTCTAAGGGTCAAGGAGTAAAGCATCCAAACAGATAGCTTTCTTTCCATCCTTTCTAGAATGTTATTCCACAGCTGAAGCTGGGGTTTATCAATACACAGCGGGTGTTATTCCACACCTTATCGATAGCACAGAGAAATCGAAATGATAGCATAGAGAAATCGAAACTTGTGGAGAATTCTCCTGTTGGTTTTCTATATATTAGACTAGACCCAAATGGGTGAATATATAGAGAATTACAACCTAAAGAATATCTATACAAGGAAAGAGAATAAAGAGAAATAATGAGTAAAACCAATCAACGAGATATACAAGGCAAGAAGATAAATAAAATGTGTACAAGGAAATGTAGTGAGACATGGCTATTACCCCCCTCAAACTAATGCGGGTCATCGATGGGCAACAATTTGCCAACGAGGAAGGAATGACGAGCAGAGGAGAGTGACTTGTAAGAATGTCGACAATCTAATCTAAAGACGTTACATGAGGAAGAGAAATAAGGCCAGATTGATACTTCTTGCGAATGAAGTGACCGTCAACCTCAATGTACTTTGTCCTCTCATGAAAGATAGGATTGGAGGCAATTTGAACTGCACTTGACATTGTCAACATGAAGAGTAGGAGACTGTAGATGAATGCCCAGATCAGAGAGAAGCCCATGTAGCCACACAATCTCAGTACACGCAGCAGAAATAGCCTGATATTCAGCCTCAATACGAGACTTCAAAACGGTAGTTTGTTTCTTGCACTTTTAAGAAATGAGGGAGGTGCTAAGAAACACACAAAAGCCAGTAGTAGATCGTTGAGTGAGAGCACAACCTACCCAATCAACATCAGCATAAGCCCGAAGATCTAGGTGCGTAGTAGAAGGGAAAAACATAGGTCGGCCCACCGTGCCACGTAAGTAGCAGATGATGTGTAACATGATGGTCATATGAAGAGTTCGAGGTGCGGAAACAAGCTAACTAACAACTTGGACAACATAAGTAATATCAGGACGAGTCATCATCAAATAAACTAGACTGGCCACCAAACGACAATACAAAGTGGGCTGCTCGAGGAGGTCACCATCATCACGACCATATTGAATATTCAACTCCAACGGGGTCGGCACAATTTTTTGATCAGTTAACTAAGCCAAGGTGATGAGATCTTTGGTGTACTTTTGGCTAACAAGAATGCCACGTTTCAACCTAGAAACTTCGAGGCCAAGGAAGTAAGCGAGAGGTCCTAGGTCCTTCATCTTGAAAGACGATTGAAGAACCCCCTTCGAGGTAGAAATGTCAGAGGTATCACTACCAGTCAAGAGGAGGTCATCCACACATACGAGAACCAGAGTAATGCCACGAGAGGTGGTGCGAACAAATAATGAAGGATCATGTCCAGTCTAAGAGAACCCTGCACTAACAACAACGTCATGAAAACGCTGAAACCATACTTGTGGTGACTGCTTGCGGACATACAGAGCCTTCTTCAGGCGGCAGACCATATCACCAGGGATGGGAGAACTAAGAGGAGGATTCAAATACACAGTTTCTTAAAGATCCCCATGGAGAAGCATTCTTGACATTCATATGAGTAATCTGCCAGATTGGTGGTGGTCCTTCCATGACGGTTTCTAGCTTTCTGGTTTGCAATGGAAAGTCATGGATCTAGCCTCGGTAACTATGTGTTTCCTTTTGAACACCAATCTCCAAGACTTGCTGACCCACAAGAACCCTCACTAACGGAGGAATCTCTGTCGATTTCTTCACTCTGATTAACATTCTAGCACAAGAGAGATCAGCCTAGCTCTCCGTAGCCCTATCGATTTGCAAAACCTCACCAATATAGGAACCCAAAGAAACGAATAAGTCAAAAAACCAAAATTCCAACGAAACATCTAGGAAACGAAACCATATCATCTCGTTTCCAAACTGAGACCAAGCTTCCCATTTTGAAATATCCTTAACCGGACCAACTCTATTCAATTTTCCCACATGGAAAATACAGTTTATATCCGAGAGTGGTCGGTCTCGGAGGAAGAAATCGTCTAGGGAAAGAGAGTAGAAAAATTGGAACCAGATAGAAAGGTCTTTCAGGGAGTGTCCTTGTCGAAGAAAGTCGACAATAGACCACCTCATGTTGTCGAGAGCTTTAATAAGGACCTGCTTCCGGATTGAAATCGAAGGAGTAGATCCCTTAAAAGGGGGCCTTAGGGGGGGGGGCTGGAGGTGAAGGAGGGACAAAGGGAGATGGAGAGGGGGATGGGGGCATCTAAAATCTAGAGAGAGAGGTCTCCTTCTCAAGACTAGGCCCTGCCTGAGACCGAGGTGGCGGAGGATTCACACAAAAAGAAACCCTTCGAGTAACCTCGTTGAAAGTCCTTGGGACCCCCACAGGGTCGATTGGGTAGGCGCTAACAGCCTCCACAGTCCTGGGGGAGGCTAGAGGGATGGTCAGAAGAGGGGCAAACTTAACGTTGGGAACAGATCTGCACTTGGAGGGGGGCTCCATCCTCTCTTGCAAAACCTTCTCAAGCCAAAAGTGGGCCACATTCACCTTACTGTCCCTGCCGTAGAATCTTTTTCCATCCATTCCTTCAACCGCCTTCTTGAGGTAGTCATTAGAAGAAAATCGCACAAAAGTGAAACCTCTAATGGCAGCAGAGCCACGCTCCCTAGGGATAACAACCTCCCTAACCTTCCCAAACTTCTCAAACACTCTTATAAAATGCAGTTCCATCCATTCTTCAAGGAAGTTAGCCACATACAAAGTAGGAAGAGGACGAAGAGGGTTTAGAGATGTGTCGTTCTCAATAGATTTACGGTCGCCCCTATCTCGATGGGATCCCTAACCCAATCATCCATCTTATTTCCCTTCGGGCGCACAAAGGAAGAGTTCTTATACCTGATCTTCTCATATTCTTTGATGAAATCTCCATCCAGACTTTGATAGCTGACTGATCCTCTAGACGGGCTCCTCGCTACCAAAGAGCCGCTTCTGCGGTGTGAGAAAGACGGCCTGGAACGAGAGCGGCCACACGAAGATTGTCTCTGAATAGACCTTTCTTGACTTTCCTTTCCCTGACATTCATGTTGGCTATTCGAATCCTACCTTCGATGTCTAACGTTGCATCCTCACCCTGTCTCTCTTCTCCCATCCATATTCTTTCCAGAGATTTCGTCGCCTTTGGTTGCACTGTAGATCGCGCTCTGTATTCATCGTGCTCTTTCTCCCAATTCTTCTCCCGAGCTTTTTTCTTCGCCATCGTTCCCTTAGAATTGGGTAATCTTCAACAACTAGTAGTTATGAAGCTTAATCAGAACCAATAACGTGGGGACATCCCGAATGAAATTTCACAGTTAAAGAGCCCGATGATGCTGAAACTTGGCTGGAATTCTGATGAGGACATTAGACCCTTCAAAGTCTATCAGCGAAGAAAGTGCGCATCACAAGCATCTTCCTTGTGGCTAGGCGATCATTGAGGAGCATTGAAGACCCTACACATGTGGTTTAGTACATCGAAGACCCCACTTTGGGAAGACGTGTGTAGGATGAAGAAGACTCGACTGGAAAACTGGACTGGCTTGCTGGACAGTTTTCACTATCTTCGGGTGCCCGACCACTATGCATTAAGCACCCAAAATTCAGCCGCTTAAGTGTTTTAGTCGCCGGACGTCTTCGGGCGCCTGAAGTCGCACCCGACCACTGCGCGAGATATTTTTTTAAGTTGTTTTTTTTTTTTACTTAAGAATATTTTAGTCTTTTCTTATTTCTTAGTGCTTATTTAAGAGAGTTTAACCCTAATTACGAATTCAGTTATTGATTATTGAATGAAAAGCCTTTTGGCTGCCTCCTCTTCTCTCTTTCTCTGTGGAACTTCATCCCTTCTTCTCTCTTCCACCAGCATTCTTATTTCTTAGTGCTTATTTAAGAGAGTTTAGCCCTAATTACGAATTCAGTTATTGATTATTGAATGAAAAGCCTTTTGGCTGCCTCCTCTTCTCTCTTTCTTTGTGGAACTTCATCCCTTCATCTCTTTTCTTCTTCTCTCTTCCACCAGCATTCTTCAAAGGTACTCTCCTTCTTCCCTCTTCCTTTTATCCTAATTTTCTCCATTCTCTACAATCCTACAACTTGAGTTTGATCCTAAACCCTAATTTCCAAGTTTTGATTCCCTAGCCAGTGAAATCCTTTGATTCCTTGAGCTAGTGAATCCCATTGCACGATTGGATCATGACCATGCAAGATTGGGAGGTTCCATCCCTCGCCAGATCCATTCCACGTAGTAATTGAATCCCACACTTTGTGATTGTGATGTTGGCCCACATTATTGCATGTTTCTTTTCCGATTCTCTTCGATTATGATGATAGATGCTGAATTTCTACTATTATTGTTTTGTTATTCTGCTGGATAATATATGTTCATGAACATGCATCATAATTAGGGCATCCTGCATCAAATTCCCTTATTGGTGCAATACTTTCAGCTTTTTCTAGCTTAACAAATCTTTTGATTTTGAATTTGGAAGGTAACCAACTTAACGGTTCTTGTCACCCTATATTTAGGTGTATTGGGAGTTAATTGGGGGTAAATGCACCTTTTACACGGTGCCTTTTTAGGTACCGTGTAAAAGTTTTGTAGAGAACATTCTCTTGTTTGTTCTATCTCGTACCCTACTCAATACCTAGAACGAGAGAATAAAGAGACCAACACAAACCAAAACAATGCAATAAACAATTGGGCCTCGACACCTCGTACAGATTTACAATAAATGAGCTTCAATGTATAACAGTCCTTTTGAAGGCATGTGCATTCGCTCTAATTTAGAGATTACTGCTTAACCTACTATGCAGCAAAAGTTTACCATATGCCTTGGCCATTTACAGGATGGTTATTAATGTGCACATATACATATATGTAAACAAACAATTTTCATGCATGCAAAGGTAGTCAACATGTGTCTATGTGTAGGTGTGGGCATGCACATGCAAGGACTAGCCAACAGAGAATTTGTACAAATAAATGCACCAATTCCTGGATCATGTGCATTTTGCACAAACCTATACATATTTGATACCGGCATTTGCATCCATTCACTTTCATGACTGCACCATCTAGTGCTACATGCATACAAATAAGTATAGTGTGCAAGCAGTCGTCTGAAAGAAGCATCTAGAAATGCAGGTAAATTGAGGAGCCACCATGAGGATTAGAGCCATATTGTTTGTACCAACTGATCTGAACCGATTTCTGCATGCTGAAAAAAGATGCAGAAACACCACAGAGCCGTTTACAAATAATTGATCAGCTGGTTTTCTAGCCAACTCCCTCAGAGATTAAAGAACAAAATATCTAGATATTTGATTTTATCCATGTGTAACAGCTAGCAGCAATAGCTGGTGTAGAGGTGATGTGTTCCAGTCCGAAGTCACATACTAAGACATTATTCCAAGTAACTTGTAGGGAGTTTGCCTCCAAATCACATAGAGGAAGCAGAGCTCTCAGTGCCTCAACATTTTTACATATATTTCCTTAGAATGCTCATATTTTTCAGTCATGCGGCAGTCAATAAAGATGTAGGTTAGGAATCTGATAAATTTAATTTTTCTTGTAAAAGAATTATACAATTTTGTCTCTAGATTAATCTGGAGATATGGCACAAATTAATCGACATACAGAAGCTTTTCACCAGAATTCTGGAAAACTGAAGCAGTTATCCCATATTCTAAATTTATACAGGAACTCACAGCCAAAAAGTAATCTGAATAGTTCCTCCTCAAGAAAATGTATTTCTGATTCAGATAAGCCCCTCCTGTGAAAAAAGAGGTTCAAATCTCGAAGTTCAACGTAGTCAACAAGACTTGTGAAAAAAAATCCATCCTATCCACGGAGAACATCTTCGCTGTCCTCGTGCATTATGGACAAAACAAACTACTCAGTAGGGGCAGGACATCCATATCAAAGTTGCATAAAAATCAGCTGTCCATGTGCATTATGGACAAAATAAACTACTCAGTAGGAAATCCATATCAAAGTTGCATAAAAATCAGCTACACAAGTTAATCTTAAAAGTTTCGATTCAAGCAGACCGACCATAAAATGGAAAATAAAACAGTTTACCTAAAACAGAATATACATCAGTTATCATCATTGTTTCAGAACAGAATCAGCATATTAGATCACCACAATCCATACAATTGAGAGCTTAACCAGTTTAACCAGTTCACACCACTATAATAAATTTCATTGTGCAATTCTGATTGCTGCAGAACAAACATATATTACCTAGTATCAGATGCATCATCCTTACGCCATATTATTATGCACAGAAAAACAGAAAATATGTGGCAAGACTTGCTACCATTTGAATTCAGGGATACAGACAAGCATGGTTTAAAATCAGCAACCACACCAATTTCACCTTATCCTCGAAAATCCTACCAACCGCCTTATTTTCCAGCACCACTTCATCCTGAAAGCCTTGCAACAACTGTTAGAAAACCACATGTTGCAGCATAGTTCACCTGAAAACTCAATTGACTCAATGTTCAGCCATTGTCCAATCCTGTACCCAACTCGATACTTACATCCAAAGACCTAATGGGTAACCCAAGGTAGGGCTGTCAATGAATCGGATTCAGACCGGATTAGTGTTGATCCGAATCCGATCCGATTAAGAATTTACATGATCCGAATCCGATCCGGATCACAAGTGTCTGATCCGAATCCGATCTGTTTAAATTTTTCAAAATCTGAATCCGATCCGATTCGAATCCAATCCGATCAAAACTAGTACTCCTTTATGTAAATCTGATAAAAACTAGTGCAGCCTAGTTTTTTTTTTCCCCCCCCTATATAATCGGATCATTACCGGATCGGATTGGGGTTGATCCGAATCCAATCCGATTATTAAACGGATCAAAGATTTCAATCCGATCCATTTATCTGATTAATGATCCGAATCCGATTAAATCGGATTCAGATTTGGATTCAGACCATGATCCGATCCGTTGACAGCCCTACCCCAAGGGGGTGTCCAGGTTCAGGTCTTCAACGATATACTGCCCCTGAGAGAACCAAACCCGGCTAGCTAAGCACAGGTGCAGGCACTAGGAACCGACCCGAACCCAGTCTACAGCCTATCAACAAACTTTTCCAAGAGGTGCTAAGGCCAAGCTTGTCTAAGGCATGTTGTTGACAAGGCATCGCATAATGTAGACCAATGTGATAAAAAAGTTGTCTATCAGTTACGGCGGATTGTCAAGATACTCTCTCATCAAAATATCAGGTTGATGGGCTGAATTTAAATAGTAATGACTATTTATTATATAAAAATAATAGGTTCCCAGTCCCGTAGATAGTTGGGTACCTAGTGAATCTAACCTGATTTTAATGGGTCTTGGTCTCATTTATTGTGCAGAGCTATGCAGCTCTACATGAGCCGAAATAAAATAATCAGGACCCAGACATGAAATTAGCATCTTAGAGATATCAAGAAAAGAACAAGAAAACTTAAAGTTGGGTTGTTGCAAAACCACAAATGGCAGTCATCCGTTTCTCTTGGGGGGGGGGGGTGGAACAGGAGCATTCCAAAATTGCCCCCTCTGATAGTAATTGCTTCAGTGAAATCCCCACCACATTCTTACTAAAACATCAACAAATTCGATAAGCAAAAAACAATGCCCATATAAAAAATTGTTAAGTTGAAGGAACCAACTCAAATGCCAGCAAAGAATGACCTCCCAAAAGCCAATCTTAGAAATGTTTTAAGGAACTAACTCAGATGCCAGCAATGGTGACCTCCCAAAAGCCAATCCTAGACATGTGGATCCACAATTTTGAAAGAGAAATGCATTTTTTAGAAGACCCGTTAGTGCAAGAAAAAAAATTTGATGTATATAACTTGGCATGAAATATAAAACAATAAAAATAAAAATAAAAACTACTCCACTCTTGAGGAAAGTGACACCAACCTTCTCAATTTGAAGCTTCAAACAATCGAAGATGAACAAACTGATGCGAGGGATATCAGAATAAAGGGAAATTACCCATGCACAAAACCAAAGACATGGAGATGACCACAACACAAAAATATGGTGATAATGCATGGATCATTAGAACTAAAGAATGTAAGGATAGAATAGCTTTGGTCAAGGGGATCAGTACCATTGGTAGTATTGGCCTCCAGTAGAACAAGAAGAAACTATTAAAACATGGTTTTGGGAAGCATTGTATGAGCTATTGCATAGTGAGACAAGGATACTTATTGAAGATCTGAAGAGGCATGTAGGGAAAAACAATAGTGGATAGAAGAGGATACATGAGGTACATGGATTTCTTGGAGAAATAACTTAGAAGAGGGGATCATTCAATTTGGAATAGCAAATAAATTGCTATAGTGAATACTTACATTAAAAAGAGAGATGGATATTTGGAGACTTTAAGAGCGGATCATTTATGGCAACAAACCCAGGCCTTGGCCAAACCCAGATCCAGGCCCATGTACCTAAGGACTAAATATTTATGAAATTAAATTTAAAGAGGGGTCAGCCTCAATCCAACCATAATAGCTTTGATAGATCATGGCACCATCTGATTCTCTAAAGCCATTAACGGCCACCAAATTGACAAGGATCTTGGCCTCCATTCTCTGGAACCATAGCAGAAGAAAAAATAACGATAAATTATAGATCACAACCATATAATTATATGAAGCATGAAAGAAATCAATAATGAGCGATTCTTAAAGAGCCATTGTAGAATAGGCACCCCCCTCATGAATAAACCAACGACAAGAGATCAAGTTTCAAACCCAATAGCTAATAATTCATGAATCATAATCTAGGGCTGTCAATAGGCACAGAAACCAGCAGGCATACAATGGACCGCCCAAAAACACAGATCAAAAGCCACCAAAACATGAAAGGGATCAAAGCAGCATATTCCTTTGGAACTTTCAGATAACAAAACAAACCAGTAATGAACAGTTCAAAAAAAAGCAACTATAGAATAGGTGCCCCTCATGAAGACATTAAGACAAGAAATTTAGTTTCAAAGCTACTATCATAATCCAGGAATCATGTCTAGGGCTGTCAATAATGGGCCCCACAGACCTGACCAGATTTTGACAAGTTGGCCAATTTTTCAACCCATTAAAATCGGTTAAAGTTTGGGTCTCACCTTGCTCAACCAGTTAAAATTGATAGCATGCTTACACACCATGCATGTGTGAAAGTGGCACATGTTCAAGCAATCTAATCCATCCATTGGTGGGTCCAAATTTGCTCAGAGATTTGATGGGTAACCGACAGGTACCCAAGCCTGATCAATCCTGGTTCGGTTCATCAAGAATGCTACCAAGACCCTGCAACAGCAGAACCATTTAGCTCACGTACAGGTACTAAGACAACCCTAATCATGTCTCACATGCCAGATCCGTGAACCATTCCATGTTCTTCCATATAGTTGAGACTTTAGCCTAACATTGTTTCGGAGTTTACATCATCTCTATTTTGGAATACAACTTTACAACTAGTAATGATCTGTCACCAACCTAAAAAGCCAAACACACATTAGGGGCTCGTTTGGCATCTCTACTCTAATTCAATAAGAGCTACTCCAATAAGCTCTTTTTGTTCTAACTCTTGTTTTAAATAAGCTCGTTTGGTAAAATCGTAAAAAAAAGCTCTTATTTAAAATAAGCACGTTTGGTAAAACTCTTAAATAAGAACTTTTTTAGGGGTAGTTGACGCCATTTTTAAAGATTACAACAACTTTAATCTAAGAGCCATCCAAATGTGGGTCATCTATCATGTGGGGCCTACCATCAATGCTAATTGTCCTTTATGGTGTCCAAACATTTATGAAGCCAAACAATTTTCAACAATACCACAACAGATTTAGGCGTTCTTAGCTATACAAGCGAAGCATTAACTACATCTAACAACATTTGGTCCTAGGAAACCCATGGATAATGGTCCGCACATTAGTTTTTAGTGAAATTGAGTATTCCTACAAGAGCAAGGCTTGCATGTCAGAAATCAAAGGTTTCCTAGTGAAATCTACTGAGATTAGATGGCAAAAGAAGCTTCTACTCACCCTACGCAACTGGTGGAACGATCTCCTAAGGAACAATGGCGTCAACAAGGTTGCTAGCACGACCGGTTGGTTCGGGGGTGACATGCAAAGCTCATGCACCCTTCTTCTCTCCTCCAACTCTCACTCTCCCTCTTCCAGCAAAGGTTTTAAGCAAATGAGGGAGAGAAGTGCTGGGGTTTCTTCTTCTATATGATAGAAATTATCTAATTTGGCCCTGCATCCCAAACATGCATAGAAATGACCCTAAGAGAGACTGTTTTAGTTATGTGGGGCCTGCCTGGCCCATCTAGGACTAATCCAATCCATGGAATAGCTTCCTCAAGGTGATATCTACCTACGGTTGCGATTTCACGCCATTCGGATGCGGGGTTTATCGGATGTAGGGCGAGGATGTTCAACAATCACCGATTATCAATCGGGGCCATAACTTTGGGGAGAGGTTCAATGTTATATCTGGGGCTTAGGTTCTAAATCTCATGGATATGCAAGGGTCCTAATGTCCCACCTAAGAAAATGTGTATTTATTAATGATGGCATGGGTTAGTCTTTGTGCATTTGTATTTGCACTTACATGTGCCTGTGCTAATTTTCTCACTAGGCGATTTCGGGCGCCGGCTCTCCCATGACACCTGTCCAAGGTCGTCAAGCCCGATAAGAGGGTCATCTCAACCAGTGTTTGCATTGTCGACGAAATGTCGACAATATCGCCGATATTATCGGTGTCGCCGGAGTTGCAACAACGAAACCCCAGTTATTCATTTCTCTTCCGAATATCGCCGATAAATAGGCGATATTGTCGATATCTGCCGAAAATCTCTGACACCGTAAGGAATGTCGCTGTAGCCACCTACCCAGCACGGGACTTCTGTAGCCAACAACCCCCTATTGCCGATAAAAGGGCCGATAATGGGGGGATTGCAAAAATACCCAAAAAATCGACAGAAAAGGGGAGAAAATTAGGGATTTCCATACCTTGAAAGAGGATCGCTCATCGAACGTTGCAATGGGCCAATCCAAGCTTCCGTGCGCTGTAAGTGCTCGACAATCACCACTTTTTTACTTCCTTATTTGCGATTGATCCATGCACAGTACATAATCAGTGAAGGAACAGCGAATTTCCGACGAAATTGGGGGGATTTAGGAGGGATTTTAGGGATTTGAGGGATCTCCCCTCTTTCGGAAATCGTCTGCAGAGAAGAGAGGGCGGTCGAACCCTTTTGTGAAACACCGTTCCGTGCGGTGTTACTCCGCACGCTCTTATCGTGGGGAGTAAACTCTGTTGGGTCCACCTAGAATGCATGTGCTTTATCTATTCCGTCCATACGTTTTTCCATCTCATTTTAGTGGTTGAGCCCAAAATTTAAGCATCTCAAATCTCAAGTGGACCATGCCACAAGAAACGGTGGGAATAATGATTTCCACCGTTGAAACCTTCCCAGGCCCCACAGTGATGTTTATTTGTCATCCAACCTGTTCAAAAGATCACATGGACATGGATGAATGGAAAACTCAAATATCATCTTGATCCAAAACTTCTGTGTCCCCCGCAAATTTTTCAATGGTAGACATTCAGTTCACACTTTTCCAGTGGTGTGGTCCACTTAAAGATTTTTATATGCTTCATTTTTTTGTACCATATCTACAATTATCTGTTAAGATGGATGGAGTGGATAAAATAAGTAAATCACGGTGGGCCCCACAGAGTTTACTCCGCACGAGTAGCGTGCGGACGACGCAGCGGAGCGGATTACCGTGACCCCTGGAACAGCTTAGTGGGTGTTACCCTAACCGTGTGGGGCCCATATTGATGTAGTTTTTATATATCTACGCCGTCTATCTATTTTTTCATATCATTTTAGGATGTAATCCAAAACTCTTAGAAGATCCAAATCTCAGGTGGACCATACCACTAGAAATAGTGACGAATAACCATTTAAAATGTTTTGTGGGCCACA
Organism: Liriodendron chinense; assembly: GCA_003013855.2. Lineage (NCBI taxonomy): Eukaryota > Viridiplantae > Streptophyta > Magnoliopsida > Magnoliales > Magnoliaceae > Liriodendron > Liriodendron chinense. Next base: position 244,636 of record ML058509.1, on the reverse strand, counting down.
AAAGATTTGGATCAATCTGATCTTTATATTTTCCGTTCATCAATACCTTATTGACATTATCAAGAGCTTCGATTGAAAATAAGCATTACCAAAACCTTACAATGGGCTCTTTGGATTTTTTAATGGTGGGGCACTCAATCACACTGTTTCTAGTGGTATGGTCCACTTGAGATTTGGATCTGCATGATATTTGGTTTAATGCCATATAATTATGTGCATAAACAGTTGGACGGTGTGGATACATAATATATACATCAATGTGGGCCCCACGGTGAACCTACGCAAGGGCCGCACCGTCTTGCCGTGAGTCCCGGTCGCACCTAATCCGCTCCCCACACCAGCTAGGCGCGACTTGGGTGAGACCCCGGAACCAGCGTTGTGGGTGGGATCCTGAACCTAGGGCCCACAGCGATGTATTAATTGTATATCCATGCCGTTCATCTTCTTGTTTGGCTTATTTTATGACATGGTGTAAAAAATAAAGCAGATGAAAATTTCGGGTGGACCACACCATAAGAAAAACTGGTTAATGACCATTAAACCCCTTTTGTGGGCCACAAAAGCTTTCTATCAACCTGATATTTGTTTTTTCCTTTCATCCCTGCCTACGTGACCTAATCAACATATTGGATGGTCAATAAACATTACGGAGGACTCCAAAAAGTTTTTAATGGTAGAAGTTCAATGAGCACTGCTTCCTGTGTTGTGGTCCACCTAAAATTTGCATGTGCTTGAATTTTGGTACTTCGTCCTAAAATAATCTGAAGAAACAGATGGACGGCATGGATATACAACAAATACATCGAGGTGGGCCCTAGTTTCAGGATCCCACCCACATCGCTCGTTCCGGGGTCTCACCCAAGTCGCGCCCGATTTCTGTGCCGGGACGTGGCGGACGCAGAGTGAGTGCGCAGTCCTCGAGCACCGTGTTTGTACGAACGGTTCAAATAAGATTAAGGCTCTGTGGACCCCACAATGATGTATTTAGTACATCCAAACCGTCCATCCATTTAGAGAGATCATTTTAGTGCATGATACCTAAAATGAGTAATATCCAAAACTCAAGTGGACCACACCAATAAAGATAGTGGGGACAATGGTTCTCACCGCTAAAACATACCCAGGTCCACCATGATGTTTATTTGTCATCCAAACTGTTCATAAGGTCACACGGACCTGGATGAAGGGTAAAATTAAATATCAGACTGATCCAAAACTTCTGGGACCTCCAAGAAGGTTTCAATGGTATACGTTCAATCTTCCACTGCTTTCTGCAGTGTGGTCCACTGGATCCTTGGATCTTTCTTATTTTTTGGTTCAAGCCTTAAAATGATCCCAAACCATGGACGGACGGTTTGGATATAACAAGTACCTCATGGAGGGACCCACAGAACTTGATGACGTCACTGCAGCACCAACTGGATGATACGGTATGGCCCACATGGATGATATTTTGTGGAACAGCTTAGTGGGTGATACGGTATGGCCCACATGGATGATATTTTGTGGAACAGCTTAGTGGGTGTTACGGTATGGCCCACATGATGATATTTTGTATATCCACTGCGTCCATCCTTTTCTACAGCCCATTTTAGGAAGTGGTTTCAAAAATTATACAGATCTAAATTTCAGGTGGATCACACCACTAGAAACAATGTGATTAAGTGCCATACCATTAAAAATTCCAAAGAGCCCTTCTTAAGGTTATTAATCACTGTTTCTAGTGATATGGTCCACCTGAGATTTGGATCTTCTTAAGGTTTTGGACCATATCCTAAAATGACATGAGTATTTGATCCGGCACATTTTTTGTCGCATATGTTTTTTAACATAAAAGCTTCAAGTGTACATTTTTTGTTCCCATATGGCCATTGATTCCAATGCTAGTGCAAGTATTTTTCATTTTTGTATGCTACTAGGGATCAAAATGTCGTCTGGATCCGGAAAAGGAGGAGCAAGGGATATTGGGTGGAAACATGGACGACCATTGGAGGGGAATAAATATGGGGCCATATGCAACTACTGCGGCCAAGTTATACGGAGTGGGGGGGTGTCTAGGCTGAAGGAGCATTTGGCAGGGGGGTTCAGAAATGTGAAAGACTGCCCAAGTGTAACAAAGCCAGTTAGAGAGGAGATGAGAAGAGTTTTGGCTGAGGCGAAGTCACACAAGCTGCAACAGAAGGATTGGGAGAAGGATTTCAGGAAACAGCTGCGGGGTCCTGGACAGGGCCTACGTACTGTTGAGGAGCAAGAGGAGGACGACGACGACGACGAGGGGATTGCATATCCCGATGACTGTGTTACGACGCGGGAGAAGAGGGAGTTCAGAGAGGCGATCCACGAGTCTCGGGCATCAGGGTGGGAGGGGGAGCAGAGGAGAAGGCTTAACGAGACTAGGCCGTCATTTGGGGGCTCCCGTTATGAGGCCGGTGGGAGCAGCAGAAGGTTTGGGGGAGGCAGTATGGGTAGCGGTGGTTCTGGCGGGCATGGATTACAGCGCACACAGAGCGCCCGCGTTACAGATGCACCCATTGCGGGTGTTAATCAGAAGAGGCTAAAAAATATATGGAACAAGGGGATCAGAGAGAGAGTGGGTAGCGCCATATCTAGATGGTTCATTTCGAGCCACATACCAGCCAATGCAGCTGCCAGTCCTCACTTCACAAATATGATTGAGGAGGTGCAGCGACATGGGCCCGGTGTGAAGCCCCCGACGCCAAAAGAGATTCTTGGTGTCTACCTTGATCAGGAATACGAGGAGATGCATGCTTGGGTATGCGCACTCACTCCGAACTGGAGGCAGTATGGGGTGACGATCATGTGCGATGGGTGGACAGGACCCACGAAATGTCCATTATCAATTTTATGGTGTACAGTAAAGGGCAGTCCGTTTTCCTCAAATCTATTAATGCATCTGCCAAAATAAAAGATCATGATTACATATATGATCTCTTGAAAAAAGTCACCATAACTGTTGGGCCGGAAAATGTCATCCAAGTTGTGACAGACAACGGTAGTGCATTCGTTAAGGTAGGAAAGAAATTAATGACAATGTACCATCTCTATTGGACCCCTTGCACGGCACACTGCATTGATTTGATGCTCGAGAAGATAGGCTAAAGGGACTCGATCAGGAAAACCATCGAGAATGCGAGGAGAGTGACGAACTTCATATATAATCACTCTTGGTTGTTGGCTGCAATGCGCGAGTGTTGTAGAGGGGACATTGTTAGACCAGGTGCAACACGGTTCGCCACGAACTTTATTGCACTCGACAGCTTGTATAGGCACCGTGTGGGTCTTAGGAATTTGTTTAGATCTGAAAAGTACTTGGAGTGGAATCAGAGGAAGACCGATGGTGCAAAGAATACATCGAAAATAGTGCTTTCTGATTTCTTCTGGGATAGAGTTCATGATGTTGTTTCCCTTCTAAAACCGATCTACAGTGTCCTACGCGCCGTAGATAGTGAGATGTGTCCTTCAACGGGGTCAATGTACGAGCTTATGAGAATTATGAAAGAAGGGATACGGACTGCTCTCCCCAATGCACATAAGTGGGTGATCGATATCATCGATGAACGATGGACCAGGACCCTTGATCATGAACTCCACAAGGCTGGTAAGTTTGTTACGTTCACCTGTATTTTTTACCACTTGCACTTGCACTTTAAGCATCACTTATGTTTACAAGTTAATGCAACTGAGTAAATAATATTTGAGTTTCAGCATACTATCTGAATCCTAGATTCCATTACAAACGCCGACTTCATGAAAATAATGATTTGACGATGGTCGTCCACGAGGTGTTCGAACGGTTGTTCCCTGAATCGCCAGCACGATCAGAATTTGGTAACCAGGTAATGTAATTTGAGTAGATCTCCCTGATGGTAATCGATATAATATATTTTCTTCCTCATAGTCTTTAGATATATGGGTAGTTAAAATGGTGACATGTGAATCCATATGTTACAGTTGTTGCGGTTTAAAGATGCTAGGGGTACGTTCTCATCCGCACTAGCTAAAGCATCTAGAGAAACGATGATGCCGTGTGAGTATAATGTTTTATTGGGTAATATGGTATATTATTAGGTAACTGCATTATAAGTCCGTATTTCAAACTAACACAAGATGCTCATGGATATATAGGTGAGTGGTGGGCGATGTATGGAGTCGACACACCTGCACTACAAGTACTTGCAGTCCGTATTCTCGCACAGACTGTATCCTCCTCCCCGTGTGAGAGGAATTGGAGCACGTGGTCACTCATACACACGAGCAAGAGGAACAAGTTAGCATACTGAAAAGTTACAGAAGCTCGTTTACTGCCATTACAATATGAAGTTAAGGGAGAGGCAGTTACGGGTAGACCAAGACATGGTGGAAAATCCGGACCCGCTGGACCTGTTGTCGATAGGTACCATGGCACAAATAGGTGACGATGCTGAGGGCCCACTTTATGAGTGGGTCAAGTCAGCTGATTTAGACGATGCAGATGGAGGCCCTGCACCGCAAGTAGCCGAGGGAGCAGCGTCTCTTGGTATCGATGTCGATGAGGTAGTAAGCCAACAGAGGGCAGATACAGACTCCTTTGATCCTTTGATGAGGAGTTCGACACGTCATGATGATGGCGAGGAGGCATCTTCACGGCCGCCTCGTTATCATCAAGTAGTAGTGAGTGATGATGATGAGACTCAACCCCCACTTGACACTGGTCGTGGGGACGACGACGACGATGACGATGACAGTGGTGAGGGAGGTGATAGAGGCACCGACACTGATGTAGGTGGTACTAGTGGGGGTGGAGGTGGCAATGGTGGGGGGTACATGACAGGTCAGAGCCAGCGATCAGTTGGTCAGTTCACTGAGGAGCAGTACTTTGACCATGCAACTCAAGACGAGGACCATGGATCTCGTCCACCCTCGCGTATGAGAGCATCAGAGCCCACACATATGTTTGAGCGTCGTTCAAAGAAAAAAGCCGGACGTGCCGCGGCGGATGCTCTCGCACATAGCTTGTCATCTATGGACATCAGTTCAGAGCGGGGGAGCTCCACTTCCGTCCCACCTTATACGCATGGGGGATATCACGAGTATGGGCATGGCAGCTCTGACATTCAGTTGCATTCGTCTACTCGTGGATACGAGCAGCCATCAGATAGCTCTTCGAGTTATGGTCATTTGACAGGAGGATATTCGGGGTACCCGTATGACTGGCAGCAATACTATCAGGGAGTCGGGATTGGACTTGATATATTCCCTCAGGACCCTACTCAACCAATGCCGTCGATGTATGTCACGCAGTACCCACGTTTGGGCTATCTCGTACAGTTTGGGGAGGACGACTATCAAAGATACATAAGAGAGTACCTCCATTGGTTTGAGCAGAGGATGACATGGGAACAGTACTGTCAATATATTAGTGAACAACACTACAACCAACGGGAACGGGATCCGGATGATGACTATGAGCCACCTCGTCACTCCACTGTGGGGATGAAATATGGCAGAAAAGTATTATTTTCGAATTCATTTAATTTAATGTCTTAATTATTATATGGTGGATGCATTTGTATTTTATAAACTCATTTTCGTTGCTATTGGAGTAATTTCTTATGAACGCATGCCTTTTTGGGCCCCATTGAATGAAAACTTATTATTTAATGCATTCTTTTTGCAGTTTTTTTATTCCTGAATATGCAAATATGTGTATTAAGGCATTTCCTGAAGTTTCATTGAAAAATTCCACAATTTTCATCATGTTTCCCCCTTTTTCCTCACATTTCCGGTTATCGACGATATTATCGACGATAACGATATTATATCTTTATCTCTGCCCAGCAAAACTTGTAGCGATACCGACAATGCGAACACTGATCTCAACTAAGTTTCGGATTCGGTTGTTCACTAAGTGTCGTAGCTCTGCTTCTCTTCCACTGGGGATGGCGACCCTTCCTCGTTCCAACTACTCATACACTTTGTATGTCGCCTTTGTCTTTTTGGTTCACTTTGTGTCTTCATGGTCGCCTAGTCCACACTTTCTACACAGCAACAGCACCCCTTATGTTAGGGGGGCTGCTTGTTGGGGCAATCTTTGACGAAACCCAACCGAGCGATCCAAAGCTTGTTTGGAGATTTTAACTATTTCAAGAATAGAGTTGAAGGTGGGATTTTTTGAGTATGATATGTGGGGTTTGATCTATCAATGTTTACAGTTTGGCCGCTAGAAAGTTAGCGGAATTGGTGTTTTAGCCAAATCCATTCTCGCCCCTTAATTCCTAAGTCATACGGGACGTTGGTCTAATTCGGGTTATGAGTGTGATATAACCTGTTAGTTGTGTAGTTCTTAGCTAAATGTTCATTATGTTGCGGTCGGATAGATTTATTGACGGTGGGGTCCACTAGCTCTCAACCTTAGATTCGTAGACCACATGATTAGGCACGAAGTTCGATGATCAAGCGCAGTCATTAGCTTTCTAAAGGCGTCTAATCGAATTTGTACGGTTCTTCAATTTTCTTGATTAATTGATGGTTGGTTTCTTGAATCTTGGCCCTCAACTCATGGATCTCGAGGTTGGGACCAAGATTAAGCGATCGGGTGAAGTTAGGGGCTCTTTAAGAAGGTGTAATCGAATGTGTACGGTTAGATTTGTGTATTAGAGTAATCCACATATTCTGAGAAGGTGTTATCAAATGTGTACAGTTAGATTTGTGTATTATAGTAATCCACAGTTTATTGATTTTGGATTCTCAAAATCGAGGTTCCCTAGCCATTTTCTAGGTATTCCGAGTTTGAATACGGGTACGTACACCTATGCTTGCTTAACAATTCAGAAAAAATTCTAGTGATGCCCGAGTTCCTTCAATACCCAAGTTGGCGAAAATCCAGAGTGTTACAATCTACCCCCGCTTAAAGATCTACAAGGTTCGTATCCAACAACTTTATCTGTGAATATGCTGGGGCCAGGTGTGGTGATTCAACTTATACACTGTTGGGTTTATTTTCAGTAATCAGATATACTTATACGACTTGGTCTTGTTTTCTGAATCCTAACTATTCCCCTTTATAGGTTTCATTATCAACATTCTGAGATTGACTCGGACTTAGTTATTTGAATCGGTGGTTTGGATGGCCAAACTTACGACCTCTAAGATGCTCATACGATTAGGCTAGGTGGCATACTCTATCCCATAGTTGGTGATCAAATCATGTGTATAACTTGGACTAATTCTCTTCAATCAAGTATATTGCATACTTATTTAACTGGACTAGATTCGTAACATTTTACCCCCCTTAAATTTTCTTTTTCATGAGGCTCAAGAACCTACGATTTCATCACTAATGTTACAATAACGCGATTTCTATAATGCATAATTCACAACTTGCTACATTACTACTAAGTGAGTTTATAGAGATCATACTTTGATGAGTTCATTACTTACGTTCCGAGGACAACTCAAGTCCTACTTAGTGATCTACCTTGTGTTTTGATCTTAGGACTATGGGCTTATGAGTCCACACACACTTCTGCTGTGCCACTCTGATCGGATGGACGCCTATCGTAACGCCTACTTTTGACTAATTTCATCGTGAAAAGTTTATATGCATGCAAGGGCGTATATTAACTACACTAGCCTAGTTTGTTGTGGTCTAATCCCCTTAAAGAAAATATTGCCCTCGGGATTCGAGAATATCAAGTTAGGTAATATTGTTGAGCATTGAATTGTGCCTATTTATCCCCAGATTCAACACTAGTTTTAGATGGATTCTATTTTCAAATCAATTTATTTAGGTACAATCCCATGTTTGTAGGTAATCGAGAAAGGACCGAAGAAATCAAGTTAATTAGGATAATTTAGAATGTTAAAGAGAACAAGCCACAACAAGTTAAGATGATGAGGGATTGAGTAGCGAAAATTTGGAAGTCCAAGGCTCAAAGTGCAGAAAGATAACAAAGATCGATCGATTGACTACTAAGGTTGATGGGTCGACATACTCTGGAATTTAATGGTTTAATGTTAGAACTCACTGAACCAAAAAAAATATTTCTCATTACGACAGGGCGACAGGTCTGGTCGACCAGTTGACCTAATGCATAAAATTCAAAAGTTTGTTGCTGGAAAATTGCTCTGAAGGTTCGACCAGTCGTAGCTAAGTTTTGATTGGTCGACGGGCGGAGTCGGTACGCGATTTCTTACGCAAAACTTAAGGCAGTGCTCGATTTCTCTATATTAAAGAGGTGTTTCTTGAGTATCTAAGACATCCTAGGACGTGAAGAGAGAGAAGATCAAGGGTGAAGAGGCTTCAATTGCTGCTGAATCAGGACAACCGTTGTCCAAGCGCATAATATGCAAGGGTTCTTGACTAGACGCTAAGAGGAACAACACCAAAGATACTCATGACTGGTGGTGGCGGAATAGTTTCTGACTCTGGCTCCATCTTAGGAGCCGACTCGCATGAGTTCAGAGCTCGAGAGGATCTGGATTTCGGAAGTCATGACCTTCTGCCAAGAGGACTTTCGTCATGGTCCTGAATTAAACCCTTTAAACAAATCTAGCCTAATACTACAGGAGGATGAATACATTACAAGAACACAAGGGAATTTAAACAAAACGAACACACTAGTTTTTCAAATCACCATGCTCAATCCGAGTGTTGAAATGGCTGTGAATTGTAACTTTGCCCTCTAACTACCTAATACCATCCCAGGACTTGTGGGTTATGGGTTCATCGAAAAAAAATTCATGTCTAAACTCCTATGTTTGCTAGATTAGGGCTACGTCTTGTGGACAACTCGGTGGGTACCCCTCTCCACAATCCTAAATGCAATTTCTAGGCTCTTAGCGATACGATAGCTCTCCTCCTATGGAGAATTTCAATCATTAGACTCTCTTAAACGTGTTGCCTTGCTACGGTTGTAGGAGAGGGTCTGGTACTCGTGGCCGCGAAAGGAGAGTACGAGCCTAAGATACACACTTGCTAGTTCCCCCACCTTAGGGGAGGCTTAGGTTACTTAGTTGTCATTTATTCGAGTAGTACGACTAAGTTTCACAGTCACTAGTACGACTAAGTTTCAAGGTCACTAAGCGGCACCTAATGTTCTACCAATTCAGGTACGGCTTCTGGGCTTGCTTAGATATCCTTAGCATTTACAAGGGATTCAAAGTGTTTCGGCAGGGGTTTCCTTACCTAGGGTGATGTATTATGTTCTTCGTGATCGGACTAATACGGAGAAACGGTTGTCATACGTCTGAATCCGATACATCGGTGCTATGCCTGACCAGGGCATAGCGCTCGTTGTATCCCGTCCTAGTCCTGGTGGATTTCGGTCTTCTGCTCGGTCAAAGCAGTGAGTCCATTGATAATCGCCCAGGATTTGGAATCAGATCAAATCGCGAATACCTCTCTTAAGCATGGTTTCGTAAGTCCATTGTCCGATCATTTTCGGCGCTTGGGGAAAATTATGGATTATTAGGAAGTTCAAGATTGCCCTCTAGGTTAAATCCAAGAAGTGTTCGTGTTCAATTTATGTTTCAATTTGGTGAGTAATGGATTTCCCACAATACCCAAGTCTCTAATCCTAGGTTCAAACAATTATCCTCGAATGGTTCACAGGGGCCTAAGATTTCGTCTTTATATTCTCTATCTTCCTCAATTTCAATGGACTTCACCTAAGTTTAAGTCTCTATCCACAACTTATCTTGATTTTAGGGGAGATTCATTTAAACTTCAAATTTTCATCAGCCTAACTTAGGTCGCTTGGGGTTTGTATGGGCCCCACTTCTCAAGGCCTGGTAGTGCACTCTCTATCCTATTCGTTTGATTGTTTTGACGTGAATGCTCTTTACTAGCGAGGGGTTTGGTGTTGCTCGCATTAATTATAGTGTTGGTACTTCGGAAAGGAAAAGACATTACAGAAAACATGGCGGAGAGAAAGGAGTGAAAAGAAGGAAGAACATTGTCTCCTTATCGTAACATGACCGTTGAATTCACAAGGCATAACGGATTTTAAATCCAAAAGAGGGAAAGGACACTTGAAATACTTTATTAAAATCTATCTCTAAATTAAGGTTGCAAGGCTTCGAAGAATAAAAAAAAACCATGAGTAAGAGTCATGATGCTAAGAGACCCGGAACCTTCCTAAGATAGTAGAACATATTAAAATAAAAGATCTTAATCTAACTTAATCATGTGTGATGATTCCTTGCATAGCAATAAAAAAATCCTAAGAGGACACTACTTACGAAAACCCTAAGATGAAAAAATACAACTGATTTAAAAACAAAAATTTGGTAAATTTTTCGAAAAAATGAAAATTTTGAATGGAAAGAGTGATTTTCTTGTGAAATTGATGATTCCATTGGACTTGGATGGCCCGTTCTACCCCAAATTCATATATTGTGCACTCCGTAACTCATTCCGGATCAAAAGTTATGACCAATTTACAATTCGCCCATTGGTTGTACCCTAAACTTTTCTCAGCTGCCCACGGTGGCACCGTGGTACCCTGGACAAACAGCTTTGAAATTTATCCAGATGGTCATGGTGGCATCATAGTTTTCACGGTGGCATCATGGTACTCTGGACAACGGCCCTGAATTTTCGTCAGATGGCCATGGTGGCAACATGGTTTTCACGATGGCACTGTGGGCCTCTGTCCACCCGCTTTTCAACAGTAGCCCCGATGGGCATGCTTGTATATGCTGACTTTAAAAAAAGTTACGACCAATTTACAATTCGCCCATTGGTTGTACCCTAAACTTTTCTCAGCTGCCCACGGTGGCACCGTGGTACCCTGGACAAACAGCTCTGAAATTTATCCAGATGGTCATGGTGGCATCATAGTTTTCACGGTGGCATCATGGTACTCTGGACAACGGCCCTGAATTTTCGTCAGATGGCCATGGTGGCAACATGGTTTTCACGATGGCACCGTGGGCCTCTGTCCACCCGCTTTTCAACAGTAGCCTCGATGGGCAGCTTGTATATGCTGACTTTAAAAAAATGTATCTTTTTAATTACAACTTCGATTGGAGTGATTCAAAAACCCATAGAAAGCTTGATGAGTCTATTTTTACGAAAAAATAAATAGAAAATAAAAAACAAAACTCAAATAGGGATAATTTTAGGTTGTTTTGGAACTGTAACAAAAAAAACGTTAGTTATCGGTAGCTGGTACTCTTTGAATTTTAATAATTTTTCTAGAAGTTGGAATGGGATGAAATTTCGTAGAATGAAATTAAACTTAAAGTTGAACTACCAGAAAAAATTTTAAAAATACTTCAGCGACTAGTGGCATAAAAATATTACAAGCAACGGAGCTATTGGAAATTAGAATCTCCTCCAACTACATGTTGTCGATGAACTGGGGGTCGCTAAAAAATCATCATTTCATATTCTTTTACTCCAAAATTTCACTCATTGGCTCTATTTCAGTCATTTAGGTCCTTCTAGGATGGATTTAGGCATACTAAAACGTCTCACCCATGACGTTATCCATTGAGGTTGTCCTAGCATTCGTTTTTCTCTGTCCAGGTTCAAAATCATCAAGCAATTGGGGATGTGAATGAGAGAGGGGTCAAAGAAAATGGTCCTAGAGGACCTTTGTCTGTCTTCTTGTTTTTGTTCACTCTCCCATGGTGGCACCATGGGTTTTCATGGTGGCACTACAGTATTCTGTCCACGTTTCCCCGTATCTATTGGGTTTTGTGCCATTTAGTCAAGCTCCCTGCTAGGCCCAAACCACCCCTAATTGATGGCTATTTGTTGAGCTAGATCACTCTACACTCTAACTATTACAGAAAATCTAAGGTGTCGGCATATGGTGAAAGCATAAAGTTCACTCCAACCATTTAACAACTTTAAAGGACGTGTTATCAAGGCATTTTAGAGTTCATATGAAATTCAACATCATACTGAGAAGCAGCATCAATTCACCTTGGCAAACATTGTTAGCATGCTATCGAACCATTCCAACAACACCGTTTCGCAATAAAATCACACAAAGATTAACATGCAAGCTAGAATAGAAAGTTTCAACTACAATGAAAGCATATCAAGTAATTGCAACAGTTTTTTTTTTTTTTTTCATGGAATCCAATCAACATATCAACCTAATATTGAATCTAGACACCACTAACTACTCTCAAACATGGCAATAACTATACCTAGCAATGTTTGATACTAAGTAACCTGACTCATTCCAAGTTGAAGCTATGCGCCTTTTAATACCTCATATGCAACGAAGAGAATCGGGCAACCTTAGTGTCTTTGTTTCTACGCTCAAGTAAATCATTACAGTCAGTAAGAGGCTTGGTCCTAGGGTTTAATGTCTCTAATCTCAAAGTCCTAGCAAGATCGACAGGTTCATTATGATATGTCCGTACTCCACAGCCCAACTTAACTCTATCACCTGCTCTAATACCACCTGTAACAGCCCGAAATTTCAGGGGTCGAGTACGAACTCAATCCCCGATATCCCGGGAGTCACTCATGCGTATGCGGATGCTATTATGTAAGCATGTGATCCATGTGGCGTCAAATCATGATAATAGGACAAGCTAAACAGTGAAATAAAGACACAATTGAAATTGAGTGGGCTGAAACTAAAATATACGGTACCACATCTCTGATATCACATCTCGTAAAAAGGGGTCTACTCAACTAGTCTAACTAGGCCTTATCGAGTTCCTTCACCTTGGGGTACCTGCATTGATGAACTTACCTGGTTGGTGTTTTAAAACACCGTCCTAGGATTGGGAGGGAGTGATCAACTCAGTGGTTCCATTTTCCTAAGTTACTCATGGCACAAATATAGTCAAATGTAGGTAATAGATTAAACATACACACATAGCAAACATAGGCGTAGGCATAGAACCGTTCTGGCACCACCACATCACCCGCATAGATCCAAGCCTTCAATAATGAGTCGAACATACACACATAGCAGACATGGGCATAGGCATAGAACTACAATTTGTAATCTCTTAATTAATGCATGAATGCATGAAGTGCACATGCATGCCCTATCACCGTTTTGGTCACAACCGACAGTGAGTGGCACCGCCACATCACCCACATAGACCCGAGCCACCAGTGAATGAGGCACCACCCCATCACCTACACACATTGCATGCTATGCCAAACCACGCATGATTAGTCGGGTTGTTAATTATTCTATTTTAGCATCCAGCAGGTTGGCGAAGCCACCGTACCAATGTTCTATTATCGGGCCAACCTGGGACCATCTGCCTCCCTGTGTGGCGAATGCATATCATCGCCAGTAACCCCTCCATCCAGGTATGGTCAGCCATGCCCAACCCAAGGCAGAAGGGTCGTCACCCAACTACCAGTACAAATAATCAATTCCGAGGTGTCGGCTTGCTACTCAAATTAAATCAATTGAATTTAAAACAATAATGCTCGGGTTGTTCGATTCACCTCTATCAGTGCTCAATGGTTACTAAGGAGAGGCACCACCCCAGCTTAGGCCGACGGCTCGGGCATAGTCCCATACCACCATCCCCGACTCATGAGACTTGGGGATCGATTCGCCGTACAATTTTAAGTGGGCCTATTCAATGGAAACATTGATACTTGGAATCGAATAGAAGCGACAGGTCACACACAACACATCCAACCCGGAGTTGGGCCGGCACCGTCCACTGAGAAGTAAGGAAGGCCGACCTTGGGCACGAGCGGCCCGCGTGGTCCTCATACCACAACCGGTCTCCCGCATCATACCTCCAATCGACAATTCCAACCCAAGGGCGGTCGACCTCAAGCAGCCACCCCAAATTCTCATCACGCTGCTGAGCTGGGCCACCTTACAAATCCAATCACAATAGATATAATGGGGAGAATTTAAACAATGTATCTACTAAGCAGAAAGCATGTACAAACAATTTCGAAAAAGCACATTGGAAGCATTAAGACATTACAAGTTAAATTTCAGCAAGCATATACCACAATCCAGCATTACTCCATCATATTTGTGCCTTTAGCACAACAGAAATTCACTCCTTTAGCATCTATTAAATAATAGCCACTCCAACGTAGACATGCAAGCTAAGGTAGGCAATCATAGCATCATCAAGGATCATCACAAGCGATTTCATCAAACATGCATGAAGCCAAACAATTTTGAGCATACCACAACAGATTTAGGCGTTCTTAGCTATACAAGCAAAGCATTAACTACATCTAACAACATTTGATCCTAGGCAACCCATGGATAATGGTCCGCACCTTAGTTCTTAGTGAAATCGAGTATTCCTACAAGAGCAAGGCCCTTGCATGTCAGAAATCAAAGGTTTCCTAGTGAAATCTACTGAGATTAGACGGGAAAAGAAGCTTCTACTCGCCCTACGCAACTGGTGGAACGATCTAGCAAGGAAGAATGGTGTCAACAAGGTTGCTAGCACGCCCGGTTGGTTCGGGGGCAACATGTAAAGCTCATGCACCCTTCTTCTCTACTCCTCTTCTCTCTTCCAACTCCCACTCTCCCTCTTCCAGTAAAGGTTTTGAGCAAATGAGGGAGAGAAGTGCTGGGATTTCTTCTTTTATAGGATAGAAATTGTCTAATTTGGTCATGCATGCCAAGCATGCATAGAAATGACCCTAGGAGAGACTTTTAGTTCTGTGGGGCCCGCCTGACCTATCTGGACTAATCCAATCCATGGAATAGCTTCCTCAAGGTGATATCTACCTATGGTTACGATTTCACGTCATTCAGATGCGGGGTTTATCGGATGTAGGGCAAGGATCATTTAACGGTCACCGATCATCAATCGGGGCTACTACTATGGGGACAAGTTCAATGTTATATCTAGGGCCTAGGTTCTAAATCTCATGGACATGCAAGGGTCCCAATGTCTCACCTAAGAAAAGTGTATTTAGTAATGATGGCTTGGGTTAGTCTTTGTGTATGTGTATTTGCACCAGTGTTTTAAATAGCGAATAGTGTGTAGCGTAGCCTTCACCCCTCTGAAGCGTGAGGCGTAAGCTACATAGCGTGTAGCGTAAGCTACACACTACTTAGATTTTTAATCAAGGTTGCACCTGGTTACACCAAATTAGATGATTAATAATAAAATTTAACAAAATTTCATGATTTTTGGTGCAACCAAATGCAACCTAAAGTAATAGCAAGGTGTAATGATTAAGTATAAAAGTGAAGAAAGAACAACAAAACTGATTTAAAACTATTTCTTATATTATTTTACTAAAAGCATTGAAAAGACTAGCGAATTTTCATCGAAATAGAAAAATAAAACAAATCATTAAAAACATTATTGATTTTAATGTTATAGTGAAAAATGATTTGTAATATGAGCAATGTAGCATGCAGCGTAGGCGACATGCAACTTAAGCTATTTTCATGAGCTACGTGGCGTTTAGGCTGTACGCTACATAGCGTAAGCTACACGCTACATAACGTAGCTATTTAAAACACTGATTTGCACTTACATGTTCTTGTGCTGATTTTCTCACTAGGCGAATTTAGGAGCCGGCTCTCCCATGACACCAGTCCAAGGTCGTAAATCCTGATGAGAGGGTAGTCTCACCTATGTTTCAAGTTAGGTTGTCCCCTAAGTGTCTCAGCTCTGCTTCTCTCCCACTGGGGATGGCGACCCTTCCTCGTTCCAACTGCTCATACACTCTGTACGTCTTGTCGACAACTCGGTGGGTTGCCCTCTCTCCACAATATAAATGCAATTTCTAGGCTCCTAGCGATACGATAACTCTCCTCCTATGGAGAATTTCAACCATTAGACTCTCTTAAACGTGTTGCCTTGGTACAGTTGCAGGAGTGGCCATGGATTTTCTTGGACAAGTTCAGAGAGAAGGAGAGGAAGGAGCGAAAGAGGAGAACTAGGGTCTGGTACTCATGGCCGCTAAAGGAGAGTACAAGCCGAAGATACACACTTACTAGTTCCCCCACCTTAGGGGTGGCTAAAGTTACTTAGTTGCCATTTATTTGAGCAGTACGACCAAGTTTCACAGTCACTAAGCGCCACCTAATGCTCTACTAATTCAGGTATGGCTTCTGGGCTTGCTCAGATATCCTTAGCATTTACAAAGGGTTTAAAGTGTTTCGGCGGGGGTTTCCTTACCTAGGGTGATATAGTATGTTCTTCGTGATTGGACTAATACGGAGAAACGGTTGTCATAGGTCTGAATCCAATACCTCGATGCTATGCCTGACCAGGACAGAGCGCTCGTTGTATCTTGTCCTAGTCCTGGTGGATTTCGGTCTTCTGCTCGGTCAAAGCAGTGAGTCCATTGGTAGTCGCCCAGGATTTGGAATCGGATCAAACCGCGAATACCTCTCTTAAGCATGGTTTCGTAAGTCCGTTGTCCGATCATTTTCGGTGCTTGGGGAAAATCATGGATTATTAGGAAGTTCAAGATTGCCCTCTAGGTTAAATCCAAGGAGTGTTCGTGTTCAATTTATGTTTCAATTTGGTGAGTAATGGATTTCCCACAATACCCAAGTCTCTAATCCTAGGTTCAAACAATTATCCTCGAAGGGTTCACAGGGGCCCAAGATTTCGTCTTTATATTCTCTATCTTCCTCAATTTTAATAGACTTCACCTAAGTTTAAGTCTCTATCCACAACTTATCTTGATCTTAGGGGAGATTCATTTAAACTTCAAATTTTCATCAGCCTAACTTAGGTCGCTTGGGGTTTGTATGGGCCACACTTCTCAAGGCCTGGAAATGCACTCTCTATCCTATTCGTCTAATTGTTTTGACGTCGACGCTCTCTATTAACAGGGTGTTTGGTGTTGCTCGCGTTAATTATAGAAGAAGGAAAAGGCATTATAGAAAAGGAAAAGGCATTATAGAAAACATGGCGGAGAGAAAGGAGTGAAAAGAAGGAGGAAGAACGTTGTCTCCTTATCATAACATGACCCTTGAATTCACAAGGCACAACGGATTTTAAATCCAAATGAGGAAAAGGAAACTCGAAATACCTTATTAAAATCTATCTATAAGTTAAGGTTGTAAGGCTTCGAATAATAAAACAAAACCAGGAGTAAGAGTCATGATGCTAAGAGACCCAGAACCTTCCTAAGACAGTAGAACATTTTAAATTAAAAGATCTTATTCTAACATAATCATGTGGGATGATCCCTTGCATAGCAATAAAAAAATTCTAAGAGGACACTAACCAAAACCCTAAGATGAAAAAATACAACTGATTTAAAAACAAAAATTTGGTAAATATTTCGAAAAAATGAAAATTTGAAAGGAAGGAGTACTTTTCAAGTAAAATAGATGGTTCCATTGGACTTAGATGGCCAGTTCTACTACAAATTCATACATTATGCACTCCATAAATCATTCTGGATCAAAAGTTAAGACCAATTTACAATTCGCCCCCTGGTCATTCCTGATTTTTCAGGAACGACCCTGAACTTTCCTTTGTTGCCCACGGTGGCAACATGGTACCTTGGACAAACAGCCCTGAAATTTCTCCAGATAGCCACGGTGGCACCATGGTACTCTAGACAATGGCTTTGAATTTTCGTCAGATGGCCACGGTGGCACCTTAGGGCTCTGTCCACCCTCTTTGCAACAGTAGCCTCGATGGGTAGCTTGAATATGCTGACTTCAAAAAAATGTATCTTTTTAAATACAACTTCGATTGGAGTGATTCAAAAACCTATAGAAAGCTTCATGAGTCTATTTTTAGGGAAAAATAAATAGAAAATAAAAAACAAAATTTAAATACGGATAATTTTAGGTTGTTTTGGAACTGTAACGAAAAAACGTTGGTTATAGGCAGCTGATACTCTTAGAATTTTAATAATTTTTCATAGAATGATTTTAAGAATACTTTAGCGGCTAGTGGCATAAAAAATATTACAAGCAACGGACCTATTGGAAATTAGAATCTCCTGCAACTACATGTTGTCGATGAACCGGAGGTTGCTCAAAAATCATGATTTCACATTCTTTTACTCCAAAATTTCACTCATTGGCTCTAGTTCAGTCATTTAGGCCCTTCTAAGATGGATTTAGGCATACTAAAGTGTCTCACCCATAACGTTATCCATTGGGGTTGTCCTAGCATTCGTTTTTTCTCTGTCCAGCTTCAAAATCATCAAGCAATTAGGAACGTGAATGAGAGAGGGGTTTGAGAACATGGTCCTAGTGGACCTTTGTCTATGTCTTCCTGTTTTTGTTCACTCTACCATGGTGGCACCATGGGTTTTCACGGTGTCACTACGGTATTCTATCCATGTTTCCCCATATTTATTGGGTTTTGTGCCATTTAGTCAAGCTCCCCACTAGGCCCAAACCACCCCCGATTGATGGTCGTTTGTTGAGCGACATCACTCTACACTAACTATTACAGAAACACTAAGGTGTAGGCATATCGTGAAAGCATAAAGTTCACTCCAACCTTTAGCAACTTTAAAGGACGTGTTATTAAGGCATTTTACAGTTCATATGAAATTCAACATAATATTAAGAAGCAACATCAATTCACATTGGCAAACATTGTTAGTATGCTATCAAATCATTCCAACAACACCCTTTCGCACTAAAATCACGCAAAGATTAATATGTAAGCTGGAATAGAAAGTTTCAACTACAATCAAAGCATATCAAGTAATTGCAATAGTTTTTTTGTTTTTTTTTCATGGATTCCAATCAACACATCAACCTAATATTGAATCCAGACACCACTAACTACTCAAACATGGCATTAACTATACCTAGCAATGTTTGATACTAAGTAACCTGACTCATTCCAAGTTGAAGCTATGCGCCTTTTAATACCCCATATGCAACGAAGAGAATCGGGCAACCTTAGTGTCTTGGTTTCTACGCTTATGTAAATCATGCCAGTCAGTCAGGAGCTTGGTCCTAAGGTTTAATGTCTCTAATCTCAAAGTCCAAGCTAGGTCAGCGGGTTCATTATGATATGTCCATACTCCACAGCCCAACTTAACTCTATCACCTGCTCTAATATCACCTGTAACAGCCCGAAATTTCAGGGGTCGAGTACGAACTCGATCCCCGATATCCCAAGAGTCACTCATGCCTATGTGGATGTTATTATGTAAGCATGTGATCCATGTGGCGTCATATCATGATGATAGGACAAGCTAAACAGTGAAATAAAGACATGATTGGAATTAAGTGGGCTAAAACTAAAATATACGGTACCACATCTCGTAAAAGGGGTCAACTCAACCAGTCTAACTAAGCCTCATCGAGTTCCTTCACCTTGGGGTACCTGTATCGATGAACTTACTTGGTTGGTGTTTTAAAACACCGTCCCAGGATTGGGAGTGAGTGATCAACTCAGTGGTTCGATTTTTCTAAGTTACTCATGGCACAAATATAGACAAATGTAGGTAATGGATTAAACATACACACGTAGCAAACATAGGCGTAGGCATAGAACCGATCTAGCACCACCACATCACCCGCACAGACCCAAGCCATCAATAATGAGTCGAACATACGAACATAGCAGACATGGGCATACGCATAGAACCACAACTTGTAATCTCTTAATTGATGCATGAATGCATGAAGTGCACATGCACGCCCTATCATTGTTTTTGTCACAGCCGACAGTGAGTGGCACCACCACATCACCCGCACAGACCCGAGCCGCTAGTGAATAAGGCACCACCCCATCACCCGACATAATTCATACTCTGCCAAACCATGCATGATTAACCGAGTTGTTAATTATTCCATTTTAGCATCCAGCAGGTTGGTGAAGCGACCATATCAGTGTTCTATTATCGGGCCAAGTTGGGACCAAATGGCTCCCTGCGTGGCGAATGCATATCATCGTCAGTAACCCTCGATGAACTTACCTGGTTGGTGTTTTAAAACAGCATTCCAGGATTGGGAGTGAGTGATCAAATGTTACTCATGGCACATATGTAGTCAAATGTGATCAACTCAGTGGTTCCATTTTCCTAAGTTACTTATGGCACAAATATAGTCAAATGTGATCAACTCAGTGGTTCCATTTTCTTAAGTTACTCATGGCACAAATATAGTCAAATGTACGTAATGGGTTAAAGATACACACATAGCAAACATAGGGTAGGCATAGAACCATTCTAGCACCACCACATCACCCGCACAGACTCAAGCCAGTCAATAATGAGTCTAACATACACACATAGTAGACATGGGCATAGGCATAGAACCACAACTTGTAATCTCTTAATTGATGCATGAATGCATGAGGTGCACATGCATGCCTTATCACTGTTTTGGTCATAGTCGACAGTGAGTGGCACCACCATATCACCCTCACAGACCCGAGCCGCCAGTGAATAAGGCACCACCCCATCACCCACACACAATGCATACTATGCCAAACCATGCATGATGAGTCGAGTTGTTAATTATTCCATTTTATCATCCAGCAGGTTGTCAAAGCCACTGTACCAGTGTTCTATTATCGGGCCAACCTGGGACCATCTGGCTCATTGCGTGGCGAATGCATATCATCGCCAGTAACCCCTCGATCCAAGTATAGTCAGCAAGTGACTCGTCAGCCACACCCAAGTCAAGGCAGAAGGGTCATCACCTAACTACCATTATAAACAATCAATTCCGAGGTGTGGGATTTCTACTTAAATTAAATCAATCAAATTTAAAACAATAATGCTCAGGTCGTTCGATTCACCTCTATCAGTGCTCAATGGTCACTACAGGGAGGCACCACCTTAGCGTAGGCCGACAGCTCGGGCATAGGTCCCATACTACCATCCCCGGCTCATGAGACTTGGGGATCGATTCGCCGTATGATTTTATGTGGGCTTATTTAGTGGAAACATTGGTACTTGGTTTCGAATAGAAGTGACAGGTCACAAACAACACATCTAACCCGGAGTCAGGTCGGCACCTTCCACTGAGAAGGAAGGCCGAACTTGGGCACGAGCGGCCCACGTGGTCCTCAAACCACAACCGGACTCCCGCATCCTACCTCCAATCGACATTCCAGCGCCAAGGGCGGTCGACCTCAATTTGCCGCCCCAAATTCTCATCACGCTGCTGAGCTGGGCCATCTTACAAATCCAATCACCATACATATCATGGGGAGAATTTAAACAATGTATTTACTAAGCAGGAAGCATGTACAAACAGTTTCAAAAAAAGCACATTAGAAGCATAAAGACATTACAAGTTGAATTTCAGCAAGCATATACCACAATCTAACATTATTCCATCATATTTGCGCCTTTAGCACAACAAAAATTCACTCCTTTAGATATGTTAAATACAGCCACTCCAACATAGATGTAGGCAATCATAGCATCATTAAGGATCATCACAAGCAATTTCATCAAACATGCATGAAGCCAAACAATTTTCAGCAGTACCACAATAGATTTAGGCATTCTAAGCTATACAAGCGAAGCATTAATTACTTCTAACAACATTTGGTACTAGGAAACCCATGGATAACGGTCCGCTCCTTAGCTCTTGGTGAAATCGAGTATTCCCACAAGAGCGAGGCTTGCATGTCAGAAATCAAAGGTTTCCTAATGAAATCTACTGAGATTAGATGGGAAAAGAAGCTTCTACTTCCCCTATGCAACTAGTGGAACGATCTAGCAAGGAAGAATGGCGTCAATAAGGTTGCTAGCACGCCCGGTTGGTTTGGGGGAGACATGCAAAGCTCATACACCTTTCTTCTCTACTCTTCTCTCTTCCAACTCCCACTCTCCCTCTTCCAACAAAGGTTTTGAGCAAATGAGGGAGAGAAGTGCTGGGATTTCTTCCTTTATATGATAAAAATTCTCTAATTTGGCCCTGCATGCCAAACATGCATAGAAATGATCCTAGGAGAGACTGTTTTAATTATGGGGGGCCCGCCTGGCCCATCTGGACTAATCCAATCCATGGAATAGCTTCCTCAAGGTGTTATCTACCTACGGTTATGATTTCACGCCATTCGGATGTAGGGTTTATCGGATGTAGGGCGAGGATCGTTCAATGGTCACCGATCATCGATCAGGGCCACAATTTTTGAGACATGTTCGATGTTATATCTGGGGCCTAGGTTATAAATCTCATGGTCCTAATGTCCCACCTAAGAAAAGGTGTATTTAGTAATAATGGCTTGGGTTAGTCTTTGTGCATGATTATTTACCCTTACATGTGCATGTGCTGATTTTCTCACTAGGCGATTTCGGGCGCCGGCTCTCCCATGACACGAGTCCAAGGTTGTCAAGCCAGTGAGAGGGTCGTCTCACCTAAGTTTCGAGTTCGGTTGTCCACTAAGTGTCGCAGCTCTCCATCTCTTCCACTGGGGATGGCGACCTTCCTCATTCTAACTGCTCATACACTCTGTATGTCGCCTTCGTCTTTTCGGTTCACTTTGTGTCTTCATGGTCGCCTAGTTTGCACTTTCTCCACAGCAACAGCTCCCTTTATGTTAGGGGGGCTGCTTGTTGGGGCAATCTTTGACGAAACCCAACCGAGCGATCCAAAACTTGTTTGGAGATTTTAGCTATTTCTAGAGTAGAGTGGAAGGTGGGATTTCTTGGGTATGATATGTGACGTCCGATCTATCTATGTTTGGCCACTAGAAAGTTAGCGGAATTGGTGTTTTAGCCAAATCCATTCTCGCCCCTTAATTCCTAAGTCATACCGGACATTGGTCTAATTCGGGTTATGAGTGTGATATAACCCATTAGTTGTGTATTTTTTAGCTAAATGTTCATTATGTTGCAGTTGGACAGATTTATTGATGGTGGGGTCCGCTAGCTCTCACACTTAGATTCGTAGGCCACATGATTAGGCCCGAGGTTTGATGATCAGGCGCACTCATTAGATTTCTAAAGGCGTCTAATCGAATTTGTACGGTTCTTTAATTTTCTTGATTAATTGATGGTTGGTTTCTTGAATCTCGACCCTCGACTCATGGATCTCGAGGTTGGGACCAAGATTAAGTGATCGGGTGAAGTTAAGGGCTCTCTAAGGTGTAATCAAATGTGTACGGTTAGATTTGTGTATTAGAGTAATCCACATAGTCTACGAAGGTGTAATCGAATGTGTACAGTTAGATTTGTGTATTAGAGTAATCCAAATAGTCTAAGAAAGTGTAATCGAATATGTACGGTTAGATTTGTGTATTAGAGTAATCCCTAGCAATTTTCTAGGTATTCCGAGTCTGAATACGGGTACGTACATCTATGCTTGCCTGACAATTCAAAAAAAAATTCTAGTGATGCCCGAGTACCTTCAATACCCGAGTTGGCAAAAATCCAGGGTGTTACAATCTACCCCCCTTAAATATCTACTAGGTTCGTATCTAACAACCTTATATGTGAATATGCTGGGGCTAGGTGCAATGATTCAGCTTATACACTGTTGGGTTTATTTTCAGTAATCGGATATACTTATACGACATGGTGTAGTTTTTTTTAATTCTAACTATTCCCCTTTATGGGTTTCATTATCAACATTCTGAGATTGACTCGGACTTTACTTAGTTATTTGAATCGGTGGTCTGGATGGCCAAACTTACGACCTCCAAGATGCTCATATGATTAGGCTGGTGGCATACTCTATCCCACAGTTGGTGATCAAATCATGTGTATAACTTGGACCAATTCTCTTTAATTGAGTATAGTGCATACTCATTTAACCGGACTGGATTCGTAACGTTTTACCCCCCTTAAATTAATTTTTTCATGAGGCTCAAGAACCTACGATTTCATCACTAATGTTACGATAACGCGATTTCAATAATGCATAATTCACAACTGGCTACATTACTACAAAGTGAGTTTATGGAGAAAGATAACAAAGAGCGATCGATTCACTACTAAGGTCGATGGGTCAACATACTCTGGAATTTAATGGTTTAATGTTAGAACTCACTGGACCAAAAAAATATTTCTCATTACGACAGGGCAACAGGTCTGGTCGACCAGTTTACCCAATGCATAAAATTCAAAAGTTTGTTGCTGGAAAATTGCTCTGAAGGTTCGACCGGTCGCAGCTAAGTTTCGATTGGTCGACGGGAGGAGTTGGTACGCGACCTCTTACACAAAACTTAAGGCAGTGCTCGATTTCTCTATATTAAAGAGGTGTTACCTGAGTATCTAGGACATCCTAGGACGTGAAGAGAGAGAAGATCAAAGGCGAAGAGGTTTCGACTGCTGCTGAATCAGGGCAGCCGTTCTCTAAGCGCATCAAATGCAAGGGTTCCTGACTGGACGCCAAGAGGAACAACACCAAAAATACTCATGACTGGTGGTGGCGGAACAGTTTCTGACTCTGGCTCCATCTTAGGAGCCAACTCGCATGACTTTTGAGCTCGAGAGGATTTGGATTTCGGAAGTCATGACCTTCTGCCAAGAGGAAGGACTTTCGTCATGGTCCGGACTTAAACCCCTTTAAACAAATCTAGCCTAATAGTACAGGAGGATGTATACATAAAAAGTACACAAGGGAATTAAAACAAAACGAACAAACGAAAACACTTGCTCTTCAAACCACCAAGCTCAATCTGAGTGTTGAAATGGCTGCGAATTGTAACTTTGCCCTCTTAACTACCTAATGCCATCCCAGGACCTGTGGATTATAGGTTCATCGGAAAAAAAATTCAGGTCTAAACTCCTATGTATGCTAGATTAGGGCTACGTCTTGAGGACAACTCGGTGGGTGCCCATCTCTGCACAATATAAATGCAATTTCTAGGCTCCTAGCGATACGATAGCTCTCCTCCTTTGGAGAATTTCAACCATTTGACTCTCTTAAATGTGTTGCCTTGCTACAGTTGTAGGAGTGGCCATGGATTTTCTTGGACAAGTTCAGAGAGAAGGAGAGGAAGGAGCGAAAGTGGAGAACTAGGGTCTAGTACTCGTGGCCGCTAAAGGGGTGTACGAGCCTAAGATACACACTTACTAGTTCCCCCACCTTAGGGGTGGCTTAAGTTACTTAGTTGCCATTTATTCGAGCAGTACGACTAAGTTTCACGGTCACTAAGCGGCACCTAATGTTTTACCAATTCAGGCAGGGCTTCTAGGCTTGCTCAGATATCCTTAGCATTTACAAAGGGTTCAAAGTGTTTCGGTGGGGGTTTCCTTACCTAGGGTGATGTATTATGTTTTTCATGATCGAACAAATACGGAGAAACGATTGTCATAGGTCTGAATCCAATACCTTGATACTATGCCTGACCAGGGCAGAGTGCTCGTTGTATCCCGTCCTAGTCCTGGTGGATTCTGGTCTTCTGCTCGGTCAAAGCAGTGAGTCCATTGGTAATCGCCCTGGATTTGGAATCGGATCAAACCGCAAATACCTCACTTAAGCATGGTTTCGTAAGTCCGTTGTCCAATCATTTTCGGTGCTTGCGGAAAATCATGGATTATTAGGAAGTTCAAGATTGCCCTCTAGGTTAAATCCAAGGATTGTTTGTGTTCAATTTATGTTTCAATTTAGTGAGTAATGGATTTCCCACAATACTCAAGTCTCTAATCCTAGGTTCAAACAATTATCCTCGAAGGGTTCACAGGGGCCTAAGATTTCGTTTTTATATTCTCTATCTTCCTCAATTTTAAGGGACTTCACCTAAGTTTAAGTCTCTATCCACAACTTATCTTGATCTTAGGGGAGATTCATTTAAACTTCAAATTTTCATCAGCTTAACTTAGGTCGCTTGGGGTTTGTATGGGCCCCACTTCTCAAGGCCTAGTAGTGCACTCACTATCCTATTCGTCTGATTGTTTTGACATGGATGCTCTCTACTAGCTGCGGGTTTAGTGTTGCTCAAATTAATTATAGTGTTGGTACTTGGGAAAGGAAAAGACATTACAGAAAACATGGCGGAGAGAAAGGAGTGAAAGGAAGGAAGAACATTGTCTCCTTGTCATAACATGACCCTTGAATCAGGCACAACGGATTTTAAATCCAAAAGAGGGAAAGGAAACTCGAAATACCATAATAAAATCTATCTCTAAGTTATGGTTACAAGGCTTCGAATAATAAAACAAAACCATGAGTAAGAGTCATGATGCTAAGAGACCCAGAACCTTCCTAAGATAGTAGAACATATTAAAATAAAAGACCTTAATCTAACATAATCATGTGGGATGATTCTTTGCATAGCAATAAAAAAAATTCTAAGAGGATACTACTTACTAAAACCTTAAGATGAAAAAATACAGCTGATTTAAAAACAAAAATTTGGTAAATGTTTTGAAAAAATGAAAAATTGAAAGTAAGGAGTGGTTTTCTTGTAAAATAGAATGTTCCATTGGACTTAGATGCCCTGTTCTACCCCAAATTCATATATTGTGCACTCCGTAACCCATTTCAAATCAAAAGTTACGACTAATTTACAATTCGCCCATTGGTCGTACCCTAAACTTTCCTCAGCTGCCTACGGTGGCACCGTGGTACCCAGGACAAACAACCCTGAAATTTATCCAGATGGTCACGGTGGCATTGCAGTTTTCCATGGTGGCACCGTGGTACTCTGGACAATGGCCTTGAATTTTTGTCAGATGGCCACGGTGGCAACATGGTTTTCACGATGGCACCGTGGGCCTCTGTCCACCCTCTTTCAATAGTAGCCTCGACGGGCAGCTTGTATATGCTGACTTTAAAAAAATATATCTTTTTAATTACAACTTCGATTGGAGTGATTAGAAAACCCATAGAAAGCTTGATGAGTCTATTTTTAGGGGA
This sequence comes from Liriodendron chinense, assembly GCA_003013855.2. Classification (NCBI taxonomy): domain Eukaryota; kingdom Viridiplantae; phylum Streptophyta; class Magnoliopsida; order Magnoliales; family Magnoliaceae; genus Liriodendron; species Liriodendron chinense. The sequence goes on along the minus strand of ML058509.1, from coordinate 217,940 downwards.
AAATAAATAGAAAATAAAAAACAAAATTCAAATAGGGATAATTTTAGGTTGTTTTGGAACTGTAACAAAAAAACGTTGGTTATAGATAGCTGGTACGCTTAGAATTTTAATAATTTTTCTAGAAGTTGGAATGGGATGAAATTTCATAGAATGAAATTAAACTTAAAGTTGAACTCTATCAGAAAAATTTTAAAAATACTTCAACGGCTAGTGGCATAAAAATATTACAAGCAACAGACCTATTGGAAATTAGAATCTCGTCTAACTACATGTTGTCGATGAACCAGGGGTTGCTTAAAAATAATGATTTCACATTCTTTTACTCCAAAAGCTCACTCATTGGCTCTAGTTCAATCATTTAGGTCCTTCTAGGATGGATTTAGGCATACTAAAGCGTCTCACCCATGACGTTATCCATTGGGGTTGTCCTAGCATTCGTTTTTTCTATGTCCAGGTTCAAAATCATCAAGCAATTCGGGATGTGAATGAGAGAGGTGTTTAAGAAAATGGCAAGAAGCAGCATCAATTCACCTTGGCAAACATTGTTAGCGTGCTATCAAACCATTCCAACAACACTGTTTTGCATTAAAATCATGGATTATTAGGAAGGTGGGATTTCTTGGGAATGATATGTGGGGTCCGATTTATCAATGTTTAAAGTTTGGCCGCTAGAAAGTTAGTGAAATTGGTGTTTTAGCCAAATTCATTCTCACCCCCTGGATGGCCAAACTTACAACCTCTAAGATGGTCATACGATTAGGCTGGTGGCATACTCTATCCCATAGTTGGTGATCAAATTATGTGTATAACTTGGACCAATTCTCTTCAATCGAGTATAGTGCATATTCATTTAACCAGACTGGATTCATAACATTTCAACCCGTTAATTTTTTTTTTCACAAGGCTCAAGAACCTATGATTTCATCAGTAATGTTACGATAACGCGATTTTAATAATGCATAATTCACAACCTGCTACATTACTACTAAGTGAGTTTATGGAGAAAGATAAAAAAGATCGATCGATTCACTACTAAGGTCTGGAATTTAATGGTTTAATGTTAGAACTCACGGGAAGAAAAAATTCTAATTACGACAGGGCGACAGGTCTGGACGACCAATTGACCCAATGCATAAAATTCAAAAGTTTGTTGCTGGAAAATTGCTCTGAAGGTTTCGATCAGTCGTAGCTAAGTTTCAATTGGTCGACGGGCGGAGTCGATACGTGATCTCTTACACAAAACTTAAGGTAGTGCTCGATTTCTCTATATTAAAGAGGTGTTTCCTAAGTATCTAGGACATCCTAGGACGTGAAGAGAGAGAAAATCAAGGCCAAAGAGGCTTCGACTGCTGCTAAATCAGGGCAGCCGTTGTCCAAGCACATCAAACGCAATGGTTCCTAATTGGACGCCAAGAGGAACAACACCAAAGATACTCATGACTGGTGGTGGCCGAACAGTTTCTGACTCCGGCTTCATCTTAGGAGCCGACTTGTAACGCCCCGTAAAATCGCCTTCCTTAGTACTCAAACCCATGCTCGAACCCACTAGACACGTATCACCCTCTAGACGAAAAATTGGCCACACATGACTTAGAGAACTATAGTCTCGTGGTGTCGGGAACTTAGATACGCGCGTAGGAGCTCGTTCCGCCGCCCGTCCTGAGTCTGTTAGGCCCAAAACTTGTTGAGGACCACCCACGTACTGGGCTTGACACTCGTAGGCGAACGTTACGTAGAAATCGGCACCCGAAATCATAAATTGCAGTGTCTTGCAGTTGCACATGGGAGTGCAAGTATACTTGCACAATACCTTTAGTGAGTAATCATTACTCAATTCACTTTTCTTGTGTGGGCCCTATGGACCCTTGCATGGCCATGAAATGTGAACCATGGATTTCAAACATAAACCAGCACATGATCCCCAAACATGAGCCCCGATTGACAACCGGTGACCGTTGAACTGATGTCGCTTTAGATCCGGCAATCGCCATGTCCGATCGGTCCCAAATCTTGCCCAAACAAGGATCTCAACATGGTAAGGCTATCCAATGGACTGGATTGGCCCAGAGGGGTCAGGTGGGCCCCACATAATTAAATCAGGGCACAGAATGCCACTTTTATACAACTTAAAAGATTGGGGGCTATATGTCCCAATTCCCCAACCTTTATAACCTATTTTTCTCAGCCCATTCTCTCATTTCTAACCTAATTTCTGAGAAAAGGGGTGTGTGGGTGAGAAAAGGGAGGAGTTGTGAGAGAAGGCTTCTCAAGTGAAGCCCTTGCATGCTACCCTATCCGGACCTAACCGCCTCTACATCCTCAAGCTGGCTTCTCTCGTGATTGGAGATCTTCACGGACGTTTGTAGCAGTAAGTCCATCATAAAATCCCCATCTTCTCTAGCTCCTTACCTAGGTTTTCCCATTTTTCCTGATTTTCCAACACCCCCTTGCAGGATTTTGCTAATCCTCCTTCAAACCAAGGTGTGTATCATTTACCTACGTGTTGCCTTGCAACCAATGCCTACAATGGTAGTTGATTCTTTTAATTTCCAAGTTAGGAAGATGGATTGTAGCTAGGGAAATTCGTTGCCTAGGGATTTAGATGCTAGGTGTGTGCTAGGGCCATTTGCATGCTCATATCATCCTACACATGTTCTCATTATGCAAATCTTCTATGCTAAGATGTCTCAGAAATTATACTAATATGTGATAGCTGAGATTTTAGTATTATATGTTTTGTAACTTGATTATGCATGAGCTGGGGAATCGGGAAGTGTTTGGGATGACGGATAGTAGCTTCCGACCCGGTAAGTACAGTAGTTGAGGCGGCCGCACCAGGTCGGCAGCCTCGGGAGCGGGGTGGTCGACTATGGCGGAAGACGGGGCGATCGACTGTGGTCAAGGACCACGCGGGCGGTATATGCTCAAGGTCGGTCTTCCCTTCACTTCCCCTAGCCGAGGACCCTGGCCCACCACCGGGTCGGGTGGCAATATATGTACCGAGTGTTTGAATGTATTTCTGTCACTTATGTAGAATCCATGTACCTGCGCACCTTTGATAAGCCCACTAGAAAGCATACGGCGTACCGATCCCTCAAGACTCATGAGCCGGGAATGGTGGTATGGGCCCTATTCCCGTGCTGTCGGCCTACGCTGGGGTGATGCCTCCCCGTAGTGTCCATTGAGCACCGTAGAGGTGACACACCTACTACTCGACTATGGGATAGGGCGATGTACCCTATTCCGCCTGTGTTGGGCGCGTCTGACGAGTCGCGGCCAAACCAGGTACCTCGGGGGCTGTGGACCCGAGATAGGATCGAGGGGCTACTGGCTGTGACCTGCGTTCGCCCCGCAGGGAGTCAGGTGGTCCCAGTCGGCCAAATTGATAGAACGTGGGTGCAGAGGCTTCGCCAATCGGCTGTGTGATAAAATGACTTAATTAACTACTCGGCTAATCATGTATAGTTAAGCATGGCATACATTGTCTGTGCGGGTGGAGTGGTGGTGCCACCCACTGGCGGCTGTGACAAGCATCGGCGATCGGGCATGCATCTGCATTACATGCACTCATCTCACTTAATAACCATGCTTGTGATGCTGAGCTATTCTTTGATTCTGTTATTGGAAAATGAAATTATTATCTATATTGTTTGTATTGGTGAATGTGTAACCTAAGGAAATGAAACCACTGAGTTGGCCACTCACTCCCCTTTCTGGGGTGGTGGTTTAAACCACCAACCAGATGACCCATGTGACCCAGGTATACAGGAGGCGGTCGAAGCGACCGACTACGTAGAACTCGGAGAGGACGCCGACGAGTATCTTCAGTACGCAGGCGAACAGGACTATTAGGGTTGTGGCGTCGGGAGTATTCTTTTGGGGTTTTGCGCCTGTTCGGCATTGTTGTACAGCTTTTTGGGGCAGTATATTCTGAACTTGTTCTAGGGGACCCAATGGGCCCCAATATGAGGGATACAGTCTATGTACTTTTTTTGACCCATATATGATATACATGTTCCTCATTCTTTTGGAAATGCTTTACCCATGATTAAGTTGTTTATGCTTGGTTAAATCTACAATTCTGCAGTTAACTATAATGCACTCATGCATCGCATAATGTGGAGCCCGGGATATCGGGGGCCGAGGGCAACCACGGACCCTGGCATCCGGGGTGTCACAAAGTTGGTATCAGAGCCAAGGCATTAGAAACAACGGGACTATGGGTATGGACTTACCAAAAGAAAGGATATAGGGAGTGGGGACGAGTAAAGTTTAAGTCTAGGACAAGATTGATCCACTCAATCTTCGTAGGTTGGGTTTAATCATAAACCCCTTGAATTAGAAGGGTACGTGTGTGATGGGTAAAGCTTAGACGCTAATAAGTGGCCTAAGATAGGATTGGGGTGAAAGGAAGGATACCCAAATGTGGGAAATGGTAGAGGAATTGGACCCACACTTGACTTGGGGATTTTGGTCCAGACCTGTCCGGTACCACCTGACAGTGTCCGGTACCACCGGACCTTGCTGCCCTCAATGGTCCAGACCTGTCCGGTACCACCTGACAGTGTCCGGTACCACCGGACCTTGCTGTCCCAAAATGGTCCAGACCTGTCCGGTACCACCTGACAGTGTCCGGTACCACCGGACCTTGCTGCCCTCAATGGTCCAGACCTGTCCGGTACCACCGGACAGTGTCCGGTACCACCGGACCCAACTGTCCCAATTGTTCCAGGCCTGTCCGGTACCACCGGACAGCGTCCGGTACCACCGGACGGGCCCACCAAGGCACATGTGGGCTGCTTTAAATTGCTTTTTTTCTCCTTCTTTCACTTCACTTCTCTCATTTTCTCTCTTCTTTCTCACTTCCTACCAAACCCTAGCTCTCAAACTCCCCAAAAACCTCCCCCAATCTTCTAGAAATCTCACCCCATTTCATTTCCAACTTCAAGAACCCATCAATGGCTGCCTTCCTCTCCACCGTAGCTTCTTTTTTCGCTATCCCCCTCCTCGTTGCTCTCACCGGAAGCAAGAGGGCCGCTACCGGACCTAGCCGAGAAGCTTCCAAGAAGAAAAAGAGCGACCAAGGGGCGTCTTCCTCAAGCCAATCCTCCGGAAGGTTTGCAAAACGGCCGGTAATCTTCGAACGGCCGGTGGAAGATGAAGTTTTTGAGAAATATGGGGCTCTCAACGCTTTGAGAGAGAAAGGATGGGGCCCGGTCTTCAAGATCGACGACCCAGCCAGCGAGGGATTAACGCGCCTCTTCTATTCCAAGATCACAAACCCTAGCTTTGACCCCTTGGGCTTTGACATAGAGGGCGGCGGTCAGGTATATCGCATTGACGCCGAAGTGATCGCGGAGGAGTTGGGAATCCCGTTGGGGACCGTATATATCGACGAAGACGATAGCAAGCCACACCAGGACAGGTACGATCGGATCCGTACCTTGTGTGGAAAGATGGCTAGCTGGAGGCCCAACGCGGGCCTGCTGGCTAGTGACATGCGGACGGAGAATCGGGTCCTCCATCAAATTTTCGCCGCAAATGTGTACCCGCGGAAGGGGAACACCACAGAGCTGTCATATTTGATGATAGAAGTTCTCTACCAAGTGACGCGGGGCGAGGACGTGTGCATTCCGACCCTCATACTCAGGAACATTGTAAAGGCTGCTTCCACACTTCGTGCCAAACCACCGGCCCTTCCGTTTGCTCGCCTCATTTGCCGTTTGGCCCAACGATGCCGAATCGTGGGACCAAGGGGGGATCTTAAACCGGTCAAGCCGATCGGTATCAATACCCTCCAACGGATGCGGGTGATAAAAGATTCACCGGACGAACCTGATCCGGAGATATTAGAAGAAGAAGACGAGGACGAAGGTGAAGACGTTGAGCCGAGGACCGAAGGCGGGGACGACCAACCGCCCATGGATCTTCGGGCCGAGATTATTGATCTCAAACGGAAGGTCGAGCAAATCGACAATCGGGGCAAGAAGATGCACAGTCTTCTCAAACGGATCCTATGTTGCCTCGAGAAGAACAAGGAGGGCGCACCCCCTCCATAGGCTTAGATCTTTCGTTTTCCTTTTCGTCTTTAGTAAATTAATGTATGTGTTAGGGCCTTGGGTGAAGAGTGTTACTTCCCCAAGTAGGCTAAGTATTAGGACCGATTTTGGGCCATGATGTGGCCAAGTATGGGGATAGTTGTGGGTGTAGTGGCTGACTTGTAGGCAGTACTTGTGAATGAAATGAAAATTCTAATTATGAATGCTATGTTTGTCTTGAATCGTGTAAAGTATGATAATTATGTCTTTCTTTCTAAACTGTGTTACGCTTGCATGTATATGTCTATATGATAAATCATGTACGCTTGTTTGTGCATGTTTGTATGTGCACGCACATGGTAATAGAAATTCATCACCGCTTATTATCATATGGGCCTCCGCTAGGATACTAACGGACGTCCATTGGCATGTGCAGCTCAATGTCGCATCACTTCGATCGAGTGTATACTCGAACGAATCGGGGTGGGGGACCCGAAGATGCTAACACCCCGCAAGGGGGAAACAATGACCCCAGTTCTAGCGGTGAGCGCCCTGAGGTGACGGGGGAATATCCGCTAGGCTCTCACCAAGGGCCATCACTGCCGCCACCTCCCCCCTTGCCGCAGGCCTTACAAAATCAAGATGTAATGCAGCAACTGTTGAGTGCGCTGCAACAACAACAACAAACTCTTACCGCACTTATGGGGGTGATTGCCCAGAGTGCGGGAGGGGTTGCGTCCGCGCCGGTTGCGAGCTCCGATGAGGCTCGAGCGACACTACCTCCCCCTCCTTCGCCAGCTCGACCGATTCAAATTCACCGGGAGGGCATCTTCGAGCGCTTCCAAAAGATGCGCCCCCCGACCTTCGCCGGAACTCACAACCCGGCAGATGCCGAGCATTGGCTTGATCGCATGGAAGAGATGCTTGAGCCTTTCCAATGCTCCGAGGCCGAGCAAGTGGCTCTTGTTGCTTACTCGCTTGAAAAAGATGCGAATTTGTGGTGGAGGAGCGTTAAGCGCACGGTCCCGAGAAACCACGTGTGGACCTGGCAAGACTTTAAGGATCGGTTCTACGAGAAGTACTTCCCGATCACGTACCGACATGCCCAAGAGGCCCTATACTACAAACTACAGCAAGGCAATATGAGTGTCGGGGAGTACGAGACCCGGTTCTCGGAATTATTGAGGTACGCGCCGACCACGGCCACAGATGAGGGGGCGAAATTACGCCACTTTTTGGAGGGACTGCGGCCTGGGATACGCACAAAGATGTGCTGCACCAAGATTACTACTTATGCGGCTGCCTTTGCTAAGGCGCTGGAGTCAGAACAGGACGCTATCCGACTCTCACGCGCCCGCCTGCAAATCGGTGCGCGAGTGAGGCCGGAAACCTCTACCTTCACAACCCCAAGCAAGAGGGTTCGCACAGAACCAACTCCATTGCGCGCCCTGATGCCGCCACCCACCTCAGGTTCCACCCGAACATGTACTTACTGCCTTAAGACAGGGCACACTGAGGGATATTGCTTTGCCAAGATGAAGGACCACAACATCAAACCCTCCACATCAGCAGGCCGTTCTCCAACGGGCACCAACGTGGCACCTTCTGCACATCCAAAGCCACAATTGCAAACTGGGCGAGCTTCGGTTCCCCAAGGTCGGTCACACCCGGCCTCCGTTGCATCTGGGGCTAACCGGGTTCAACAAGCAAGAGTCCACGCGATGATTGCCGACGAGCCGGACACCTCGGGTCCAGTTCCTCGAGCTTTTGAAGGTACCGCCCACATACATGATACTCCCGTGTATATACTGGTTGATACTGGAGCTACTAACTCCTTCATATCATATTCCCTAGTGAAGCGACTAGGACTGAAGACTACAAATATACCGAAAATCTCGGTGATGACTGCCGTAGGGTCCTTCTCCGACTCCACGAAAACCTGCCCCCAATGTACCGTCGTCATTGGTGGGAAGGAAATATGCTTAAATTTAATCGTCGCCAGCATTCGCTATTACGACGTCATCATCGGCATGGACTGGCTAACTACCGTAGAAGCCGAGATAGACTGTGGAGCAAGAAACATGACGGTACAACTTCCAGGAGGAGATTGCTTCACGATCCCTATTCAATTCAGCCACAGGTATCGTGTTCAAATTTATGCCCTGCGCGATGCAGGCTATTTTGATTGTCCGTCCGTGAGCTCAACCCCCGTAGTGCGGGAATTCAGCGATCTATTTCGCGGAGTACCAGGACTCCCACCCCAACGAGAGGTCGAATTTACGATCGACCTGGTGCCTGGCACAACTCCAATTGCCCTACCAGCCTATCGCATGCCCCCGTGTGAAATGGAAGAGCTGAGACGACAGATAGATGACTTGTTGGAGCTCGGGTTCATCCAACCCAGCGTGTCACCGTGGGGAGCCCCGGTCCTCTTTGTTCGAAAAAAGGACGGAACCCTCCGTTTATGCATAGACTATCGGAAGCTGAATAAGGTGACGGTAAAGAATAAATACCCGTTGCCCAGAATCGACGATCTATTTGATCAACTAAAGGGTGCCCGTTACTTCTCAAAGATTGACCTGCAGTCAGGGTACCACCAAGTACGGGTCAGAAAGGAGGATGTGTCAAAAACGGCTTTTAAGACCAGCTTTGGGCACTATGAGTTTCTAGTAATGCCCTTTGGACTCACCAATGCTCCTGCAGTGTTCATGGACTTGATGAATCGTGTCTTTAGGCCATTCCTGTACCGATATGTTATCGTGTTCATCGACGATATCCTCGTGTACTCTAAGAGCCGAGAAGACCATGAGGAACATCTGCGAGCAGTCCTAAACGCCCTTAGAGAACACAAACTGTATGCTGCCTATAATAAGTGTGCCTTCTGGAAGGAAGAAGTAAAATTCCTAGGTCACGTAGTTTCAGCTGATGGTATCGCCGTAGACTGTGCTAAAGTTGCAGCCGTACAGGACTGGGAACAGCCCAAATCCGCAACGGAAGTTAGGAGCTTTCTTGGACTGGCCGGTTATTATCGTCGATTTATCAAGGATTTTTCAAAAATCGCACGGCCACTTACCCAGCTGACCTGTAAAGACGTCAAATACGAGTGGAATGACAAAGCGGAAGTTGCCTTCCAGGAGCTCAAGGACAAGTTAACATCCGCTCCCGTACTGGTTCTACCCGAACAAGGCGTTAAGTACACAGTTTACACCGATGCGTCTCGGGTTGGTCTAGGATGCGTCCTAATGCAAAAGGACAGGGTGATTGCATATGCGTCTCGTCAGTTACGAAAGCACGAGGAGAACTATCCCACTCATGATTTGGAATTGGCTGCCATCATCTTTGCTCTGAAGTTGTGGAGACACTACTTGTACGGGGAAGAATTTGAGCTCTTCTGTGACCATAAGAGTCTAAAATATATATTCACCCAGCGTGATCTGAATTTGAGGCAGCGTCGGTGGATGGAAACGCTTAAGGATTTCAACTTTGATGTATCCTACCATCCAGGCAAGGCAAACCTGGTGGCAGACGCGTTGAGTCGCAAGAGGACGCTGGAAAGTGTAGCCACTCTGATGGTAGGAGAGTGGAATATGGTCGAATGGTTGCAGGATTTTGGTTTGATGTTTAATGTGGAAGGGCCATGTGAACAAGTATTCCATCTTCGTGTGGAGCCAGAACTAGATTGCAGAATCATCGTGGCCCAGGACCGAGATGGATTACTGCGTAAAAAGAAGGACCTAGCGGCCAAGGAAGACAAGTCAGAATGGCGTATTGGGAGTGATGGAGGCCTACGATTCCAAGGCCGCCTTTGTGTCCCAGACGTCTCAGAATTGAAGGAAGAAATCTTGAACTTAGCCCATAAGTCGAAACTGGCAATACACCCAGGGAGTACTAAGATGTACCAAGACATGAAAAGAAACTACTGGTGGGGGAACATGAAACGGGAGATTGCAGACTATGTGTCACGGTGTCTCACGTGCCAACAAGTCAAGGCCGAACACCGACGACCACCAGGGCTACTCCAACCTCTACCCATAGCCGAATGGAAGTGGGACTTCATCTCGATGGACTTTATTTCAGGATTGCCAAGGACTAGAAAGGGGCATGATTCTATATGGGTCATAGTGGACAGATTGACTAAATCTGCCCATTTCCTACCCGTGCGCTCCTCGCACAATACCGAAGAATTGGCGAAGCTATACATTAAGGAAATAGTAAGGCTGCATGGGGTGCCTCGTGTGATCGTGTCGGACCGTGACACCCGTTTCACGTCAATCTTCTGGACTCGAATCCAGCAAGCCATGGGTGCGAAACTGACTTACAGCACAGCTTTCCACCCTCAAACTGATGGCCAGACTGAGCGAGTGAACCAAATATTGGAAGACATGCTCAGGGCATGTGCTTTGGACTTCAAAGATAGCTGGGACGAGTGCCTCCCTTATGCAGAATTCGCATATAACAATAGCTATCAGGCTAGTATTGGCATGGCCCCGTATGAGGCTCTATACGGACGCCCCTGTAGAGCTCCACACTGCTGGACGGAGATTGGAGAAGGGAAAATTCTCGGTCCAGAGTTGGTACAACAAACCTCCCAGAAAATTGATCTCATCAGAAGACGCCTCCAGACTGCGCAGAGCCGTCAGAAAAGCTACGCCGATAAGCGACGTCGACCCCTCGAATTTGAAGAGGGAGCTCATGTGTTCCTAAAAATTTCACCGATGAAAGGAGTCCTGCGATTTGGACAGAAAGGCAAATTGACTCCACGATATATCGGACCATTTCAGATTTTGAACCGTGTTGGCGCTGTAGCATACCGACTCGCGCTACCGACTCCTCTAGCTGGGGTACATGATGTGTTCCACATCTCAATGCTAAAGAAGTATGTGCCGGACCCGTCGCACATTATAAAGTGGGAACGAGTTGAACTTCGAGAGGATGCTACATACATACTTCAACCTGTCCGCATCCTAGATCGGAAGGAACACGTTCTCCGTAGCAAGTCGATCCCATTGGTCAAAGTACTTTGGGCCCACCATTCGGAACAAGAAGCCACGTGGGAAACTGAAACCAGCATGCGAAAGAACTATCCTTACCTCTTCGAAGAACCCAAGAAGGTACGAAATTTCGAGGACGAAATTATTTTTCTTAGGGGGGGAGATTGTAACGCCCCGTAAAATCGCCTTCCTTAGTACTCAAACCCATGCTCGAACCCACTAGACACGTATCACCCTCTAGACGAAAAATTGGCCACACATGACTTAGAGAACTATAGTCTCGTGGTGTCGGGAACTTAGATACGCGCGTAGGAGCTCGTTCCGCCGCCCGTCCTGAGTCTGTTAGGCCCAAAACTTGTTGAGGACCACCCACGTACTGGGCTTGACACTCGTAGGCGAACGTTACGTAGAAATCGGCACCCGAAATCATAAATTGCAGTGTCTTGCAGTTGCACATGGGAGTGCAAGTATACTTGCACAATACCTTTAGTGAGTAATCATTACTCAATTCACTTTTCTTGTGTGGGCCCTATGGACCCTTGCATGGCCATGAAATGTGAACCATGGATTTCAAACATAAACCAGCACATGATCCCCAAACATGAGCCCCGATTGACAACCGGTGACCGTTGAACTGATGTCGCTTTAGATCCGGCAATCGCCATGTCCGATCGGTCCCAAATCTTGCCCAAACAAGGATCTCAACATGGTAAGGCTATCCAATGGACTGGATTGGCCCAGAGGGGTCAGGTGGGCCCCACATAATTAAATCAGGGCACAGAATGCCACTTTTATACAACTTAAAAGATTGGGGGCTATATGTCCCAATTCCCCAACCTTTATAACCTATTTTTCTCAGCCCATTCTCTCATTTCTAACCTAATTTCTGAGAAAAGGGGTGTGTGGGTGAGAAAAGGGAGGAGTTGTGAGAGAAGGCTTCTCAAGTGAAGCCCTTGCATGCTACCCTATCCGGACCTAACCGCCTCTACATCCTCAAGCTGGCTTCTCTCGTGATTGGAGATCTTCACGGACGTTTGTAGCAGTAAGTCCATCATAAAATCCCCATCTTCTCTAGCTCCTTACCTAGGTTTTCCCATTTTTCCTGATTTTCCAACACCCCCTTGCAGGATTTTGCTAATCCTCCTTCAAACCAAGGTGTGTATCATTTACCTATGTGTTGCCTTGCAACCAATGCCTACAATGGTAGTTGATTCTTTTAATTTCCAAGTTAGGAAGATGGATTGTAGCTAGGGAAATTCGTTGCCTAGGGATTTAGATGCTAGGTGTGTGCTAGGGCCATTTGCATGCTCATATCATCCTACACATGTTCTCATTATGCAAATCTTCTATGCTAAGATGTCTCAGAAATTATACTAATATGTGATAGCTGAGATTTTAGTATTATATGTTTTGTAACTTGATTATGCATGAGCTGGGGAATCGGGAAGTGTTTGGGATGACGGATAGTAGCTTCCGACCCGGTAAGTACAGTAGTTGAGGCGGCCGCACCAGGTCGGCAGCCTCGGGAGCGGGGTGGTCGACTATGGCGGAAGACGGGGCGATCGACTGTGGTCAAGGACCACGCGGGCGGTATATGCTCAAGGTCGGTCTTCCCTTCACTTCCCCTAGCCGAGGACCCTGGCCCACCACCGGGTCGGGTGGCAATATATGTACCGAGTGTTTGAATGTATTTCTGTCACTTATGTAGAATCCATGTACCTGCGCACCTTTGATAAGCCCACTAGAAAGCATACGGCGTACCGATCCCTCAAGACTCATGAGCCGGGAATGGTGGTATGGGCCCTATTCCCGTGCTGTCGGCCTACGCTGGGGTGATGCCTCCCCGTAGTGTCCATTGAGCACCGTAGAGGTGACACACCTACTACTCGACTATGGGATAGGGCGATGTACCCTATTCCGCCTGTGTTGGGCGCGTCTGACGAGTCGCGGCCAAACCAGGTACCTCGGGGGCTGTGGACCCGAGATAGGATCGAGGGGCTACTGGCTGTGACCTGCGTTCGCCCCGCAGGGAGTCAGGTGGTCCCAGTCGGCCAAATTGATAGAACGTGGGTGCAGAGGCTTCGCCAATCGGCTGTGTGATAAAATGACTTAATTAACTACTCGGCTAATCATGTATAGTTAAGCATGGCATACATTGTCTGTGCGGGTGGAGTGGTGGTGCCACCCACTGGCGGCTGTGACAAGCATCGGCGATCGGGCATGCATCTGCATTACATGCACTCATCTCACTTAATAACCATGCTTGTGATGCTGAGCTATTCTTTGATTCTGTTATTGGAAAATGAAATTATTATCTATATTGTTTGTATTGGTGAATGTGTAACCTAAGGAAATGAAACCACTGAGTTGGCCACTCACTCCCCTTTCTGGGGTGGTGGTTTAAACCACCAACCAGATGACCCATGTGACCCAGGTATACAGGAGGCGGTCGAAGCGACCGACTACGTAGAACTCGGAGAGGACGCCGACGAGTATCTTCAGTACGCAGGCGAACAGGACTATTAGGGTTGTGGCGTCGGGAGTATTCTTTTGGGGTTTTGCGCCTGTTCGGCATTGTTGTACAGCTTTTTGGGGCAGTATATTCTGAACTTGTTCTAGGGGACCCAATGGGCCCCAATATGAGGGATACAGTCTATGTACTTTTTTTGACCCATATATGATATACATGTTCCTCATTCTTTTGGAAATGCTTTACCCATGATTAAGTTGTTTATGCTTGGTTAAATCTACAATTCTGCAGTTAACTATAATGCACTCATGCATCGCATAATGTGGAGCCCGGGATATCGGGGGCCGAGGGCAATCACGGACCCTGGCATCCGGGGTGTCACACGACTCGCATGAGTTCTAAGCTCGAGAGGATTTGGATTTCAAAAGTCATGACCTTCTTGCCAAGAGGAAGGACTTTCGTCATGGTCCCGACGAAAACCCCTTTAAACAAATCTAGCCTAATAGTACAGGAGGATGCATACATTACAAGTACACAAGGGAATTTAAACAAAACGAACACACTAGCTCTTCAAACTACCATGCTCAATCCGAGTGTTGAAATGACTGTGAATTGTAACTTCGCCCTCTAACTACCTAATGCCATCCTAGGACCTGTGGGTTATGAGTTCATCGGAAAAAAAATGCAGGTCTAAACTCCTATGTATGATAGATTAGGGCTATGACTAAGTTTCATGGTTACTAAGCGGCACCTAATGTTCTACCAATTCAGGTACGACTTCTAGGCTTGCTCAGATATCCTTAGCTACTAAGGGGTTCAAAGTGTTTCGGTGGAGGTTTCCTTACCTAGGGTGATGTATTATGTTCTTTGCTGATCGAACTAATATGGAGAAACGGTTGTCATAGGTCTGAATCCAATACATCGATGCTATGCCTGACCAGGGCAGAGTGCTAGATGTATCCCGTCCTAGTCCTGGTGGATTTCGTTCTTCTGCTCGGTCAAAGCAGTGAATCCATTGGTAATCGCCTAGGATTTGGAATCGGATCAAATCGCGAATACCTCTCTTAAGCATGGATTCGTAAGTCCATTGTCCGATCATTTTCGGCGCTTGGGGAAAATCATGGATTATTAGGAAGTTCAAGATTTCCCTCTAGGTTAAATCCAAGAAGTGTTCGTGTTCAATTTATGTTTCAATTTGGTGAGTAATGGATTTCCCACAATACCCAAGTCTCTAATCCTAGGTTCAAACAATTATCCTCGAATGGTTCACGGGGGCCTAAGATTTCGTCTTTATATTCTCTATCTTCCTCAATTTTAATGGACTTCACCTAAGTTTAAGTCTCTATCCACAACTTATCTTGATCTTAGGGGAGATTCATTTAAACTTCAAATTTTTATCAGCCTAACTTAGGTCGCTTGGGGTTTGTATGGGCCCCACTTCTCAAGGCCTGGAAATGCACTCTCTATCCTATTCGTCTGATTGTTTTGACGTCGACGCTCTCTACTAACAGGGTGTTTGGTGTTGCTCGCGTTAATTATAGTGTTGGTACTTGAGAAAGGAAAAGGCATTATAGAAAACATGGCGGAGAGAAAGGAGTGAAAAGAAGGAAGAACATTGTCTCCTTATCGTAACATGACCCTTGAATTCACAAGGCACAACAGATTTTAAATCCAAATGCGGAAAAGGAAACTCGAAATACCTTATTAAAATCTATCTCTAAGTTAAGGTTGCAAGGCTTCGAATAATAAAACAAAACCATGAGTAAGAGTCATGATGCTAAGACACCCGGAACCTTCCTAATATAGTAGAACATATTAAAATAAAAGATCCTAATCTAGCATAATCATGTGGGATGATCCGTTGTATAGCAATAAAAAAATCCTAAGAGGACACTACTTACCAAAACCCTAGGATGAAAAACTACAACTGATTTAGAAACAAAAATTTGGTAAATTTTTCGAAAAAACAAAAATTTTGAAAGGAGTGCTTTTCTTGTGAAATAAATGGTTCCATTGGACTTAGATGGCCCGTTCTACCCCAAATTCATATATTGTGCACTCCGTAACTCATTCCGGATCAAAAGTTACGACCAATTTACAATTCGCCCACTGGTCAGGAACGGCCCTGAACTTTCCTCAGCTATGCACGGTGGCACCGTGGTTCCCTGGACAAACAGCCTTGAAATTTCTCCAGATGGTCACGGTGGCACCGTAGTTTTCATGATGGCACCATGGTACTCTGGATAACGGCCTTGAATTTTCGTCAGATAGCCACGGTGGCAACGTGGGCCTTTGTCGACCCTCTTTTCAACAGTAGCCCCGACGGGCAGCTTTTATATGCTGACTTCAAAAAAATGTATCTTTTTAAATACAACTTCGATTGGAGTGATTCAAAATCCATAGAAAGCTGGATGAGTATATTTTTGGGAAAAATAAATAGATAATAAAAAACAAAATTCAAATAGGGATAATTTTAGGTTGTTTTGGAACTGTAAGAAAAAAATGTTTGTTTTGGGCAGCTGGTACTCTTACAATTTTAATAATTTTTCTAGAAGTTGGAATGGGATGAAATTTCGTAGAATGTTATTAAACTTAAAGTTGAACTACCAGGAAAAAATTTAAAAATACTTCAATGGCTAGTGGCATAAAAAATATTACAAGCAACGGACCTACTGGAAATTAGAATCTTCTGCAACTACATGTTGTGGATGAACCGGTGGTTCTTAAAAAATCATGATTTCACATTCTTTTACTCCAAAATTTCACTCATTGGCTATAGTTCAGTCATTTAGGTCCTTATGAGATGGATTTAGGCGTACTAAAGCGTCTCACCCATGACGTTATCCATTGGGGTTGTCCTAGCGTTCGTTTTTTCTGTCCAGCCTCAAAATCATCAAGCAATTAGGTATGTGAATGAGAGAGGGGTTTGAGAAAATAGTCCTAGTGGACCTTTGTCTATGTCTTCCTGTTTCTCTTCTCTCTCCCATGGTGGCACCATGAGTTTTCACGTTGGCACTACGATATTCTGTTCACATTTCCTCGTATCTATTTGGTTTTGTGCCATTTAGTCATGCTCCCCACTAGGCCCAAACCATACCCAATTAATGGCTATTTGTTGAGCTAGATCACTCTACACTCTTAACTATTACAGAAATTCTAAGGTGTAGGCATATGGTGAAAGCATAAAGTTCACTCCAACCATTTAACAACTTTAAAGGACGTGTTATCAAGGCATTTTACAGTTCATATGAAATTCAACATCATTCTAAGAAGCAGCATCAATTCACCTTGGCAAACATTGTTTGCATGCTATCAAATCATTCCAACAACACCGTTTCACACTAAAATCACACAAAGACTAACATGCAAGCTGGAATAGAAAGTTTCAACTACAATGAAAGCATATCAAGTAATTGCAATAGTTTTTTTTTTTTTTTTCATGGATTCCAATCAACATATCAACCTAATATTGAAACTAGACACCACTAACTATTCAAACATGGCATTAACTATACCTAGCAATGTTTGATACTAAGTAACCTGACTCATTCCAAGTTGAAGCTATGCGCCTTTTAACACCCCATATGCAACGAAGAGAACCGGGCAACCTTAGTGTCTTGGTTTCTACGCTCAAGTAAATCACGTCGGTCAGTTAGGGGCTTGGCCTGAGGGTTTAATGTCTCTAATCTCAAAGTCCTAGCTAGGTCAGTGGGTTCATTATGATATGTCCATACTCCACGACCCAAGTTAACTCTATCACCTGCTCTAATACCACCTGTAACAGCTTGAAATTTCAAGGGTCGAGTACGAACTCGATCCTCGATATCCAAGGAGTCACTGATGCGTATGCGGATGCAATTATGTAAGCATGTGATCCATGTGGCGTCAAATCATGATAATAGGACAAGCTAAACAGTGAAATAAAGACATGATTGGAATTAAGTGGGCTAAAACTAAAATATACGGTACCATATCTTGTAAAAAGGGGTCCACTCAACCAGTCTAACTAGGCCTCATCGAGTTCGTTCACCTTGGGGTACCAGCATCGATGAACTTACCTGGTTGGTGTTTTAAAACATCGTCTTAGGATTGGGAGTGAGTGATCAACTCAGTGGTTCCATTTTCCTATGTTACTCATGGCACAAATATAGTCAAATGTTGGTAATGGATTAAACATATACACATATCAAACATAGGCGTAGAACCGTTTTGGCACCACCACATCACCCTCACAGACCCAAGCCGTCAATAATGAGTAGAACATACGCACATAGCAGACATAGGCATAGGCATAGGCATACCACATCTTGTAATCTCTTAATGCATGAATGCATGAAGTGCACATACATGCCCGATCATCGAGTTGGTCACAGCCGACAGTGAGTAGCACCACCACATCACCCGCACAGACGCGAGTCGCCAGTAAATGAGGCACCACCCCATCACCCGCACACAATCCATGCTATGCCAAACCATGCATGATTAACCGAGTTGTTAATTATTCCATGTTAGCATCCAGCAGGCTGGTGAAGCCACCATACCGGTGTTCTATTACCGGGCCAACCTAAGACCATCTGGCTCCCTGTGTGGCAAATGCATATCATTGCCAGTAACTCCTCGATCTAGGTATGGTCAGGTAGTGACTCGTCAATCATGCCCAAGCAAATAATCAATTCCGAGGTGCGGGCTTACTACTCAAATTAAATCAATCAAATTTAAAACAATAATGCTCGGGTCATTCGATTCACCTCTATCAGTACTCAATGGTCACTACAGGGAGGCATCACCCCAGCGTAGGCTGACATCTCGGGCATAGGTCCCATACCACCATCCCTGGCTCATGAGACTTGGGGATCGATTCGCCGTACAATTTTAAGTGAGCCTATTCAATGGAAACATGGGTACTTGGAATCCAGTACAAGTGATAGGTCACACACAACACATCCAACCCGGAGTTGGGCCGGCACCTTCCACTGAGAAGGAAAGAAGGCTGACCTTGGGCACAAGCGGTCCGCGTGGTCCTCAAACCACAACCGGTCTCTCGCATCCTACCTCCAATCGACAATTCCAGCCAAAGGGCGGTTGACCTCAAGCAGTCGCCCCAAATTCTCATCACGCTGCCAAGTTGGGCCATCTTACAAATCCAATCACAATACATATCATGGGGAGAATTTAAACAATGTATCAACTAAGCAGGAAGCATGTACAAACAGTTTCAAAAAAGGCACATTGGAAGCATAAAGACATTACAAGTTGAATTTCAGCAAGCATATACGACAATCCAGCATTATTCCATCATATTTGCGCCTTTAGCACAACAAAAATTCACTCCTTTAGCATCTGTTAAATATTAGCCACTCCAACATAGACATGCAAGCTAAGGTAGGCAATTATAGCATCATCAAGGATCATCACAAGCGATTTCATCAAACATGCATAAAGCCAAACAACTTTCAGCAATACCACAACATATTTAGGCGTTCTTAGCTATATAAGCAAAGCATTAACTACATCTAACAACATTTGGTCCTAGGCAACCCATGGCTAATGGTCCGCACCTTAGTTCTTGGTGAAATCGAGTATTCCTACAAGAACAAGGCTTGCATGTCAGAAATCAAAGGTTTCCTAGTGAAATCTACTGAGATTAGATGGGCAAAGAAGGTTTTACTCACCCTACGCAACTGGTCACGATCTAGCAAGGATGAATGGCGTCAAGAAGGTTGATAGAACGCCCAGTTGGTTCGAGGGCGACATGGAAAGCTCATGCACCCTTCTTTTTTACTCCTCTCTTCCAACTCTCACTCTCCCTCTTCCAACAAAGGTTTTTGAGCAAATGAGGGAGAGAAGTGCTAGGATTTCTTCTTTTCTATGATAGAAATTGTCTCATTTGGCCCTGCATGCCAAACATGCACAGAAATGACCTTAGGAGAGACTGTTTTAGTTATGTGGGGCCCGCCTGGCCCATTTGAACTAATCCAATCCATGGAATAGCTTCCTCAAGGTGATATCTACCTACGGTTATAATTTCACGCCATTCGGATGCGGGATTTATCGGATATAGGGCGAGGATTGTTCAACGGTCACCGATCATCGATCGTGGCCACAACTTTAGTGACAGGTTCGATGTTATATTTGGGGCCTAGGTTCTAAATCTCATAGACATGCAAGGGTCCTAATGTCCCACCTAAGAAAATGTGTATTTAGTAATGATGGGTCCTAATGTCCCACCTAAGAAAACATGTTTTTAGTAATGATGGCTTGGGTTAGTCTTTTTGCATGTGTATTTGCACTTACATGTGCCTGTGCTAATTTTCTCGCTAGGCGATTTCGAGTGTCAGCTCTCCCATGACACCAGTCCAAGGTCTTCAAGCCCAGTGAGAGAGTCGTCTCACCTAAGTTTTGGGTTCGGTTGTCCACTAAGTGTCGCAGCTTTGCTTCTCTTCCACTGGGGATGGTGACGCTTCCTCGTTCCAACTGCTCATACACTCTGTATGTCGCCTTCGTCTTTTCGGTTCACTTTGTGTCTTTATGGTCACCTAGTCTGCACTTTCTACATAGCAGTAGCCCACCTTATGTTAAGGGGGCTACTTATTGGGGCAATCTTTGACGAAACCCAACCGAGCGGTCCAAGCTTGTTTGGAGATTTTAGCTATTTCTAAAATAGAGTTGAAGGTGGGATTTCTTGGGTATGATATGTGGGGTCCGATCTATCTATGTTTAAAGTTTGACCGCTAGAAAGTTAGCGGAATTGGTGTTTTAGCCAAATCCATTCTCACCCCTTAATTCCAAGGCTATACAAGACATTGGTCTAATCCGGATTATGAGTGTGATATAACCCGTTAGTTGTGTAGTTCTTAACTAAATGTTCAATATGTTGTGGTCGGATAGATTTATCGACGGCGGGGTCCGCTAGCACCCAACCCTAGATTCGTAGACCACATGATTAGGCCGAAGGTTCGATGATCAAGAGCACTCATTAGCTTTCTAAAGGCGTCTAATCGAATTTGTACAGTTATTAAATTTTCACCATTAATTGATGGTTGGTTTCTTGGATCTCGGCCCTCGACTCATGGATCTCGAGGTTGAGACCAAGATTAAGCGATCGGGTGAAGTTAGGGGCTCTCTAAGAAGGTGTAATCGAATGTATACGGTTAGATTTGTATATTAGAGTAATCCATATGGTCTAAGAAGGTGTAATCGAATGTGTACGATTATATTTGTGTATTAGAGTAATCCACAGTTTATTGATTTTGGATTCTCAAAATGGAGGTTCCCTAGTCACTTTCTAGATATTCTGAGTCTGAATAAGGGTACGTACACCAATGCTTGCTTGACAAATCAGAAAAAGTTCCAGTGATGCCCGAGTACCTTCAATACCCAAGTTGGCGAAAATCCGGGGTGTTACATCAACCTTATCATCATAATTGGACACAGCCGACTACATGAATTTGGAGGATTTTGGATTGTTGGTGTGGTCTATTTGATTACTACATAGGCCTTAATTTGGGGCATCCAATCATCATCATGGGGCTCACTTAATGAACGGTTTTGATGGTGTATACAATATCTAAGTACAGTAGGTCTCTTATAGAAAGTAAGAATAAATGACAAGCTGACAATGGTAATCTAACTGTTTTCTTTGGTGTGGCCCACCTGAATCACAAGTCAGCCTGATTTTTTTTGTTTTGGGCCTAAATTGGGATTAGGCATCCAATGTTGGGAGTGGATTTTACATATACATCACGGTGGGCTGTGCCAAAATTCAAGGCCAAGCGTCCCTCACTCTCCAATGGTAGAGAGATCATTTAGAAAATGAGGGAATTGTATGCACTCCAACCATTACATCCACTCACGATGATAATTATATGAAATCCACTCCAACCATTACATCCCAGAAAAAAATTTATGCCTCTGGCTAAAAAATGTACCCATCCATGATTCACTTGGGTCACACTAATGGAAATAGTTTGGAGGGCAAGCATTGCCCTGTACACTGTTTCCAAACACGTGGTCCACCTGAATCACATATGGAGCTGATTTTTGGGCCCTTAGCCTAACATATGGTGATACACTTGGTGGTCAAGGTGGATTTTACGTAACACCACAGTGGAGCTCACCTAAGCCATTTGCTGGCATGGCAAAGGTGACTGAAGGTAGTGGAATGAAAATTATGTTGATTAATGAGGTAACTTTTGAAAACCGTTTTGAAAGGGGTACCGAAATGTGAATTCCATATTAATTAGGCAGTTTTGTAAATTCCCCAAAAAATAAATGATTTAAAAATAGAAAATTATTTAAACATTATTCTAAGTAGTATAGATATAATAAACAGAGAAGGTCTTGAGTCCAATCGGTTGAACACAAGTTGTTAATGTCCACCCAGCGTATAACTTCCAGCCTATCATGTGTACATGACATCCAAACCTTCCAATAGGTTGGATCCTACCACGAGGATCTCTTAGTGCAAAAATCATCTCAATCTACTCATCAGGTGGGTCACACCATGGAAAATAATGTCTAGCCATTGATAAATAGAAAAGTACAAGTTTGGTCCATTCAATGAGTGGATGTGGCTAATTTTTGCACAAGGTGATCCCCATGATATGGCTAATTTCTGCACAACTAGTTAGATGTCTCACACGCATGAAAAGTTGAAAGTCATCCACAAGGTTCGACCATAACATGTAACGATGGAAGTTATTCACCATGATGGATACCAACCCTTCCAATAAGTTGGCTTCACCATAAGGATCAACTAGTGCAAAATATTAAACGAGACAGGCTATGCCATGGAAAACAATGGGCTACACCTTAGAAAACAATACCTAGCCGATGATAAATAGCAAAAAATAAGTATTTGAAATTGGACGTGTGGATGTGGTTGATTTTTTAGGTGATCCTCATGATGTGGCCAATCTATTGGATGGGTTAGACATTAAGGTTGGATGTTACCTACTGGGTGGATGTTACCTTAAGGCCTAGCTAGTTGGACTTAAAACCTCTCTCATATGAGGCTTCTCACTTACACCCTAGACTTGACCATCTAAGAATCCAGTTGGGCTAATGGTTCTAGAACCAACCCATTAAAATCCTAGTTGGGTTGAAGTAAAAAAAAAATAGCTGACCCATTAATGGGTCAGTTTTGGCCCCCTTACCTAGTTAAAAATTGGGTCTAGTTGTGTTCGAGTTGGACCCATCTACACGTCCTAGATAAATTCGGGTCAGGTAAGGTCTATATCAGGTCCGGGTAGTTTTAATAGTAAAATTAGATATTGAATATGCAGTATTTACCCTAGTTAAAAAAAGGTAGTTTCCTAAGCCACACCATGTAAGAGAGCTCGTGTGCATAACATGCGTGTCAAAGTGGCATAGGTGCACGATCTAATCCGTCCATCATCTTGACGGGTATGGTTCCGAGTCTAGTGACTTGGATCAAGGTCCATCAGGACTGGTGTACCTATTAGGTGCCTAGCTGGTCTTTGGATCCAGGTTTAGAGTTGAGAAAAAGAAGAACATTTACATGGCTAGTCCCACCCGAAAGATGGATTAGAGCGCACATGCATGTGCCACTTTGACATGGGCACAGTATGTAAACGGGCTCTTTTACATGTATCTGGCTTTGGAAGCCTCATTTCTTTTTCTGGAATAATCAATGTATTTACAGATATAAAAATTCGCTATTAAACCTAACCTAGACCTAACGTATACCAGCTTTAAATGGGACCACATGGACACTTGAACTTGTCTAGATCCAATTTTTAACTAGGTAACCAATGATATTCATCTATAGTCTGTATTGCAATTGTCAGAAAGATTACCACTAGAGTGTTCCATTGTGAAGATTCCATTCCAAGCTTATGGCATTAGTTGCAACCTCTCCATTTAGTACCAGCTTGAGAGGGTGCTCTCATTGTCCATCTGCAGCTCATAGACAAGAAATAATTCAAGTTAAGGCATCCATGTGCACATAAAATAATACTTGAAAGCAACACCACCTATAGTTGGAATTATTTTATCCCTTATATTGTTAAATGGAGTGCGACTCGTGGATAATATTCAGCTATTGATGTAGAAATCTTTTTGATGAACCATTAGTAAATGGGACGTATTTTCATACAAGAACTAATAACTCAAGCTCTTACTAGGCTATCGAGTGATCAAAAGACCCATTAGGAGAAACTTCTAGCATAAGTCAATCCTATGCAACTGCTTAACCTGTAACAAGATCGAGAGAAATAGAAAGAGGCAAACTCAATTATCAAATTCTTTCTGTGAATTTATGCTTCACAAGAACACTCTACAAAAGAAGTATGTTTGGTTGTGCTCCGACTTAAAACTCAGTCCTATTTCTCAATCAATCTAAGTCCAGGATAGGTCTAAACCATGTCCAGCCCATGTTCGGCCCAGCCCAGCCAATAGAGTTTGCAAGGACCATTTTCTAAAATACACTATCTAAAAATCCTCAACCCTTTGGCTTGTGCCAAGAATAAACATTTTGGGTTGGGTTGGGACTAGAACATCTTGGCTAGTCATGAAGTAGCTATGTTGAACAATGAGGCCAAGCTTTCACAAAGCTTGGCCCAGGTCTAACTATAACCCAGCACGTTAACATCTTTACATTCAAACTAAAGATGCCAATTCCTCTACAAGTCCTTAAAGAATAAGCTTATTCCTCTAGGGTTGCATGTGGCCCTACTGTGATTTGTATATGTCATCCAACCTGCCTAGTAGGGTAAAGTTGGAAACCCCAAATGGCAATCCAACCACACTGTGGGCCACCAGGTGACAAAAAGATTACACCTATCTTGTGAAATTTTAAATGAATGCGGTCCACGTTGTGCAATTTTAAATGAATTTAGGCTATAATATTCATCTATAACCTCTATTGAAATGGTCAGAAAGATTACCACAAAGGAGTATTCATTGTGCAGATCCCATCCAAGCTTTCGGCATCAGCAACAACCTCCCCATTTAGTACTAGCTTATGAGCATATCCAAGCTTTCGGCATCAAACCGCTTAAGAGAAATAACCATGTGAGAAATAATTTTGTTGTGACAGGACCTAACCAAAAAAAATTCATCAAATGCAACATTTTTCTCATGGATGACTATTAGAAACATTCTAGCATATTCTTCTGGTGCTACTGGAAATTGGCACAGGTGAAATTTTATTGTCTCATATTATTAAATCTATTACTTTGCTTTTCTATTGATTGTTCTTGCTAAAGTATGATAATACTAGAAATTATCCTCCACACAATATAAACCTTTAACTTATCTCAAATTGAACTAAGGTCTATCATTTACTCTCGGATTGCTTAATGATTTCTTATTCTCATTTTTCCTTGCATATGGTTTAAAATCTTGTGTGGATGGGAACTTTTAAGTGATCATACCTTCTTTCGGTGACATAAAAATTGACAGACCTCTTCATAACTCAACTTCCACATTTGGCTTTCTAGCAGATTGTTTTATTTGAGTACTAATTTTTAAGTACTTTCCCCGCCTAGCCCCCTTTGGGATTTACCAAAAAAGGGGGCAAAGATCTCGCCAATCAATTATTATAATGGCTATACTTAGTTTGTGGTACCAACTAGGCCAACTAAAGCTTCCAATCCATGGCGCCCAAACTACACTTACAGTTTCCTGTCAAACTAGTGATTTTATGGGCTATGCTCCATAAATCGAAAGTCTCACCTGCTGAATCCAAATATCAAGCAAGTGTAATTTGGGCCATTCATTTCCAAATTTAATTATTCAAGTAGCACTCAAAACAGAAGATGTACTGTTTTGTGGATAGAGAAGTGGAAAAAAAAATGGTAACCATCTATTCGAGTATCGATTTTCATGACGCCCCAAATGCTAAATCAACGCTATACAATGCAGATTAAACCAAATTTTGTTTTGGAGATACTTCCAAATAGTGTCTTAAGAGAGTGCTAGTTGCCCCAAAATTCATGAAATACTGTGAGATTTTTCACCAAATTAGAATCATTAATAATCAAATTTCATGATATTTGGTGCAACCAAATGCACCCTAAACATAATGCGATGCCATGGAATCTCTCTATGCTTATATGCCATGGAATCTCTCTATGCTTATATTTCAAATACATGCCGTGACTCGTGAAGAACATTCAACTCACTCAAGAGAATTGAACCAAAAGAGACTAGGAAAGAGGAGACTGTACTCCCAAATGGAGAGAGAGAGAGAGAGAGAGAGAGAGAGAGAGAGAGCTCACAACAACTAAAATTCATGCTCCTTGGAGAAAAAGGATCTGCACAATTCAAGAGCTCCGTATCATCTTGTGGCGACATAATCCCGTAAGCAAGGGAAAGGGAAAACCATGAATATGCAAGATACTAAGAAGAGTTTCTATGGTTAGAGAGAAACAACAAAGTTGAAGTTCAAAGAGAAGAAATAAATACAAAATCTATTTGATTGGTAAGAAACACACCGTCCTGAATATGGTGGTGGAAGTATCATTGAAGGCTTCCTTTGCAAGGCCAGAGTCACAAATCTTGAGCTTACAGTTAGCCAAATAATAAGAATCTCATTCTCCTTCCTAATTCAGCTGCCAGATGTATGCATGATTAGTTGGATATCGAAATAAATACAAAATCTATTTGATTGGTAAGAAACACACCGTCCAGAATATGGCAGTGGGAGTACCATTGAAGGCTTCCTTTGCAAGGCCAGAGTCACAAATCTTGAGCTTACAGTTAGCCAAATAATAAGAATCTCATTCTCCTTCCTAATTCAGCTGCCAGACGTATGCATGATTAGTTGGATATCGAAATAAACACAAAATCTATTTGATTGGTAAGAAACACATCAGCCAGAATATGGCAGTGGGAGTACCATTGAAGGCTTCCTTTGCAAGGCCAGAGTCACAAATCTTGAGCTTGCAGTTAGCCAAATAATAAGAATCTCATTCTCCTTCCTAATTCAGCCACCAGATGTATGCATGATTAGTTGGATATCGAAAGAAAACCCGGACCAAATCCGAACCTTCTAAAAAATTGTTGGTGCACCCATCTGTTATATTAGTTCCTGAAACAGCTTATCAGCCAGTTGGATATAGTATTTAACTTGAATGTAGCTTGGGCTTTAATGGCAAAGGTCTGGAAATTAAAATATGAAATTGCAATAACTAGTATTGGCTTGCAGGGAATATATGTTAGGCAAAGGGGCATGCACCATGGTACATACCCATTTGAATTTACCACCTCAGATCATGTTGAAGATGACTAGAATCAAGACCCAAGACTACCAATCAACTACATCTTCAAAAAGTAAACAACAAAGAAAGACTGATATCTACAACAACCATAGATCGAATTTTACTCAAGATAACCATTAAACCATGTATAATCAGCGTTTCATACTTTAAAAAAAAGAGATCCCTAAGCCCCAAACTATCCTTCAAAAACCTAATATCAAACCTAATGCATTAGCATGGAGCTCAAATAAAGCCCAACCCACAGAAACAAATTGATCATCAATAAAATAATCAGAATGAAAAAAATAAAATAAAATCCAGTACTCCTCAACTACATGAATTTCTATCCTTGGAATGCTTCGATCTTTTCCCATGCCACAATTCTAATTTCTAGTTATCACAAGATAAACATTCCATCCAAAATAGAGAAAAAGAAGAAATTGATCACCAAGAAAAATATAAACAAGACAGACGGTTGGGCCACATGGCAGCTATGTGTATGAAATCTGGAGCAGGTGGGTTCCACAGGTGGCCCTTCCTGTGTATTTACAATCAAATACACGGAATGGTACATGCAGGATAGAGTAATTACCTCTGAAAAATGTGGGCTCCCGACTTTAGTGGCAACACTCACTTTGAGATGTGCCACGCTCCTGTACAAGGTGAAAAATAGGAGCAAGAACCTATCAGTGTCACATTCTCAGACAATTTCTTCCACAGCAATGAAGCAGGGAACTAGCTTACAAATTGGAAGACAAGAAAATGTGGCAAAAGTAGAATAGTTGATGTCAAAAGAACAACCGTCGTATTGAATTTCAGCAAAACTCAAGTTTACTTTATTATGCATCCATTAATCACCGGTCAGCAAAAAAAAAAAAAAAAAAAACAGAACCCTTGGTTGCAGAAGAATCCTATCCAAAGATCATAAACAGATTCCAACTTCCCAAAACCAAACAAGCCTTCTCCACTATTTACTAAAATGAAAAAGAGAAGGATGAAGAACTCAAGTGGCTCCACTTCTCTCTAATAAGCAACCTTCAAAAAAAAAAAAAAACACCAAAAAGGGGAAAAAAAAAATCCAGAAAAACACAATTCAAAGAACCCCCCCCCCCCCCCCCCCCCCCCCGTTTTTTTAAGAACATTAGGTTATATTAAAATTAAGGTAAGTGAGTTACCAAAATACAAAAGGGGGTAATTTGCCCATGAAACAGCTAGCAAGATAACAGAGGAGTACGCAAAAACAAAAACCATTTCTTCAAAAAAGTGATTGAAAAAAGATAACCCAATAACAACAACCCATTTTGAACCAAATCTTAGAAATTCATGTGAAAAGAAAAAATCAGAAAAGGAAGAAAACCTGCATCCACAAAAATACCCATCTAATAAAAAATTAGAGAGAGAGAGAGAGAGAGAGAGAGAGAGAGAGAGAGAGAGAGAGAGAGAGAGAGAGAGAGAGAGAGAGAGATGCTAACATGCAGCTCAGCCTCAGAAGTTCCATGTAGCTCCCTTCTCATGGTACAAATGGCCAACATTGGTGGTGATTGGGAATGCTGAATCGTTGATCCAGCAGCACACCACATGGATAGCCCATATCCCATTCCCAAGAGGAAGGGGAGTTAGCTGTGGTAATCATCCAATCTCTGTGCTGCAAAAGGAACCATTAGCTCAAAATAGACCAGTGGTCCACATTAAAATACCAATTTCCAATATTCAATAAACAATTTGACAAGCCGACCTTCGATGCATTTGGAGTTAAAATTAAAGAAAAATGATCATTTTCCTGCAACAATCTTCAAAATGAATGACATAGCCTGAGGTTTTAGAGCATAATTAACAATAGTAATTTTTTAGAAGAATTCCACCTAACGCCTATCATGATGACCAAAATATCCCTAACTTAACTTCAAATAATCAACATATATATGCGCCACAAGGATCACGTTGTGCAAAATCAGCCCCATCCACTCATCATGTGGGCCAATCCGTAGGAAACAATTTCTCCCTGCTGATACATAATAAAATACAAGTGTAGTCACCTGATGAGACGATGCAACTGATTTTTGTACGAGGGATCCTCATGATGAGACCAACCTATTGGACATGTTAGATATTGCATGCACATAACATGTTGGAAGTTATCTCTGCTGGGTGGAAGGTAACTTGTGGTCCAAACAGTTGGACTTGAGATATCATTAAAAAAATATCCCAACTGATTAGATACAAAAATGACGTGTTAGAAATTTGATTAAGCCAACTAAGGCATTCAGATCTATATGCTGACTTGTCATAAAAGTAAAATTGAAGTTGACTGGGTATTCAACTAAAAGGCAAAAATCATCTCAATCTACTCATCAGGTGGGTCACACCGTGGAAAATAATGTCTAGCCATTGATAAATAGAAAAGTACAAGTTCGGTCCATTCAATGAGTGGATGTGGCTAATTTTCACACAAGACTGGTTGGATGTCTCACACGCATGAAAAGTTGAAAGTCATCCACAACATGTAACGATGGTAGTTATTCACCAAGTTGGACCATAAAAGTTACGGTCCAAATGCGAAATTCAACCCTTCCAATAGGTTGGCCTCACCATAAGATTCAACTAGTGCAAAATATAAACCAGTCTACGTCATAGAAAACAGTGGGATACACTGTAGAAAACAATATCTAGCCAATGATAAATAGCAAAATACAAGTATTGGAAACTGGACATGTGGATGCGGTTGATTTTTAGGTGATCCTCATGATGTGGCAATCTATTGGATGGGTTGGACACTAAGGTTGGATGTTACCCACTGGGTGTATGTTAACTTATGGCCCAGCTAGTTGACTTAAAACCTCTCTCTCATATGAGGCTTCTCACCAACAACCTACCTAGACTTGACCATCTAAGAATCCAGTTGGGATGTTGGTTAGGCCCAACCCATTAAAATTCGGGTTGGGTTGAAGTAAAAAAAAAATAGCTGACCCATTAATGGGTCAGTTATGGCCCCCTTATATCCAGTTAAAAATTGGGTCTAGTTGTGTTTGAGTTGGGCCCGTCTACCCGTCCTAGATAAATTCGATTAAGGTGAGGTCTAGATCAAGTCTAGGTAGTTTTAATAGTAAAAATATATATTGAATAAGCAGTAATTACCCTAGTAAAAAAAAAGGTGGTCTTCTAAGCCACGCCATGTAAGAGACCTTGTGTGCATAACATGCGCGTCAAAATGGCACAGGTGCACGATTTAATCCATCCATCATCTTGACGGGTATGGTACCGAGTCCAGTGACCTAGATCAAGGTCCATCAGGCTCGGGGTACCCATTAGGTGCCTAGCAGGTCTTTGGATTTAGGTTTAGAGTTGAGAAAAATAAGAACATTTACATGGCTAGTCCCACCCGAAAGATGGATTAGAGCGCACATGCATGTGCCACTTCGACATGTGCATAATGCGTAAATAGGCTCTTTTACATGTATCTGGCGTTGGAAGCCTTATTTCTTTTGCTGGAATAATCAATGTATTTACAGATATAAAATTTTTCTAATAATCCTAACCCGGACCTAACCTGTCCCACCCTGTCCCAACTTTAAATGGGACCACATGGACACTTGAACTTGTCTAGATCCAATTTTTAACCAGGTAGCCAGTGATATTCATCTATAGCCTGTATTGAAATTGTCAGAAATATTACCACAAGAGTGTTCCATTGTGCAGATTCCATTCCAAGCTTATGGCATTAGTTGCAACCTCTCCATTTAGTACCAGCTTGAGAGGGTGCCCTCATTGTCCATCTGCAGTTCATAGACAAGAAATAATTCAAGGCATCCATGTGCACATACAATAATACTTGAAAGCAACACCACATATATTTGAAATTATTTTATCCCTTAGATTGTTAAATGGAGTGCGACTCATGTGGATAATATTCAGCTATTGATGTAGAAATCTATCTCATGAACAATTAGTAAATAGGAAGTTCTTTCATGCAAGAACTAATAATTCAAGCTCTTATCATGACTATCGAGTGATCAAAAGACCCATTAAGAGAAACTTCTAGCATAAGTCAATCCTATGCTACTACTTAAACCTGTAACAAGATTGAGAGAAATAGAAAGAGGCAAAATCAATTATCAAATTCTTTATGTAAATTTATGCTTCACGACTCACGAGAGCACTCTACAAGAGATGTTTCGCTGCGCTAGGACTTAAAACTCAGTCCTATTTCTCAATCAGTCCAAGTCTAAGATAGGTCTAAACCATGTCCAGCCCATGTTCAGCCCAGCCCAGCCAACAGAGTTTGCAAGGGCCATTTTCTAAAATACACTATCTAAAAATCCTCATTATCATCTCATGTGATTGCTCTAGCACCCCCTCAATCAGTCCAAGTCCAAGATATGTTTAAACCATGTACATTTGAAATTATTTTATCCCTTAGATTGTTAAACGGAGTGCGACTCATGTGGATAATATTCAGCTATTGATGTAGAAATCTTTCTCATGGACAATTAGTAAATAGGAAGTACTTTCATGCAAGAACTAATAATTCAAGCTCTTATCATGACTATCGAGTGATCAAAAGACCCATTAAGAGAAACTTCTAGCGTAAGTCAATCCTATGCTACTACTTAGACCTGTAACAAGATTGAGAGAAATAGAAAGAGGCAAAATCAATTATCAAATTCTTTATGTAAATTTATGCTTCACGAGAGCACTCTACAAGAGATGTTTCGCTGTGCTAGGACTTAAAACTCAGTCCTATTTCTCAATCAGTCCAAGTCCAGGATAGGTCTAAACCATGTCCAGCCCATGTTCAGCCCAGCCCAGCCAATAGAGTTTGCAAGGGCCATTTTCTAAAATACACTATCTAAAAATCCTCATTATCATGTGATTGCTCTAGCACCCCCTCAATCAGTCCAAGTCCAAGATATGTTTAAACCATGTACATTTGAAATTATTTTATCCCTTAGATTGTTAAACGGAGTGTGACTCATGTGGATAATATTCAGCTATTGGTGTAGAAATCTTTCTCATGGACAATTAGTAAATAGGAAGTACTTTCATGCAAGAACTAATAATTCAAGCTCTTATTAGGACTATCGAGTGATCAAAAGACCCATTAAGAGAAACTTCTAGCGTAAGTCAATCCTATGCTACTACTTTGACCTGTAATAAGATCGAGAGAAATAGAAAGAGGCAAAATCAATTATCAAATTCTTTATGTAAATTTATGCTTCACGAGAGCACTCTACAAGAGATGTTTCGCTGCACTAGGACTTAAAACTCAGTCCTATTTCTCAATCAGTCCAAGTCCAGGATAGGTCTAAACCATGTCTAGCCCATGTCTAGCCCATGTCCAGTCCAGTCCAGCCCAGCCCAGCCCAGCCAATAGAGTTTGCAAGGGCCATTTTCTAAAATACACTATCTAAAAATCCTCATTATCATCTCATGTGATTGCTCTAGCACCCCCTCAATCAGTCCAAGTCCAAGATATGTTTAAACCATGTAATTTGAAATTATTTTATCCCTTAGATTGTTAAACGGAGTGCGACTCATGTGGATAATATCCAACTATAGATGTAGAAATTTTTTTCATGAACAATTAGTAAATAGGAAGTACTTTCATGCAAGAACTAATAATTCAAGCTCTTATCAGGACTATCGAGTGATCAAAAGACCCATTAAGAGAAACTTCTAGCGTTAAGTCAATCCTATGCTACTACTTAGACCTGTAACAAGATCGAGAGAAATAGAAAGAGGCAAAATAAATTATCAAATTCTTTATGTAAATTTATGCTTCACGAGAGCACTCTACAAGAGACGTTTGGCTGCGCTAAGACTTAAAACTCAGTCCTATTTCTCAATCAGTCCAAGTCCAGGATAGGTCTAAACCATGTCCAGCCCATGTTTAGCCCAGCCCAGCCAATAGAGTTTGCAAGGGCCATTTTCTAAAATACACTATCTAAAAATCCTCATTATCATCTCATGTGATTGCTCTAGCACCCCCTCAATCAGTCCAAGTCCAAGATATGTTTAAACCATGTACAGCCCGTGTTCAGCCAAACCCAGCCAATAGAATTTGCAAGGGCCATTTTCTAAAATACACTATCTAAAAGTCCTCACTAACATCTTACGCAATTGCCCCCCACCCCCCCAACCGAACCAACCCTTCCGCTTGTGCCAAGAATAAACATTTTGGGTTGGGTTGGGACTAGAACATCTTGGCTAGTCATGAAGTAGCTATGTTGAACAATGAGACCAAGCTTTGACAAAGCTTGGCCCGGGTCTAACTATAATATGGCCCGTTAACATCCCTACATTTAAACTAAAGATATCAGTTCCTCTACAAGTCCTTAAAGAATAAGCTTATTCCAGTAGGGTTGCATTTGGCCCTACCGTGGTTTGTATATGTCATCTAACCTGCCTGGTAGGGCAAAGTTGGAAACCCCAAATGGCAATCCAACCACACTATGGGCCACCAGGTGGCGAAAAGATTACACCCATCTTGTAAAGTTTTAAATGAATTCAGGCCATGTTGTGCAATTTTAAATGAATTTAGGTTATAATATTCATCTATAAACCTCTATTGAAATCGTAAGAAAGATTACCAAAAAAGAGTGTTCATTGTGTAGATCCCATCCAAGCTTTCAGCATCAGCTGCAACCTCCCCATTTAGTACTAGCTTATGAGTGTGTCCTCGTGTCCATCTGTAGTTCATAGACATAGGAAATAATTCAGTTTAAGGTGTCCTCGTGCATATAGAAAATATCTAAAAGCAGCAACACCAAGATTTGAAATTATTATAGCCCTTAGATCATTAAATGGGGTTAGGTTGTTAAATGGGTTATGACTAAAGTGGATAATATTCATCTATTTCACTATAAATCATTCTCTTGAACAATTTGTAAATGTGACTGCTCTAATCCATCTAATCAAACCAACCCTTCGGCAAGGGCGAAGAATAAACATGTCGAGCCGAGCTCAGGCTGGAATTTTTTCGGTTGTTATGAGGCCGAGTTCTAGCTGTGTTGAACAATGCAGCTTATGGAAAATTCAAGTAAAATTGGCTCCTAAAAGAGGCATGAACTATCACCATCTTCTCTTACCTTCAACTAGATGTATTAAATCACATCCTAGCAGCATGGGAGACGGCAATGTTCAACTCGGAACCTAGGCAGTCAACTCAACTTTGCTGAGCCACAAGTAAAGAATAATCTGAATACTATTTTTTAATATTAATACATAAATATAAATAAATATTCATATCTTTTTCTTTCCTTAAAATATCAAAACGATACTTGTTAGTTGATGCGATATAAATCAATGAATATTTGAACCTAAAAATAATCTAGAAATCAGTTCTTAGAAAATGATTGCACCATCTCATGATCCTAGGAAAAATCATACATCTTAGTTTTTCCAAATGATTTAGAAATGCATGTTGGTGGTTAAAAAGAAAAAGAAAAAAAGAGTTCAATAAATGTTTTTTAAGTTCACAACAGATAATGTTCCCTTACCATGGCTATCGAGTGATCTAAAGACCCACTAAGAACGTCTGGCAAATGCTGATTGTATGCAACTTCTTAGACCTATAAACAACATCAAGATAAATAGAAAGAGACAAAATAAACTCTCAAATATTTTTTGGAGATGCATATTGACAAAAAAAAGGTTCAATAAACATTTAAGTTCTCTTACCACGGATATCGAGTAATTAAAAGACCCACTAAGAAAAACCGGCAAAAGCCGATTATATGCAATTGCTTGGACCTGTAAGTAGATCCAGAGAAATAGAAAGAGGCAAAATCAACTATCAAATTCTTTCTGTATATTTATGCTTCACTAGAAGTTTAGAACACACTACAAAAGAAGTATGACTAGCTAGGCTCTGGCTTAAAATTCAGGCCCATTTCTCAACCCGCGTTTGGCACGACCCCAATTAGTGCCTGCAAGGGCCATTTGTGTAATATACACGGACTTAAGCTGGAATATTTTGGAACATCATGAGGCTAGGCTCAAGCTATGTTAAACAACGCAGCCAAGCTTTGACAAGGCTTGGCCTGGCTCTAACTCGCCTAGTTGAAATCCCCTAAATTCAACCTAAAGATGTCAGATCCTCTTCAAGTCCTTAAAGAAAAGGTTTATTAGGGTTGCACATGGCCCTACCCTGATTTATATTCCATCCAACTTGCCTGACAGGGTAAGTTAGAGACCCCAAATTAGGGCAATCCAACTATGCTAAGGGCCAACATGTGACAAAAAATAATTACAACAGCCCATGGGTACATATTTACACGAGCACAATTGCAGATTGGGTTTCTAAGAGCTCGACATCCAACAATCCATATTTTTCTTCGATAACGATGCATTTCCATGTCTGAGCTATACAAACAATGTTGTGAAATTTTAAATGACCTGTATTGAAGTGGTAAAAAAGATTACCACAAAAGAGTATTCAATGTGTATATCCCACGCCCAACTTTCAACATCAGTTGCAACTTGCCGGTATGTCCATCTGTAGTTCATAGACATAGGAAATAATTCAGTTTAAGGCATCCATGTGCATATAAAAAATACTTGAAAGCAACACAACCTAGATTTGGAATTATTATAACCCTTAGATTGTTAAATGGGATATGACAAGTGTGGATAATATTAAGCTATTGCATTAGAAATCTTCCTCATGAACCACTTGTAAGTGGGAAGTACTTGCAAACAAGAACCAATAACTCAAGCGACTAATGGAAATTTTAAGTAAATTCGGTTCCATAAAGAAGCATGAACTATCACCATCTTTTCTTACCTTCAACTAGCTGTATTAAATCACATCCTAGCAGCATGGGAGCTAGCAATGGTGAACACGGAACTCAGGCCGCAACAGATAGTGCTCTCTTACCATAACTATCGAGTGATCAAAAGAGCCGCTAAGAAGAACTTTTGGCACATCCCAATTTTATGCAATTTCTTGGACCTGTGACAAGATCAAGAGGAATAGAAAGATGCAAAATCAACTATCAAATTTCTCGATAAATTTATGCCTCACTACAAAAATAACCTACCCACTAATCTAATGGTTTAGTTTTGTCTCTGAACCCAAACCCAACCTGTTTATCACATTGCTTGCATTAGGGCTGGTATCACTGGGTACCCAAACCATAGTTAGCTGGTGAACTACCCAATTTTGTCAAATCTAGGTCCCATTTATTGGACCCATTAACGAATCAGGTTGGGGTAGGGTAGGGACTGATTCAAGGAAAAGTTGTCCATTTATTTTGGGAATATTAATGGTACATAGAAAGATATCCATCAATGTTATTTCTTTCTTTCTTTTTTTTCAATGACGTTAGGGTGTCTTCACCCCATTTTATGGCAAGACTATTCCCTGTGGATGCATGCAATCACCCTCAAACCACGTGCATTAGGTAATCCCAGGGAGATCCATGTATATTCTTTCAATGAAAGATTTCATAAAATAATGCCATTTAAGTATTAATTAGGCACTTCTGCTTTTTGATATCTGCCAGATATATTTTTGTGATTCCAATCCTTTATCATCACAACCTGGCCTGATTAGTGAGTGCCAAATTTTGCATCAAAAAAAGGATTTTATAGTCCCGATGTCTTCACAGTAACCATTGAAAAGATATGCCTGCCATGGAATGAATCCATAGTACACTTATTATGGACGTGTTTGGTTTAAATTAATAAACAAAAAGAACAAGAATTTATTGTCCTTAGAGAAACCCAATTCAAGTCCAATTAATATTAAAATTAAGTTCAATCTCAAGCAAAAGAAGCTGGCATCCATTACCACAATAACCAGCCCCTATGCACTGAGGTGGATCTGCATTTTGAGATATAAGTACCTGAACATTGTACCCTTTAGCAGCCAATTAAATTATCTCTAATCCAAAATCATTAGTGGTAAAATATTGCCACCTGAAAATGGCCAAATGGAGTAAAAATTTTAATGGTAGATTCACTTTAAAAAATCCAATTTGTTCATTCAAGCGAAGAAAAATCGAACTTTGATTTTAAGAGAAAAGGATTTATCTAAAAGAACGAGTTTTAGTTCATTGATTCATTCATATGTTACAAGTGCAAAGTAGAAACACCACAAGACCTCTTCTTGTAAACAATACCCACCAACCTTTTGGTGTATGCATACAGTAATTTGAAAATCACTTCTCCCTCCACTAGAAGTCTTCACATGCACATGCACACACGAACGCAAACACATCCTCTAGAGGCTCCCTTCCCAACACCTACCAAATTATCTACGGGACCTTATCATATACTTTCTTTATAAAGGCCATGTGGAGATCCTTCCTCTTCTCCCTGAACTGAAAAGATGTATTTTTCATATTGATCACGTATACAAGCCTAATCAGTCAAGTCACGACAGTATGACCTATACAGCAATGCAATACTAGGTGGGACTATGCTAGAATGTGCCATGGCCAGTTCCAAGAGCGCAGGTAAAGAAGGAAGTGGGTAAACGCATATTGCTCATATACAAAGGGTGAAAGGTATGCATTCCAATAAGGAGCACATATGTGTAGAAAATACCTTAGAAGCTTTAGTAGAGACTCCATATAGCTTTTACCCGACAGAGGACTACTAGGAGAGGGCGAGGTAGAGGGTGCGGGCGATGGCAAAAATGGCCGAGGAGGCAGAGTTATGGTACTGGACGGTGAGGATGTCAATGCGGATGATGTTGTGGTTACTTCCTTTTATACCATACCCCTGGAGATGGTTTCCACCTATGTTACAGTTCCATCAGGCTTACAAATTCCTTTAGACACTAACTTTAACCTATCCACCGATGTGAGATGTGCTCGAGACCATGTTTATTTCTCGTCTAAAACCCAAGCAAATATGGTATACTACAGGAGTGCATAAAAACTTATCCACATGCATATTTTCTTATAACTAGGTCACAGTTCGGAATCAAATCCAAAAAGCAAAAAAGAGTAAAAGAACTCGGTTGCACAATCATTATAACTAGGTAACTCACCTGCTTCGAATTACACTTCGAACTCCTTGCTCCCACTCCTGTAGCCCTGCTTGTTGTCTACACTTGCTAACATTTTGAAACAACCACTTCCTTCTTTACACTCGGATCCATTGCAACTTCACACTTTGTGCAACTGTAAAGTAGAAGTCACTAAAACATGATGTGTCAGTTTAGTGCAGCAGGGTTTGAAATCGAGTTATAACTACATATGAATGTATTCCTGAGGTGGAGCCTCTTCCCTTTCCTACATGTTACATGTGTGTGTCATCATCTTAACTCTGTCACAACTATGTGGGGTCATTGTTAGTTGTTTAAGGTAGTTCAACCATTTTGCCCTTTGTAAGTTAGTAAGGGTAATCAAGTTTGGGGTCATCTTAATGAATCATGTTTCACCAATCATTCCTGAGATTTGAAAAAGTTTTTCATGTTGATAGTCCCATCTGTGATACTTCATTGTTACTTGCCTTAGGTAGTTCAGCCATTTTGCCCTTCATAAGTTAATAAGGTTAATCAAAAGGAGTTTCTTTATAAAATTTCATTTGCAAGGCATCTTGTGCTATCGATAGGCTCAGATGAAAACAATAACAATAAAGAGAGTGGGACTAAAGCTCAAGATAAATCACCACACCTGAACATAGTAATGCATGCTTCTCTCGGAATTTGTGCAGCAACAACTTCCTTCTCTGATAACCTTTTTTTGACATGCCAATTTTCTCATCTCTATAGCCTTTAACCACAAATGCATTCAAGTTGGTACAAGCATCTGTAAAATTGGACATATTAGACAAAAAAAGTTTGAAAGGAGACATTGTTGCAACAATCGCCAAGTGGATTGGTTTCGCTTAATTGCGGAGCCAATAATGAATTGGAGTTCTTCCAAATGAGGCCCAAATTTTTGCAAATGAGGCCATTTTTTATTTGTTCCCATTTTTGTCAATTTTTTCTTCTCCCTCTTTGTTTAGAACGGCCTTATCAACGGACTTGCTTGGCTTGGGCCTACCAAATGGAAAAATTCCAATACGCCTAGGCACGTGCTTATGGATGTTCTACACCCTATGGATGAACAAAGACTCAAACACAACTGCAATAAAAGATATTGGACCTAAGCATCTGAATCTAAAGATCATACCTGGGAGCGCATACCTGTAGCCAAAGACATGCCAAAATCGCAACCTTAGCTATGGAATTGCCTTCATAATCACCTGCATGCAACAAACCGAGAGAGAGAGAGAGAGAGAGAGAGAGAGAGGAGAATGGGGGGGGGGGGGGGGGGGGGGGGGGGGGAGAGTAAAAAGTGAGAGGAACAAAAAGAAAGATAGACTTGACTTTTCTTAAATACGTTCGTTCTTAATTCTCTCCCACACATCCTTGTCAACATCCTCATTGTTAGAAATATATGATTGCCCATGCCACACGTGGCTAGGCTGTACGGTTGCAAGGCCGCGGTGGAGGGGTTTGTCCCATCACTTATTTATATTATGTTTGTATTATTGTTTGCATTATATTTTTCCTCTTTTATCCATTAGACTTTATTGGGTGGTTTTTTTTTTTTTTTTAGGGATATCTTGGGTGTTTATGTCTATATAAGGGCATTATTGTACATTGTTCTTCCTTAGTTGATATATATTGTTGCTTTCTTTAAGGGTTTGTGATAAGGCAAACCTCACTAATCTGGACTTCTGTTGTGTAATGATTTCTCTTCCAAAAGAAGCTTTGTATATTACCATAGTCTCGCTTGCTAGATTCTCTAGTCTAGTCTAGACCACGTGAATCGTTAAATTAGGAATAGATAATCATCCAGAGAAAAAAAAAAGTACCAAGGGAAGACCACAAGAATCCATGACATGTAAGTATGCTTAGACCAATCTTTTATAAACACTAACGTGCCAAGATAATCAAAGACATCGTGCCACAAGCTCCGTCCTAATCCGTAACTGACCCTATTAGATTAGAACTAGATAACTTTTGTTTACCGTTTTTAAGTTAACATGTCTAGATCAGCATGCTAAAGACAACCATCCACTAAGGCACGACACTAGAACGTAGAACCACACACAAAAAATATTAATACCTCTTTCTTTTAAAGGTATCCCTATGAGGGAACACATGGAAACTACCGTGGTTAATACCCGAAATTAAAGAAGTGAAGGTCCGTAAAGGGTCGTAGCTATTTACAACTCTTTGACCGACTAACCCTCTACTTCTATCGTCAAATAACAACCTGGATTTTGGATTTAGTTGAGAAATCTATTGTTGTTGGGTTTACTCCACATCGCTATCTAGGATGATTCACGGATGATATACTAATAGAGCAATGAAGGCCGTCTTCATTGTTTAGAACAGGATTGGTGCACCTTTCCCAAGGTGATAAAAGTATTCAAGCATTCTCGAATGATATTGTGGCCACCCAGACTAAGATGTCAATAATGGATCCGCAGTTTCCTAATGATTTTCAAATTTATCAGGATTTGCGAGAGCGGACACGTGTTCAGCAGTTTCTAATGAGCATTGCCGGATTGCTTTCTTGAACAATAATCCTCTTCCATCCATGAATGTTGTTATCAATTATTTGTTGGCAAAAGAACAGTGACATAAGATTCTTTCCTCGATTCCTCAGTCTCCTGGTTCCTTCGATACGACTCTAGTGGCTTCATCTGAAACTCATGATACTCACACTGTGACATGTTTTGGCTGCAAGAAGGTGAGACATCTGGTCTCACAGCTGTAACGAGTGGTGCTCTTACGATTGCCAAACTGGCCAAGAAATCTCTAACTCATAGGTCATCAAGTCATTCTTAATAGCTCTACCTATCGCCCAAAACATTACCTAATAATAGCCTTCAAGTCAAACCAACCAAATCGCTCTTGTCAGTGTTGATGTATGCATGTGTGAGTGTGTAAGGAACGAGTGTTTTTTTACGACCCATGGAGAAACATCAAAGGGTAATAAGACGAGGAAACATCGACTTCGATTGTGTGGGCACATGTAAAGAAGATAAGGAATTACGCTTTAAAAGAAATAGTGTGTGTGTGTGTGTGCGCGCGCGCACAACGACATCGTAAAAAAGAACAAATTTGGTTTGAGATGAAGGCCAATATTAGGGGAAGGTGAAGGGCCAAAACATGTGTAAAGAAATTTAAAAAAAAAAAAAAAGACTTGACAAACTAAGATTAATGAGTGTGTTGGTATATGTTAATGTCTTGGCAAGGGCAAGCGGTGCGCCTAAAAGGACATGGATAGAGCTAGATAAAAAAAAAAGACTAAAATAACTATGACCTAAATTAAATAACCATCCCTATTGTCAATATCATCATCATCATCATCATCCCAATTGATTGGGGTCAGCTACATGAATCTTGCTATGCCATTCCAATCTGTCACGGACCATATCCTCAGTTAACCTAAAAGCACTCAAGTCATTTCCTACTACCTCCACCATTGTCCTTTTGGATATTACCCTTATCCTTTTAGATCCGTTTCAACTAGAACCGACTAACTCCTAAGGACGAGTGCAGCAAATCGCAAAACTATTAAAATTGACCTTCCTTCTTCTCATTACTTTTTAACATTACTATTGACCGTCCAAAGCTATTGAACTTGGCAAATCGCTCGCCTCAAGTGTAAGGATGCGATGTAGTAATAAATCTCGGTAAGACCGAGGTCGATCCACAGGGAAATAGAAACAATTTCAAACTACTCCAGCAACTCCATTTTGCAAGAATATCAGATTCAATTTGGTAATTAACTAAAACAGTAACTTTAATAGAAAATCAGCGATTTAAAGTACTAAGGCATTCAAGGATCCACTTGTAGCAATCCCATGTCAATTCAATCAATCCAAGTAGAGAACACAACTAGATTCGAAGTCCTATCTCTCATCTAGTTGGAAAATAAAGCATTCACACACATTCAATCCAAATCAAGTTGAACTTCCAAGTTCTAGTCCCATTAAATCAATGTAGAATTCAAAACCATAGCCTTCGGAGTAACAGCCATGCCTATGGACTATGGCCTGCTCAAGGATTACTATGATTCGAATCTAGACAAGCATTATATGATAATCTCAGAGAATTGCAAGGAATTCATGTCCGGAGCACATGAACTCTCATAAAACATCTCAAACTACCACTTTTAAAAACTAGAACATGAGAAAATCCAAACATGAATTACAAAGTACTTGAATTAACGTGAATCAAACATGAAATTAGCTACAAGCTTCACCTCTCAGCCTTAGCTGAGAGATTCTAGCCGAGCATTGTCATACTACAACTAGAACTCATAATAAAAGCATAAAAACTGGAAAAACCGAAAATAGGAGAGTTGCAGACGCTCCACGACAGCTTCCTCTCCTTAGAACCATGTCCCTTAGCTTCTATCGTGCCCTAGGAAGAGCCCCTAGGTGTCCTTTTATAGTAGGAAAGC
Organism: Liriodendron chinense; assembly: GCA_003013855.2. NCBI lineage: Eukaryota > Viridiplantae > Streptophyta > Magnoliopsida > Magnoliales > Magnoliaceae > Liriodendron > Liriodendron chinense. The sequence continues at coordinate 175,799 of ML058509.1, read as the reverse complement.
TCCCTTGCGTCGGAAACATCCAGAATCCGCGTAAGGTTACGCAGTGCGCAGCAGATTTCGGAGTCCCGTTTTAGAAAGGTCTCTATTTACGCAGGGCCGACCGGTCTAGACCGGTCGGACTGGGCTGGCCGACTGGTCACGACCGGTCGAGCTAGACTTGGAGACAGTCCAGCGTGCATAGCCGACCGGTCTTGACTGGTCGGTCCTTCTCCCCTTTGTCCAGTGTGCATGGCCGACCGGTCAAGACCGGTCGGTCCTTTTTCAATTTGTTTTTTCTTCCTTTCTTCTTTCCCTTTCTTCTTTTCTCTCCTCTCCTTGCTTTCTTCTTTCTTTGGTCCTCTTTCATCCTTCATCTAATAGCTCTAAAGGCATTCTTTTGGTCCCTAATTGAATGAAGTCCGCTCTCATCCCTATAATCATAAAACATGTGTTAGATGGGCCTTTAAATCATGAAAATCATGCAAACCATGTCATGTAATGGGCAATGCAATGTATAAATTGGAGGTTCAACACACCCCCCAACCAGCTTTTTGCTAGTCCCGAGCAAAACATGCGTGAAACAATTTCAAACCTCCAAACCCAACTCTCCTTCAGAACCCATAATTTTATCCATTCCAGGATGTACAAGTGTAAAATTTGGAAAAATTAGGTGATAGAAGCTGAAACCTTGGACTCTCAAAACATAAGAAGTGTCTACATGAAATTCCCGCTGATTGATTGATTAATAGAAGAACTCGAACAAATTCAACCTAGTGTGCATAGTGAAAGTTCATCTCATGAGTTCCTGGGATCATCTTCTTCATAGATTAAGTAAACCAAGGATTTTAAGGTGCACAGAGCAACAACAAGCCTATGACAGGAATTTGCCTTACCGTCCTTCCGACGGCTTTCACACTACGTCCCATTTCCGGCTTTGGTTACGGTTCGACCATCCCCCGGTTGGTAATAGGTAGCCCTTTTCGGAATTTTCCACCATTTTTCTTTCCTTCCCGATTTCATCCTTTCTTTCCTTTTTCTTTTAAATTAGATAGGATTTTTAGAAATCCATATCTTCTGTTATTTTCCCATGGACAAGGATGGACAAAATACCCCGACTTGGCTGCTCAACACCTTTAAATCAAAGTCTAGCTAATCCACAAATCACATAAACCTATCAGCTCATGAAAATCGTGTAATGTGAACTTGGTGTAAAGGTGCTCAAATTTTCTATCAATCACAACAATAGGGGAACTAACATATAAAACCATTATGTTGGGAGAAACTCAAGACTACAACATCACACACTTCGTATCTCCTCCTCTTATACTCATATCACCTCGAATGCATGGAAATACGGTTTTCTAAAAGAGTTTTGAAATTTTAGAAAATTCAAAAAAATTTGCGCATATGAAGCTCGAAATGTTGCAAACTGCTAGATGAGGATCTCATCTCACCCCCCAACCAAATCTTGCATTGTCCTCAATGTAAAAGATATGAAGTGAGCATGAACATGAGAGCAATGGTAAAATATGAGAGAGTGAGAACAATAGTACCTGAGAGAGCGATCATGGAATTCTCCAACCCAACAACTAAAACCTACTAAAACAGTAAAACTAAATAAAACCTACCTATGCTATACCTCCATCAGACTAGGAGATCAATCATCCTGATAGACAGGATCATTCAGAGTGATGGACATGTCCTCTGAATTTCTCAACAAATGGTTTAAGGCGTTGTCCATTAACTTTAAAACAGTTACCATTCGCTGCATTTTCAATCTCAACAGCCCCATGAGGAAAAACTTCTTTGATAATATATGGGCCGGTCCATCGAGATCGTAATTTTTCCGGAAAAAGATGAAGTCGGGCATTGTACAAGAGCACTTTCTGTCCTTCATGGAAAGATTTCCTTAAGATGTGCTTGTCATGGAAGGCCTTCATCTTACTCTTGTAAATTTTCGAATTCTCATACGCATCATTCCGGATCTCATCAAGCTCATTTAATTGAAGTTTGGGAAGCGAGCGAGCTTTGTCAATGTCAAAATTTAAAGCCCGAATTGCCCAATAGGCTTTGTGTTCTATCTCCACAGGCAAGTGGCAAGCTTTCCCATAGACAAGTCTATAAGGGGACATTCCAATGGGTGTCTTGTAGGCGGTACGGTGAGCCCAAAGTGCATCATCTAATCTTAGGGACCAATCCTTGCGATCCGGTCTCACTGTCTTTTCCAAAATCTGCTTGATTTCCCTATTGGAGATTTCAGCTTGCCCACTTGTTTGTGGGTGGTATGGGGTACTCACTTTGTGCCTAATACCATATTTCTTCATTAAAGTTTCAAAAGGTCTATTGCAAAAGTGAGAACCACCATCACTAATGATGGCTCGAGGCGTCCCAAATCTAGAAAGTATGTTTTCTTTGAGGAACTTGAGAACCGTACGATGATCGTTGGTTCTACATGGGATAGCCTTTATCCATTTAAACACATTCTCTACGGCAAGCAAAATATAGACATGTCCAAAAGATGAGGGGAATGGTCCCATGAAATCGATGCCCCAACAGTCAAAGACTTCAAGATGCTGAATTGGGGTGAGAGGCATCATATTTCGATGGGATAATCCTCCTAACTTCTGGCAGCGCTGGCATGCTTTGCAAAACTCGTGGGTGTCCTTAAATAGCGTGGGCCAATAAAAACCACACTGCAGAATTTTTGCAGTTGTTTTCTTGGCTGAAAAATGACCCCCACATGCTTGATCATGACAAAAGGAGATGACGGAATTATGTTCATCATCGGGGACGCATCTCCTTATAATTTGGTCTGGGCAATATTTAAACAATAGAGGTTCATCCTAGAAAAATCTGCGCACTTCCCTTAGAAATTTACGTTTGTCCTGCGCAGTCCAATGAATCGGCATCGCACCTGTGGAAAGATAATTGGCTATATCAGCGTACCATGGTGGATGCATAGCAACAAAGAGTTGCTCATCAGGGAATGAGTCCTCAATAGGTGACTCGTCAATGGAATTTGGTAGGACTAGGCGGGATAGATGATCCGCCACCACATTTTCTACCCCCTTCTTGTCTTTGATCTCCAAGTCGAATTCTTGAAGGAGTAGGATCCATCTAGATAGATAATTGGCTATATCAGGGAATGAGTCCCTTAGAAATTTACGTTTGTCCTGCGCAGTCCAATGAATCGGCATCGCACCTGTGGAAAGATAATTGGCTATATCAGCGTACCATGGTGGATGCATAGCAACAAAGAGTTGCTCATCAGGGAATGAGTCCTCAATAGGTGACTCGTCATGGAATTTGGTAGGACTAGGCGGGATAGATGATCCGCCACCACATTTTCTACCCCCTTCTTGTCTTTGATCTCCAAGTCGAATTCTTGAAGGAGTAGGATCCATCTAGATAGATAATTGGCTATATCAGGAATGAGTCCCTTAGAAATTTACGTTTGTCCTGCGCAGTCCAATGAATCGGCATCGCACCTGTGGAAAGATAATTGGCTATATCAGCGTACCATGGTGGATGCATAGCAACAAAGAGTTGCTCATCAGGGAATGAGTCCTCAATAGGTGACTCGTCAATGGAATTTGGTAGGACTAGGCGGGATAGATGATCCGCCACCACATTTTCTACCCCCTTCTTGTCTTTGATCTCCAAGTCGAATTCTTGAAGGAGTAGGATCCATCTAGAAAGATAATTGGCTATATCAGGGAATGAGTCCCTTAGAAATTTACGTTTGTCCTGCGCAGTCCAATGAATCGGCATCGCACCTGTGGAAAGATAATTGGCTATATCAGCGTACCATGGTGGATGCATAGCAACAAAGAGTTGCTCATCAGGGAATGAGTCCTCAATAGGTGACTCGTCAATGGAATTTGGTAGGACTAGGCGGGATAGATGATCCGCCACCACATTTTCTACCCCCTTCTTGTCTTTGATCTCCAGTCGAATTCTTGAAGGAGTAGGAATCCATCTAAGCAAACGGGGCTTAGCATCCTTCTTAGAAAGAAGGTGGTTTCAGCGCCGAATGATCCGTGTAAACAATAACTTTGGATCCTATAAAGTATGGCCTTATCCTTCTTTTGGCCTAACACCGCCCCAATAGCAAAATCGCTCGCATCGCACATCAACTCAAAAGGAATGGACCAATCTGGTGGTTGCATGATAGGAGCGGTTGTCAACATGTCTTTTAGCCTTGAAAAAGCTAATTGACATTCGGCACTCCACTCAAATTGGTTCTCCTTTTGTAGAAGGTTGCATAAAGGCCTTGAGATATGACTAAAGTCCTTTATAAACCTTCTATAGAAACCGGCGTGTCCAAGGAAGGACCGCACATCGCGTATGCTTTTGGGTGGTGGTAGATTGGAAATTATGTCAATTTTTGCCCGGTCTACCTCTATTCCATTGGACGAGATGATATGTCCAAGGACTATTCCTCTTTGTACCATGAAATGGCACTTTTCCCAGTTTAATACAAGTTTCTTCTCCTCACACCTCATCAAGACCAACTTCAAGTGCTTGAGGCATTCATCAAACATACAACCAAAAACAGAAAAGTCGTCCATGAACACCTCAAGAAACTCACCCACCATGTCCGAGAAAATACTCAACATGCATCGTTGGAATGTGGCGGGTGCATTGCATAACTCGAATGGCATCCTTCGGTAAGCGAAGGTGCCAAACGGGCATGTAAATGTGGTTTTCTCTTGGTCCTCCGGAGCTATCTCAATTTGGTTGTATCCGGAATAGCCATCTAGGAAGCAATAATAGGAATGGCCTGCCAACCTCTCCAAAATTTGATCCATAAATGGGAGAGGGAAGTGGTCTTTCCTAGTAACCGTGTTGAGCTTCCTATAGTCAATGCACATACGCCAACCGGTGGTCACCCTAGTCAGTATAAGCTCGTTGTTGGCATTTTCAATGATGGTAATACCGGATTTCTTAGGGACAACTTGGGTAGGACTCACCCATTGGCTATCTGAGATGGGGTAGATAATACCCACATCCAATAGCTTTAACACCTCGGCTTTGACAACCTCCATCATGTTTGGATTTAGCCGTCTTTGAGGTTGTCTAGTCGTTTTTGCATTTTCTTCAAGGTGTATTCGGTGAGTGCAAACCGAAGGATCTATCCCTTTGAGATCCGCTATTGTCCAACCTATGGCTTCCCTATGTTCTTTGAGTAACTCAATCAACTTGAGCTCTTGATCTTTCTCTAGGTGGGAGGCAATGACAACTGGGAATGTTTCCTCTTGACCCAAATATACGTATTTAAGCTCGGATGGCAATGGTTTAAGGTCAAGCTTCGGTGGTTTGATGTTAGACGGTAGAGGCCTTGATGTGGTTGGTGGCAATTTTTCAAAATGGGGCCTCCACTAGCTAGTACCAACTACCGGTCTTTCTATATTCAATGCCTGCACAATTTCACTAATGATGGGGTCTTCAGAATCCATGAAATGTGCTAAGCATGTCTCCAAGCTTTCTAGTGGTTCAAGTTGGAGGAGTTCTTCTTCTTCAAAAGTTTCAAGCATGTTTACCTCGAGGAACTCATCATCATCGACATCCCTATGTCTTTTGCCCAAGAGAAACACATTCACCTCTAGTGTCATGTTTCCAAAAGATAGTTGCATCACCCCATTCTGGCAATTGATGATTGCGTTTGATGTTGCATCATCCCTATGTCTTTTGCCCAAGTGAAACACATTCACCTCTAGTGTCATGTTTCCAAAAGATAGTTGCATCACCCCATTCTGGCAATTGATGATTGCGTTTGATGTGGCAAGGAATGGGCGGCCTAATATTACCGGTATTTGGGTGCTAGCATCCAAAACCGGTTGTGTGTCCAAGACGATAAAGTCTACCGGGTAGTAAAATTTGTCCACTTGGACTAGAACATCCTCAACTATCCCCCTCGGTACACGGATAGATCAAGTTCACCAAGACCCAATTGCTCATATACCGTGGTTTTGGTGGGTTTTAATTCACCAAGACCCAATTGCTCATATACCGAGTATGGGATCAAGTTCACACTTGCCCCCAAATCTAACAAGGCACGCTCAATCCGGTAGTCTCCAATGATACATGAGACGGTGGGACTACCGGGATCTTTGAATTTTGGGGGGGTCTTTTGAGTGAGGATGGCACTCACTTGCTCAGTTAAGAAGGCCTTTTGCTGCACATTATATTTGCGTTTTGTTGTGCATAAGTCTTTTAGAAACTTGGCATAAGAGGGGATTTGTTTGATGGCATCAAGCAAAGGGATATTAATCTTGACTTGTCTGAAAATCTCTAGAATATCATGAGAATTTGGGAGAGATTTTGGGGCAACCAATCTTGAAGGGAATGGTGCTACGGGCTTGTAAATGCGTTCCGGTTGTTGTGGGGCTAAGTTAGATCCATCTTCATCCTCAGAATTTACCGGATCATTAGGCTCATCGGCCTTCACCGGAATAGTTTTGTCAATTTGTTTACCACTTCTAAGGGTGGTGATGGATTTGGCTTGCTCCATGTTTTGGTTGGAAGGATTAGGGATGCTTACTTCATGTACTTGCTTTGGATTGGGCTGAGGTTGGGCCGGAAAGGTCCCTTCCCTAGCATTCAAGCGTCCCTTAATCTCATCAACCGAGACTTTAAGCTCTTGGAACAATTGCTGATTCGTTTGATTGATTTGCGTTTGCCCTTGTATAAACGCCTTCAAGGTATCTTCCATTGAGAATTGAGGTGGGGCCATATTTTGCATGGGTGGCCCTCTTTGAGAGTTGGTAGGATTGCCCGTAGGAGCATTCTTCCAACTAAAATTTGGGTGGTTCTTCCAACTCTCATTATACGTATTACCTACCGGTCCATTAAAAGGCCGTTGATAACCATATGTGGCATTGGCGTGTTCATGTAATACCTCTTGAAATGCAGGAATTGTGGGACAATCTTGCGTAGCGTGTAAATCGGTGAGGCAAATCCCACATATGGTTTCAACAGCTTCATTGGACTTGGGAACTCCACTTTTACTAAGTTCCATGGCCTCAACCTTCCTTGTGAGGTTGGTTATCCTTGCATTCACATCGTCTTCCTCCTTAAGGACATAGATCCCTCCTTTCTCTTGAGTGGACTTGGAGTTATTGGGTTTATCCGATATATCCCAAGATTGAGCATTTTCAGCCAACATGTCCAAGTAACTCCAAGCCTCATCTGGATTTTTACTCATAAACTCGCCATTGCACATCATCTCCACAAATTGGCGCATATTGGAACTTAATCCATCATTGAAAAAATTTATAATTCGCCAACTCTCATAGCCATGATGTGGGCAAGCAAGCAGGAGATCCTTAAATCTCTCCCAACATTGAAAAAAAGATTCACCCTCTTTAGCCAAGAAATTCATTATGGCCCTTCGAAGGGTGTTCGTTTTATGAGCCGGGAAGAACTTTTTCAAGAATTCCCGGTTCATCTCAACCCATGACCCAATCGAATGTGGTCTAAGAGAGTGAAGCCAATCTTTGGCTCTTTCTTTCAATGAAAAGGGAAAAAGCTCAAGTCTGATGGTATCTTCGGAAACTTTGGTGTAATGCAAGGTGGCCACCACTTCTTCGAATTCTTTCAAGTGTAAGTATGGGCGGTCAGGAGTCTAGCCCATGGAACTTTGGTAAGAGTTGAATTAAACCCGGTTTTATGTCAAAGTTTCCACCGTTTGCTGGTAGAACCACGCAAGAGGGTGTAATTGCACGGGCAGGTTGTAGGTAGTCCCGTAGTGATCTCATTGGAAGAACATTATGTACCCCATTCTCTCCTACTCCTTCCTGATTTGTGTTTGTAGTTGGAGTAGGGGGGGGGGGGGAGGAGCTGAGAGGTGAAGCTTGTAGCTAATTTCATGCTACAACTAGAACTCATTATAAAAGCATAAAAACTGGAAAAACCGGAAATAGGAGAGTTGCAGACGCTCCACGACAGCTTCCTCTCCTTAGAACTACGTCCCTTAGCTTCTATCGTGCCCTAGGAAGAGCCCCTAGGTGTCCTTTTATAGTAGGAAAGCTCCCTTGCGTCGGAAACATCCAGAATCCGCGTAAGGTTACGCAGTGCGCAGCAGATTTCGAAGTCCCGTTTTAGAAAGGTCTCTATTTATGCAGGGCCGACCGGTCACGACCGGTCGGGCTAGACTTGGAGACAGTCCAGCGTGCATAGCCGACCGGTCTTGACCGGTCGGTCCTTCTCCCCTTTGTCCAGTGTGCATGGCCGACCGGTCAAGACCGGTCTGGCTTCCTTGGCAGACCGGTCAACACCGGTCGGTCCTTTTTCAATTTGTTTTTTCTTCCTTTCCTTTCTCCCTTTCTTCTTTTCTCTCCTCTCCTTGCTTTCTACTTTCTTTGGTCCTCTTTCATCCTTCATCCAATAGCTCTAAAGGCATTCATTTGGTCCCTAATTGAATGAAGTCCGCTCTCATCCCTATAATCACAAAACATGTGTTAGATGGGCCTTTAAATCATGAAAATCATGCAAACCATGTCATGTAATGGGCAATGCAATGTATAAATTGGAGGTTCAACACACCCCCCAACCAGCTTTTTGCTAGTCCCAAGCAAAACATGCGTGAAACAATTTCAAACCTCCAAACCCAACTCTCCTTCAGAACCCATGATTCTATCCATTCCAGGATGTACAAGTGTAAAATTTGGAAAAATTAGGTGATAGAAGCTGAAACCTTGGACTCTCAAAACATAAGAAGTGTCTACATGAAATTCCCGCTGATTGATTGATTAATAGAAGAACTCGAACAAATTCAACCTAGTGTGCATAGTGAAAGTTCATCTCATGAGTTCCTGGGATCATCTTCTTCATAGATTAAGTAAACCAAGGATTTTAAGGTGCACAGAGCAACAACAAGCCTATGACAGGAATTTGCCTTACCGTCCTTCCGACGGCTTTCACACTACGTCCCATTTCCGGCTTTGGTTACGGTTCGACCATCCCCCGGTTGGTAATAGGTAGCCATTTTCGGAATTTTCCACCATTTTTCTTTCCTTCCCGATTTCATCCTTTCTTTCCTTTTTCTTTTAAATTAGATAGGATTTTTAGAAATCCATATCTTCTGTTATTTTCCCATGGACAAGGATGGACAAAATACCCCGGCTTGGCTGCTCAACACCTTTAAATCAAAGTCTAGCTAATCCACAAATCACATAAACCTGTCAGCTCATGAAAATCGTGTAATGTGAACTTGGTGTAAAGGTGTTCAAATTTTCTATCAATCACAACAATAGGGGAACTAACATATAAAACCATTATGTTGGGAGAAACTCAAGACTACAACATCACACACTTCGTATCTCCTCCTCTTATACTCATATCACCTCGAATGCATAGAAATACGGTTTTCTAAAAGAGTTTTGAAATTTTAGAAAATTCGAAAAAATTTGCGCATATGAAGCTCGAAATGTTGCAAACTGTTAGATGAGGATCTCATCTCAATCCCCGGCAGCGGCGCCAAAAACTTGTTCGCTCGCCTCAAGTGTAAGGCTGCGATGTAGTAATAAATCTCGGTAAGACCGAGGTCGATCCACAGGGAAATAGAAACAATTTCAAACTACTCCAGCAACTCAATTTTGCAAGAATATCAGATTCAATTTGGTAATTAACTAAAACAGTAACTTTAATAGAAAATCAGTGATTTAAAGTACTAAGGCATTCAAGGATCCACTTGTAGCAATCCCATGTCAATTCAATCAATCCAAGTAGAGAACACAACTAGATTCGAAGTCCTATCTCTCATCTAGTTGGAAAATAAAGCATTCACACACATTCAATCCAAATCAAGTTGAACTTCCAAGTTCTAGTCCCATTAAATCAATGTAGAATTCAAAACCATAGCCTTCGGAGTAACAGCCATGCCTATGGACTATGGCCTGCTCAAGGATTACTATGATTCGAATCTAGACAAGCATTATATGATAATCTCAGAGAATTGCAAGGAATTCATGTCCGGAGCACATGAACTCTCATAAAACATCTCAAACTACCACTTTTAAAAACTAGAACATGAGAAAATCCAAACATGAATTACAAAGTACTTGAATTAACGTGAATCAAACATGAAATTAGCTACAAGCTTCACCTCTCAGCCTTAGCTGAGAGATTCTAGCCGAGCATTGTCATACTACAACTAGAACTCATAATAAAAGCATAAAAACTGGAAAAACCGGAAATAGGAGAGTTGCAGACGCTCCACGACAGCTTCCTCTCCTTAGAACCATGTCCCTTAGCTTCTATCGTACCCTAGGAAGAGCCCCTAGGTGTCCTTTTATAGTAGGAAAGCTCCCTTGCGTCGGAAACATCCAGAATCCGCGTAAGGTTACGCAGTGCGCAGCAGATTTCGGAGTCCCGTTTTAGAAAGGTCTCTATTTACGCAGGGCCGACCGGTCTAGACCGGTCGGACTAGGGCTGGCCGACCGGTCACGACCGGTCGAGCTAGACTTGGAGACAGTCCAGCGTGCATAGCCGACCGGTCTTGACCGGTCGGTCCTTCTCCCCTTTGTCCAGTGTGCATGGCCGACCGGTCAAGACCGGTCGGTCCTTTTCAATTCGTTTTTTCTTCCTTCTTTTCTCCTCTTTCTTCTTTTCTCTCCTCTCCTTGCTTTCTTCTTTCTTTGGTCCTCTTTCATCCATCATCCAATAGCTCTAAAGGCATTCTTTTGGTCCCTAATTGAATGAAGTCCGCTCTCATCCCTATAATCACAAAACATGTGTTAGATGGGCCTTTAAATCATGAAAATCATGCAAACCATGTCATGTAATGGGCAAGGCAATGTATAAATTGGAGGTTCAACACACCCCCCAACCAGCTTTTTGCCAGTCCCGAGCAAAACATGCGTGAAACAATTTCAAACCTCCAAACCCAACTCTCCTTCAGAACCCATGATTCTATCCATTCCAGGATGTACAAGTGTAAAATTTGGAAAAATTAGGTGATAGAAGCTGAAACCTTGGACTCTCAAAACATAAGAAGTGTCTACATGAAATTCCCGCTGATTGATTGATTAATAGAAGAACTCGAACAAATTCAACCTAGTGTGCATACTGAAAGTTCATCTCATGAGTTCCTGGGATCATCTTCTTCATAGATTAAGTAAACCAAGGATTTTAAGGTGCACAGAGCAACAACAAGCCTATGACAGGAATTTGCCTTACCGTCCTTCCGACGGCTTTCACACTATGTCCCATTTCCGGCTTTGGTTACGGTTCGACCATCCCCCGGTTGGTAATAGGTAGCCCTTTTCGGAATTTTCCACCATTTTTCTTTCCTTCCCGATTTCATCCTTTCTTTCCTTTTTCTTTTAAATTAGATAGGATTTTTAGAAATCCATATCTTCTGTTATTTTCCCATGGACAAGGATGGACAAAATACCCCGGCTTGGCTGCTCAACACCTTTAAATCAAAGTCTAGCTAATCCACAAATCACATAAACCTGTCAGCTCATGAAAATCATGTAATGTGAACTTGGTGTAAAGGTGTTCAAATTTTCTATCAATCACAACAATAGGGGAACTAACATATAAAACCATTATGTTGGGAGAAACTCAAGACTACAACATCACACACTTCGTATCTCCTCCTCTTATACTCATATCACCTCGAATGCATGGAAATACGGTTTTCTAAAAGAGTTTTGAAATTTTAGAAAATTCGAAAAAATTTGCGCATATGAAGCTCGAAATGTTGCAAACTGCTAGATGAGGATCTCATCTCAATCCCTAGCAGCGGCGCCAAAAACTTGTTCGCTCGCCTCAAGTGTAAGGCTGCGATGTAGTAATAAATCTCGGTAAGACCGAGGTCGATCCACAGGGAAATAGAAACAATTTCAAACTACTCCAGCAACTCAATTTTACAAGAATATCAGATTCAATTTGGTAATTAACTAAAACAGTAACTTTAATAGAAAATCAGTGATTTAAAGTACTAAGGCATTCAAGGATCCACTTGTAGCAATCCCATGTCAATTCAATCAATCCAAGTAGAGAACACAACTAGATTCGAAGTCCTATCTCTCATCTAGTTGGAAAATAAAGCATTCACACACATTCAATCCAAATCAAGTTGAACTTCCAAGTTCTAGTCCCATTAAATCAATGTAGAATTCAAAACCATAGCCTTCGGAGTAACAGCCATGCCTATGGACTATGGCCTGCTCAAGGATTACTATGATTCGAATCTAGACAAGCATTATATGATAATCTCAGAGAATTGCAAGGAATTCATGTCCGGAGCACATGAACTCTCATAAAACATCTCAAACTACCACTTTTAAAAACTAGAACATGAGAAAATCCAAACAGGAATTAAAAAGTACTGGAATTAACGTGAATCAAACATGAAATTAGCTACAAGCTTCACCTCTCAGCCTTAGCTGAGAGATTCTAGCCGAGCATTGTCATACTACAACTAGAACTCATAATAAAAGCATAAAAACTGGAAAAACCGGAAATAGGAGAGTTGCAGACGCTCCACGACAGCTTCCTCTCCTTAGAACCATGTCCCTTAGCTTCTATCGTGCCCTAGGAAGAGCCCCTAGGTGTCCTTTTATAGTAGGAAAGCTCCCTTGCGTCGGAAACATCCAGAATCCGCGTAAGGTTACGCAGTGCGCAGCAGATTTCGGAGTCCCGTTTTAGAAAGGTCTCTATTTACGCAGGGCTGACCGGTCTAGACCGGTCGGACTGGGCTGGCCGACTGGTCACGACCGGTCGAGCTAGACTTGGAGACAGTCCAGCGTGCATAGCCGACCGGTCTTGACCGGTCGGTCCTTCTCCCCTTTGTCCAGTGTGCATGGCCGACCGGTCAAGACCGGTCTGGCTTCCTTAGCCGACCGGTCAAGACCGGTCGGTCCTTTTTCAATTTGTTTTTTTCTTCCTTTCTTTTCTCCTCTTTCTTCTTTTCTCTCCTCTCCTTGCTTTCTTCTTTCTTTGGTCCTCTTTCATCCTTCATCCAATAGCTCTAAAGGCATTCTTTTGGTCCCTAATTGAATGAAGTCCGCTCTCATCCCTATAATCACAAAACATGTGTTAGATGGGCCTTTAAATCATGAAAATCATGCAAACCATGTCATGTAATGGGCAATGCAATGTATAAATTGGAGGTTCAACACCTACTATGCCATTCCAGACCGTCATCGTCACGGACCATACCCTCGGTTAAATCATACGCCCTTAAGTCATTTCCTACTACCTCCACCACTATCCTTTTGGGTGCGGTCAAATTAGAATGTTGAAAAACATTCGTGGAAAAGTAAGGAATGGTAGAATTAGGATTCCATGGATTTAAAGAAAGTCAGACGTAATACCTAAAAATCATAAAGATAAGAGAAGCAGACTTTTTAATTCTTTGGTCATGTGCAACGAAGATAAGGAACTCCACGCTTTGAAAGTGTCGGTTGGTTCAAGTTGAAAGCTTTAAAAAATGAAGGTGCAGGCTTAAGTCGCCAATGGTGGAGGAAAAAAGAATTAAACACTTATGGTTTAATTGAATATGCAGTCTGCGATAGATTGGAATAGTCGAACGGAATCGTAAAGCGCAGATTAATTGGGATAATGCTTTAATGATGATGATGATGATGCAATCATACATATATCATCATCCTCATCCGCAATCTCATCATCATCATCAAAGTATCGTACCCATTTGATTGGGGTCAGCTGCACAAATCTTGCTATGCCATTCTAATCTGTCACGAACCATATTCTCAGTTAAACCAAAAGCTCTCAAGTCATTTCCTACTACCACCACCATAGTCCTTTTGGGTGTTATCCTTACCCTTTAGAACCATTTCAACTAGAACTGACTAACTCTTAAAGACTAGTGCAGCAAATCGCAAAACTATTAAAATCTACCTTCCTTCTTCTTATTACCTTTAAATATTACTCTTGACCGTCCTTGAACGCATTTACTCCTAATTTTCCTTTACTTCTCTTCCCACATATTCTTCTCAACGTTTTTATTTCCACTGCGTTCATTTGATAAGTGTGTTATTCCTTTTCTTCCCAAAAGTTCTTCTCAATAGCTTTATGCTGGTAAGGTTTATTTAGCAAGTGGCTTTAATCATATACTGTGACTGACCTGACGACACTCTCAAGAAGGATTTTCCGCTTCGCTACTCGATCCACTTGTTCTCTGTGGTGGTTTCACCTTGAATTTCAATTCGTATTAATTATTCCATTTATGGGTTCTAAAAGACGTCCAAACCATCGAAAGGTGTGTGTGTGCGCGCGCGCGTAAAAAAGAACATTGGGTTGAGTTGAAGTCCAATACTAGGGTAAGATGAAGGGACAAAACACGTAGACAAATTAAAAAAAAAAAAAAAAAAGACTTGACGAATTAAGATTAATGAGTGTGTTGGCATATTTTAATGGCTTGGCAAGGGCAAGCAGGAGCGCCTAAAAGGACATGGATAGAGCTAGACAAAAAAAAAAGACTTGAATACCTATGACCTAAATTAAATAATCATCCCTATTGTCAATATCATCATCATCATTGTCTCAATTGATTGGGCAAATCCTGCTATACCATTCCAGACCGTCACTGTCATGGACCATACCCTCTGTTAAATCATACGCCCTAAGTCATTTCCTACTACCTCCACCAGTATCCTTTTGGGTGCGATCAAATTAGGATGTTGACAAACATTCATGGAAAGACAAGGAATGGTAGAATTAGGATTCCATGGATTTAAAGAAAGTCATACGTAATACCTAAAAATTATAAAGATAAGAGAAGCAGACTTTTTAATTCTTTGACCATGTGGAACGAAGATAAGTAACTCCACGTTTCGAAAGTGTCGGTTGGTTCAAGTTGAAGGTTTTAAAAAATGAAGGTGCAGGCTTAAGTCGCCAATGGTAGAGAGAAAAGATTTAAACACTAATGGTTTAATTGAATATGCAGTCTGAAATAAATTGGAATAGTCGAATGGAATCGTAAAGCGCAGATTAATTGGGATAATGCTTTAATAATGATGATGATGATGCAAACATACATATATCATCATCCTCATCCGCAATCTCATCATCATTATCAAAGTATCGTCCCAATTGATTAGGGTCAGCTACACGAATCTTGGTATGCCATTCCAATCTGTCACGGACCGTATGCTCAGTTAAATCAAAAGCCCTCAAGTCATTGGCTACTACCACCACCATTGTCTTTTTGGGTGTTACCCTTACCCTTTAGAACAATTTCAACTGGAACCGACTAACTCCTAAGGACTAGTGCAGTAAATCGCAAAACTATTAAAATCTACCTTCCTTCTTCTTATTACCTTTTAATAGTACTCTTGACCATCCTTGAATGCATTTACTCAAAATTTTGTTTTGTTACTACTTCTCTTCCCACATATTCTTCTCGACGTTCTTATTTTGACTGTGTTCATCTGATGAGTGTGTTATTCCTTTCTTCCCACAAGTTCTTCTCAATAGCTTTATGCTGGTCAGGTTTATTTAGTGAGTGGCTTGAATCATATACTGTGACTGACCTGACTACACTCTCAAGAAGGATTTTCGGCTTAGCTACCCGATCCACTTGTTCTCTATGGTGGTTTCATCTTGAATTTCAATTTGTATTAATTATTCCATTCATGGATTCTAAAAGACGTCCAAACCATCGAAAGGTGTGTGTGTGTGTGTGTGTGCGCACAACGACATCGTAAAAAAGAACAAAATTGGTTTGAGTTGAAGTCCAATATTAGGGTAAGATGAAGGGACAAAACAAGTGTAGACAAATTAAAAAAAAAAAGAAAAAAAGGCATCATCATCATCATCATCATTGTCCCAATTGATTGGGCAAATCCTGCTATGCCATTCTAGACTATCACCATCATGGACCATACCCTCGGTTAAATCATACGCCCTAAGTTATTTCCTAGTACCTCCACCACTATCCTAGTACCTCCACCATACCCCCGGTTAAATCATAGCCTATCCTAGCTACGATTCGCAACCCCCCCCCCCCCCCCTACTATCCTTTTGGGTGCGATTAAAAAAAAGAGGCATGTCTCACACAATGAAAATGACTTCAAGTAGTGGGTCTCATCCAATTGTTGTGATAATGATTAAATAATAATAATGTGATTATTAAAATTAAAATAAACTTTGGCAAAACCAAGCCCATCAAAGACCCAAAGAAAGGGATTGATCTAGCCATTGATCTAGCCTATCCTAGCTATGATTCGCAACCCCCCCCCCCCCCCCCCCCCCCCCCCCCCCCCCCCCCCCCCCGCCATTCGCTATACATCATGGACCATACCCTCGTTAAATCAACGATTCCTAGTACCACTATCCTTTGGGTGCGATAAAAAAAGAGGCATGTCTCACACATATTGTTATTTTAATAATCACATATTATTATTTATCATTACCACAATTGGATGAGACCATAATGTGATTATTAATAAAAAACTTTGCAAAACCAAGCCCATCAAAGACCCAAGAAAGGGATTGATCGAACCATTGATCTAGCCTATCCTAGCTATGATTCGCAACCCCCCCCCCCCCCCCCGCTATGCCATTCCAGACTATAACCATCATGGACCATACCCTCGGTTAAATCATACGCCCTAAGTTATTTCCTAGTACCTCCACCACTATCCTTTTGGGTGCGATTAAAAAAAAGAGGCATGTCTCACACAATGAAAATGACTTCAAGTAGTGGGTCTCATCCAATTGTTGTGATAATGATTAAATAATAATAATGTGATTATTAAAATTAAAATAAACTTTGGCAAAACCAAGCCCATCAAAGACCCAAAGAAAGGGATTGATCTAGCCTATCCTAGCAACGATTCGCAACCACCCCCCCATGCTAATGCGCAAGTATTGTTCGTGTGCTCGATCAATTGGTTTTCTAGGCGATTTGCACCTCAAACCGCCCTCGTGTGCATGCACGTGCTAGAGCATTTTCTAAAACACCGTGGAGTGGAATGTGATATTAGCATTCCACACTCCTCCCTAGCTAATGTGAAATAATGCTTTTGCACTTGAAAAGTGAAAGTGGCTTTACCATGAGTTTGCAAACACTTTACCTATACTTTTTTGCATTTTGGAAATACTACAACAACCTAGATCAGTTCCAATAGAAACCAAGTCTTTCAAATGATATTAAAATAAGGAGGCACGTCTCCAATTCATCAACCCATTTTCAATTATGTTGGAACACTCTAGACTCTAAACCCTTTGTCCAAACCTCTAATTTCACAAAACCTTCAAAAGTCATTTATCGAAAAAAAGAAAAAAAAACTACAACATACATTTAGGGTCTATTTGGGTAGGGGATCCCACCATTTCAAGATTAAGTTAATCCCAAATTTGGCCGGCCCCATGCCCTCCACGTAGTACTCGACGCCACTAAAGAGGTGCTTTCCTCCATATAAACAAAACAAAGTTTTAGAAAAAACCAAAAACACATGCTAATTGCGTCTATGTGGAGGAAAGAGCTGCTTTAGCACAATAAATCCTACGTGGATCCAAACAGATCCTTAGCAACACACTACAATACATGAAACTCACACCTACTTTGGCAACCCTCAAGTTTCAAAATGCACATACACTAAAAGCTGGCAGCTTCCCAGTCACAGATCACACATTTGTTACACATCTACCAGATTTTTCAGGTGATATCAAAATCAGAAAAGCCCCAAAAGCCCCCCCTTCTCAAAATCATGTTCCGTTCCATGTTTTTGTATATCTATCCCTTTTTCCTAGAACAAATGAGAACCAATCTGATTGTAATTTCAGATCCAGAGTTACAAGCTTCTCCAAAACTCAGTATTTACCCACTAGACATTACCCTTTGCAATTCCTAGTCTAACAAGGGATCCCTTCAAAACAATAAATTATTCCTTTACCAGACACTACTTTTTTGAACTTAAAACCCGTTTCTATGAAATGTGAGGGCTGCCAAACTGTGTAATAGCATTTCAAAGTAGTGCAGTTAACATTAAACCCCTTATTATGTTTGTCACTGGGAGAGAGAGACTGCCTCTAATCATTATGATACAAAGAAACAGGATCCACAACTAAATGGATAGCAGCATTTATAAAAGATAAGATTACAAATGATATGCATCTGGAAATTCCGTTGGTGAATGTAAATATGTCAGCATGACAAGTTTTCTCAACATTTGGATTTATGAAGAGTTCCAGATTATTGACGAAACCTGCTTCAGTTGTCAACCCTGAGCTCATGAACATAATGAAAGTTCTGCATCTTCATGGTGGAAATCCTTGTTAGGCTTATAGTTCCATCCCATTAACAATGAAACAACATGCTACTTTCTGTTCAAACTCTAAATTGAAGGCCTATCTTCTCAATTAAATTTAGTCAAAATAGATTTGTGAAAAAGATCATTTAAAATTCACAGGCTGCAATTCCTTTTTTTTTATTTTTTATAGTGTTTATGAGTTATAAATAAAGAAGGAGCAATTTAAAATGAAAGATATGAGGGAGAAGGGAGAGCCCAAAATACACCATGTTGAATTGTCTCCCACTGTTGTGTTTGCTACCCTCTTCTTGACCTACAACAAGAACCTCCTTCAATGCAGACAGATTGTCGAATGAGTAAGACAATATAGGGATCTTCACTTAGAATTTTATTGTTGTCTCTCCCTCTTATTTTTTCCCCCTTGTACTGGCAAACATGAGCATATATTACTTCCATTAATTTCTAAAAGCTTATATAGAGGAACTAATACAAGACAAAAGGATACAGAATCTCCATCCATTGATTTGTTAAAAGTTTAGCAAGTTATCCTACATAGACATGACAGAAGTGCCGCAATTCATAATTCTCTGTGTTTTATAAATCTCTATGCATGTGTATTGACATCAAGAAAACTTCATTCAAGTTTATGTACCCAAATAGTGATTGCAAGGAGCTATAAGGATCCCAAAAACCCAAGTACCTTGTTGTTGAATGCCATTAATACATTTCCACTTCTTTGCACAGCATACCTTGATCCTGATAAGAACGAATTGGCCAAAATAAAAGCAATAGCTCATTAATTCATGACTTGAAGCAACATGAAACCAGAATAGGAACAATGTTAATGCCCATAATGAGAGGACAATACCAATCAGAAGGTGGATAACAGATCCCAAAGAATGGCCAACACCAAAAGTAGGAAGACCATTTACCTGTAAAGATTATTAGTTGAGACAGCTTGGAGTTTTTAATATATTATGGAATATCAGTGTAGTATATTAGACTCACAGAATCTTGTATAACCCTGAAGACACCTATCAAAATTGTATTGTACTTGATCTGCAATGAAGAAGTGATCAAATCCGCCAGCAAATGGTGTTGCAATTACCAAACTACCCCTGATCATAAAAAAAAATATCAATAGACATTTTTAATAATTACTGAAAATAAATTAACCCCGACTAAATCATTGATTGTAATCAACCTATGTAATAGCTACCAGTTAGTGCTTGATTGTAATTAATCAACCTATGTAATAGTCTATTACTTTGCACAAGTGGAAGTTTTCTGCTCTCCTTGCCGGTCCCCAACACAGATAAATGTTGGCGGTTGGCATTAACCTGCACCCCTGCCTGGCCTAACTGACCAGGTTAGGTCAGTTAACCTGCAGGCCTGCCCGGCCTAACTGACCAGATTAGGTCGGTTAACCTGCAGGCCTGCCCGGCCTAACTGACCAGATTAGGTCAGTTAACCTGCAGGCCTGCCCGGCCTAGGCCCAAGGCCAACCCATTCAGGTCAAGACTCGAACCCACAAGCCAATCTGGCTTGTTCGTTGCCTAATGTAAGGTACAATTCCTTTGAAGTAAATAGGTAGCAAGAGAAGTTCAAAAGTAAATAGGCATTATTTGCTCTACTATTCTTGCCTGAGCAGCCAACGGCTTCTGCTCTTCTAATTTTGCTTTCAATTCTCTCCAAAAGGTAGGTTGTACCTTGTCAATTTTGTCCAATGCATCTGATCATCATGAAAAATTTAACGAACTATCTTAGCTTGAGAAGAGAAGACATATTTATGAAAAGATGAGAAATAATGCAGATTTCCAGAATACTTAAAGTATAAGCATTGTCATGATAAAGTAAATTAGTAATCTTGCTTGCCTATTACTTGGTTTTGTCTGATCTGTATGCAAGGATTGATAAACTGAACAAATAAATTCAAGAAAATATCTGTGTGAAAAATGAGACATGAGGTGGATTTCAAGAATACTGAAAGTACATACATCTTTATGATAAACGAAAATACTAATCAGGTTTGTTCATCTGCTGTTGTGATTCGATTTCCTGAAGAAGTGTCGTTCCAGCTATTCCAGATCAGGCTTCAACGGGCATTAAAGAGATGAAGGGCAATACCTTCCCAGATGATCTGACGTGAAGATACGACATAATTTTGGCAATTAGATCAAGTACAGAACCGTCCACACTTACATTAACCATTTCCTGTGTGACAGAATTGAAACAAAATCAGACATGCTGTCCCACCAAAGACAGACAAGAGCATCACAGGTGAAAACAAGGACACCAACCTCGGGAACTAAGCTGTCTGCTTTACTCCTATGCAATGTGGTAGGAATATCATTGAAAAACCCATCCTCCTGAAATGCATAAAAAACAATTGGAGTCAGATCTTGACTTTTAAAACAACATTGAAGAAATACACGGAAACAATATGACTTGCTCAAATATAAAAATAAAATAAAAATGATGGAACAGCAGTTCAACAACATGAATTGTAAAGAAGTGGGGGTTAGAAAATATTTCAGTATCCAGCTACTTTTTTTTTCCAAAGTATAGTACAACCTCTTAATAATTATAACATCTTATTGATGTTCAATCTGAGCTGTGATTGTCCCAACCAGAGCATGATTAAAGCCCATCTGTACAGAAGAGTACAAACACAAGCAGCACATGGACATGCAAAGTGCACTGCAAACACATGCAGATAACCGCAACACCACTCCAGCATACAACATAACCACGTCGGGCAACCTTTCCAAGTGGATTCAACCCTGCAATAATGATGAAATACAGTTTGATGAAGTTCAAAGAACTGATTTCACTTGATTTGAGAAATAAATCGTGTTTTGACTTGTTTTGAACTTTTCCAAGCATTACAAGGTTATAGCGCAGGAAGATCCTCCAAGACATTTAACATTTCAGATTTCCATCAGCTTTTCATTGATAGCAACTGGCAAGCCAGGTTGTCTCAAACACATTTTACGGCAATCTTGTGGGTTTTCGGGCATTCTTCTCCTCCTTCCATAAGAGGCTTCCATTCTTGAATCAGTGATGTTGCAGAATGAAACCCCCTCCTCAAACTAATAGTGCTACTACCATGCCTTCCTTCCATTTCTTCTCTCATTTTTTCCCTATTTGTCTCATGTCAATAGAAAAGGAGATTTCTTCCTTCCTTCATCTTTCTCTTTTTGAGGCAGCTGGTTGTGTCGGGAAACACCCCTTTCAGTGTCAATATCTACCACTGTTTCCCAGCCCATTTCAACTTTCTAACAAAAGAACTTTGATATTTTGGCAGATTATGACAATCCATACTTGGGCGCACAGCCATTGTACAGAAAGAAAACATCCCCAATTCGAACTGATCAAATAATGGACACATTATGGATGGATTGTAATCCAAAACTCACAATGAAGTTATCATCCTAACAGTCCAACTGGTGACCCTTAAATGGATGGTTAAAATGAGAAATAATGGAAGTCCAAATTTAACAAAAAAGCCTATTAATAAGAGGCTCGGATTGTCCAATAAATCTTGATTGAAGCAATGCCACATCTATAGTGGACCAGGGACTTGGACAGTTTGAATTGTGATGCACTGATACGCATGCCAGGTGTGAAATGTAGTGTGTAGGTAATATGGTGAGATAAGGGAAAGTCTAATGATGCAAATCACTAGGATGCATAATGTCTTAAACCTAACTATCTTACCAGACAAAAAGGCAATGAATATAGTAACCCTAGGGTAAGGGCCGCACTCTCTTAGGTGAGGCCTGGGTCTCACCTAATCCGCACTCGATCATACGCCGAAGACTTATTTGGTAGTCTTGCAGCATACGGACACAATGCACACATCCACCATCCACGAGGCATATATGCATCAATCCAAAGATTCCAAATCGTGGGATCCACAAGTTGAGCTTTATTCCATGATTCAATGTTTCGATCGATGGACATTTATTCGTTGATTTCGTCCTCCGAGTCATCATTTTCACAGTAACATCTATCTGATAGACACAAGGGAAAATCAGAACCATCTTGTAGTGTTTTAAATAGCTACGCTATGTAGCGTGTAGCTTACGCTACGTAGCGTAGCTTAGCCTTAACGCTACGTAGCTCATGAAAATAGCTTAAGTCGCATGTAGCCTACGCTACATGATAATTTGCATACGCTACATGCTACATAGACTATGCTACACGCTACGTACCTCACATTACAAGTTATTTTTCATTAAAACATTAAAATCAAATAATATTTTCAATGATTTGTTAAATTTTTCTATTTTCAATATTTAATGCTTTTAGTAAAAATTATATAAGTAATAGTTTTAAATCAGTTTTGTTGCTCTTTCTTTACCTTTATACTTATTGATTAGCCTTTCCTATTACTTTTAAGTTGCATTTGGTTGCACCAAATATCATGAAAATTTGTTAAATTTCATCATTAATCAGTCTAATTTGGTGAATATCATGGAATTAGTGCAACCAAGCGCAACCTTGATTAAAAATGTAGAACTAGCATGTAGCTTAAGCTACACGCTATGTAGCTTACGCCTCACGCTTCAGAGGGGTGAACGCTACGCTACACGCTATTCGCTATTTAAAACACTGCCATCTGGTTAGTGCCTTTCCCATTTTGGGTTTTTTGGTTTGTGATCCATCTATTACAAGGGGAGGCACTGATTCGAATGGCTTGGATTGATGTAGATGTATGGCACAGCACATGGAATACCATCACTCGATGTACTGGGACCACCAGTCGACATTGAGATGGGCGAAAGTGTCGTTGACAGACCACCAACCGTGACGATCGGTCGGCTTGACTCTTTCTTTACTTCAGCCTGTTAAATTACAATGTGCTTGGATTGATGTAGATGTATGGCACAGCACATGGAATACCATCACTCGATGTACTGGGACCACCAGTCGACATTGAGATGGGCGAAAGTGTCGTTGACGGACCACCAACCGTGACGATCGGTCGGCTTGACTCTTTCTTTACTTCAGCCTGTTAAATTACAATGTGCGTTTATGACCACTCGCTACAATGTGGCAGCCCCCATAACTGTACATGTACTGTACACACGCTAATCCGTACCATCCAAATAATTTTCCTGATTATAGTGGACTATATCCATGCATTGGAATGGCCATCAAATGTCCAGATTTTCACAGCAGAAATCAAGTAGTAATAAATGATTATCGCATTTTCAGGATATGCTCTACGATATGGACATCGATTTTTATGGTTCTGATTGGTGTGATTGCATGCGAGATGTACGGTGGATAAGCTGCCACAATCAAGTTAGATGTGAAAAACGCAGATGTAATAACACTGTCCTACTCGAGCCATTTCCAAATACACTGTCTTCAAATATATTGCCTGCTAGCCCAGCTGGAAGATGCCTAGGCGTTTTGACAGCAGGTCTTAGGTTCAAGTGCTAAGGAGACACACTAACCCCACTGGTGGTGGGTGCATTGTGTGACTAACAATGTGGGTGTGTTGTGCAACTAACAGGGTGAGTGTGTTGCATGACTAACAATATATATATATATATCATTAACCAGCATGACTCTTGCATGACTATGTTTCGAAGAGGAAAAAAATTCCACATTATAGCAGATCGTGCTTGATGATTAGAAGATGCTCAGGAATCTCATACTTAGTATATAACTAATTTAAATTAAACTTTTCAAATTATGATTCCTACCTTAGATTATTGTGAACCAAAATAACACTTACTCAGTTGGCAGCATTGATTTAAACTCCCATAAAATGACTGAATTTTAGTCTATATGAAATTGAGTGGATTTGAAATTGAAACATTGAAGTGGGAGTTGAAAAGAGTGCTTTTTAGAGATTTTGAATTCCTCTCAAATCCAAATTCTATTCTTAGCTCTTAAATGCTTAAAAGCCTGTTTGATTTCTATATCATAATGTAAAAATATATGTAAATGGCTATCATTACTTACACTTGTATTTTCTTCTCTTATCTCAAAGTTGATGTTGATGGATTGAAAATTTTGACGCAAAACAAAGGCTGGAAGAAATTTGGGGCGCAAGAGCTGTGGGACCCACCACAATGTGGATCATATCTATGCCGTCCATCCATTCTGCCAGCTCATTTTAAGGCATGAGCTCAAAACTCAGGCAGATCTAAAGCTAAAATGAACCACATCACATTAAACTGGGAATTAAATGCCTAACATTGATAATTGCTTTGGGGCCATAGAAATTTTAAATCAGTTGATTTTTATGTCTTCCCTTTGTGCTTGTATAATCTTATAAACAGGTGGGATGACAGATAAACATTAGTGTGGGCTCTAGGAAAATATTAACTTTCAAAGATTGAGGTTTGTTATAACCACTGTTTCATGTGGTGTGGTTCATTTGAGTAGTGGATTTCCCTCATTTTTAGATGCATGTTCTAAAATGAGCTTGTGGAATGGATGGACAGCATGGATATAGCATATTCACCATGGTAGGCCCCACCTTTTTTGTATATAGAAATACATGAAATTCAATTAAAATTCTCACGATTTTCAAACCAATAATTTTTCTAAAAAACTAACATAATTAAGAAAATCATTCAGCCCTAAAAATTAACAAATCCCTACAAATTCTTCTGATTCCATGCTACCAAGTGGCCATTTGTTTCTTTATCTATTGGGTGGATGGGCATTTATTGGACAATTAAAATGAAAAAATATCCAGTGACCTAATTTCAAGAAACAAGCATCCACAGATAAGGGGTTGGGATCATTTAACCAATATAAGTTTCCGAGTGTGACTTAGAGGCACTAGGTTCCACAACTTGGTTTAATCTTAATTAAGTTTTGCCATTTGTACAATTTTGTAAGTGCGTTCGTTCATTTCCTAAATATCATTCGACTCTCCCATTTGGAAGCTTGGCATTCATTCATGGCAGTGTCCATGCATATATTTCGAGTCTAAAACTCAAAACTAATGGTGCATTTGGTTATGATCTTTTGTTTTCCTTTTCTTTTTTTGTGTAAATCATAACATTTCAGTGATTAATCAGTCTAATTTGGTTCAAAATGTCATAAATTCTTAGAATTCAAGATATTTGATGTAACCATATACATTCTTCGACCATTGAGTATCATCAGTTATTTCTGATTTTTTGAGTCATGCTCCATCACCACTGGGGCATGATTTTGGACATTTCAACTTTGCTCGCATGCATGCTATGTTGTCATCGTCGTCGTCATCATTTAAACCTATCCCAATTAATTAGGGTTGGCTAATTGAATTCTCTCCCATCAAGGATCATGCCTCCACTTAAATCATAAGCTATTAAATCTTTTCTTACTACCTCATTCACGTCTTACTACCTCGTAGGGTATGAAGCTTGATATAGGGACTGTGAAAGGTGCACGTGGCATGCATTAACACAAAGTAAATTAATCAAGTTGTTGAACACTGAACTTTACCTAGAGAAGTCCACACCATGTCTTAATAGCAGTACTGATTCAAACACCATTTCAGCCATCTCTAGCTCTTCATGAGTTGGCACATTCTTCTGTTTAGAAAGTTGACTTGCTTTGCCTCCTGTACATCTTAACTGTAAATTTTGTTTTTGTATTGTTATCACTGCAATTAGGGAGTCAGTTACTCTGTAAAAATATTTAAAATGAAATTGTATACACAGCAAAGACCTATGGCTTGGGTTTTGAATTTTGTCTCTGGATTCCAATATTTTATGTATTAGTCATCTAATGCACACGCCACAATATACCCCGGCATAATAGATAAGTGTAATGTTCAAGCCATCTATCAGTTGGACCTCACCATGTAGATGTCACTGTTCAAAGAAAAATGATCTACCAATACCTGATTCTTGGGGTAATTTCAGACCACCTGACCAGCGGAATGACATGATTTTTGGGATAGGGAATTTACAGTGGTACTCTTCTGATGGATAGCTTGAACATAGCACCGTGCACAGGTGTTTGGACTTATTAAAGCTCCATTCCCAAAATCAGATTGGTTAATCAATCCTAAGTTAACCTTATATTCGTGTATAACTTGTTTGTTGAAATAGGTAGAGGATAACTTCATTTTAAGTTGTCCAATAAATGTCCACCAATCCAATAATCAGATAATCAAGTAAACACAATATTTTTTTTTTCTGATAAATGTAAATGGGACCCAAAATTTAGAGAGTTTAATTTGACTTAATTGCATGACTGTGTATGCTCATATTATGGTTGAGCATGGAGCAGGTGCCATGCGGACAATGCATATTTTGTGTCGGATGTTGTACTATGGTTGCTCTATGGGAAAACAGTCCATTACTAGAAAAGGTTCTATCATTGATATTGACACTCCACAGTGTGGAGCCCACCTTGATAAAGTAACTTTGATCAAATGATCCTAACCATACTGCAGAATTTGTTTTCTTATTATGTTTATCAAACATGTTTATTAAGAATCTATTTTTCATAAGCACTTACAAAAGGCGTGTTTGGTTGCATCAGATTTCATGAAAATTTGCACAAACTTAGTTGAATAGAATGAAATATCATGAAATTCCACTATATCTGTTGCAACCAAATGCACCCTAAACAATTCCAAGGAAAAACAATTCAAAATTAATTTTACCCTCAGCAGACACAGCACCAAATGGTTGCTTAGACCCAAGCAATAGCATAACAGCTAACGTATAAATGAAATAAACAAGCAATAAAGGGTCCAGACTCATGGGACATGTGGGACGGGCTGGCGGGGACGTGTCTCTGTCCATCTTCAAGCACAGCACAGCACATGTGCCAATGTGCCACGTGCAACATGTGCTGTCATATATCTTTAAGTGCTCATGTCATAATATGCCACAAGTGCCACAGTCCATCTTTATGTTCCACAGTCATTTTCCAATGCCGCACATATGCCACATGTGCAAATGCAGAAAATGTGTCATGCGTGCCCCTCTGTCCCACAGTCAATCTTTTTAGTAGACATTCCATGGAAATTTTCATTTTTGCCCAACAACAGATTTGAAAATGGAGAAAACTACTACAGAAAAATAAAAGAACCAGCTTTTCACTTCTAGCGGTTTCCCAGAAACAATGTTTCCTTAGAGACACTGTTTCCTCCATCGAGTCACCATGTTAGATTGTATATCTTTACAAAGGTGTAAATTAGCCTAAATTAGATTCTAAATTTATTATATAGCTCACATGTCTCTTGGTATCCATTTTATGCCTTTCATTTAAGGGTCATGATGCTCGAACTGTCAGACACAAATAGTGTGGCCTACTTTATTTTATTTTGTTTATTTATTTTTTATTTTTTTACACACGCACTCACACCCCAGACACACTCACGCACTGCATGTAGGAAGTTGCATCTGCGACCCTGCTATCAACTCTGAATAAAACCAAATGCATCCCTCATAGACCTATGGACATAAGAGATTTGATACCTAACTACCAGAGGGCACTGATTCTTTCTCAAGTGAAACAACAAGTTAGTTCATGATCAAGCACGAATAGCAACTAGACACCAATACAAATATGTAGCAACATTTTATAGAGGAAAAGAAAAGGTTCATTTGAAGATGTTTCATATAACACATACAAGTTCAAATGGGAATGGCATTTATAATCTAAACTTGGAATCAAGGTTCTTGTTAATTAAGCAATTATAAAGCAGTTCATTTGACACTGTTTTTCACTTCTAGCGGTTTCCCAGAAACAATGTTTCCTTAGATACACTGTTTCCTCCATCGAGTCACCATGTTAGATTGTATATCTTTACAAAGGTGTAAATTAGCCTAAATTAGATTCTAAATTTATTATATAGCTCACATGTCTCTTGGTATCCATTTTATGCCTTTCATTTAAGGGTCATGATGCTCGAACTGTCAGACACAAATAGTGTGGCCTACTTTATTTTATTTTGTTTATTTATTTTTTATTTTTTTACACACGCACTCACACCCCTAGACACACTCACGCACTGCATGTAGGAAGTTGCATCTGCGACCCTGCTATCAACTCTGAATAAAACCAAATGCATCCCTCATAGACCTATGGACATAAGAGATGTGATACCTAACTACCAGAGGGCACTGATTCTTTCTCAAGTGAAACAACAAGTTAGTTCATGATCAAGCACGAATAGCAACTAGACACCAATACAAATATGTAGCAACATTTTATAGAGGAAAAGAAAAGGTTCATTTGAAGATGTTTCATATAACACATACAAGTTCAAATGGGAATGGCATTTATAATCTAAACTTGGAATCAAGGTTCTTGTTAATTAAGCAATTATAAAGCAGTTCATTTGACACGAAAAGGGTTGAGATAGTTGGGTGTATCGTGTATGAGTAACTCAGTTAGCAACAATCTCCCGGAAGTGACTGCAATTGGTGATAAAATCTAGAAACAGTGAAAAATCTAGTTGGAATATTGGAAAATTGCTTGTATTTTTTCATTTTGTATAGCACTGAATTTATACAAGAGAAATTACCTTGAAAAAACAAGGTTACAATAAAAAAAAAAATCTATCCTAATGATTAGGACCTAATCAAATCTCGACGAAGAAGGAAAATGAATATATTGAAATAATATCCTTCCTAATAATCAGCCTTTGATGCCTGGAAACATGGATGTGGACAATTTTTTTAAGAAATGTTCTTTTTAAATTTATTATTATTATTTTTTTTTGTAGGTAAGTTGCGCTCAAACCCAAGAGCTCAATGTTGAAACATGCACTGTTTATCATTGAACTACAGGCTCGAAGTCAGAAGAAAGAAACCAGGTTCCTTGGATGGGAAAAGACAATTTTGGATTATAAACCAGAGAGATTAAGTTCTTACTTTCTTTTTAGAATGGTAGATGAAGGACGGTTTTACAGGTTGGAGTGGTTGCATCAAGTTCTTACTTCTTAGAGCTTAGGAAGTAGATGGAAAATGTCTGGCTCAAAACATTTCATTACTTAAAAAAAAAAAAAAAAAAGAAGAAGAAGAAGAAGATGGAAGGACAACTCCATCCAGATGAAACAGTGTCTAGCTGGAAACATTTCAGTACCAAAAAATGGGAAAAAGGGGACGGGAAGGGCAACTCCAACCAGATGATTTGAGGAAAATTGACTTCAGGGTCCAGTATGCCAGGGGAATTTTATGGAGAACAAAACAAAACATGTTTCAGAGCCATCACAATCTTACAAGAGGAATCCCTGTAGTAAGATCCTTATTACGACCAGTAACTTCCATTAGCATATGTTAGTGTCAAGATGGTGAATGTACACACCTACAGAATAGCTAACTGCACTCAGGTTGCAAATGGTACTGCACTGCTCTTGCTGAGCTTGTACTTGATAGGTCTTGATCAATCGGAACTCTCATTGGGAGTAGGCACAGCATTCGACTCCTCTTGAGTAAATTCCAGCTCTGCATCATGTTCAATGTGAAGAAGTAAGAATGTTTCACAAAGTCATCAATCGCCCTGTATTACCATGGCCCTCACAAGGTATGGGAGTAGGCACAGCATTCGACTCTTGAGTAAATTCCAGCTCTGCATCACGTTCAATGCGAAGAAGATCTAACATTTGTTTCACAAAGTCGTCAATCGCCCTGTATAACCTTGGCCTTCTCAAGGTCCATGCCTAAGCTGTTATAGGCAGGCTTTGACTCGGGAACTTTCTGAACAATATCTTGATGTTGTGCTGCAAATGTATCACCTTATCTGAGGTGAGTTCATAATGATCAAACAGGAACATGAGAACCACAAAAATGATTTTTCTTTATGCTCTATAAATACAACTAGAACAAATATCAATTTACTATGTATTGATTCATTCGAAACCAGAGCTTCTCCCTCCCTACCACAGAAGGGCATTGAGGCAACTGCCTCTACATACATCGGTGAAAGGAGAGTTGATCTTGGGTCAAACCTAGGACGAGTGAGGTGCACTATTGTTGGGGCCTAAAAAGTGATATACATGCAATCCGTCTATGGATCCATTGCACAGTGATTCATACACCTGCTTAACTCATAAATCGCACAAGTTCAACTCAATCATGAATCCGTCTATCTAATTGCACATTCTACCGTTTATATATATACCGTTTAATTGCACAATCAACTATATTCACAATATACGCTCATTAAAATACGCTGTGAATTTTTAAGTTACTTTCCATGTGCTTTGTCATGGATGCAACTTTGGGCGGGTCGGGTCGGGTCGGGTTGGGATGTGTTGGGTTAAGGGTCAATCATAACCTGAGGACTCAACCCAACCCGAATTCTAACATGAGGCTCTCAACCTAAACCCAAACTAAATTCCTCTATACTCAACCCTACCCAACCCAAATACATGTGATTATTTCCAACCTAACCCTCTCAACCTGAACCCAAACTAAATTCCTCTATACTTAACCCTACCCAACCCAAATACATGTGATTATTTCCAACCTAACCCAAATTTGCTTGACCTGAACCTAACCCAATTTTAAATTGGGCTGGAGTTTACCATCCCAGCCCAAGTCAAGTCCTTGATGGCAAGCAGGTTGCCCAATGCTGAAACAAGAGAGGTTGAATCACTACTTGTTATGATGATGTTGCCTACATATATAAAGGAAAAAAATAGTGATGTGTGGCCTGGTCTTGTGAATAAAAAGAGACAAATCAACATGGGACCTGATGAAACCCAACTCAAGTAAATAGCTAGTGAAGCTCTCAAACTAGGCTCATAAATAGACTTGCGTAGGCAACATACATTATTTGGTAGTAGGTCCACAAAGTCGAGATGGTTTAGTCTATAGGAGATGTCGTAGTGTGATGCCCCGGATCCTCGTAACCCTTCGTGAAGAATCCTTGAAGATAGGAGAAATTGACCCCTTCATACCCTCTTAGGTGGGCTTGGGCTCAACCCAACCTTTTATCCCATCACAAAACATTCCACTCATTCTCTCTCTTACCTCACACACACAGAACACTCCACTAACACCTCTAGTCACTCTATCTCCTTACTACCACATCGTGCACTCTTTCCTCATGACACCTCACCCCCCATGCATGCCACTTCACCCTCACATGCATGCATGCACTCTCTACACATGACACCTCACCCTCCACCACTCTTCTAGCCAATGCATGTGATGTCACACAACACAACCCACTCACCTCTCCTTAACTAAACTTAAGTTAGCTACTCCCAACCCATGGTAAATCTCTAGCATAAAAGTAGTTCCTAACCCTAGCAATCATTTCACTTCAGAAATCTCTAGCAAGGGAGAGAGGGACAGAAAGAAAAAGAAAAAGAAAAAGAAAGAAAAGAGAGGGAACACCCCAAGAAATCTGAATTGTGTGATATGAGAGCAAAATCTAAATCGTCCACGTGATATGAGTGCAAAATCTGAATCGTCCAAGTGATGCAACACCTCAAGAAACCTCCAGGGCCCAACTTTTACCCTGATCCAAAATTATGTATATTAAAAAATTTCCATTTCATATTTTTTTATGGGTGCATGGTTGTATGCAACGTTTAATTTGTCGACGATAGGATTGATAATGTCGCAATATTATCATTATCGCAACACGACAATATGAAGACCACAATTTTTGGTTTCTTTTCCAGTTGTCAACGATTTGTTGGGAAATACTATGTTGCCGATATTCTGAAATATCAATGGATGTTTGGATGGAAGGTTGGAGGTTGGATGGATGAGATCGTTGGACTGATTTCTTACAACTACGCACATGCTTTTAAGCCCCATTAAATAGAAACCTATTATGCATGCATTCTTTTTGCAATTTTTTATTCCTAAATATGCAAATATGTGTATTTTAGCATCCTCCAAGGTTTCACTAAAAAATTCCACCAGTTTTCCCATGTTTCCCCACATTTCCAGTTATCAGCGACATTATTGGCGATATCAATATTGTTTCCATATCCCCGGCTAGCGAAACTTGTAGCGATTCCGAAACTTCGAACACTAAGGTGGCATAAGGTCTAGTGGCCATGTCTTGTACATTACCTTGTCGCTAGGTAATCACATCTCTTCCCATAGTACAAGGGTAAAATTACTTGCATTTAGGCCTACAACTAGGTGGCCTCTCATGTCAACACATATCATTATCGGGTGGCCATTATGCATCCAAGATCACAGGGTTAAGTGGGCCACACATATAGGGCTGTAAATGGGTTACCGGACCCGATGGGGTACCTGGACCCAACCCATTTAGACCCAACCCAGACCCGACCCATTTGTTAAATGGTACGGGTCTGGGTCCAAGAACAGACCCAGTTGCTAAATGGGTCTGGGTCTGGTTTCTTTTATATTAGGCCCGACCCGAACCCATTTAGTAAGTGGGCGGGTTTGGTCTATGTTTCAAGGGAACCGTCCAGACCCGGTTTTAAGCCTTGTAAAATGCTTGCATACTTGATCCAGACCCGGACCCATTAGACCCAACCCATTTATAAACGGGTCTGGGTGGATCTCCCTCTACCAGACCCGGACCCATTTATAAATGGGTCTGATGGGTTGACTCGGACTTGACCCGGACCCGCCCATTTAGTAAAAGGGTCTGGGTCTAAAATTTGGACCCAGACCCGTTTAGTAAATGGGCGGGTCTGGTTTTGGCTAAACCCGCCCCGAACCCGACCATTTACAGCCCTACACACATATTGGTCACTAATCAAATGGTTTGATAACCACATGTGTTGCTTCATCACATAGCTCAAGGCTACTAATGACTGAATTGTATCTGTTCACCAACTCATGCTCCTTAGATTTGAAGAGCTTGAAGAAGATTTGTGTAGCGGGTTTTTTTTTTTTTCCAGTTTCTACAGCTGTTTTGGTAGTTAGCATGCATGACATTGTTCCAAATACATTGTTCTATGACTGGACATGGAAACACACTTCTATGTCTAGAAGAAACACAAAGAGTTAACGCACTAATATCATTTAATTAACTTTCACATGAATATCATGACATTTTAACACTTAGATATATGAAACATTTGGGCCACTCAATTAGGATTACCAGGATCGCAACCTGACCACTGATGTTTCTGTTCCGGATCAAATGATCCAAATCATGGGTCGTTCAGGACCTGGAACGTTACATTTGGCATTCCCAAATTGTAGTGCCAGCCAATCATCAATGGAAAGAAAGAAAATTCAGTTAGAAAAATCCATCGATCAAAACAAAATTCAAGGGGAAAAAAAAAAGAAAAAAAGAAAATTACTAATTGGGAATGCTAACAAATCCTTGTTATAGACTTATAGCACATTTCTTTCTATGCACGGAGTGCATTCCCCTAGTTCATACACACCACATGATTTACTAAGCTGTTTGTTCACTTTCCCCAGTTCAAGAAAATGCCATGTAATGTTTCTCTTTTTTATATTACCAATGGAGGCGGAAAGGAAAAGAAGGGGAAAAAAAAACAGAACTTACTCTCAGCAATTGAAGTCCTAAGATATCTGCGAGGTTCAAACAATGCAGTTCGCCTGTCTTACTCCATTAGAGGTTAGATATCTTTCACATTAAATATATTGTCTTCCTCTCCATTAGAGCTCAACTATTTTTCATAATCAGTTCTATGTTATCTAATGCAAGCTTGCCAGTAAGAATAAGGCCCATGGTCACATGCAACAGGCAAAATTTCAACAATGAAATGGCTCTATACTTATTCACAGTGAAGTTCAACAGAAACAATCAGGGACCAGATCAATACATTAGTACACAGCAGGTAAAATAGCCGAACTATCTGAGGCCCACAATGCTGTGAGTGTAACATCCACTCCATCCATCAGGTGTTAATTTCATTCTCACTGGACGTATCCAAAACTCAGGTGGGCCACACCACAGGGAAAATGTAAAATCTCACCATTAAAACCATCAAGTTCAAGCAGTAGGGCCAAACTGATCCATAACTGGGGCTGATTTTTTTAATGTCTATCAATCTGTTGATGCACATCTCGTTAAGGAGTTGGATGGAATATAAACAACACCTGAGCCCACCTGTACGGAATGCTGGCCCCAGATAATAAAAAGAAAAACGCGAACATTGAACCATGCAAATCTATAATCACCAAAAGAAGCAAGCATGAAAAAAAAAACATTCCAGATTCAAACAATCCCGGTATATAAATGCCATTTTCATCAACCCATTGATCAAAGAAAGCCACCCTTCAGTCACCAAGAGTGGAGAGATCATTGCATCCGTACCTGCACAGAGGCCGTATGCAATCGAGTTTGGAAGAGCTTCATAATGCATGCAAGTGGCATTAAACCCGTGCTCAGAAAGCCCAATCGCCGCTCTGGGACCTGCGCCGCCCGCTCCAACGATGACTGCATCGTCCGTATGATTAACTACGGTGTATGACAATCGTACCCCGACCGTGCGAGAGAGAGATAGAGAGGAGGAGAGGCGTTGGGGGAGAGGGAGAGAGCATTTCCAGAGAGGCGCCGTTGGGAGAGATGGAAAGGGAGGGAGGGAGAAGATTCTTGGTAGAGATGGCCGAGGGAGGGGCTTTCTTGACAGATGGAGAGGGTTTGTAGAGAGAGGAGACCGTTGGAAGAGCCGTTGGAAGAGATATTTAAGCAAACCCGTTTGCGTAAGCATTAAGCAAACCCGTTTATCATATACTCGGGCAGCGTATGAAGCTTGATACGGACGCGGATTTCCTGTTAAAGCCGTTCCTGCCTAGGAACCTAGGTGGGGCCCACCATGATATTTTTTGAGAATCCACACCGTCCATCCTTTTTGTGAGATCATTTTAGGACGTGCGAAAAATAATGAACCGAATCCAACACTCAATGGGGCGGAAAACGTGTGGATTGAGCGTCCACTGTTGAAATATTCGTGGGGCCAAAGAAGTTTTGAATATGGGTAATATTTATGTTTTCAGTTCATCACAATAGGAATGACATTATGAACAGTACAGATGCATATAAACTTCACTGCGGACCCAGGGATGTTTCAACGGTAGGGATTTCCCTACCCACCTTTTCCTTTAGTACGGCCCACTCGAGTATTGGATTACGTTCGTTTTTGGTTGAACTTCCTAAAATAATCTTAAAAATCGGATGGACGGAGTGGATTTTTCAAAACCATCACGTTGGGCCCCACCTATGCTCCCAGCGCAGGAACTTCGCCTTTGGCAGGAAATCCGCGTCCTCTTGATACGCATGCACAAATAATTCACACGTGGCGTAGGAACTACCTGCCTGTTCGGAGCTCAAGACAGGCAGAGGCTCCGAGGGTCCACCGTGATGTATGGCTTTTATATACACCGTCCATCCATTTTTCCATATCATTTTAGTTTATTATGCCAAAATTAAGGTAGATCCAAGGCTTGAGTGGGCCACACCATAGGAACCATCGGTGCTAAGGACGCCAACCAGTGAAACCTTCTTAGGCCCACCATTTTGATTATTTGCATCCAACCTATTGATATGGTAATGTACACCTGGATGAAATGAAAAAATGATTTGAATTATTTATTGAAAAAATGAATCGGTACACGTGAGCCTTAGATCTCACTTATTTTTTGGATTATGATCTAAAAATGATTTGAAAAGATGGATGGACAGTGTGGATGAAATCCATACATAAGGCAGCCCCTCGGAGACCAGCTTGTCCGGAGCTCCGAACAAGCACCTAATCCGCGTGTCCGTATTGACTCAAATAAAACCAATCGCACCGCCCATTAAGTAAAATTGTTTTTGAATGCTTGTTTGTCCGATTAATATCAACTAATTAGATCATAAAATAAAATAATCAAATAAGCTAAATTTTTATTTATTGATACATCTATCCTGAATATCATAATTTGGACGATTCAATTTCAACATTCATATGCCACATGTAAAACAAATTTTATGTAATTTCAAAATGCCTTCGTACCATCCATCCCAGTCCGGCAATGTATCAAAAGAGGCATATTCTTGCCAAGTTCTACACCCCTTTTGAGGTAAACCGTTTTTCTTGGTAGGAGATTCAGACAGTCTTCATCATCGGCTGAGTCGCAAACCTAGCTCGTCAGTTAAATTTAAATGACCTTCTGTTTAGTAGATTTTTAGAAGCATTGAGTGAGTACCTTTCTAAGGGTTGTGTGCTTTCACATATTTTAGGCTTGCCAACATAGACCACTGACAGGTTACCATGTTGTGGTTACAGACTTAGTGATGGTGAAATTATACTCATACTTGAAGATATCTTTCGCCACATTTTCTTCGAAAATACAACTTCTATAATTAATACAATAACACAGAAATCATGCGCATACTTTTAAGAAATGAATCGTCGAATGACATATAGTCATAATTTAAATGGTAGGTTACCAAGAAAGCATATGCAGCACATCTATAAAAGACCCGCAAAAGCATCATATCACGTATTTGGGTATGCTTGTTAAGTCTATCTCTATACTCAGGTCCATAGCTCAAGTAGCAGACTGAGTGAAGATATATAGCCTCGTTTCAACACTGAGGTCATGATATCAATTCCCAAAATGGGGGTGGCTAACATTGTGATGTGACTAACAGGGGTGGGTGGGTGTACTAACATTGGGGTGTGTGAACTATTAAAAAAAAAAAAATCTATCTCTTACAATCTTTTTAGAATGAGAGATCTTCACAAAAACGTTTGAAGTCATCACAACGATTACGAAGATTTTGAATATTTAAAGATTGAACCAATATCGAAGCAGATAGACCCCAATGAATCCAAACTAAGATCAAACCCGATCGGAATTAAAATAATGGGAGAACTAGTTAAGATCTGTTGAGGGGCGTCGCGGAAGCAATCACAAAGTCTAATAAAATAAGTGATAAACAAATGCAATCTAAGCACACAAAGAACATACAATTTTATGTTGGAAAACCTTATTGGGAAAAAGCCATGACATAAAGTGACAACAAAATCCACTATGAAAATAAATTACAAGAGATGTGATCACTTACATGCAATAAAGCCTTGTCTCGTCGATAAATCTCCCTTTAAAACCTCAACTCTCTCTGGAACAAGCCTTAATCACATAACCTTCAACCCAAATCGCACATATATATAATGTTACACCTAGAATAGGAAACAAATCGCGCAATTACATAAAACCACATGCACTATTTATCTAAGCATCGGTCGATCCTTAATCGTTCGACTAATACATGTTCGACTGACCGAACATGCCCAAAAGTATCCAGAGAGTTTATAAGATTTTTATGAATTATCTCGATTAATCGAGCCTCCAAGATCGACCGACGGAACTAGTCTAAAATTGTCCAGAGACTAAATTGTTAAATTCGGAGTATTTTTTTTTTATCGAGGTAGACTATCAATCGCTCAATAATCCCCTATTTCAATATAAATTGAAGACACCCTATTTCATCAGGATCTGGTCTCACCACTTCCGCGATCAGAAGGAAGCGAGATCAAGAAAGGGCGAAGATGACTCTGAGCTATTTTCATATGCAACAATGTCCTGGATATCCTACAGGAAAGCATCTAAGTAAAAGTGGAGATTTGAAAACCAATGATTTAAGATCTACATAGATTCCTTATGGGAATAGCATATAAAAGCTGTAGTCGCGAAGAATCCTAGACCAACAAGGAAATCTGACAAGGGTTTTGTCACCTCAGCAACTTATTAAATGAACATTTGATGAAGAGTTAGAGGCCCATGCCAAACATAATTTATTTTTAGTGTATCTTTTATCCTGGCCTAGCATAGCCTAATTTATCTTAACATGGATTGCTATTGTTTAATATCATCGTTGCAGTATCGTAAGAGTAAATTAATTGTCTACAACCCTACATTATTGGATTTTGATCAACTGAGTCCTTACTTAGAAGATCAAACTCTCTGGTCACATCATTTTACCATCTAACTCAATCATATGTTCATACAGACGGATCAAGCATTTATCTCTCATTTTTCTATTCTCTAGTTTATTTGATACGCTGTCGATTATAATGAACTTCATTCATATATTAATAAAATCAGTATTATTTTAACCTTCTTTTATTTAATTTGTTTATCTTTATTCTTTTGAGAAACACATCGACTGCAATTATTGGTGAAAGAACGTGTCCTTATGACATAAGGCAAAAAGAATCCATAAAAAAAGGACTAATTCCTATCCTTTCGCAAATCGCATGATCGTTGTTACAATTGGTGGTTAAGACGACAGCCGAATTTTTAGATTTAATCTTACTCAGTCGTTTCAGCACATGGGCACTAGTGTTCAATCAAACATTGTGTTGAGTACAATTCCGGCATGGCCCACACTTCTTAATCGCACATGCAAACCAAATACAAACCCTTGCTTACATGTATGGCCTCATGTTTAATTGAATTGCACAAATATTGTGATCCATTTATAATAGGCTAAGTATGTTAAAATGTGGAGACCATTGCACTTGTATGCTAAGTGTGTAATAGAGAGACCTATAATTCAAACAGTTACATTTGAATTACTTTTATTGCAAGCATGCAATTTATAAGTACTTGTGTACTTGCACATCATTCCTCAAAGAATACCAAAGTATGCAATTTGATGAACATCCATTGAGTGTATTGTCTCTATTAAAGGCATAGGGGAGAATTTTGTACCATTGCTTCTCATAGGTTCTCCCCTATGCCATCGCTTCTCATAGGTTCATGTCATCATCGATGACATAAGCTAAAAAACTTTAAATTTTTTGAAATGCATGTATATTTCTAATAGGGCAATACACATATTTCCTCTTTCGTATATACCAAATTTTCTCTCTCACAAATAGGATGGAGCATTGTACAATATAATAACCCAACTTTTGACGTGTGAAGCTTCTATGGGCCCCACCATGGTATATGTGTTAGATCCACACCATCCTTCCATTTTTGTCAAAACATTCCAGGGCATGGGCCCAAAATCGAGGCAAATCCAAAGATCAAGTGGACGATAACATAGAAAGTAGTATGGATTAAACAACCAGCATTAAAACCTTCGTAGGGCCCCTGCGGCGGACTCTTGTACTAAAGTCTCTTAAAAGAGTAAAGTCGCCATTATACATTCCCCGAGGGCCGAGTCACCTCAACTAATTGGATTAATGAATATGGACCTAAACATATTGATGGTTTGGCATTAAAAAATCAACTATTATATATATATATATATATATATATATATATATATATATATATATATATATATTCCTCCAATCAAAATGGTATGGGTCACTCAAAACAAGCCCATGCATATCAACAGCTGTGATCACTTAAAATGGCTTAGGCACATCAAAGGTTTTTATCATTGAAGACAAGCCCAATCATTAGAACAATTTGAATCACTAAAGACTTTTTGGGTACGCAATCCACTAATTGACATATGCCTTATTATATTAATGATTTGGATCATGGTAACGCGGTAATCTTATGAATGTTTGGATCATAAAAAACAAGCTCAATCATTCAAATGGTTTGTAAAATTGGCAATGCCTTACAATGTTAACGGTATGGATCATTGAGAATCGACGTCAATCATATAAATGATATCGATCAATTTAATAAACCAATTGGCATAGTAAAAAAAAAAAACCTTAATCATAAAATGAGTCAAGATCACTAAAAATAGCTCAAATCATGTAGCATTAGTATCACCAAAAGAGCCAACTAATATAAATGGTTCAGATACATTGAAATGGTCCACGTGACATAAAATGTTAGATTACAAAAAATAGTTTCATTGTAACCTACTCTTGTATCAATGTCTCTAAAAAGAGAAAACTTGCCATTCTATATCTTTAAGAGCTGAATCACCCGAACTAATTGGACAATTTAAATATGTACATGGATATATCAATGGTATGTCATCCAATATTCAACGTCTACATTCCTCCACCCTAGTGATTTTTTTGTACATTTTTGCATCCAATTACAACTACAAAACATCAACATATTTGATTGTTGAACGTGTATCTTACTATCCCAATTGGTTCAAATTATTGAAAATAATCATTTATCCTATAGT
This sequence comes from Liriodendron chinense, assembly GCA_003013855.2. Classification (NCBI taxonomy): domain Eukaryota; kingdom Viridiplantae; phylum Streptophyta; class Magnoliopsida; order Magnoliales; family Magnoliaceae; genus Liriodendron; species Liriodendron chinense. The sequence goes on along the minus strand of ML058509.1, from coordinate 135,582 downwards.
TTAATTATAAACATGTCACTTTAACCTAGAAAAATATAGAGATTTGCATACACCCTACCCTACACATGATTGTAAACCATCTCAGTAGAAATGGTCCCACGTACATCGTTTCTAGGTGGCAGGCACTACAACGTGTAGGCACCCCTGCCTCAAGTGAGATTAAAAACCCACTCGTCAACTTTAGTTAATCATCGATCGAAGCTGCCATATGACATGCAATAGGTCCTGAAAACAACCATCGAATTGGATCGACCAACGTTAAGACATATAAATGGCAAGCCAAATGAGGGAGCACAAACCCGAGATGACCAACATAGCATCCTTAAATTGCAAAAAAGATGTCAGGTCTAGAAACGATTGTGTGTAAACCATTTATGAAAATACAATGGGCCAAAGATCATCTTTGCATAAAAATATCCCAGGAATATCGTTTTTTAGGTCCAACCCGCTTAGGAGCTGCCACAACTCTGTTTCAACCATAATGCTTGCTAATCCGAGGCCGTCACTGTCATTGTGCAATGCGCCAATAAGATTATTTGATGGCAGTTTCGAAGCACCCTTTTCTATTTAAGCAGCTCTCCAGTGAACATAGAAAGGAGCCAGAGATAGAGAGAAATGCTGAGAGATGACACAAACGCTGGAGGGTTGTGAGAGACCAGAAGGTTGTCGCAATCATTTTGGTTGGATAAAGGTGTGTTGATCGAGCTAACACTAGCGCACTGTCACCAACTTAAAACTACACGGGCTAAATTTTCCCAACGCCTTTGCGCCCTTAAAAGTTTGATCATATAATTGCTCTGCCCGACAAAAAGCATGAACTTTCCAAGGCTAGAAGATATTGAAGTCAAAAGAGTAAGATTGAAATTTAGGATATCCAACCATCTCTTTTGTAGAAAAAGGGTGTCAGGTCTCCATTTTCCTTCTCACATCTCAAATCGGATTACATTTCAGTTCACACATTCCAAACAAAGAGTAGCACACACATTTATCTTTTCACTTTACTTCTACAATCCTCTATCCTATCTACTTTTTTTAATTTTATATTGCTTACCCAGGTTCTTAAAACCTGTGCAGTAGGGCTAGGTGCCACTTATTTTTTCTTTTGTCCGCCCAAAATCTTAAACTCCGCAAAGTATGGCTAGATGCAATAATGCCGATACTCTGTTAAATTGTCTAAAAACCGTAAGATCTTATAAAGTAGAGAGATTACATCGTGTGGGAAAAAAATGGTACTTAACCCCTACATTTTCCATCAATGAGGCCCTTACTCAAAATAGCAGTAGCGTTTTAATTCTCTTGCCAATGGGGAGAATGCTTATTCATGCAATCATCTTATGAATTTCGATAATCCTTCCTTACCATTTGTTGGCCCACCATAAAGTACCTTTTTTTCTTCCTACCCACCATAGAGTACCTACCATCTCGTTCACCTCTTCATGTTAAACATGCATCTTATCAAACACGCTTGTCCAAAACTCAGGTGGGAGACCACACCTAAAACCTTGATATTCACTTGGTTCGGCCCACCGGGTTTTGAAATGTTCTAAGTTCTAGTTTTGTCCTTTCATCCGGATGGGATTTAGTTGGACTGGATATATATACACAGCATGAGCATCCAAGTCCCACCTAGTTGAGCCAAAATAAAGAATGACGAACCCACCTACTTCCATGTGTTTCTCTTTCATGAGGCCTGCTTGAGTTATGGATTAGGTTGAATTTAGTAAGGGCTAATCTCGAGGCCAATGCCCGGAATAAATAATCCAATATTCACTTAGCTACCCATCTGGCCTACCTGCATGGATTAGGCTGAATTTTGTGACCTATGCCTGACAGGGTGATGTGCATCAAATGCAATGGTTGATGGAACTTAAAAATCACCGTGGCACCGCATAACTCGAAAGGTATTGTAATACAATGTATTCAGGATATACCATCCAATCAGCATCCAACAAATTAGATAATTCATAACGTTAACACAAAAAAGAAAAAAGAGAACTCTCATCAATCGGATTGCGGCAGTACTTAGAGCTGGACATCTCGGCTCGGTGCGACCAGCAGACAATCCTGGCTCGAGCTCCAGCTCGGCTTGACCATTGAGCTGGTATAGCATGCTCGGCTTGGTTCGATCAAGCTTTCAAGTCGAGTTCGAGTCACTTCGAGCCAATTTCGAGCCTGGAAAAGCCCAAAATTTGAATAGGCCCAGTTTAAAAGCCCAGCCTTAAACAATTTAAAATCTAGGCCCAAAGGTAACCCAGTCCCCTTGACACCCCTTACTGCTGCTTTTATAAACAACTTTCCCTTTTATTCATTTTCTCACATCCGATGTGGGACTAAAACACCTCACTTTCCAAATACTTGAGTCGAGTCAAACTCGAACCGAGTCAAGCGAATTGAGTTCGGTCTAGCTCGAACTAGACTCGGTTTTTTTTTTTCGAACCACACATGCCTAGGTCGACTTGGTTTGAACTCAGCAATGAGTCAAGTCGAATCGAGTTTTTTCGAGCCAAGTCGAGTCAAGTTAACCAAGTTGGCTTGGCTCGTGTCCAGCTCTAGCGGTATTTCATCGCTAAACCCACGAGTGTAATCAATTTACAAGTATGGCCTACTTAAGGAGTACTAGATTGCTGACTTTTCTCCACATCGCGGTGGATCATACCTTTTACACAACCAAAATGTCACATAAATGTAGGGCTGTTAATGGCGAGGTTGGCCCACCTCAGGACAACCTTGGGCTGGAGTATTAGGCCCAAGGGCAGGGCTCAGGCTTAAAATTCAAGCCCACTTGTTGTTCAGGCGGGACTTAATACAACAACCCATAAGCCTGGCCAGACCCAGCCCACTAGGGTTTGCATGGATATTCTTAACTGACGGGTGATCAGCAACTCATGTGGGCCAACAGTAATTTTTATGTGAAATCCACCCATGCCACTAGGTGGGTTTCCCATGTTAGATACAGGGCCCAAAAATAAGCCCCATACTTAAAATTTTAATATGCTGCGTTTGAATGCCTTACTGCATGGCTTTTTTCTCTTGTAATAATTCAGGCAGCCAGAAGAAGATGAAATAAATAAGTAAATAAAAAAGAAAGGAAAAAAGAAAGAACAAAAGCAGGCATGTCATTAGTTTTTGCCTAGGCCATGCTTCCTATAATTAATAGGAATTAAGTTGTCTTGAGTGCATGCGGGTTTTATTTTTATTTTTTCCTTCAATAAATAGGTTTCTCAAACTCCAAGAGAATGAAACCAATCTTGAGATTGCAGCAAAAACCTCTCTGAACGGATGCTCATGACCACCTTTGTCTATGGTTGACTGTGGCCAGTTAACAAAGCTTTTCAATGGCTCATTTTTAAGTTTAGAAAGTCAAATATCAAAAACTATCCTTTGCATGTAACTAGTGTACTGAAAAATGGTTACATTTTAATTTTTGAAATCAACAAAGTAATACGTCCTAAGAATACCCAAAATTAAAAGTATGCAAGATCCACCTTCATTGATATGGCCCACCATTGGTACATCTAGCAAATCCCATCAAGGATGGTAGATATAAATGAAAAAAAATTAAAAAAACAAATCTTCACAGATCATACGGTCATCTAGCTAAAGGACTTGCCATGTGATTTGTACGGCGAATATGTTTGTGTGAATATATTGTTTTTAGCTCATATAATAATTTATTGCTATGGTGATTTGTCCGCTTGAGCTGTGGATGCGGTTTATTTTTGTCCCAAAGTGCTGTCATCAAGTGGCGCATCGATGGACGGATTGGATGTCACACAGGCAACATGGTACATCATAGAGTTTAATTTCTTTTATTTTTTATTTTTATTTTTTTACTTGTTGCCGAAAACAGCTGCAATAGACCTGTCAACCCTGCTAAACTGGAAACCTTTGCAACACCTGTATCATGCATGCCGTAAACATACACCGGAGTATGTGGGGCCCACTGTGTTGTATTTGTGAATCCCGCCCGGGCTAGCTATCTGGTTTTATCCTTGATTTCTGGACGGACTATTGTTGGAAACTTCTTAGGGGCATAAAAGTATAAGTTTTAATTAGTGTTTTCGATTCATTTAGGTTTGTGCTGCCTTATCACAATTGGATTGAATGCCAAAATTAATGTTAATGTGGGCGCCAGGTGGACATTATTATCCCCATTGTAACCTATAAATATGCTTCAATATTGAGCTCGTGTTGGAAAATGATGAGGTGGCTAATATGAACATAAACAGTTTATCGAAAACACTAATTAAAAGTAGAAGTTTTAATTAGTGTTTTCGATTCATTTAGGTTTGTGCTGCCTTATCACAATCGGATTGGATGACAAAATTAATGTTAATGTGGGCGCCAGGTGGACATTATTATCCCCATTGTAACCTATAAATATGCTTCAATATTGAGCTCATGTTGGATAATGATGAGGTGGCTAATATGAACATAAACAGTTTATCGAAAACACTAATTAAAAGTAGAAGTTTTAATTAGTGTTTTTTATTCATTTAGGTTTGTGCTGCCTTATCACAATCGGATTGGATGACAAAATTAATGTTAATGTGGGCGCCAGGTGGACATTATTATCCCCATTGTAACCTATAAATATGCTTCAATATTGAGCTCATGTTGGATAATGATGAGGTGGCTAATATGAACATAAACAGTTTATCGAAAACACTAATTAAAAGTAGAAGTTTTAATTAGTGTTTTCGATTCATTTAGGTTTGTGTTGCCTTATCACAATCGGATTGGATGACAAAATTAATGTTAATGTGGGCGTCAGGTGGACATTATTATCCCCATTGTAACCTATAAATATGCTTCAATATTGAGCTCATGTTGGATAGTGATGAGGTGGCTAATATGAACATAAACAATTTATTGATAAACCAAATTTCTCATGGTGGGCCCATAGAGTCTTGACACCAAGTAACAATGGTGCTGGGTCAGCATGCATTGCCCGTTGGTTGGGGAAGTCTTTGGGTTGGTCCATTTGTATGTTTACGACCTTGATTGAGTGATGTGAGTGAGACTCTGACTTGTGGGGTCCGCTTAGATGTAAGTTTTCTATATCTACGTTGTTGTTCATATGTTTTGCTAGCTCATTTTAGGGCATCAGCCCAAAAATGAAGCATATACAAATCTTAGTGGTCACACCACAAGAAACAGTGGTCCTGAACCTTTCTAAGGTCTACTGTAATGTTTATTTAAAATTAAAGTTGTTGATAGGGTGACACAAACATGGACACAGGACTGCAGGAGGATGTAGGGAAAACACAAATATCAGCTTGATCCAAAACTTTAGTGGCCCATAAAGTTTTCAGTGCACTCACCATTGTTTCTTGCAATGTACTCCACCCGAAATTCAAATATGTGGGCTCCATTGTCAGGGTCGCACCCACATCGCTCGATCCCCGTTCGAGCCAAGTCGGGTTCATATGTGACAATTCACCAAATTGTCAGTGTCCTACCTAGAGTTGTACACGAGCCGAGCATAGCCAAGTCGGCTTTACCTTGCTCATTGCTCGGCTCGAACTACCCAACCCCTGCTCATTGCTAGACTTGACTTGGCCGAGTCGAGCGTGGACTTACTCAATCAACAGACCAAGCGAGTTCTAGCTGAGTTCAAGTTAGAGTCTTTTGAGCTAATCTAGTTGCCAGTTGGATGGTCAAAAATAAAAAAATGAAATAGCCTAAGAGGGAGTTCAAGAAAAACGGACAAGAAAAAAAAAAGTGGAAGGAGGAGAGATCTTGTTGGACAAAAAAAAAAAACAAAAAAAAAGTGAAAGGAGGAAAGATTAGAGATTCAAGTTGATAGAGCAGCTTGGGGGTAGCTAGTGGCGGTTGGCGAGCACACAGGCAGCGAGTTAATGTCCCAGGTAGCTTGGGGGTGGCTGGTCGTCGTGCTAAAAGAGAGTGAGAAGGGGGGAGTAGGGCCGGTGTGACTGGCCGTTGAGATAAGTGAGGGAGGGTTAGGATTAAGGAGAGTCAAAAGAAGAGAAACGATATGTAGATAGATTAGAAATAAGATTAGTTTTTTTTTTATACTCCGAGTCAACGAATTAAGTCGAGCTGAATCAAATTGAGCCAAGTCAAGCATTTTCGAGCCGAGTCGATCGAGTTTTTTCAAACTTATGCGGCTCATGTAGATTGTATGCATGCGTCCAAATCACCGGCTGTTGAGAATGGAGTGGTAGGGGGAACATCTCTTCCAACAACTAAGATGATGATCCCGACCGTTCAGTTGGTGAGTTTTCCGAATTTGAACGGCGGAATTAGATGGTTTTGATTGCCCGGTCAGTGTGGGCCCCAACGTTACTCGATCGGTCAGGATTAGCATGCAATGTGCCCCTCCGTGTGCTGCAATGGTGAGGGAGCAAGAGGCTGTTGCCTGTTGGGATTGCGTTGTCGGGAAGCGACCGATAAGCAATGAGGTGTACCGTTTTCTGCGGGAGCCGATTATGTCTTACCCGACTAACACGTTACCCTTACTGTGGGGCCCACTTTATTGAAATGTTGTACATCCACGAGGTCCATCCGTTTTTCCGGAGAATTTTATGTTGTCATAACAAAAATTAAGAAGATCAGACTCTCAGGTGAACCACACGAAAGGAAACAGTGGTGATTGAACGCTCACCATTAAAAACTTCCTAAGGCCCCGCAGTAATGAAAACATTTTTATTTTCCATCCAAACCGTTGATACGGTGAAAAAGATTTGGATGAAGATAAATATAAAGATAAGCTTGATAATAAAAAAAATTTGTGACAAATAAAAATATTTTAATGGTCATTCGCCACCCTTTCCATTGGTGTGTTCCACCCGTGATTTGGATATGCTTTTTATTTTTCTTAACATCCTAAAATGATATTTAAAAACGGATTAACGGCGTGGATATAAAAACAATCATCAAAGTGGACCCTACACGGTAAGGGTAACAACTTTTAAAGGTGTTACCCGGATAACACCGAATCCGCTCCCGTTTTCTGTTCTACATGTATCCAGATCTCCTCTCCTGTTCTCATTCACCGTCTCTCGAATTGGGAATTGGAGAGAAGAAAGCGAGGAATACTCGAATCGTCATCATCAAAAGAGAGAGGAAAAAAAAAAAGAAAAGAAGATAGATGGCTGTAAACCCTCAACTGTTTGCAAACGGGATGCCAGTTCCCTTCGTCAGCGAAATGTTCGTCTTGTCCCGCGATGGCGTTGAGTTCCATGTCGACAAGATCCCTGGGTCGGTCTCTCTCTGTTTTCATCTTCCTACCTTTATGATTGCTTTGATACATCATCTTTTTTCTCCCGATTTTGAATATATATATATATATATATATATATATATATATATATATATATGGAAAAAAAACATCTGTAACCCTCTATTATGCTGCCCTCTGAAATTAGCTGCACCTTCATTTAAATTTATTTATTTATTTTTAACTTCTGTTGTTAATTGCAGTTTCTTGATTCTGATTCTGAAAACGGGAGTTTTGTTTTTAATCTTAAAAAAATAAAAAGGGTAATTTGTTTATACTCTCCATCCTTTCTGATAGACACCTACCTCCATTTCTGTAACAGATTTCACTTTTAAAGGCATCTAGTTTGAAATGGTAAATGGTGTACCCATTTCCAACCCTTCCAAATCCTAATATTTTTTTCCTTACCAAAACCCATCCCAAACCTCCAAAACCCTTGGATCTAGAACTCAAGCACAGAGTTCAGCTTATACTTTCATATTCTTTTCTGACAGATGTCATGGATAGGACGATGTTCATATGCCTTGTATAACTATCCCTATTTGGACTCCCATGCCCTTCCATATCCATTGCCTTATTCTTATCCGAGTTAATCCAATGATCAAGATCGTCCCAAGTATCATCCCAAGTCATATCGGTCTTCATATGTGCATTATGGCAATTCCTTGCAACGCCCTTCTTAATTTAATAAACAATGACAACCACATGATGGTTATTCAAAAGCTTCCTATTGCATGGAAATGTCAGCGACGGCTAAGAATGTTCAAGAGATGCGGGAGGAGAATCTGTGAAAACTCAAGAAGGAGATTAGAACCTTCAAGGAAGATATTGTAAAAGAGTCCAAGGAAGTGATAAGAGCTTGCTTCAAGCCCTTGATTGAACAAGAAAGTGCTATGGACTTCAATTCATTGTCTTTGTAGTTCCAAAGAACGACATGTTTAAAGCAAGTGTAGCAACTCAAGAGGAATTCATTGTTGGCTTGCTCGATGGATATCCTTACTAATGGATCAATAGCTCGATCAAAGGAAGTGCCAATGAAAATGGATGATCAACCATCAAATGACACAGTCAAATGAGAAGCCCTTGATTGAAGGATTAACAAATTTGGACGATTTGATGGTTGAAGAGATGGATAGTTTCACAATTACCATGGTGCCATCTCAGTGTTAATCAAGGCCCACATATCAAAAGCTAACCTTGGGCCACAATCAACATCTAGAACATGGAAGACCACCGAGGAGTGAAAGAAAATATTTCGCGTATTTCAACACTGTGTTATGCATAAACTGCCCGTTAGGTGTGTAGGTCTCCACCATCAACTGCTAGCAAAGCCAAAGAAAACACACTATGAACGAGGATCTTCGCGGGAGATTATGACCACCAATTTTAAACTTGAGGATGAACCCCTCCCCCCGAAGGTAGGTGGAATTGATGCAATCAAATGGTCACACAAGTCTATTGATCAAGATTCGAGGAATCCAGCCAGTCAAATTGTCTTAATTTTTGGGGTTGAAGCGAACTTGAGAAAAAGTTTGTTGGCAGGTATAAGCATCTCTTATGTTGAGGGTGAATACTCTGGCTTCAGTCTTGGGCTGCAAAAGCAGATTGCTTCGAGTACTTGGGGCTACCATTAAGAAGAGAGTGGCTGCTAAATCTACTTGGAAGGCTATCATAGAAGAGTTCGAAAAAGGCTTGGAACTTGGAAAAGAGGTTGCCTATCTCTTTGTGGGTGTATCACCTTGATAAAAGCTGTCGTAGCAAATCTGTGGGTGGTGAAAACTCTAGAAAAAATCCTGAGTAATTTCCTTTGGCAATGATTTTCAGGAAAAGAAAAAAATATATCTTCCTTTGGAAATGATTTTCAGGAAAAGAAAAAAATATATCTCGCAAATTGGAAGAATGTTCAAAGATCTAAAAGTATGAGTGCCTTGGACAAGATATCCAGCTGGGAATGTTGGCAGTTTAAAGGCAAGGGTAAAATTCTGTGGTTGATGAGTCCTTTATCAATTTGTTGGGAGATTTCGGCTGAACGGAACATTCACATTTTCAAAGGTCTACAAGCATTGATTGAGAAAATTTGTCACCGAATTATGGGTAATCTCATATCTTAGGTAGCTGTTCATCCACTGTTCACCAATATCAACTTTTCAGAGTTTCAGGGCAATTGGAGGGGCTGGGGGAGTATAAAAGTAATGGCAATTACATCGTTCAGAAAAATAAAATAAAGTAAAAGTAATGCCAATTCTTTGAAAAGAGTTATACCAATCTAGTGGGATTGGCAGGTTACTCTTAGACAAGGCTGGGTCCGTGATGATGGCATTTTCAGCCCCAATCACGGTAAATTCTAGAATTATGGCCCTCTGTTGAGCAGTGAGAGAGGAATTGCAAAACTATCCACAACCATTTCCACCGGTTGCCTATTGCGATAGAAATCCCGTATATAGAAGTGTGCTCTTGGGCATTAGGGGCTAAGAAATATCATTGAAAAATGAATTTTATTTTTAAAGAGATTATATCTCTGGTAGGAGGGTTATTCATTTCATTTACACCTTTCACCGGTCATCCTAATCTCATGTTGGTTGATCTAGCAAGATGTAGGACAAACCAGCCTTATCTTTATAATAGGAATTCCCTTCCCATCCTTTAGCTTTTTGCACACATGGCCTTCTCTATAGCAAGTACCAGCTCTAGAGGTACCTAACCCTTAGGCTTGCGATGTGTGAATGCTTGTTCTAATTATGCATGTAGGTTGACAGCATGGATACAAATGTATGTATGACCCAAGGGGAAATTCGTCCCACTTTTAACTCTGAACTTGTACTGCTATCCTTTTTCATTTTCCGAGTGTTTAAGTTCTCTAAACATAAATTAGTAAAATAAGTTGATCTTTATCTTTATCATCGTGTCAACTTATCCTTCTCCTACCAATTTGGGGTCTTTAATGGTAAATCAGTGCAATAGATGTTCAATATGGCTGTCACACAGTCATTAAGGCAGGCCTCACATAGCCTTTGTTGCAGAGTCTCCCTAATACTAACTATGCTTCCGTGTGCGCTAGTCGCAAAGATGAGGAGAAATGTAGGCTATACAAAACTAGAAGTCGGAGCAATCTCTTTCTGTTGTCGTGGCCTGCTCAAATTTTAGATTTGCCTCATTTTTGCTTACGTCCTAACATGAGGCAGCGCAACAGATAGACGGAGTGCTTTTCACAGTCAATGTGGTGGGCTTCACTCAGCCTTTGTTGCATGGCTCTCTAATTCTATCATCGGTGTGGCTACACGAGGGGACAGCAGGGGTGGAGTACTCTCATGAAAGGACAGAAATGAAAATTTGGCCAAACGCTGCTCAAGTTATATATAAATACTGTTGTGAAAAAAAAGAAATAAGTTAGTTATAAATATTGCCATATGAATACTTCTAAGGTGCTCTAACTTGTTGAAAGTTTTGAGAAGCGCCACTTGCTTTTGCACCCGTTCTCTATTGCTTCCTGCAAGAACACCTGTGTTCCGCGATGCCGTTTGAACGCCATGGTTTGCCTTGAGGTATAAATGTTACTCCACTTCTGAAAAGTTCAACCAAATTGCTAAAGCAGCGAGGAAGTCCATTTGTAATTCATCTCCAGCTCCTATCTTAGAAGTCTAATGTTCATGACATTCATTTTCCAACTTCAGCTTTCTGTCCCCTTATTTCTTGTGTTCAGAATTGGTAACCCCTTTTCCTTCTATGCAAATTATCTATACTCTCTATTGTTTTGGCATACATTTACTTTAATTTAATCATTGTGTTATTATTAAGTGATGTAATGCATGTTGCTGGCCTTGTATTCATATATTCAAGTTCAAAAGTTATCAGAGCATAATAAGTTAGTTTGGTTAATTAAATTTTTTTTAAAAAGGTTTGGTTGATTAAATAGTTAACGCTTCAAGAAATTAAAGTGGGAAGATGGTACAATCCATGCACCTTGCAAGAAAAGAAAATACAGGACAATTCATGCAATAGAATATCTCTGTTATTTTCCTTAATTTATACATCATTACGAGAAGTAAAATCTGACTACTTTTTTCTTGTACGTATATTTTCATCAGAGCTAATGGGGGTAATGTCAACGTAAGGGGGACCATTTACTTGTCAAATATACGCATGGTGTTTGTTGCAAGCAAACCTGTTGGGACCGTTGTCGCTTTTGACATGCCACTGGTATGTACTTCTAACTGTTATCTTGTGTTACTAAAGTAGCTGAAAAAATTATGGCCTTCTATACAACTGTGACATGCTGCAATTCATATTATTGTTTTTTTTTATTTACTGTTTTGGTCAGAGGTAGAAAATTTTGTTGATAAAAGTCGACTATGCTCTAGAGATTCGCAAAAGCAAAGAGAAAGGCGGGTCTTCTTGGACCTAAATATTTGAAGGTTCTTAAACCTTTCAAACGAGATGCTGGTGGCAGATGGTTGATTCTCATAGACCCTAGGGCCACCCCATCCCCAGTGTGGAGATACAGAGCATCCTTGGATGTCTACACCAAGATGCTCCCTCATCAGAGTCTTTGTGGATAAATGAATAGGAGGTGGAAAGGACTCAACGAACTAACGAAGTCATTGTCCTAGAATGTAAGAGGCCTCAGATGCCCTTAGAGAGAACACGGTTAAGCACTGTATAAGCTAGAAAGTGCAGACCATGACATTTCAAGGGAAATTCAATTAGGGTCTGTTTGGTTTTCCAATTTCCTATGAAATGCATAGTAAATGAGCCCATCATTATCATCTCCAGGTTTTTGTTTAAATAGGAATTATGGCTCGTAAATTGAGAGTTAAATACACTTGTAAAGGAAGTAGATAAAGTAAATTGTATGCATTACATTTTCACATTATAAAACTATAATTTACACTGATTTCTAGGTGAATTGTCATCTTGTGAATTTTATTTGGTGGTAAATAGAAACTATGAGTCGGAGTTGTTGGATCATCGAGGGTATTGTGGTGCAATGTGCTAGTTAAAGAAGATTATTAGGTGGGTGAGTTCTCCATTTCGGTTCTTCTAAAGTCTCCAATGAGTGTACATGGATCTTTTCATCGTTGTATGGTAATGGTAATGGTCCAAATGACTCAAATTTGAGGTGAAACTTCTAGGCTGAATTGGATAGTGTGCACAATACGTGGAATGGTCCATGGTGCTTCAGAGGAGAGTTTAGCTCATCCAATGGGCCAAATTGAATAGATGGTATGCTGCATGGTGAATGGGAGGAGATTTTAGTGTCATCTTGTTCACTTTGGAAAAGGGTGTTGTATTACTTTTTTAATAGTAATATACAAGGCTTTAATGATTGGGTGGAAGGTAATCTAGTCTCATTATTGATTCGGTGGATAGTGTGCACAATAGATGGAATGGTCCATGGTGCTTCAGAAGAGAGTTTAGCTCATCCAGCGAGCCGAATTGGATACACCATGAGAGGAGATTTTGGTGTCATCCATGATAGCGGACAACTGACCAACGTACCAAAACTTCGGAGCTAATGGGGAAGCATCGGTTTATCCCTATATGCAGTTTCTCCTAAGCAAACTTAGGCGAGACCTCCCCGTGGGCAACCCCCGCAACGCACAGTCCCACAGTGGGCCCCACCCCATGGCCATTCCGCATCTCACAGACCCCACCTCGTGGGCCACCCCACCCTAGTGTGGAGATACAAAGCATCCTTGAATGTTCGCACCAAGATGCTCCTGTATCATCCACCCACATCAGTGAGGAGACTCGATCCCTGAGCTCCCGCTTTAATACCATTCTGATAGTGGACAGCCGACCAACGCACCAAAAGCTCCAGAGCTGATGGGGAAGGACCAGTTTATCCTAGGTGAGACCTCCTCGTGTGCAACCCCGCATTGCACAGGTCCTCGAATCGCATGGTCCATAGTGGGCCTCACCTCATGGCTATTCTGCATCTCACAAACCCCACTTTTGGGCCACCCCACCCCAATGTGGAGATACGGAGCATCCTTGGATGTCCGTAACAAGCTGCTCCTGCATCAATCCAGTTCCCTTTGGAGAAGGTGGGTATATCTTTTTTAATTGTAATACGTAAGGCGCTAATGATTGGGTGGAAGGTCACGATCTCATTGAGGTGTGAGATTCACTTGGTCTAACAATACAATCAAATTTGGTGATGACCACGGTAGGCAAGTTTGATGTGTCGGTGTATTGGAAGTAAAGGCATATGGATGCCACTATGATGGGTCTTGCTTGCGTTTTTATTAGATCATTATGCCATTGTTTTGGAGTCATAGTTAGAATCTTGGGATCCCATTCTGGTGCAACCTGGTTATCGAGTCAATGAGATCCTAGTGCCCGAATCTTAAAGAATGGACAAGAGTACACCCATAATAATATTTGAATAGAGGGAGAGAACTCAATTGATATCAAGTTTTTCTCTTACAATAGTTAAGTGAGAATCCCCTCCCAATTAAGAGATTGATCTCAAATCAATCATAATTGACTTCAAATCAATCTAATCGACATAAGATTAGGGCTCTCAACGGGTCGGGCCTGGGGTTGGTCTTTGCCCAGATTTTGAACTATTTGCCCGAGCCCGACCCATTGACAACCCTACCTAAGATGGTAAAAGCATAATAATAGTAAAACAAATATAGAAAATAAAATTACATCTCTAAATTAGCCCCATATCTTCAATCACATCTTTAATTCAACCCCCACATCTTTCAAAATAATAAGTTGCAGTCCTTGATTTGGGCCCCAAAATGTATAAATGGATAGTCCAAAAATCAGTACATGTTAGGCCCTACAGTGGCATGTGAGCCTACATCATTGCCAGGTCCTATAGTGGGCCTAGGTGGGTCGATGTCCTGCATAACATTCCCCTTAGATTTGAGCTTATGTGGCTGGAGGAGGATAGATTCTATGATATGGTGAAGGAATGGTGGGTAAGGATCTCTTAGTGTGGATGGATTGGTAGGTTATAGGATAGGCTCTTGGTAAAAAAGGCTTTTGGATGCCACCTTGATGGGTCGTAGGGATTTCTTAGTGTGGATGGATGGGCAAGTTAAGAGTTTTTTTTTTTGTCAAATTGAGATTGTTGCAAAATTTATTATAGCAATGGGGTAAAGAAGAATGCTGAGGTAGTCGAATAGGCAATGTCGGAGAAAATTCAAGAGATAAAATCTATGATGGGAACTTCCATGCAGATTTGGAAATTAAAATGGGCTATATAATTGTATTGAAAGAATGGTCCTTGATTTAAGGCAAAGGGTCACTATTGATGAGTAGATGGACAATTTTTAAAGCGTTTTTGACTTGTTTAGAAGAGAAACCACAATGTTAACAAGAATAACAAAGCAACCAAGTAACTTTTGAATTATTTTGCATGTTACACTGTAGCTCCTTTGATCGAACCTGGTTTGATTTTCTCACTTGAAGATGGAAAACCTAATCTGTTTTTGGGAGGACCGATGGTGTGTGGCTAGCTCATTATTGACGGAATTCCCATCTCTCACTAGCTTGGCTCCTATGAAGAATATGACGGTGGCCCATTGGTTTTTCCCCAACGGTAAGGAGTGTGGTTTGGTGCCTTCCGTGTCGGGACTTATGCTACGTGGAGGCGGAAAATTATGCCATGTTATTGGGGTGTCTTCATAATATTCACCCCTCAACTTCCAAGAATTCCTTGGTTTGGGCTGCTTCACCTTTTGACAAGTTCATGGTTAAATCTGTATATATGTCATATGATGCTATGGATATCGTTGTTACCATGAAGGCATGATTTCTTCCATGAATTTTGGTTCTATGGTGCTCCTTAGTTGGCAACTTTTGTTTGGTTGGTTGGTAGGAAGCGCATTCTAATCATAGAATCTTCAGAAAAGGTACCATGATTCTTCTCAACATTTGTCTTTTATGCATGAGCTATGCAGAGTCAATAAATCACTTACTTTTGCATTGCGCCTTTGGTCGTCGGGTGTGGTCTACTGCCTATCTATCTTTTTGGTGTGGATTGGATGATGCCGCAATCAGTGGTCAAGACACTCTAGATGTGGCATGGTCTCAAGTTTGAAAATGGTAAGCTAGCATCTTGTCGATTGGTGATGCTTGCAATGCCTTGGAACATTTGGGGAGAGCGTAATAGGCGATCCTTAGCAAAAGGTTTTGTGGGAAGAGCAGTGTTTTAAATAGCGAATAGCATGTAGTGTAGCCTTCACCCCTTTGAAGCATGAGGCGTAAGCTACACGCTACTTAAATTTTTAATCAAGGTTGCACTTGGTTGCACCAAATTACATGATTAATAATAAAATTTAACAAAATTTCATGATATTTGGTGCAACCAAATGCAACCTAAAGTAATAGCAAAGGGGTAATGATTAAGTATAAAAGCGAAGAAAGAGCAACAAAACTGATTTAAAACTATTTCTTATTTTATTTTACTAAAAGCATTAGAAAGACTAATGATTATTCATTGAAATAGAAAAATGAAACAAATCGTTAAAGATATTTTTTATTTTAATGTTATAATGAAAAATGACTTGTAATGTGAGCTATGTAGTGTGTAGCGTAGTCTATGAAGCATGTAGCATAGTCAAATTAATCATGTACCATAGGCTACACGCAACTTAAGCTATTTTCATGAGCTATGTAGCGTTTAGGCTAAGCTACGCTACATAGCGTAAGCTACACGCTACATAGCGTAACTATTTAAAACACTGGGGAAGAGGTAGCATTGAAATATAAGAGGGACGTCATAGATTGGGCATTTGGGGTTAAATATGTCAGTTTATCTGATGTTTCATCTATGTTTGAGTTGTAATTTTCAGTCTCTATTTGGGTTGTATTTTTTTGCTATCTTGTTTTTGGCAAGTAGTCTTTTAATAAATTTGACTTTTTACCCTTAAAAAAATTGTTAGTTGACTTTGTCTATTTTGAGTTTTCATTAACATTTAATTCTTTATATTATATGATACATGGGTTTATAGTGGGAGGGGTTATGATGATGAATGTCCAAAATTGCAAAAGTTGGTCATTTGTATTTTAAGTCTAACATGTAATGGTAATAGTTGTGAGCTTAACTGGAGCACTTCTGAGCAGGTGAAAAATTATTGAATTCATTTCACGAACCTCATTGTTAATTGTTTATAGACTTAATTAATAATTATATACTATAGTTAATCCTCTTGAATTTGATTGTTAATTATGTATAGACAATTAATAATTATATGCTATAGTTAATCATGAACTATATAAGTTCATGTGGATACATTCTAAAATGAGAAATAGACTAGAGCAGCCAAGATTGAATGCCCTCTTGTTTGTAAAATACAATCTTCAACTTAAAATGCACCATGCGATGAGAGAGAAAAATCAAGGGCTTAATCCACTTGTTGGATATGGAATTTGATGATGAGTGGATTATCAAGAAGGAAAACCCTACCCTTCCTATAGATAATAGCTAAATGAATATGGGGTAAACATTTTGCCAAGGGGTTAGACAGTGATGAAGGTGTAGGCTTTATCTCACATGACTAGGCGGGCGATGTGGTATGATTGCATGTTAGAGCCAATCTTGTACTTAATCGTGTCATTGAGTTATGCTAAACTGATAAGCATAAACTATTTTGTAGGTACTAGAAAACCTTCGATTAGAAGTAAAGCAAAGGAACAAAGCAAAATTGGAGAAGAGGAGGAAGATGAATTTGTTTCAACATCAAATTTTGAAATGAAAAAAAAAGAAAAAGAAAAAGAAAAAAAAGATGATCCTAACATTGATGTTGGTATTAGTGATAATGAGGATGATGGCCTGACTTAGATGGCCAGAGCAAGGGCCAAGAATAGATGCCGAGGCCCAGGTTTTTGGACATTTTGCTTTCTTTTTGAATTATTAAATCAATACACAATAATGTGCAAAAGGTTTTTCTTTTTGAATTATATAGACTATTACATATACAAGGGCAAATGTTTTGGGCTTGATTATCACATAATGACACGTTTATACACTTGTGGATACACCATATACAGTTGTTCACATGATAATATCATGATCAATATCGTTTTGTGTATATTAGTGAGAAAATGGATGATTGATGTGTTTTTCTGATTTATTTATAGATTTTTTTTTTTAAATTATGATATTTTTTAAGAAAATCGGAAAAAAGCTTATGATTTAAAATACGTTCATGATACAATACGTTTTATCCTCAATTACGGTTCACGATTCAATAACAACTATGACAGCATTGCTTGCAGCCTCTTCTATTGCCCTGATTCCCAAAATGGATGGTGCTGAGAGTCTTAAGAATTATAGGCCTAGAATAGTCTACTCATTGGTAGTCCTTATAAAAATATTAGCAAAAGATCTTTTTAGAAGATTAACGTAAGATCTTGGTGAGGTGATCTCACATTCTCAATGGGCTTTCGTTGCTTGTAGGCAGATTCTTGATGGGGCTTCGATTATGCATGAACGCATCAATTGTGGGGCTGAAACTGCCATTGCGTTCAATAATGTAACGAGCCAACTGCTGGCTGTTAAGTGTTTTGGGAACAGGTGAAAGTTGCCCTGATAAGCTTAAGTGACGGAATTCCGAAAGGGATGTTGTCTAAAGATCTTGCAGCCTCTTTTATCTCTAATTCCCAAAAATGGATGGTGCTGAGAGTCTTAAGAATTATAGGCCGAGGATGGTCTCATTGGAAGTCCTTAGAAAAATATTGGCAAAGTTCTTGCCACATGGTTAAGTTCTTGGTGGGGTGATCTCACATTCTCAATGTGATTTCGTCCATTGCAGGCAGATTCTTGATGGGGCTTTGATTGTGCATGAATGCATCGATCCGACACGACGAGAGTAGGCCAAGCATTATATGCAAGCTTGATATACGAAAATGAACATGTTGATTGTGAATTCGTGTATTATATGTTGAGGAGGCTTGGTTTTGGAATCAGATGGTGGAAGTGGATGTAGGTTTGTCTCAAATTGGCCCATATTCTCTATTTCTATTGACAAGTCATTAAGTGATTCTTTAGGGGGTCAAGTGGAATATGTCAGGGGATCCCTTATCAGTTACCTCTGATCACCTTTATGGTGGTTGTAAAAGCTCTCAGCGGCGTGCTGGCTAAAGCTAATGAGGAAGGTCTCACTTCTAGGTTTCAGGTGGAAAATACAAAATTTCAGATTTCTCGTCTCCAGTTCATCGATGATTACAAGTGATGTGATTAGGCAGAAGGTGGAATATGGATAACTTGCAGATTAGTGTCAGATGGTTTGAACTAGCGTTGGGCTAAAAAAAATCAACTTGTTGAAAAGCGAAATGTTGGAGATTAGCATGAGACAGGAGGATCTAGTCATGCTTGCTAGGAGGTTGGGTTGCAAGTTTGGTAAGCTTCCATCGGCATATCTCGGTTTACCCTTATCTGCTGCATGCCAAATGTGGAGAGGGTAGAAAGGAAACTTTCGGGATGGAAAAGAAGATACTTGTCTTTGGGAGGGCATATCACCCTCATTTCATACTCATCGAATATGCCAATCAATTTATCTTTTTGTAAATGCCATACTATGTAATCCAAAGTTTTGTTTTTCAAGAAAGCAATAAAACAAGGTTTCAAAAGAATTCAAAGGGATTTCCTTTGGGAAACGTGGGTGAAAAACGCAAGTACCATCTTTTTGAACAGGGAGAAGTTTGCAAGCTGGAAAGGTTAGGCAGAGCAAGTATTAGATCATTGAAGTGGCTTGGGAGGTTTGGAAGGAATAACATAGCTTGTCGGGGCATGTGGTATCTTGTAAATATGGCTCTACTAACAGAGATTGGTACACGGGATTCCTCTCTGTATAGGGTTTCATGGCTATGGAAAGCAATAGCGGTGGATAAAAATGAATTTTCAAAGATGATTGTCGGAAAGATTGGGGATGACACTCATACTTGATCCTGGGAAAGTGTGACGGTAATGTTTTATTTCATGCTTTTCTGTGGTTTTATCAAGCGGGAGAAGAAAAAGGCATCTTGATTTCCAAAGTTTTACCCAAGATTGGTGGGCCAGGTAGTCTGTAGGTGGATGAGGAAATCGGAGACTTCGACTGTCTCATGAGATGCCTTAATCGCCCAGTTCCAAGCCATGGGGAAAGGGATGCATGGAGTTGGAGCGTTGAAAGAAATTAGTAGTTTTTTGTGAGGTCATTTTATTCTCTGTTTGATGGGAAATTAAATGTTCAAAGATGCCCCCACTGCTTACATTTGGAGAATTCTCTGTTTGAGGGTGGTAGCGTCCAGCTGATGAGTGGCAAGAGACAAGGCCCTAACAATTAATCACTTTAGTAGAAATTTGATTATCCCCAATATTTGCATTCCCCGTCTTTGTAACGAGGAATGCGGACCATCTGCTATATGCATTGTGGATTCTCTTCAGAGATTTGGCAGATGTTTTTGGTCTTTTTTGAGATGGCCTGAGGGATACTAGGGTGCATCGATAATTTTCCTCGAGTTTTGACAGGGGTTTGCATGGGCAAAAGAAGAAGAGTTCTGTGGCATTTTAGTCTCTTGCTGGGTTGTCAGTTTGGAGAGAGTGGAACAATAAGAAGTTAAGAACATTCGGTAACCAGGTTGAGTAATTCCAGAGTGTTATTCAGGGGGCTAGGAACAGTGTTCAGTTAGGCTGTCAGTGTTAAGGTTTTTAAGGCATGAAACAAGGAGTCCTTCGATGTATCTTGGGGGATGGATTCTGCTTTTCTCTAGCTGGATGATGCCTCATCATCTAAGCCTTTTTGTTTCTTTTTGCAGGCCATGTTAGTTTTCCAATTTTTGCTTCTTCTTTTTCTTCCTCTTCTTGTTATTTTTTATTTTTATATGCTAGGAGGAGGGTTTGATTAATTTACCATTACTATTCAAAAATAAAAACAAAAAACCAACACCACTGTGGAAGGTTCTCTCTCACCTAGCCAAACTATCATGAAGAGAAACTTGAGCGGAAATCTTTACTAACATCATTGGAAGAATGGAGGAAAAATGCACAAGCTGATAATCGTTAATGTGACATGGCGGTCATCATGATGCGTTTCAGATGTGTCAGCTACTTTCCTTGTGAGCGCCCCAACAAAAACCTCACGTATAAAAGTTAATTTGCGTTTGACACTCCTTTGAGGGACTCAATACTCAATAGCTTGGTGTGCAGTATGCATATGAAGACTTGCAATTACAAGCTATCAGTCATGTGCTTGAAAGTTAAGCAATTAGGAATATCGATTGTTACCCTTTGTTTTATAATAATCACATTGCATTTGTTCCCTTAAATTTTTTTTCTTTCTTTCTCTTTCTTTGTTACTTATTTTCAGTCTTAAAATAATTATATTTCTGCAGTCCATGCAGTTGAAGTTTACTGCACATGCACTTCTTGCAGCTTTGTTAATTAGCGATACTGCTTAAAGTTTCACTGTTTTGATAGAATGGAGATGGCTGAACTGAAGATATTGGCCTTCCGTACAAGGACTCTAGAGACAGTTACACTTGGGATTTATGGAACCTTGTATTTTTCCAGTATCAACTCATGTGTACTTTCTTTTGCAGCTTTATGTGCATGGTGAAAAATTTAACCAGCCAATATTCTTCTGCAATAATATATCTGGTCTTGTGGAGCCAGTAAGTATGGGAAGGCAGCATTCTGAGTTGAATATGTTCTTCAACTTCTTCATCTTTTTTTATTTTTTTTTACAATTACGATATTCATTATGACCTGACAATTCCAGGTAGTTCCAGAAGATCAGCACAGGGCCCTCTACTCCACTCACTCCTTTAAGATTTTGTTCAAGGAAGGTGGCTGTGGAACCTTTGTCCCGCTCTTTTTTAATTTGATTGCTTCTGTGAGGCAGTACAATCAACATTCCTCTTATCCTGCACCTGACGCTTCACCACGTGTGGATCCTCTACAAGCAGCTCAAACTCCGGTGGATGAAATGATGCAGCATGCGTGAGTACAGCAAAAACACACAATGGATTCTTCTCTGCCTTGTTGTTATGACCTCATTTTGTATCATTCATATACATCTAATACAATTTTTTGTCTGCAGATATGTGGATCCTAACGATCCCACAAGAATATTCTTGCAGCAGCCGACACCAGAATCTCAACTGAGGCGGCGTGCGTACCATTCTCAACCTGCAGAACAGTCAATATGATAGGGGGTCATGTCTGTCTTATATTGGGATTTGTTTTTGGACATAAATAAAAGCAAGCTCTGCATTGTATAACTAACTAGCGCTGTCTCTTATAGTACGACTAATAACATATTCAGTCACGACCTTTTCTAGCTGGTAACTGGCTTGGCCACTCTCTTGGCCAGCTGCTTTGGCCATCCTACCTTTTACCGTGCAAACTTGAGTACACCGCTAATATCAATGGCATACTCCCATCTATCTGTCCTATTGGTGCACAATTATTCTGCTTAGGTGCCAATCTTGCTTCTAAAAAAATTTAACTGCTAGATATGCTGGTCATAAAATAGCTCAGTTTTCAACAATTTGTTGTGGATTCCGTTTCTTGCTTCTTCTGCAAGCTAAGAATCAAATCTCTTTGAATACAATTCTCTTTAGATCAAAACTAAGCACTTCCACAGGCATGTATATGGTTAGCACAACCTTGCTTTGCAAACTGCTCACCTGAGCAACTGTCTGTTCTAGCCTGATATTTGAGGTAATAGCTTGGCTGCTTGGGGCTGTGAGCAACTGTCTGTTCTAGCCTGATATTTGAGATGATAGCTTCGCTGCTTGCGGCTGAATGAACATTTAGTTCGAAGTTGGCATTGACCTAGTTGCAACTTGGGTACATGGTAGTTCAATATTTTTTAGAGTGGTTGATGATGATGATCTAAACATAACACGGAACCTTTCTTAAGAGAAGGAATTTGAGGCATTGGAGAAACCCTGTTTTAGAACTGCATCGGTAGTTCCTGAAATCTAGATCATTTATAATATGGGTGTTATAAGTACAATCTAGATAATTTATAATATGGGTGTTATAAGTACTGGTGTGTCACATAGTTTTGTATGTACCTTCAGAGCACCATAAAGGGAGGTTGTGTATCTTCTATTATTGTTTATTGTATTTTTCTCTATTATTCTCATTCATGGTTTTGTTAACTCTTATAACATGAAATGAACCGTTGTTAGAGGAAGGATGTTTCCTTTGATTCTCTTATTCTCCCTCGTTCAATCCCTTTCAGTTCTCTCTTCTATTTCTCTAATATCATCATGTGTTAAGATGGTATTACAGCAGGAGTGGGGCTTATTCATCATCATGCTGCCGCCAACGTTTTCATCTCCACAGCATCAACATGTAATCATCTCAACGCCACCATCATCACAGTGACACAATCTCTAACGTAATGCTACAGTCCAGACATCATTATCCATATTTCTTCATCTAGACATAGTCCAAATGGTGCTATCCTCTTTAGGGTTTGATGTTGAGGCACCTGTTGTAGATGATCCATCTCATGATGACTGGGAAAGCAATACTCAAAACAATAATACCATGTGACATGTTGTAGCTGATCTAATTCCATAATGAATTGGGGGAGTGACTATCTAACAATGATAAACGAACCATCCCATTTTTACCAGAGAAAAGCGACAATGGAAGTGTTCTTTGGTGCCTGTTGAAGATGATCTATATGACCCATCCCATGATGATTGGGAAAGTGATAATTTAACAGTGATGTTATGGTGCATGATGTAATGATCCATCTTGATGATCACATCGCATTAAAATCAAGTTATTTTAAAAACTGGCGAGATTCTGAAAATCTCACAACACTATTGCAATAATATTGTTTTGTGTAGTTTTCACAAAATTATTGTGAGTTTTTCAAAATCTTGAAGATATTTGTCGTACTACTCTTAAGAAAGGACTGCAATAATTGCCAAGTTTACTTAAGCGTCTATGTGGATGATCCCTATCTTAATACTGCAGAAAAGTCTGTATCCCCTGCCACTGTGGGTTAAAAGAACATGACAATCACACCCTTGCGTGGTGATTCTATTCAAAGCTTTAGTCGTTTCTAATGAGCACATACTGATTTGAGAGAAGGGGTGTGTGTGTGTGTGTGTGTGTGAGAGAGAGAGAGAGAGAGAGAGAGAGAGAGAGAGCACATACTGATATGAGAGGTGTGTGTGTGTGTGTGTGTGTGTGAGAGAGAGAGAGAGAGAGAGAGAGAGAGAGAGAGAGAGATGATTTTGCTTCTTTTTCTGCGTCTTCCTCCTTCTTCTGCGTCTTCTCCTCTCATTACCTTCGGTAGAGGTGAATGAAATTTGCAAGAGTTTTGCAAGAAAAAGAAAGGTTGATTAGGGAGATATCTTTATTGAACTATACCAAAGGCGGAGGTTTGCTTCAATCCGTCCTATGTTGTTGTAAATGAGCCGGGATCCTAGTTAGCAAAAGTTTATTTATCTAAAAACAGAAAAAAAAAAAAAAAAAAGAAAAAAAAAAAAGCACTTGTGTAATGGACCAAACGTTTAAAACTCTCCTTAATTAGGAAGATAGGAAAATATGTTTTTGGCACAAACTGAATTAAACACATTTTTTTAATAAAAAAACATTTTATTTAAAAAATAGAAATGGGTTGTTGTCACCCATCGATAAAATTGAGCAGATAGTGAATTGTTTTTAACAGAGATGATTAACTTTCACGGTGGAATTTGAGAGGCAAGGAATACTGTTCGATTATCTCTATATATTATTATTCATACATATAGAAATTCTAATTATTTAATTAAGAAATTTTAATTTAACCTTAGTTATATATAATACATACATATGCACGTTTAAAGCTGTTTTTTTTTTTTTTTTTCACTCAGTTTTTTTAGTCTAAACTGATGAAACCTGAACTTTTCAATCTCACAAATTTTGGAGTTTCTGTTTTATTTTTGCTAATATTTTACAATTGGGACCAAATTAAACATGAACATTTCCTATGCCGATTTGCTAGCTATGGTCAGGACTAGTTGGATTTGGAGTCATAATTGGGGATATATCTTGTGGATAATTGTTGTATGGTACTCTTTGTAAACCATGGAAAAATGGGGCTATAGAGCTCAAGGAATGGTTCATATTCAAAGGAAATGAAGGTTTTTTTTTTTTTTTCTTCTCCCTTAAACCTTCAATACAGAAAGTAGCGTAGATGCAACGACTTGTGAACCTGGGAAACAAAGGACAGGTACGTTTCTTAAACTCATTATTGTCCCTCTCATGCTACATTGATGCCACTTCAATTACTTTGTATAGAGAGTAGAAAAGAAGACGGTCATAAAATTAAAGATGGAAATGAAAGGGTTGCGTAATGTGAATGATGTTGTTAAAAATGAAAATGAATGAGAGAGAGATGGGTGGTAGCCGACAAAAGCACATGCCAGACTCGATAGTCGTCTCTTACTTTTTCTCCCCTTCTATCTTCTGTTCGAGTTCACACGTTATTGTCCATGGAATATCTCCGCCATGTGACGTGAACCTTTCTTTTATTTTCATGCCATGTTCATTACGTGCTGGATACCCCCGTCGGTCGACCCACACCCACATGAGATCCGTTTGTAGCGGATGGAGGATCTTTACTTAGATATCCCTTTCTTTAATCTCCTCTACCCTTCTTTCCTCCCTCGTGTATCATGTTATATCCACGCATGCATCACCTTTTCACCTCTCCCACGTTTTCCTTCATTGTCTAATAAATGGACCTCACGTTACGTGGCACAATGGAAGGATGATGTTGACTCTATACCAGCTGTTGGTACATCTCTTTTGTACCTGTGTGGCCAACTAACAAGCCATTCTCGGCCTAGGAATCAACCACCCACATGCCCACCGCTTCTCATCGGAGCATTAGTAGGATTGGGTGCAAGTCGAATGGGTTTGGTTGTTGAGACCCCGGGATATATGAAGCTACTTTCATCGTCCAACCTAGCCTATGTGGGACAAATCCAACAACCCCCCTCCCACAAGGGATTTGGGACATGGGGTTCTTGGAACTTTGATCTCAGCATACCCCCTTGCTTGTCGGACTTGGGCCTGGGCATGGCAGATATGGAGCTCTCGGCATATATACTCCCCTCACCATGAGCCTTGAACAGATAACCCTCGCTTTGATACTAGTTGTGTCACACTCAAAAGGCTAACCTATTATATGGAGAGACCCCAAAATATATGAAACTAACTTCATCGTCCAACCTAGCCGATGTGGGACAAACCCAACACAGACAACCTAAAGAGTCAAGCCTAACCCAACCCAACATATAATCAAATGTAAAATTGAGACTAAAACATTTAAGTTAGTGTGCTGTAGCCCGCCTGGGTTTTGGACCATGCTGATTTTATTTTTTTCATGTTCCTATGTTTTGGCGACTTAACGGCCTGATGAACGGGTTTGAGAAAATATAGTGGCACCAAGCCACACAAACCTACGGTTCTTCGAGTCTCAGACCCATTGTTCCCTTTGGTATGGCTAACGGCTGATTTTTCACGACATCTGGGCACCAAAGAGCTTTAGGTGTTTTATCCAATCCCCAAGACACTTGCTGTAGATGATTCCGGTCCGTTCTATAAACAACTGTTTCACGCGTGCAAAACCCAAGGTGTGTGTCATGTAGGTCCGTTATGTTGTCTCTAGGACGGCGTGGCACTAAAACTCAGCTAGATGTGGTGATCGAAAAACTGGATCGGGTGGGCTACAAACACAGCAAAAAAAAAAGGTATATATGGGACGCCAATCATAATTTTGTGTGTGGGGCCACAATGGTGTGTGACTCACTGGGATCTAAAACTCAGATGGGCCACCTAGGCTGTTTGAGTGTTGGTACAGGACCTATCCAGGATAGAGTAGAACAGTCCAGATCTTGGCATGTGCGAGCGGTGCGCATGGTGGATGATCACCCGAGGATGGAAGACCCATGCAAAAACACGATATCCATTGGCAGCCTATGGGGTTGAGTTCGCACATGTTGTTTTGGTGTTCCAGTCTATTTATAATCTTATAGGCCTAACATGGATTATAATAGTGATGGGCTTTTCCTCCTCAAGACAGAGAGTGTTTTTTGCATAACCATGGTCTCACGACCGGTCGGACCACCCTGGCCGACCGGTCAAATTTTGCTGTGGGAGACCTTTGCACGCTGTATAGTTTGTTGTACATCTACACTGGTTGTCCAACCGGTCTGGGTCCCTGGTCGACTGGTTGGCTGACTGGTCAAATTATGACATTTCTTCTCACAATTTCTTTGGATAGTTTTTTATCGCCCGCGACCGGTCGGCGGTGCGTGCGGATCATTGTTATAAGCGGTTTCTTATTTTGATTAGAACTCTTGCACAAAACTATATATGAGCTTCTAATATGAAATTAGGGTATCAAATTCGAACGCTTACACGTCCAAGGTGAGAGAAAGTAGAAAAGAGGAAGAGAAGAAGAGAGAGAGAGAGAGAGAGAGAGAGAGAGAGAGAGGAAGCTTGTTGGAAGAGGAGATCTTTTCTTGTGAAGGTGATTCGCAGTGCAATCGTCTTCTCGGCTCTTCTACATCCTCGTGCTCGGTGAGATCTCTCGATTTCTATTCCTTTTATTGTTTATCCATCCCTGCGTGGGTGAAGAAAGTTAGATCCAAGCGGGTTGTGCTTGTGATCAAAGGTTGTAAACAATTCTCTTGATAATGGCTTGTTTCTCTGGACGAGGTTCCATGGTTTTTACCTCTTTAAGGGTTTTCCACGTAAAAATCTCTTGTGTTCATGTGGTTGTTGATTTGATTTTGTTTATTGCATTATCATATTACATAATTCACGTAGTTGGGGGGGCGAGATCCTAAGGTTTTATGCAACGCACCCAACAAAAGTGGTATTAGAGAGTAGAGGTTTGATAAACGGACAGTGAGATCGATGTGAATTATGGAAGTTGGCTCATCAAGGATGATTAGCCTCAATGAGTACCCATATGAAAGGCAAAGATGGAGGACTTGCTTTATTGCAAGGACTCGTATGCTCCAATCTCAGGGGAATCGGCTAGGTCAAAGGATATAACTGATGATGATTGAAAGAAGTTGAACCGAAAGGCGGTAGGGTTCATTAGACAATGGCTAGATGATACGGTGTTCCACCATGTGTCTACAGAGACCTCAACTGTTAGCCTATGGCAAAAATTATAAGGGTTGTATGAGAGAAAGATAGTCGGTAATAAAATCTTCATAATTAGAAGACTTGTGAATCTCAAGTTCAAAGAAAATGGTTTCGTAGCTGAGCACATAAATGAAGTCAGCAATATTGTGAACCAACTCTCCGCTATAAAGACGATCCTGGACGATGAGCTATAAGTCTTGTTAATGCTTAGTTCGTTGCCTGATAGTTAGGAGACATTGGCTGCGTCTCTGAGTAACTCTACGCCAGAAGAAAATTAGATGTCCATGAAACAGGTTACCACTTGTCTCTTTAATGAGGAGACAGTGGAGAAGTCTCAAGGGTCCACTCAGTAAGAAGCCCTTGTGACAGAGGAACGAGGGAGAGGAAAGAACAAGAAGGGTGGAAAAGCCCGAGATAAATCCAGAGGCAAGTCAAGTATTAAGAAAGATCTTGGATGTTGAAATTGTGGCAAGAATGACCACTACAAGAATGAATGTCACTATAAAAAGAAGGACAAGAAAGGAAAAAGGGAAGGACAAAGAAGATGAATCAGATTTTACCACGATCGCTTCAAATGGCGACATTGTTGTTATTCTCTTAGTGGATGATGATTGTTTCACGGCTACGAATCAGGACACCGAATGAGTGATTGATTCGGAGCACCGTTTCACGCAACTCCACGAAGGAATTTCTTCACAAGCTACAAGTCAGGCAATCTTGATACCGTAAAGACGGAGAACTTTGGAATATCCCAGATAATGGGAGTTGGTGATATCTGTGTGAAGACCGATGAAGGCTGCATGTTGGTTATGAAAGATGTGAGGCATATTCTTGATATTTGCCTCAACTTGATGTCAAAGGGAATGTTGGATGTGGCCATCTATAAGAGTTGGTTTGTTGGTAGGCACTGGAAGCTCATCAAGGGTTCGATGATTACAGGTAAAGGAAAAATGTGTTGCACCTTGTACAAGACAAGTGTCAGCGTATGCAAGGGTGAGTTAAATGCAACAGAAGATTTAGTGACAAGCATATGGCACAGGCTGCTCGACCATATGAGCGAGAAAGGGCTTCAGCTACTAGAGAAGAAGTGTCTCCTTCCAGAGTTGGTAGGTATACCTCTCAAAACCTGTATAGACTATTTATTTGGGAAACATCATAGAGTTTCATTTATTAAAACTGCTTCTCATGTTAATAAACTTCATTAATTAGATTTGGTTTATTTTTATGTGTGTGTGATTCGATGATGATAAAATCCTTGGGTGGGGCTTTGTATTTTGTTACATTTATAGATAATGCATCTAGGAGGGTTTGGATTTATGCATTGAAATCCAAGGACGAAGTCTTTGGTGTGTTTAAGGTGTTTCATGTTATGGTCGAGAGAGAGAGAGACAAGTAGACCATTGAAGTGCATCCGCACTGACAATGGAAGTGAATACATTGGGGCATTTCATGAATATTGTAAGTCTCTAGGTATACGGCATAAACAGACGGTGCCCAAGATCCCCCAATACAATGGTGTAGCTGAGCGCATAAATCGCACTATTGTTGAGAGAATCATATGCATGTAATCCCATGTGAAGTTGCCCAAGATGTTATGGGGAGAAGTAATGCACACGACGGTGTATTTGATAAATAGGTCACCATCAGCCCTATTGAATGGAGAAGTACCTAGCTAAGAAGGTATAGACTGGACACTATCCATCGTATAATCATCTCATGGTGTTTGGATGCCGAGCATCCGTTCACGTACCCAAGGACGAGAGGTCCAAGCTCGATACGAAGATCAGACAGTGCGTGTTCTTGAGATAACGTGATGAGAAATTTGGTTACAGGTCGTGAGATCCAATCGAGAAGAAGCTCGTCAGAAGTAGAGATGTGGTTTTCTTTGAAGATCGATGTATTGAAGACATTGGAAAGCCAGAGAAGTTCCAGCCCAATTCAGGTGAGCTGGAAGACATGGATCCAATGACTCCTCCCGTGGTGCCTGATGACGGAGGAGTGCAGCAAGGTGCAGGGGACGAGGGAGTTCCTATGACAGATGAACCGGGGGAACAGCCGCCACATGATCTACCTCTTGAGCCACATGTGAGGAGGTCATCTAGGGACAGACACACGTCCAATAAGTACTCGCCGCATGAGTACATTATGCTTACCGATGGGGGAGAGCCAGAGGACTACTCTAAGGCCCTAGCCAACGTGCATAATAAGGAGTGGTTAAAAGCTATGCAAGAGGAGGTAGAATCCTTGCATAAGAAGCATACCTATGATCTGGTGAAATTGCTTAAGGGTAAGAGAGCTCTGAGCAACAAGTGGATATTCAGAAAGAAGGTTGAGCAGAAGAATTCAAAGACGAGATTCAAGGGTAGACTTGTGGTGAAAAAGTTTGGTTAGAAGAAAAGAATCGACTTAGAAGAGATATTCTCACCAGTGGTAAAGATAACATCTATTCGAATTTTGCTTGAGTTGACAGCTAGCATGGAGCTGGAGATAAAGCAGTTAGACGTTAAAACTGTCTTCCTCAATGGTGACCTGAAATAAGAGAGATCTATATGCACCAACCAGATGGATTCAAGGTCAAGGGTAAGGAGCACATAGTGTGTAGGCTTAAGAAGAGTTTGTTTGAGTTGACAGGAGCTCTGAGGCAATGGTATAAGAAGTTCAACTCATTCAGGTTAAATCATGGGTATGATAAAATGGAGTCGAACTACTGTGTGCTCACGAGCATGTTCTCAGACGGTGATTTCATTGTTCTGCTATTGTACATTGATGACATACTCATCATGAAAAAAGACATCAAGAAGATTGACGGGCTGAAACAAGAGTTAGGCAAGTCTTTTGCAATGAATGACTTGGGGCTAGTCAACCAGATTTTAGTAATGGAAATCACGCGATGGAAGCAACAGAAAATTATGGTTGTCATAAGAGCGGTATGTTGGAAAGGTTCTAGAAAGTTTCAATATGAAAGGAGCGAAGCCGTTCATTTCGTCCACTAGATGGTCCTCAGATTGAGCAACAAGCAGTGTCTTGAGATGAAGGCAGAAGTTGATAAGATGCAGAAGATGCCTTACACCTCGGCGGTAGAAAGTTTGATATATATATGCTATGATTTGTACGCGCCGAGACATAGCATATGCGGTTGGTGTAGTTAGTCAGTATCTTGCCAATCCTTACAGAAAACACTGGCATCAGTGAAGTAGATACTACGGTATCTGAGGGGCTTATCCAAGTTGAGCCTATGCTATGGCGACAAGAAACCTGTGTTAGAAGGTTACACAGATGCAAATATGGTAGGTGATATAGACTTTACGAAATCTACATCGATGTTCATGTTCACATTTGAAGGGGGGAAGTCTCTTGGCAGAGCAAGCTACAGAAGGTTGTAACATTGTCCACGAAAGATGCTGAGTACATCGCAGTCACAGAAGCATTCAAGGAGATGCTTTGGATGAAGAGGTTCCTATAGGAACTTAGCCTGCAGCAGGAGAAGCATGTGGTCTATTGTGATAGATTGAGTGCGAAACACCTAAGCAAGAATCTAAGTCAGCATTCCAAGTTAAAGCACATAGAGGTTCAGTATCACTGGATCAGGGATACTTTGGAACAAAAGGTGTTACAACTTGAGAAGATCCACAAAGACGATAATGGGTTCAAACATGATGACCAAAGGCTTTACTCAAGGGAAAATTTGAAGCTTGTAGAAGCCTAGCTAGCTTGAAGGTGGTGGACTCCTCCTGAGTCAAAAAGGGAAAGATTTGATGGAGTTTTCCTCCTTAGGATAGAGAAGTGTTTGTGTAGAACCATGGCCTCACGACTAGAGCTGGGCACAAACTAAGCTAGCTTGAAAGCTCGGCTCGGATTGGTTTGAAAAAGCTTGGCTTGGATTGGTTCGAATGGAAATTCAAACCAAACCAAGCCTCGGAGTCAAGCTCATTTGAAAAAAAAACCAAGCTCAAACTAGGGCAGTACCAGCTCGGTTTGATTCGACTTCATTTGGCTCGTAGATTGTAAGCACACTGTTTCCTGTGGTGTGATCCACTTGAGCTTTGGATATGATTCCATTTTGGGATCATATCCTAAAATGATATGTAAAACAGAAGGACGGCGTGGATAATACATATACATGATGACATGGATAATACAAAATACATATACATGAATGCACACTGTTTTCTTACACTTGTAAAATTATGCTCATGTACGTTTGTTTGGAAAATACTCTTATATGTCTCTTTTGAAGCTGCACTCCTTTGGAGGATGTTAAACATCATATATTAAGACACTTTTGTACTTTTTTTTCTAACTTTTGAAATTCTTTCTATTTAAATAAATAAGAAAAAAAAGGAGCTGCCTCTTGTTTGAACTCGACCCAGCCCAGTTCGAAATTTTCGACCAAACTGATCTCGGTTCAAACCAAATTTTTTTGGAGCAAACCAAACTCGGGCCGCATGGGTCTGCCCGAAGCTCAAACCAAGCCGATCCAAAAACTGAGGTGGCACAAAAACAAACCAAACCAAACTAGGGCTAACTCAGCTCGGCCTGGATCGTTGCCCACCTCTACTCACGACCAGTCGGACCACCCTAGCCAACTAGTTGAATTTTGCCTTGGGAGACCTCTGCACGTTGTACAGTTTGTTATATATATTCAGATCGATCGTCCGACTAGTCGAATTATGGCATTTCTTCTCACAATCTCTCTGGATAGTTTTTGGTCGCCCGCGACTGGTCAGCAGTGCGCGCGGACTGCTATACGCAATTTCCTATTTCAGCTAGAACTCTTACGCTATATACGAGCTTTTAATCCGAAATTAAGGTATCAAATTCGGAGGTTTACACGTCCAAGGTGAAAGAGAGAGAGAGAGAGAGAGAGAGAGAGGGAGGAAGCTTGTTGGAAGAGGAGATCTTTGTTTGTGAAGATGATTCGCAGTGCAATCATCGTCTCGGCTCTTCTACATCCTCGTGCTCAGTGAGATCTCTCGGTTTTCATTCCTTTTATTGTTTATCCATCACTGCGTGGGTGAAGAAGGTTAGATCCAAGCAGGTTGTGCTTGAAATCGAAAGTTATAAACAATTCTCTTGATGGTGGATTGTTTCTCTGGACGAAGTCCCGTAGTTTTTACCTCTTTAAGGATTTTCTACATAAAATTCTCATGTTCATGTGGTTAGTGATTTGATCTTGTTTATTATATTATCATATCACATAATTCACATAGTTGGGGCGAGATCCTAAGGTTTTGTGCAAAGCACCCAACAAATAAAAGATCGTAGCCATACAACTTCTTGTGTTTTTTTTTTTTTTTTCCCGAACAGTGACTATTGCTATATTTTCTTTATGGAAAATTACCTACAGATTAATTAAGGGGCCCATAAAACAATGGTGTGGAAGGAAACTTAGGTGAGTTTTTGCACGAGAGGGGTTATGTAAGTTTAAACAAAAGAAATTCGGTGTTATAAGAAGGGTATTCGAACAAGATGGACATCCCTGGTGACCAGACTCTATGGGGTCACCGTGATGTATGTGTTTTATGCACGCTGCCTGTCCATTTTGCCAGTTAATGAATGTTTGTTGATTATTTAACCAAAGGTACAACGTAAGGTTTTGTAAAATTCTGACGGTATAACTAGTATTTGGAAGTGGATTGCGTGGTGATCCGAAGAAGATGGACATCCCTAGTGACCTGGACTCTATAGGGCCCACCGTGATGTTTGTGTTTTATGCACACTGCCTGTCCATTTTGCCAGTTAATTTTAGGGCATGAGCCCAAAATTGAAGCATATCTAAAGTTCAAGTAGACCACACCATATGAAACAGTTCAGATTAAATGCCTACCATTGAAAACTTCTTGGGGGCCTCAGAAATATTTGTGTTTTCCCTTCATACAGGTCTGCGTGACCTTATGAACAAGTTGGATTGCAAATAAACATCATGGTGGGCCTTTGGAAGGTTTCAATGGTGTACGTGATATCCTCACTGTTTCTTGTGGTGTGGTCCAATTAAGCTTTGGATATGCTTCAATATTAAGTTCATGCCCTAAAATAAGCTGGCTAGCAAAATGGATGGATGACGTGGATAAAATACATACATCACATTAAGCTCCATAGAGTCGATCACCAGGGATCTGTGTTGCTGGGTGATTAGGGAATCCTTTCTTGTATTTATTCAGATGAGTAACAGGTGGATAACTGCAATTACACTGTAAATATAAGTATTTAACTGTAATTTTCCCAACGAACCTACCGAGTCGGTGCTATGTGGGCCCCACCATGATGTATGTGTTTTATCCACGCTATCAATCCATTTTCTTCCAGCTCATTCTTGAGCATGAGCTCAAAAATGAGGGAAATCAAAATCTCATATGGACCATAGCACCGCAAACAGTGGTGATTGAATGCTCACCGTTAAAAACTTCCTGGGGCCCAAAAGCTTTGAATCGAGATGATATTTGTGTTTTCTTTTAATCCCGGCCTTTGTAATCTTATCAACGGGTTGAATGGCAAATAAATAATATTACAGTGAGTCCCGCGCTCAATCACCACTCTCTTCCTGTGGTGTGACCCACCTGAGATTTGGACCTCCTTCATTAACTGGCAAAAGTAGTTGAAGGGCGTGGATAAAACGCACGCATCATGGTGGGGCCCATAGAGCACCGACCAGTAACGACGTGGGTACTGTCAGGGGTAGTATGCCGTCCGCGTTCGTTTCCGGAGGACGCGGATTTCCTGGGAAAAGCTTTCGCAGGAAGTTTTTGGGAATTAAGTGGGACCCAGAATGATGTTTGTGAGAAATCCAGACCCGTCCATCCTTTTTGTGAGCTCATTTTAGGACATGCAACAAAAAATGAACCGGATCAAGGACTCAAGTGGGCTGAAAAGACTTTCGAAGGAAATCCGCGTCCGTTTCCGGAACCCTGTTATGATTTATGAACGAAGAGGGACAGAGTTTACTGAGCACAAACGTGTGGACCTGTCCTGTCCGTAGACATGCCAGTTCACCGGTGGTCCATCATGTCTGGATGTTTTGTTGATCAGGTGGTCCACTTGCAATTTTTTTTAATTTTCATCTGTCCATTAAATATTTGTTAAATACACTGGCCCACATGCTGAGTGGAGGGCTAAAATGCATGCGTATGGTCCTGCACAAGGTTGTCGTGTAGATGGGTGTGGGGTCTATGCACGCGTGTGGGCTTTTGGCAAACGCGAAGGGAACAGAAGATATGCGTGTGTATATGAAATTAAAGATGAGGGGAGGGGAGGGGAGGGGAGGGTCATTGGTTTCTTATATTAGGAGCATTCAGCAACGCCAATTAGAGAAGAGGTTGTGTCAAGTTGCTAAGGACCCAATCCAACCCAACCCATAAAAAGAATAACATAAAATCGTGGGTAGGCAGTCAGCCATGGATGATGCTTCTCCTCCTCTGGTGTTGGAATGGCCTGAACCGATCCAGAGGGTACAGGAGCTTGCTGAGAGCGGAATAACATCCTTGCCGCCTAGATATATAGTGAGGCCCACCACCAGTACTAGTAGCGGTGGAATAATTGAGAAGGAGGCACCGCCGGTGGTGGATCTAATGGGCATGTTGGAGGAGGGAGGAGGGAAGAAGAGAGAAAAGATGATGGAGGAGATGGGGAGAGGATGCAGGGAATGGGGAGTTTTCCAGGTGCTGAACCATGGAATACCAAAGGAGATGATGGCGTCGGCTATGACGACATGTAGACACTTCTTTGAGCTGCCAATGGAGGAGAAGCTCAAGTATGCTAATGATCCAGTCACATATCAAGGGTATGGAAGTCGGATGGGTGTGCAAAAGGGCGTCACTTTGGATTGGAATGACTATTACTTCCATCATCTCCATCCCTTGTCTCCCTCCAACCCTCTTCCCAAATGGCCTCTTCGTCCTCCCCATTATAGGTAGCTTCCTTGCTTCCTACTACTTGTGTGTGTGTGTGTGTGTGTGTGTGTGTGTGTGGAGAGAGAGAGAGAGAGAGAGAGAGAGAGAGAGAGAGCTTCAATTACATGCATGCCCTGGCTGTCCAATCCATGCATGCACCATTAGGTAATATTAATCATTTTTGGTTTTGCTTCTTTCATTCCTACTGATGAACTCAATTAATTAAGTCAAGCGAAAATGGTATTATTAGCTAGGTGGAGCTAAGGGCATTGTTTGGATTGCAAGAGGAAATGAAAAATAAATTTATATTATAAAATATTATTATTTTCTGGAGTACTATCAGATTATGAATTTCATTTTTATGGGGTTGTGTTTGGATAGCAACTGAAAATGTTATATTCAGCTCACCAATAGTCATTTTGTACCTAATATAACTGTAATTCAAATATGAAAAATAGTAATGTTTGCTACTTGAAATCCACTATTTCCTTGTGTTATCCAAACAAAACAAAAGATCTAAATAATGGAAAGTAAGCTTAGCTAACATAGGTTGTAATTGCAGCCACAATTTTAGCTTTCTGCCACATGCTGCGTCACGTTACCATCTTGGGTGATCTATATATGAGAGCCCCTTCTAAGCGCTCATGATCTGCAAACGTCAAATATAATCATCCCACGCTCACCACAAACTACACGTGTAAGGTCATGGTCGCTTATCACTAAGGCAGATTGGTTACTATTCCAGGGGCCCAAATATCCATGCCACACATGTATGCATGGTTTGTAAAAGATGATGACCGTCCACATTCAACCGTCATGCATGTGGGTGTGGCCCACCTGAACAGAGGACCCGCCTTATTTTTTGGATGGCACGTTCCCTATATATGTTGCTCCTTACTTGAGCATGTGGGCACTCTCGTGGGCGCTTGCAACTTGCAAGTAGCATGTTTTTTTAAGACAGCTGAAGAATAAAAAATACTCGTTGACCTGGTGAAAAAGAGAACATTCCTTGTATGGTTGGTCAACACGACTAATTACGTAGAATTGTACAATTTTCTATGGGCCCACGCTGGCCCTGTTGGCCCATTCCACTTTTTTCTCCTTCAAGTGCATGTGATCTTCCTGATCAAAGGACCCATTTGATCTTCTGATCAAGAGCATGCTCACAGTGTGCGCACTACCTGATGAATGGTCAGGATCTCTGACATCCATCTGATCCAACGGTGGGAACAAGGCTCCACATGGTATCTATGATGTGTGTGCGCATGTCATCTACGAATAATGAAGACGCAGAAAAAAAAAAAACTCTTGGACACGTACTGAATCTGCTGTCCAATGCTTAATTTGCACGAAATACTCGGATTTTCAGGTCTGATAAGTGGAGCCCAGGTTTGGTTATATATATAGACTATTGGTCTGCTGCAATCTGCATACCATCCCATATGTATATGGATCATATATCTGTTCGATATGACAGTTATAGCCTCTGGATTTCTGTCCGCTGGATACTTTTATGCATGACTGCTCTAGCTTCACCACAGAAGTATTCATACCGACGAGGGCCTACCTATAACTGACCAAGTACCACATGGTGAATATGTGCATGCATCAGATCCACGCCATAAATCCGGTGTGCCACCTGAAAACCAGTCCAATTCAAGACTTGTGTGGGCCACACCAGAGAGATCTGTCCCAAAAACCCTAAATTCACATGGTGTGGCCCACATGAGTTGTGTAGTGTATCAGATGAGTGGACTGGATCACATGTACGCACCACTATGGACCCCAAATACAATTTGGAAGATTTTAATGGCAGGTAGGATTTCCCATCTCAACTGCTCCCAATGGTGTAGATCATGTAAGTTTCGAACCAGCGTGATTTTTTAGAAGGAATAAAAACAGAGTATAGCAAACCCGATGGACGAGGTGGATCTCATGCATCCAAGTCAGCGAATAGTCACCCCTACATGAGCATGCGTAGTCACGCACTTGTTTTAGATACTATTAAGAAGCATCAATGGGTTACGTTCAATTGTAGAAAGTCCTGGGATTGATGGCCAGGATTTTCCAGGCATGGTCATGCAAGGTGTGAAAGAATTCATTGAAGTTTTTTTTTTTTCTTCTTTGTAAGATGAATGTGTGCAATACTTGCATCTCATAAGCTTCAATAATATAGAATGTCCATTTTATACAATGAGCATTAGCTGTTAGAGGGACAAATATCCATTCATGACATAATATCACAGGTATATATATATATATATCAAGCAAGATATTGATTTTGATTTTGAAGCAGGAAGGTGATAGGGGAGTACGGGGAGAGGGTGGTGGGGCTGTGCAAGAAGCTTTTGAGGCTGTTCGGGGAGGAGTTGGGCGTTGGTGAGGAATGTCTCTTAGAGAGATTGGGTGGGGAGGAAGGTTTGGCTGCTTGTTTCCGCATGAACTACTACCCCAAGTGCCCTCAGCCTGAATTGGCACTTGGTTTGTCTCCTCACACCGATCCCGGCGCTTTCACTGCCATCTTTCAGAACAACGTTTCTGGCTTGCAGGTCTTCAAGGACGGCGTTTGGGTCTTCGTTCCTCCCATTCCTGATGCCCTCGTCTTCATCATTGCTGACCAACTTGAGGTAATTATTGATTCATTTCATCATTCAATTTTCACTTTCATTTGTACATGCAATTGCATCATCTTGTATTTATTTGTATTCACGGCCTCATGCCATGTATATATATACAACAAATACAGATACTTTCAAATGGAATTTACAAGAGCGCGAATCACAGAACGACTGTGAATGGGGACAAGGAGAGGATGTCTATGGTCGTGTTCTTCAACCCAGAAGGGAACAAGAAGATAGGGCCTATGGATATACTGGTGGAGCGCTGTGGAGGACTTCGTTTATACAATGATATGACTTTCAACGACTACCGCAAGCTCATCAGAACTTTAGGCATCCACGGCAAGGCCATCTTAGCTTCCAGGTCCACCACCAAACATAGTGTCGTAAGCTGATCAGCTGAGATGAGACAACCTCAAAAAAATCAACCCGCCTTCAATTCAATCCAATCCAATCCAATCCAATTAGTAATGATCGTAATGGATTCATTGGCCCACTCTCTTTGCTGCTAAATACACCCACCTATATATCTTTTCTATCATTCCATTCTATCAATTATCAAAAATCCCTTCCATGACTTAGAACTACAAACCCATGATGTACTCTTCTTCTTCTTTCTAAGGCAGTATAAGTTGGTCTTTGTTTGTGCTACTTGTCTGGCTATGTTGGGGTTCTTTGCTGGCCATTCTTTCTTGTAAGCTTCTTTTATGTTCCAATAGAATTTACTTTTTACCTAGCAAGTAAAAGAAAATATACCATCATGTGTGCAGCATTGTACATGAACTATCAGTGAGTTGACGGTGCGTTTTCCTGAGTAGCAACACCAAGCAATTCCAAACTTATTAGTGGGACATAATTCTCATGAGTGTGTTCCTGTAAAGGCAAAAGGCACAGAATTACATACTATTGATGAAGGGCCTGTTTGGATTTGTGAAAACAAAAAAATTAGATAGATGAAAGAAAAACGACACCTATGAATAAAAATATGGAACAGGATAAGTGGAAAAAGAAAAAAAGAAAAAAAAAAATGTTAACATGACTTGTTTGTTTTAGAATACATGTTTTCAATGAAAATGTGAAGTGGTCCATGGTAAAATTATGGGAGTTAACTCTAATGAAGAATGGAAATCTCCATTTCTTATGTTTTAGAGAGGAAAAGAAAATGACTATTTTATGAGAAAATGAGTATTGATATCCTCTATTATGCTAATTCAATCAAACATGAGGTCACACATGCGATCGAAGGCCTGTATTTGAATTTCATGTGCGATTTTGATGCTCAAGCACGCCAGCATCTACTCGAATCAATGTTTGGTTGAACCACTAGTGTCCCCCGCGTTGAGTCAAGCTAATTAGAGAGTATTGGACGTAATGATCCCGTGCTATCCTCTCAACCACCGGTTGCGCTCAGCGATCAGGCAATTTGTAAAAGGCCGGTAGGGATTAGCCATTGTAAATGGATTCTTTTTTCCTTGCATCAAAGACTTACAGACTTGTTCTTTCAACGATACTCTAGCTTGATATTTTTCAAAGGAATAGAGTCAAACAGGTAAACAAAAAGGAAGGCTAAATAATTCTGATTTCTTTAATATTTGAATATGTGGTTCATTATTATCGACACAGTATCAAACAACCAAAGAAATAAACAAACAAGAGATAAATACCTTATTCATCTATTGGAACAGACGATCAAGGCAAATAGTCTGGAGGATGAGGTTCAGGATCAATCCTTGAGATTCTCAAGATTGATCATGAATCCAATTAGTGGGCCACAAATTAAAGATCTTCGTAGTGAGATCAACTACAAGAAGTCAGCGAGTAATCTTTTGGTCGAATACGTGGAAGATCTAGGATCAACGAGGAAATTTAGCGAGTGAGAGTTTTGTCGCCTCGACAAGCCATAATAGGAGTACACAAAGAAGAGCTCAATGCCCTACGCCAATCACATTTATCTACTTTTTAATTTATCTTTCATTTTTATCTTAGCCTAGCCTAGCCCATTTCGCATAGATCGCTACCGGGTTCTACTATAAGTACCATAGGAGTAGATTAAATGTCCTAACCTTAAGTTGGTGGATCATGATCAATTGGCTTTTGACTAGGCGATCATACCTATTCGGGCCACTCATTTGGTCGGACTCTCTATCTCTTCTGCTCGACGTGTTGGCCGGTCCAGATCAAGCTACTTCTTTTATTTAACCATTCACTACGTAATGGTTTAGAGTGTTGGAGAGGATAGATAGACATGATCCACCTGATACCAATTTGTCATTGGAGATGGGTTCAACTAGATCTTTTATAGCTAGTTTTCCATTCTCTTGATCAAATTGAGCCACGACCACAGGATTGGGTCCTCAAGTTCTCTCATTCTTTTGATTTCAATCAATGTACAACTTGGGACCTAATCTAGCCGTTGTACATTTTGTCCCGATTTGGGTTTGAACTATAGTCAGATTCGCTTGGATATCAATCCAATCTTCCGATATTTAGAACATTCTCGAATGTTACAGACTCTCTGAATGGCTCTAGGAAGATCTCTCATTTTTTAAGGACTATAAGAAATGACTTCACCGAATGTATTATAGCAAGATATATATATATATATATATATATATATATATATATATATATATATATATATATATATATATATATATATATATATATATATGATAAGATGTGTTCTCTTGGTGGGTTTTCCTTATTAATTGGCACGCTAATCCTGACTATGCGGCATTCGTTAATTTGTTATTCTAAAGGCATGCGTAAGGGTTTGTGCCTCCGCGCGCATTAATAATGAAATGCATAATGCTGAAGGAAGATCAAGCGAAAATACTCTTAATGTGAGTATGATTTATACCAGCACTAACCTCATGGTGTCAACACATGGCGACTTTTCATGGGTCCACATCAAGTCGCCGATAATGGGTGTAAACATCCTCTATTCACTTTGCTGCAAATGGTGGGGAATCATCACATAAGAAGAAATCATATTTCTTTTCTCGACATGATCATTTTCCACCAATCTAAACAGGCCCTAGGATCGGAAGATACTCACAGTCCACGGTATGTGTGGGTGGACCGTTGCTATTTCTTCTCAGCCGCCTATTTACGGTGCCAACGTGGCATACCTCCGCATGTATTAAATTCACAAGTTCAAATCATGAGCCCCATTGAAATTGGAAGAAAACCACATAATCAGATGGATTGGATCCTTAGATATTGATCAGTAGGTATTTGTGCACTGATATTTTTCCTTTCCCTTGTTCATTTTGTAGTGACCAATCACATAAATCAATGTTTCCATGTGGTTTTGTTTTTACATCATGAACAATCCACATTAGTCCCTACCATTTGGATAGAGCTAATGTATGCCAAGTGTAAGTGACCTGTTCCAGTCTCCATGATTGTTTTCGTCATCAACCATCAAATGGTACAACGTGGATCGTTACAAAATTCTGAGTGCAATTTTGGCCCCTGGCAACTCGTATTATATATGGTAAGAGTTATGAAGGCCTACTGCTATATTTCCATGGGGCATAATTATTCTACTGTTCTATTAATTGCATTAAAATGGATTACTAAAGAAGGCCATGTGATGCATTCACTTCCACCATTGAGATGATTTGTGACCATTTGTGATTGAGGATGTGTGGATCATGTTGAGGATTGGAGTGACAATCGGGCTATGCGATATTGATTTAGGCACTCTAGCCAGACTTCTTTTTTCCACACGCACTCGCACACCCCATGCGCACCTGCGCACTCACACCACAATGGGTGTTCGAATCCATGACCTCTTGTTGAAACTCTTGTGAGTCTACCACTGACCCATAAGGTTGCAGGCACTCTAGATAGACCAAATTGCATATTTCTTTGATTTAGTATCATCCACTGTACCGTATGATCCCTACAGATTCCTCCATTATTATTCCTGATGCCCCAAAAAATATAGTGGGTTCCATTGTGGATGGAGCATGGTCTGAAAATCATATTGATCAGATGATCCCAACCATCAAACAGAGTGATTTAGAGAAGGAATACAGTAGGCAAGCCAAAGTCAATAAGCAATCAGATGGTTAAGATTACCTAATCAACTTTGGTTTTAGAAGTTGGGCCCAGGGTTTAGACAGTCTTGGCTTTTCTGTACGTGCAAGAGCCATGATTAAGGGATCTATATTGCCTATAATAGACCCATCCTGTTATGGCTTTATTTTTATAATACCCCACTGTGGAGGGAATAGCGTAACAGGATTCATGTAGCTGACCCCAATTAGCTGAGACTTGAGATGATGCTTATGATGACGAATGCCCCTCTATATATGGATGGACATGCACCAAAAATCCCCTTGTTGGAAGAGCAGTAGAATCTTTGGTCTTTTCTTGGTTGAATGGGGACAGTTGCTGTATTTTATTTCTTAATTAGAGGTTATTTGATGGAAACCAATTGAAAAGATTAGAATTTTGTCATCTGGGATATTTTCAGTGCATGAGCGGGGAAGAGAGAAAAATCCAGCTAGACAGTGGCTGCATCAGTGTAGCGGACCTGATTGATAGCAATGCCCCCCCTCCCCCTCGGGTCTTTGTTGAGAAAGACGGAATCAACTTGTTGTTTGTGACAACGTCAGAAGTCACATTCTCTGCGGCCGAATCAAACAGGAAACAAAGACAAGAGATGGTCGGTCCACTTTTCCTGGTCGGCAACACTAACTAGTAGAAGCACTACTTGCACTCATCTGTTAAAGAATCACCACGTTTATGGTTGATATTTTTTGAATTCTTCTGCTTAGAGTCACCACATGCGTGGATAGATATTTTCATGAAATGGTGGAATTAGTCATACCTTTTTATTATGTCTCTCACTTATGCCACTCCTAGTGGGTGAGCCTATATGACATGTGTGGCATGATGGTGCAACTCCTTAAAAGATTCCTCATGATGGTGCCTATATGACATTTGTGTCTTCAATCCCTCACATCATATCACTTTTATTTCCTCTTCTAGAGACCTTATCCCCCCACATCACATCACTTTATCAGGTGATCCTAGTCATCCTATACATGGCTTGGAAAATTTGATAGGTTATAGAGAAGTGGCAAAATCAATTTTTTTCTTC
The DNA here is from genome assembly GCA_003013855.2 of Liriodendron chinense. Lineage (NCBI taxonomy): Eukaryota > Viridiplantae > Streptophyta > Magnoliopsida > Magnoliales > Magnoliaceae > Liriodendron > Liriodendron chinense. Next base: position 92,603 of record ML058509.1, on the reverse strand, counting down.
ACGAACTAAACCCATAATGTCCCCTTTTATGACCACTCATATCTATCACGGTAAATTTTCAAAACCAATCTAAAATAGCGAATAGTTTAAATCATACCTTTGTGTGATCAATCACGATGTAGAAAAATTCAAGCCAATCCTCATCCTTCAAATTAGAAGGTCTCTTCTCAATCCATCCCAATACATAAGAAAGTCTTCGTCTAATCCTTTGATAGGTGCTAAGGTCGATGCACATTGTTCACACAAGTGAACCATACACAATCACACATGGAGAGAATGAAAAAGATGGGAGATGATTTACAATCAATTTCTTCTCTCTAACATCCAAAGCTCTCTCTATTTATCTCTGCTATTCTTTGAGATAGGATTTCTCTCTCTCTCTCTCTCTCTCTCTCTCTCTCTCTCTATATATATATATATATATATATATATATATATATATATATATATATATATATATATATATATATATATTAAAAAAATAAGGATTAAGCTTTCATGGCTACACTCAATATAGTGCTCTACCAACCTATTACAAAGGAAGTTCATCGATCCACCTTATCTATGTTTATACTAATGATTTAATCCTTTTACTGTCACGGTGATCCACTAAAAATCTAAATCATGTGCTGATTCAATATTGGATCATCATATTTGGGTCATTAGATTATCATCAAATATGATCAAAACAATTTCAATAATTAAAACAAAATTTTAACAGTTGAAAATCTTTGAAGAGATAATTAAGACATTTTAAATATTAAGCTTAGTGGAAAAATCATTTGATAAATTTCTAATATAATCAAATATAACTATATACAAGTTGCTAGATAAATTTAATGGATCCCTTGTTAGATCGTGCAATTATCAAAAGCTCCTTATGAAAGTATCCAACTACATTCACTTTTAACAACTATACAGTAGCTTTGTAGGAAATGTTAAATTCATCTAGTCAAGATCATAACCCTCCTATATCCTTAAATTTAAGTATTAATAATTTTTTATACAACATCAAGTTTTGATTATCATGATCATCCAGTTTAGGCTAACGACCTTTAGACTAATGACTCAATCTCAATTCAACTAGTGTAAGTATGTAAAGGTATAAATCATATATCCATGGCACACTTACACTCTCATGTGGAGTTGAAGCAAAGGCACACTAATGTCAAGTCGACACCATAATGGTAGAGATTGTCCATACCAACCCTTGTCAGTTCCTTCACACACATCTTATCATAGTGTGTATGATGGTCATGGTCCAAACAAAGTACCACGATCCATAAACCACAACTCTTCCTAATCAATGTCTATTATATTCAATTTCCATTTTCAAAAACTACAAGAAGAATCACTCCATCAACGGCCATGTTCATAAAAGTTCAAGGTGACACTAAACATCAAGGCATATTGATTTGCCCATATGGCATCCATGGTTATTATGATTTACACTTGAGACCAACCTCATCTCTATCCACATGGCTAGTGGATTAGGGCTTATATTGATTTTCTAAGCACATACTCTAATAAAAATAAAAGCCAATGTACGGGCAATCAAAAGTCAAGGGAGTAAGCCCCCATCTTGTCAATTAAGTTTTAGTGAATGAGCCACTACCTTTTTTTAATAGGGCAGGAGATGGGATATTTGCTAATCTTCCTAGTAGCGGAAGCCTGGGTGTATGGAGCCCGGGTCTTCTCTGTGGGCAATTTCATGCTCAAAATTTGATGAACGATGAAAAAGACTTGCAGGTGTCTTTGCACAATAACCCATAAAATGCATGCTACACCTAGCAGATAGCCCAGAATCTGGATTATTGACTATGTCAGGTGCAATGCACTGTCGAGTGATGATTAGGGGAGTAAGGAGGAAAGAAGCGATTGTGAAAAACTCTTCCAGGAAGGCACGCTTTTCTGTTTAACTTCGTGGCTTTGAATTTTGAGGTCATTTCTCAATGATCTAAGGCTTTATAGGATGGGCCTCATTGTGGATGGGGCATACCTTAAAAATGTCTCCAATCAAAATATTTCAAACATCCATTGTGTGGCCTACCACATAAACGGTGTGGACCATTGCAAAATGGCCCGAATCCAAGGATTATAATCCTGATATAAATAATAGGCCAGGATATTTTATGAGGACCAAGAATGAACTTGGCCTGTATCATACAAATTTTGTGGGTAAAATCTCTGCCATCATAAAAGATGCGGGCAAAATCCCAACCTTTGTTTAAAGAGGAGGAAAAAAAAAAAGGCTTGGCACACTACAAATTAAGGCTAAAAATCCTAACCATATCCTCAAATAATTTTCACCCTTCTATACTTCACTGAGATGCTCAACTTGGGTCTCAATGAAGTATCATGCCATCCAGTCCCAGTAAAGAAGTGGAAAACCCAAATAGCGTTAGGGTTCGAGGGAAAAAGAAAGAAACGACTTCTTTTTTTTTTAAATGATCTGGTCTGTTAATCAAATCCGATCTCGCATTTGTTTACTTTCGACATTGATGGATTTGCAGGGTGACAATCGTCTTTGCTACCCGTGGTGGATTTGCAGGGTCACGATCGTCCTTCTCCATACCTGGTGGCTCGACCACTTTGCTATTTCGCCTTTATTACCTAGGCTGATTTGGGATGTCAATTGTAACCACACGCTTGCTGATCTTCTGCTGCTCAAATACCACACCTCAAGGTTACACCATTGACCCTTTGTACTTAATCCGTTGCTGCGTAAGATGCCTAGCTTTGAAACCATTGTCAGTACTAGAACGGATCCACATGCACTCAATTATGAAATATATCTCTTCATTGTCAAGCATTCAACATTCATTGCGCATGTCTACAGATCATGGGCGGTTACGAAAAGTCCAGCAATTGAGTGCTTAATGACAAACTTAGATATTGATATAAGCATTGAGCATTAGATTCATTCCCATCACCTTTCGTTTAACCTGATTGGGTAAGGGGGGAAGAAACGAGGAAATGGAAAGTAAATCCACAGAGGACTTTGGACAAGGAAAGTCACAGAAATCAATGCACTTTACCATGTTTGTTTGGCACAATTATTTTCATGGAAATGTTAAAAGGTCAGTAAAGTTCTCTCTGATTACCATGGAAATCAACATTTAACATTTTCTTTTCCTGCAAGAAGCCAATATCAACAATTTTTTTTTTTTTAGGAGAAACTTGGAGATGGAAATCAATTTGCAAACCCACTTTTTCATCCCTGTTTGGGGAGATTAGGGTCCATGGAAATTAATTTCTTTTACAAGCTGAACTGGTTTACAGCTTCGTAGGATAATTACAATAATTCTACTCGTTTGCAGATGGCTTAAAATTAAAGATCCATTGTGGAATGCTAAATGGCCACCCTAGCTGCAAAAAGCATAACCTTTCCAGGTACAAACACCGACCTTCGCCACTGATTCATTTTCAAGGAATTGCTTTTCCTACTCTTAACAACATTTTTGCCAGAAAAGAACTAATCCAACAAAAGTTCACATCTTCCTGGAATCATAACCACCAAAGAGTCATTAATTTGAGATGGAAACTAGAGCAGTTACAGGCTAAAACTTGCCCGGAGAGCTGTGGTTCCAAACACACTAGCATTTCTTCTGTAGTTACAGGGCAGTTTAGATACATTCAATCATGTTGCCAAAGAATTGGCAAGGTTGCTTGGAAAAGCATTGCAAGAGCCTACATGCAAAAGGTAGCTAGAAGGACGAAGAAATGGGCAGACAAAGGCATGGTTGAGCCTCGTGCCAATCAGGCCACAGCTAATATGTACTTTGGACTCCAGTGTATAAAGGAAAAATTAACAAGTTAAAACATGGTATACTTATCTGCAGCAGTTCACAGGCACTGTATCCTGGTGGCCACCTTCCACGCGATGCCCTGACTATGATAAAACTTTTCTAATTCCTTCACTTGTGTGAAAAAAATAAGAACCAGGGAAAACTGGAGTGTGGTTCACACAACTACAAAAACCCTGGAGAAAATACAGGAGAGTTCTTGATTTTCCTTGATGGAATACTGCAAATCAAACAAGACTGTAAATCAAACAAAGAGGCACCACAAGAGCATCATCCAACAGGCAAAACAAGATCTTTGATTTCTATTGGTATGTGATTTGAGCACTACTGTGACTAAAACTAATATGGTTCTGCATTTCTTTATTTCTTTCTTTTCTTTTTTTCTTTTTTTTTTTTTGGTCAATCAGCTCCCACAAGCAGCTATAGTTTAATTACGTGAGTAACATGTAATTAAAAAACACAAGAAGAATCTAAGGATCCTTAAACCTATTAAGGTATGATACAAATGGCCAAAGCCTGGTCTAGGAAGTCCGCAAAATTAGTCCTCGAGGACTACCATCCACATTGACTGTTTAAATATAGGGCCCCTGGACCCACCATTTCACAATGTTGGGGGTCCTAGCAATGGATGCACCAATCCTTGCAGAAGTACAATTTGCAACGAGTGCTGACCTTTTCCCCTATATGATATAAGGAGAGATGATGATATAATCACATTCATATACACAAGCTCCAATATTCCCTCACTTCATCCAATCAAACTAAAGACCAGCCATGCTTTATGGGCCAGAACGTTGGCCAATCAATAGGATGTGTAGCTGAAAAGACAGGAAGGACAGAATTAGAAATGAATGCATTCAAGGGAAATCAGCAGTGCCAATAGTTAATAAGATGTGGGAGAATAGACTTAGATGGTTAGGCCATGTGCAACAGAGACCAAGAACTGCACCAGTTCAGAGTGGGTTTAAGTTGAAGGCTCTAAAAGAGCAAGGGGAAGGCCCAAAAGGACGTTGTGGAGGTAGGACAAAAAGATTTGATGACCTGGTTTATCCGAGGATATAACCTGATAGTGTGGAATGGTGGAACAAGATTCGTTTAGCTACCCCATTTGGTTGGGATTAGGCTTTGATGATGATTGCTGGCTGTTTCCCAAAATGATATAACAAGATAAGTGATGATACAACCATTCTTTCTAATGGTGATGATACAATCATTTTCACATACAAGTGCTCCAGTATTCCCTCTCTCCATCCCTGTGCTGGGCATTTGGCTAACGACTTGGAAGGTGAACCAGATTGACTAAATTTTTGCTTCTCACACCCAAGACACTATGAGCTCTCTAAGGCATAAATCATTGCTTCTCACACACTACAAGCTTGACTAAATTGTCGCTTCTCACACATTTAAGGTCTGGAGCCTGGAATGGTAAACAAGCTCGCTAAGCATGATGAGCTGATGACAAGTTTTGCATGCCAAAAATTAGAGAGCCAAATAAGGTAAAAAGGGGATCCTTCCCAATATCTTCTTACAGTAACCTTAGGAGGAAATTAAAAATAAAACCCCCACAACAGTGGCACACATGAGTTTGTGACAGTAAAGTTACTGAAAACAGTGGTGCACGAGAAATTAAAGCAAAATGTTGTGGAGGTACTTTGGAGAAAAAAAAAAACACTGGCACACATGGAGCTCACGAGAGTGGAACAAAAAAATTGTGGCTAAGGAGGGAAGCAGATGCAATTCAAAAGGGGAGGAAAAATGAGATGCAGCAGAGAAATTATCTCCCTGCTCGGGGAAAAAAACACTGGGGACACACATTCCATATTGAAGTAGGAGATCTTTCTGTATATCCTTTTCACACAGATATCACCTAAACCACCATTACAAGCTATTTCTCAAAATAATTTGTGTGCGAGTAGAAGCAGATTGTGCCCCCTAATCTCTCTGTCCCCTTAATGCAAGCAAAGCTTTCCCTCTCTGTAACTATTAAGGGGGTTGGCACCAAATTCATTAATTTGACAAATTTTTAATTGCCAAATTCATGAATTACATAATTAATGTGTTTACTTAGCTTTAGCTTTAGTTAGCTTTAATTTGAAAAATTCTTATAAAAGCAGCCCTATCCAATCTTCCTACATACTTTGACCCTTTCCAAATGCCGGAAATCAGTGCTTGCCAAACTTGAAAAGCTGAGAAGAGATTTCCTATGGCAGGGAGCAGAGGATAAGCATAAATTCCATCTTCTAAGTTGGAACAAGGTATGCCTTCTGATAGCAGGAGGTGCCAGACTCAGAAATCTCGATTATATGAATAGGGTGCCTCTCGGCAAGTGGCAATGGAGGTTTGGGGTCGAAGAAAGGAAGTTATGGAGATTGGAGAGAGTTCATAGCAGCCAAGTACAGGTTGGAAGAGAGAGGTTGGGAGATCAAGCACTCTTCGCTATACCGTGCCTTGGCTATTTGGAGATCTATTCATTCAGCGACCCCTTCTATTTATTCATCTTCATCCTTCTCCCTGGGGGACGGTGCCCATATCAGGTTCTGGGAGGACCCCTGGTGCGGGTCTAGACCCCTGGCTGAGGAGTTCCCGTTGGTTGCCGCCTTATCCCAGGTGAAAAATATTACAGTAGAACGCTGCTCCTAGAGTTAAGGAAATGGAGCATGGTGCCCTCCTTGTAAAAGGGGCCTAATGGAGGCGGAATGCGAAGATTATGTCAGCTTGTTGCTTCGAATTCAGCAGTTATGCCCCAATCCAACCTTGAATGATGCGTTGGTTTGGTCGGCTTCTCCTTCTGGTACGCTTTCGGTTAAGTCATTTTATAATATGATCTGTCCCCACAATGCTCCCCCCAAATTCAACTGCCCTTTTGCTTCTTACCATAGACAACCTTCAGAAAAGGGGAATGGTGCTTCCAAATATTTGTTTGCTTTGCTAGAGCAGTGAGGAATCAGTTGATCATCTCCTTTTGCACTGTTCTGTTTCGCACCAGCTTTGGACCCACATCACTAATTTCTTCAAGGTAAGCTGGAGCATGCCACAGTCAGTCCCGCTTGCACTTTGAGTCTGGCATGGTGTTCTCATGCCCAAAGATAAGTTATTGGTGTGCCGTTTGATCCTTTTGGCTGGCTTATGGAACCTTTGGAAGGAACGTAACGCTCGGTGCTTCGACAACAAGTGTGCTTCTCTAGAGCAAATTATCAGAAGAGCGAAGAGGGATGTAGTCGAATGGGCTACTACGCGGCTTAATGTAGATCTGAATGTAGTCTGTTCGTATTTGGAACTGAAGAGTTCTTTTTGTTGTATTCTTTGTCTTGGCTTCTTGTCAAGCTTTTATGAATAAAATGATTTATAACCCTTCAAAAAAAAAAAAAAAAAAAAAAGTTAGCTTTAGTGATAAATTAATTAATTGCAAAATCTCCCAATTTACGAAGTGGGGGACTCAAGGGCTTTCTAGGATTAACTTTGGGAAGGTTCCCTACCCTCTGCAAAACATCTACTTTTGTGACCTTTAGTGTGATGAAAATGATCTTCCGATCAAATTGATGTTTGGGAGGGATGACCAATCAAAGGCATCTCCTCACATTACGGAAAGGTCCAAATCAATGACCCTTCATAGTATAATTAATATAGACCATCAAGTATACAAGTCACTGCCCATATGGTCAGCAGCATCTGATCAAAGTAATTTTTCAGAGTGAATGGCAGTCAAAGGTGGGCCCCATCATTGATAACAATCAAACCTTTTTTTCTGGATCATCTTTTTCCTTGATATTGATCAGTGGCTTGGATCACCCAATCAAAGTGATTTTTTTTCAGAGGTACCGATAATGAAAGGTGGCCACCACATGGAGTGTCTAGATCACAGATAGGACATTTTCTAGTAATAAAAAATATGGACAATACCCTTAAAATAAATATGGACTGTTGATTTCCTATCAATTGATCGAATGGTTAACATCATTATATCAATGCAGATCTTAGCGAGGATAGGAATCAAATGTTAGCAGTGAGCCCAATGTCACGCATGGTCCAAATCAACAACCAGACCTCCCTATTATGATGAATATGAACCACTGATCAGATGGTTAGGATCATCTGATCAAAGTGAGTTTTTAGCAGGATGAGCAATCAAATGTTGGCCCAACATGATGGATGCCCTAGATCAATTACCATAACTTCTCTATTAAAATCGATATGGTCCCTCCACTTTCCTAGTCATTGGCCAGATGGTTATCACAATTCCATCAAAGTGGCTTTTAAGAGGGATTAGCAATCAAGGGTCCAACATGAACGGTCGAGATCATGTATAAGAGGGATGGGTAATCTAAATGTGGGCCCACATTATGGATAGTGGTCAGATGTTTCTTTATGATAAATACGGATCATCCAATTCTAGCCATACCATTAATTTATTATTAGGATCATCCGATAACACCAAAAAAAAATTTTGCGGGGGGGCAATGAAATGTGGGCCCGCTTGATGGATGGTCCAAACTATAGTTGCACAAAGCATGAAGCGAAGTGGCACCAGATCCGGATGTAAGAGCAGAGGAGCATTTGTTTCCAAATGTCTCAAGTACAAATAGGTGGGAAGATGGAGCTGGAGTGCGAGTTTGAAGGGCGAATTGAAGCAGGAGCAGCACCCAGTTAGAAGGATCGTGCAATTAAAGTCTAAATGTCTGATAGAAACTCTTTGAATATATTGTATGTGAACCATCCCAAGTTACTTGGATCATGCTCGTAGCAAGAGAACGAGCATGCAGTATCACTACTTCCCCAATGCATGGTACATAAGGGGGAGGACCATGTTTGTTGCTCCAACACAGGGATGAATCTCTCTCTCTCTCTCTCTCTCTCTCTCTCTCTCTCTCTCTCTCTCTCTCTCTCTCTCTCTCTCTCCTTCCTCTATAGTATATTTTATTTGTATATTTTGGATCGTCCGATCTCTCTAGAGATTTTTAAGGAATCAAGAAATTAATGTAAACCTCACTTCCAAAATAAATATTTGATAAGGCTACCAAACTAAAAATTGGACAATTTTCACAAAGAAAACCATAAACCAAAGCTTGCTATATTTTACCAGCCCAAATGCATTGGTTGCAAGAGACCCTTTTTGTTTCTCTTTTTGGTTAAGCAGCAACTTTTGAGGAAACAATAGGACCACTGGCAAATCTTTCCAATCTGATGGTGTTGCCATCTGTAGCAATTACAAATATCACTAAGCTGGCTAAAGCGACAAAAGATGCAGCTTACTCAGGATATATTTGCATTCTTCAAAGATCTACACACGACCACGCCAGCTGACGCCCGCATAGGATGCCCTCCAAGAACAGCAACACAAGAATCAGTAGTCTTGAGATGAGGCTGTACAGATTCCCAGATCTTTTTCTTCTGAACCTGTGGTGCTCATTGTAATAGGCATGGAAAGAAAGAAAAAGGGTGAATGGATGTCCAGGACAAAGGGTTCTACAAAAGACTATAATTACATAAAAAAGATGTCCAGTAAAAAGATGTCCCTGACATGTCCGTCTAGTGTAACTGCATGTTGATGAAACAAAAAATGACCTTAATGTGTTTCCCATTAAAGAAAAAAAAAAAGAAAGAAAGAAAAAAAAAAAAAAAGGACCTTATCATGTTTACCACAGATGATCAAATTCGTGAATGCTTTCTCAACAACTAGACAAAGAACTCAACAAACGCTATAAAGGAGAGACCATAGCACTTCATTACAGGCATCAACTATGAAGTGAACATGCAGGTCAGGTGAACTACAATCTACATGCAAAACTATGAAGTGAACATGCTAAATTATACCTACCCTTTATAAAAATCGGAGAAACTGACCAAATGCTCAACTTGAATTTTGAAACCAGCCTTCCATTTCCATAAACATAGAATGTGTTCACTTTTCTAACATAAAAGTCAGATTGATTGCACGTTGTGAAGAGGCAGCATACAATGTCCAACCCGAGTCTATCTACAGTACACTCAGGTTTCATTTTGTAGGAGTGCAGTTCATGATCTAGTGATCCAGCCATTGATATAAGGGCACCATTATGACTAGTCCATACACCAAAATCTCTCATATGGAAAAATCATATTCCTCAAAATTAATAGCTAGTAAACAGACAGTTAAGAAAGAAACATGATGCAGCTATCCTTTCAAACAAAAATTAAAAAAGACCGAAGGTTAGTCGGCGATGACGTTCAGATCTCCTTAGCAAACAGACAGTTAGGAGACATAATGCAGCCATCCTTTCAACCAAAAATAATAAAAAAGGGACCAAAGATTAGATGGAGATGATTTTCAAATGTGGGAAATTTGTTTGTGCACAGAACATCATTAGGGCCGTTTGGATGGGAGTAAATGGAAGTAAAAATTGAGTGGAATTGTGAGTAAATGGAGGTAAATGGTATCTGAGGTGTGTTTGGATGGGAGTAAATGCATGTAAATGAAATGAAATGGGTTCCTCTCTATGAGAGAGGATTTAAAAGTAAACGGGGTGAAATGCTTTTTGAGCTCCCTTGGAGTGTCGCACATGTAAACAAAGGTGCCGCTCCACAAATGTCCGCCATACACATGTCACGCTAATGATACTCCGACACAATCCAATTATCGGCTACGTCACTAAAATCACACCAAAAGAATATTCCAAACTGTCCAAAGGATGGCCATCTAAATGGACGGTTAAAAAACGTTGACAAGTTGCTTGTTTGTGATCCTCACGTTTGTCGCTTACCCAAAGCTCGAAATTTCCTCAGTTTTTGCTAAAGTATATATTCTAATGGGTTCATTACAATCAATCTATTAAATATCTCATATGTGCACTAAATTGGTATATTAAAGCTAATTTGAGATATCACATATATTCCTGTGAATATATTGAAATTTTTAAGTGCATTCCAATTCCTCCCATTTACTCCCATCCAAACATAAAATTTGGATTCCAAATGCATTTCATTTACTCCCATCCAAACACAACCATGTAAACCATTTACTCCCAATTCATTTACCTCCAATTCCATTTCCCATTTACCTCCATTTACAAGCTCCCAAACAAGCCCTTAGTGGAGTCCATAAGCACAAAACATCCTTAGTGTGCCCATAATAGTAACAGTTTGGATCACTAAACTGAGGTCCACTTGGTGACAAACTGAAAACCAAGTGTAGACTACATATTCTCACGCTGAGCATCCTTGAGTTGAGAATTGTATGATACCTCCACTATAAAGGTTAACGCCTTCCATTTCCATAAAAATGAGATTTGATTACTTTCTTATCATCAATCACAACCATTTCCTCTCCAGGATCGTGTCACGAAAAAAGGCTCATGGTTTTCTAGTGCTTGTTCTTGCATGTTTGTTCTATTGACTCGTTCCTATCTCTCAGCATTTCTTCATCAACATCATGTCAAATTTACACATCAGCATCAACAACCAGTTGATTGCGGAAGTTCAACCATCAGCTGTCTAACTGACATCAATTCTCATTACTTAGGCTGGGAACTGTTGGCGCATTGCTACAGGGTGGAATTGGTACTGCTGAGTATGTAATGGTTTAAGAACTGCATCCAGTTAGGAGTGAGTTGGTTCAAGTTGAAGGCTCTAAAAGGGCAAGGCGAAGACCCAAAAGGACATGGATGAAGGTGGTATGAAAAGAGTTGATGACCTATGGCTTAACAGAGGACATTGTCCTTGATAGAGTGGAACGACAGAACAGGATTCATGTAGCCAACCCTAATTAGTAGGGAAAAACTCAGTTAATGATGATGATTATGTTATAGCAGAAATATGTAATGGTCCCATCGCATATTCATTATATAGTAATTATACGAATTTTTCTAATTTAAAAAAAAAATTATTAATAGAATACTTATGAATCGGAACTCCTTGATTGTAATCAACTTGTTGATTAATCAACCTATGTAATAGACTATTAGATAGCACTTGATTATAATCAACCTATGTAATAGTCTATTACAGTGCGCTTGTGGGAGTTCTATACTCCCATTGCCGGTTCCTAGCTTGGACAAAGGAAGGTTGCGTTAGGTTGGTAGTCAGCGTCAAACTTACGCCATAAACTTCCAAATTGAATCTGGACAATATGAAATTCCAAACTCAAGCTACGGTGTTCCCTCTAAGCAGTGCGTTGCATAGGAACCCAGCTGCAGTAAGCCATGGACGAGAGTTGGGTAGGGTGTCCCCAAGAAGCGACATGCCACAACAGTGCCTGGTTGCTGTGAGAAGTAGGCAATGATTCCCACACCATTATGGACGTGTGTAATTAAAGAAGCTAGTCCAGGAGAATAGGATTTGTCTTGCCACATGGAATATAATAACATTGATAGGTAAGAGTATGGAGTTAGTAGATACAAATATACAATGAAATTATGGAGAGTTGACATTGCTTGCGTTTATGAGACTGGAAAGGAGCCAAAACTAGAGACATTGATAGATATAAGATTTGGTATATAAAGGACAAAAAATAGACATGAGTTAGGGATAGTGGTAAATAAAGATGAAGTTGTACATGTTAAGAGAGTAAGTGATAGGATTTTATTAATAAAACTTGTGTTAAGAGAGGAGATAATCAATGTTATTAGTGCATATGCACAGCAGATAGGGTCAGAGGATAGAATCAAGAAACAATTTTGAGAGGATATAGATGGACTGATGCAAGAAATTCCAAACTGAGAAAAGCTATTTGTAGGAGGAGACTTAAATGTTCATGTAAGGAAAGAAAGTAGAGTATATGAGAGGTACAAGGAGGCTATGGTTTTAGGAGAAGAAATGAGATGGAGTAAGCTATCCTTGATTTTGTTATCGCACACAATCTAGCCTAACAAATACATACTTTATAAATAGAGATGAACATTTAATAACTTCCGAAAGTGGATCATATGCAAGTCAAATAGACTTCTTTCCACTTAGTAGGACAAAAAATCAGTAGATAAAGATTGCAACATGATACTTGAAGAGAGTTTGACCGCACAACATAAGTCAATGGTTATGGATATTTACACTTAGAGATGGGGAAAAAAAAAGGAATGAAATTAATGTGTTCAAAAACTAGGTGGTGGAATTTAAAACGAGAGAACAATATTATTCAAAAGTAAATTGATGGAAGAAGAAAACATTATGTGGCATGAAATGGTTAAACGCATTAGGAAAATGGCAAAAGATGTTTTAGGAGTATCTAAAGGGAAAAGCCAATCATATAAGAAAACTGAGTGGTGGAATGATGATTTACAAAAAGCTATTAACGAGAACCATTCATGTTTCAAATTCTAGCAAGGGCTAGAAAGGATGAAAATCTTGAACAATATAAAAATTCAAAAATATTGCTAACAAAGTAGTGAAGCTAAACTAAAGGCTTATGATGATCGTTACAATAGATTGGGGATAAGAGAAGGTGAGGAAAAGGTCTTTGAGATAAAAGAAAACATAAACTCAAATGATGTTGGAGTCCATAAATGTTTTCGTAGGATTAAGATATATGAAGTGACAGACAAGGTGTCCCATAACGGTAACGGTGGCCGTAACGGCCACCACCGTTACCGTTACGATACGGGCCGTAACGGCCGTTACGGACCCCGTATCGGCCGATACGGCCCTTTTTCATTTTAAAAAAAAAAATCTGTTATAGGGCCAATATGGGGCCGTATCGGGCCAATACGGGCCGTTACGGCCCGTTTTTTTCTATAACGGCCGTTACGGCCGTTTTAACCCTGTAACGTGTAACGGTCATGACCGTTTCCGTTACGTATCGGCCGATACGTAACCGTTTTGGGATACCTTGGTGATAGAAGCTTTGATAAAGATGACAATAGGAAATGCCCTTGGACCAAATGATATACCATTACAGATTTAGATGTGTATGGGATACACTGAGCTATTTTTTATGACAAAGTTGTTCAGCAAGATGAAAAGAAAACGTGTAAAGCATCTATTGCTCATTAGATGAGCTGGTGGAGACGGTGTAGTGTGTGTGAGTACTGTAGTACCAATTTACAATAGGAAATATCCCAGTCAAGTGGATGAAAAGTACCGTAGTATCTATTTACAAGATTAAAGAAAACATGTAAAGCATCTCCTGCTCATTAGATGAGCTGGTAGAGACAGTGTAGTGTGTGTGAGTGATCCAGGATTCAAAACCATGGTAGTGTTATAAACAAATAAATAAATATATATATATATATATATATATATATATATAGGGAAAAGATACTGTGCGCTCAACCTCATGGGAAGTTCCCATGAGGTTGAGCTGTGTGGGCCCCATTGTGATGTGTATCTGACATCCACACCATGCACTTGGTGGGTCCCCTATTGGTTATGGGATATCCCAAAAATCAGCTGTATCTGGAATTCAAGTGGGCTATACCAACTGAAACAGTGTAAAATCATGCCTAAAAAATCTAAAAGCACTTGTTGGGGCCCACCTGAGTTTTTGGATACGGTTGAAACTTGGTGTGACCTCTTGTTTAAGTGGGACACGCACAATGGATGGGCTGGATTTCTCAACCACATCTCAATCGATCCTATAAACGGTCATAAAGGTTACAATGTGTGGATATCCACTCTTAACTGTTGTCTATAGTGTGGCCCACCCAAGTCATGGATTGGCCTGAGTTTTAGGCCCATGGCCCACCACGGAATGGTGCATCTGACTGATTGTGTGGATGCTCATGACACATCACAGGGGGTTCCACACAACTCAACTTAACTCAACCTCATGGGAAGTTCCCATGAGGTCGAGCGCATAGTACCTTTTCCATATATATGTGTGTGTGTGTGTGTGTGTGTGTGTGTGTGTGTGTGTGGGAACTTCCCATGAGGTCGAGCTGTGTGGACCCCACCATGCTGTCGATCAGAAATCAACACCGTGCATTTGATAGGTCCCCTTTACGTTATGGGATATTCCAAAAATCAGCCATATGCGGAACTCAAGTGAGTCATACCATCTAAAACCATGTGAAGACATGCCTAAAACATCTAAAAGCACTTGGTGGGGCCCACCTGAGTTTTGGATGCGGCTGAAACTTGGTTTGACCCCTCATCCAAGTGGAACACACACAATGGATGGGCTGGATTTGTGAACCACATCTCGGTGGACCCAAGCAACAATCATGAAGGTTTCAATGGGCTGGTAAACCCTGTCAACTGTTGTTTGTGGTGTGGCCCACCTGAGTCATGGATTGACCTGATTTTTAAGCCCATGGCCCACCATGGAATGGTGCATCTGACTAATGGAGTAGATGATCAGCACACATCACAGCGGGGCCCACACAGCTCAACCCCATGGGAAGTTACCATGAGGTCGATCTCATGCTGCACTAACTATCATGAGATTAAATTTATAACCCATACTATGAAACTTTGGGAATGAATAATTGAGCAAAGACTAAGACATGAGACGATTGTATCAGAAAATCAGTTTGGCATGCCAGGGAGGTCTACTACTAAAGCTATTTTCCTACTAAGAAAATTGATGGAGAACATATGGAGGGACCATTTGGTAATTTCTTGAACCATCTACTGAATGCCACCATGCAAGGCACTTGGGTACACATTGTAGGTCCAATTCTTGGATTTTTTTTTTTTTTTTTTTATCAACTTAAGCAGACATGAGACTGGTGGATAAATTCGCTTCGGCCACAAATTTAGGAGGTTCCATCAGCCACCAAACAGGGTCTTTTCCGGAAATTAGAAGCTAGAAGAGATTCACCTATCATTACAACTTTGTTGCAAAATCCATGTCCCAATGTAAACATGCAATCTATTTGCTCAATGATGATCATGACCATCCACCTAACTGGGACTTAAATGCATTGTGGAATTCTCAAGACCATTTATCATAAAAGGCCTTGACCATCAGATTGTAGTACTGCATCGCTTTTAAGTCTTTCTCTACCCTGAGTTTTGCTAAGATCAACCCACCTATAAAAATGGCTATATGTGCTAGCTTGGCATGAGTGGGATATCTCATATCTGAGCCATGTTTAATGTAGTCCTCGCATGAAGAAGACCTGGGTCAAAATTTAGACTAGTCACTAGCTAGGGGTGTGGCATGTGTACATTAAATATGGTCCTTTCCATTTTTTAACCAATCCAACATTTTCAAACATGTCTAATCCACCCGGTCAATGGATCATAGATTCTCATGCTAGGCCAGGTCATCTACAAGGTGGGATTCATCTATTGCATGTCTTGCTATCATGCACACATGCCTAAGGATGTCCAGATCACCTACATGAAATCCTAGTGGATCATCATATGGTAGAGCCTGTGAATGGGCTTAGCAAGGCTCGTGCGTGTGATAAGATAACTCTCGCACACACTATGTTGTACGTTTGTTGCAAAAGTGTAACAACTTGTCCATCATTTTTTTATTTTTTTTGAAATATAACAAAAAAAAATTATTAAGGAGGCTCGCAACCAAGAGCAAAGAATACAACACCCGCCTAACCAAGTCAGGTCCAACACTCTAAGAAACTAGATATTCTTCTAATAACCTCCTCAGCTTTGAGTTGGGAGTTTCTAAAACAACAATCATTCATCGCTCCCCAAATAGCCCAGAACACCACCATTAGGAGCAGCCTCCACTTAGCTTTCCCAGTTTTCCCAACTCCTCCCCCCTACCATGCCCAAAGAAGATCTTCAACCATCTTCGGCTAGCGGGTCGTGGAACGGGTGATCTACGAGTCATCGGCGCCACCACTTTCCAAATGGCAGAAGCTCTATACAAACCCAGACTGTCCAAATTAGTATGTACAAATTGGATATGGCAGAAGCTCTATACAAAAACTTGTCCATCATTCAATTCACTTGTACCACAATACCGCAAACGCAGACTATCCAAATTACTTGCCCATCTATGGTTCTAGTATAGAGTTTTAGTGTGAATGACCTACCAGGGTTCACAGGTTTACAATAGTTGACCTACTAACTTTTCAGCGCGATGTTTTGTAGGTAGTAGACACACCTTTCAAATCTAACTAAATGTATATACCGGGGTAAACACCACCTATCCAATATTAATTTTTCCCCTAACTCCGGGTGATAAACCTGGTAGGATGGTCATACTAAACAAGTTCCTTCTCTATTCCCTAGTCTAGATCACCCTTGTCAGTTTTCCCACAACGCAAAAAATGACAACACCTACGGTTAATTCAGCAAATACAACCAGACGCATGGAAAGTTTCCATGCACATAGCCCACTAAATCATGTCTCTACAGTACTATGGATAAACGTTCAAATCTATCTCAATGGATGGTAAGTTACCACTTACCCTCCATTTTAGTCACTCCAACATGCCCTTGCTCGATGGCCAAGTTGGTTGGAGCACATAAGATCCTGAGGCATAAACAGGGTTTAGTACCCTGCAGATAGTTTCCATTTTCCACAAGGCAGTGGCCCCAAAAACTCTAAGAAAGAACATAGAAAAAATTAGTCATATGATCCCTGTAAAGGAAGGCCCCACGTTGAAGACCATTCTGTGCAACTATCAAGCCAAGATCCAGCCATCATAGGTCACACAATAGAAAACAACACCGATGGGTTGACCCGATGTACATTGACCGACCTGATGAATAGATCAATCTGATTTTTGCACCCAATAATCTCCGGGAGAGGCATGCAAAATGGTATATAAGGATGAATTACCTATGGGCCATTCATTTAGACAAGATGATATGTTGGAAAGGGGTGCCCCACCATGCATTATTTGAGGTTAATTTTTCATCTCAATTGGATAACCTATCAATACGATCAAAGGCACATGAAATAGACAGTAACGTTGGACTGCCTATGGGCTATTCATTCGGATAGGATGAAACATTGAAAAGGGATGCTCTGCCATGCATTACATAAGGTTAAAATATCATCTCAATTGGATTACTCTATCCATATGATCGAGGATTTGCAAAATGGATAATACTAACTAGGCATTGTCTTCGTGTTATAATACTATAGGCATCTTCTTCATTATCATGGTATTAAAAAACAGTAACATTATAGCTGTAAAGGCCATTACGTAAAGGAAATGGTCACCCTTGTGATGCGATTTAAGGGTGAATTAGCTTCATATGAAAAAGGGCCTTATGGGCCTGTATTGGCTGATACACCAGTATTAGCACTATTACAGGGACTATACGTTGTTCCTGGCTGATACGACCATAAAGGTCCCATTTTGAAATTTCTCCCCATTCCACTTCTTTATTCATGTCAAACATAAAGGAAGCTTAAAAACTATGTTTAAACCAGATGCGAGATTATTTTGAGGATCAAAACATAAAATTGAGTGGGATTCAATGAACTAAAGCTAAATGAACCGTATTGGGAAATATTGAAAGCGGTAACTATCACTTTTTTTTTCATTTTTCCATCCTCTTTTTGTTGTACTTATTTGTAACCGACCCTAATCCACAAAATCATGCTCGATGTGTGTTCAGAGCCTAAATAGTGAGTAGGTAACCATATAATTGTGTCATCAACTCATCATTAATCATACAAAAACTTATAATCTTAATTATATTAATATTAAATATTTAGAAGACCAAATGATGCAGGACGCCCTAATTATGATGCATGCTCTTGAACACAATTATTCAGCGGAAATAAAAGACAATAATAACCTAAAAATTCAACATAAACCATCATAAACTAAGAAAACCACAAAGAGACATGCAATGGAGCGGGCCATCATCACAATCACGAAGTATGAAATTCAATTATTGCATAGGTTGGATCCGGCGAGGGATAGAACCTCCCGATCTTGCATGGTCTTAATCCAAATACCCAATGTGAATCAGTAGTCCGAGGGATCGAGGGATTTCTCGGATTAGGGATTTTAGAATTTGAGAAATAGGGATTTTGGATAAAATCTCAAATCTAGGATCTAAAAGTTATGAGAGAATAGAAATAGAGAAAGAGGAAGTAACAAGCTTACCTTAGAAGAAGTTGGAGGGGCACAAGAAGAAAAGAGAAGAATAAGATCAAGAAAGAAGAAGAAGCACCATGCGAGAGGGAAAGAGGAAGGAGGCAACCAAAGGTTTGCTCTTTTTCATAAATCAACAACTAATCAAAAAGGTTTAGGGCAACACCCTTATAAAATTCGGAATTAGCATAATTACCAAAATACCCCTACTAACAAAATTTCAAAAAAAAGACATTTGCATGAAAAAAAACGTACCCACAGTAACCCAAAACTCAAATAAGTAAAAAATACGTAAAATAAACTCAAATCTAAGATGTCCAATGCGCTCCAATGATGGTGTGACGAAAGTGGGCCACGACGAACCAACGGTCCGATCACATCATCATCACGATCCAACGGTCCGATCATCTCCTCTAAGCAACTTACACATGTCTTCCCAAGGTAGGGTCTTCTCAAATATCTCGGACTACATGTGTAAGGTCTTCAATGCTCCTCAAGTTGTCACGAACGACCCAGGCCCGTCATCATCGAGCCCTAAAGATATGGGTGTCACTCGCCTCCTACGCTGATAAACCCTAAAGGGCTTGATGTCCGCATCACCAAATATGGGAGTTTTATTGTTTTCAAGTCAATCTCAAGTTAATAGTATCAGGCAACCCGAGACAACACTCTTACTAAAGAATGGCACGTTACACCATCAAATAAATGTTCAAAATAGAAAAGAATACATATCTCAGATCCTCATATTTTTCTGAGTTTTTCCAATATCCTTATACATTTTTTCCTTTTACAAAAAATTTCAACCGTTATGGCCTGTATGCACCGGTCACATAGCCAACTCTTACATCGGCCATTACCAAATACCTTGATCATTATATAGTTGTTGTCGAAAGGTGTGAAAAACGAAAGGGTTGTGTAATGTGGTTATTTGCAAACTCAATGCTTTTATGTGGCCATTTGCAAATACTCCATTATTGATGTAGGAATATGCAAAACCCCCTTTTCAAGTAATAATCTTTAGTTATTTGATTGAAATACATTATTGATGTAGGAATATGCAAAACCCCCTTTCAAGTAATAATCTTTAGTTATTTGATAGAAATACGCAAGGGCTCATCTACTGCATATTTCTATTATAACATATTTTAAAAAAATGTATTTTTATTATTTTTAATTATTTAAAAATATAAATGAAAGACTTTAGGCAATCTATCTACAGTCATCCACAAATACTTTTTACGCTTGTATAACAATTTTAAAGGGCAAAAATGGAAGAAATTTGTATTCGGTTTTTCACCTTAGAAATCAAATTTATTTACTTGAAATCCATTTCAATTTATGAAAGTCAAGCATAGACATGGATTTTTTTATTTTATTTTTTAAGAATTAACAAATTTATTAAGAAAACGAGCCACACGCCCAAAAAGAATACAAGAACAGCTACAAAGCAAACAAAAGGGGAAGCACGCAAGCTTCAATTGGAGAGGAAACTGATGCCCATTCTGCTACTAAGCGACTAGCCTTCCGAGCGACCCAGCTGGCCGATTCTGCCTTGCTTTGGAAACATCGCAAATTCCGCTCCGTCCAAATAGCCCAAGGGACTGCCAACACCGCGAGCTGCCAAGTCACTTTCCTTTCTTTATGAATATCGCAATCGTGCCACGACGCCAATAGAGAGGAGGTATCCGGCATAACCCAAGACACATTAAGAGAAGAAAGAAAGGTGTTCCATATCCGATTGGAGAAGGGGCAGTGTATGAAGATATGGTTCACTGATTCAGCATCCCTCATACACAACAGGCAAACATTAGGAAGTATCATACCTTTTTTGCACAGGTTGTCCACTGTCAAAATTCTATTTCTACCAGCTAGCCAGATGAAAGCAGTTATCTTCAAGGGGGGGCGTACTTCCAAAAGTAAAATTTGTAGGAGGGGAGAGGAGGCGCCGACAAATGACTATAGAACGATCAGACTAAGAATCCGTCTGTCCCTTTACCTTTCCAGATAAGGGAGTCTTCTTCTTGAAGATTGATTTCAGCATGCTTGCGACGCTCTAGCAAACAAACAAGGGAGTCAAGTTCCTCATCCGATAGGCCTCTTCTGCAAGGCGGCCCCCAAACTACCTCTTCACCATTTATGGAATAGCACTTATCGACTGTTGACTTTACTATCTGGAGACAACTGGGCCAACTAAGGAAAAATGTCTTTCAAAAATCCTTCTTCAAGCCAAGGATCATCCCAAAACCGAGTGCGAGATCCGATCCCAACCTTGAATCCAATCAATTCTTTGAATTTCGGAGTAATCAAGAGAATAGCCTTCCATATTCCAAAAGCTTTATAAAAAGAGGACTGATTAGGCCACCAATCACCAGGATTGGACTCGTATTTTGCCTTCAACACCTTCCTCCAGAATTTCAATTCCTCTGTTACATAAGGCCACAGCCATTTTCCCAATAATGCCACATTCGTCAACTCCAGCTTCCTCACTCCAGCCCCCCCTTCCTTATATGGCTTACAAACTTCATCCCATTTGAGAAGGTGAAACTTGAAGCCATCTACTTTGTTGCTCCAAAGAAAATCGCGTCTTATCTTCTCGAGCCTATCGATCACCGATTTAGGACATCTGAATATCGACATAAAGTACAGGGGCATATTAGAGAACACAGCTTTAATCAAGGTAATTCGGCCTCCCAAAGATAGATGACAACTCTTCCATATCGAAAGCCTACGTTCAATTCTTTCAATAATCGAATCCCAAAGGTGCTTCAGGGGCTTGCCTATGCACAAGGGAAGACCTAGGTACGACGAAGGGAACGAACCGGCTTGGCACCCAAAAATTTCCGCGAACAGAAGAACTTCCTCATCCGCCAAATGAATCCCAAGCATCTCACACTTCATGGGGTTGACCTTCAACCCCGAAACCAATTCAAAGCATATGATGGCCAATATCAGGTTATTAATCATACCTTCATCCGCCTCGCAAAATAAGATCGTGTCGTCCGCAAATTGAAGATGGGTAATCGAAGGTCCCGAAACGGAAACTTGAAAGCCCCGAAATATCCCCAACTCCTGCCCTTTCGTGAGCATTCTCCCAAGGGCTTCCACCACGACAACGAAGAGGAAAGGAGACAACAGATCACCCTGGCACAGGCCCCTCAATCCCTTGAAATAGCCTTTAGGAGATCCATAAATCAAAATCAAGAAGTGGGCCGACAAAACGCATTCCCTAATCCAAGCCCTCCACATCTGCCCACAAGCTAACCTTCCCAACTTATAATCCAGGAAATCCCAATCCACACGATCATAGGCTTTCTCGAGGTCCAATTTACAAACCACCCCCGGCTTACGTGCTTGATGCATAGAATCGATGCATTCGTGATCGACTAACGCACCATCCAAAATCTGATGGCCAAGCATGAATGTGCTATGATTTTCAGCAATGATAAACGGGAGCACATCTTGGAATTTGGTAGCAAGAATCTTCGCCACAATCTTATAGGGGCTGCCAATTAGACTAATGGGCCTAAAATCTTTGATGTCTTCCGCTCCCTCAATCTTTGGGATAAGAGTGACGAAGGTGGCTCCCATCTCTTTAGACAGTCTTCCCCTCTCAAAAAATTCTTTAACACAGGCAATGACCTTCGGCTTTACCTCACTCCAGAAAACCTGAAAAAATGCCATAGGGAAACCGCCAGGCCCCGGTGCCTTGTCTCTACCCAAGGAAGCCACAATGTGCACCACTTCCTCTTCAATAACTGGTTTTTCGAGAGCATTAGCTTCTTCGCCGGACAAGGATGGGAAGTGAAGATTGTCCAGGGAAGGACGATCGCCTTCTTCAGTTGTTACCAAACTCCTAAAGAATTCAACAATGTGATGTGAAATCTCGCCTTTATCCGTGGTCCGCCTGTCCCCCACCATCAAGCTGCAAATGCGATTATGACAAGCCCTTGCATAGACATGGATTAAAAATGAATTTAAACAAAGAAAAACACATTTTCTTGCCTTAGAAGTTTCAGCCCCAAATCACTCTCTGGTAGCAATTTCTCCACCAATTTGCGTTTAGATGTGAAACAACTCAAGAGTTGTAGCCTTAAAAAATAAAAATACTCAAGAGCGGTTAAAACACACACACACACACACAAAAAAAAAAAAAGCCCTTTTTGGGTAATCTTCTTCTTCTTTTTTTCTTTTTCTTTTTTTGAATTTCTAGCGAATGTCACTGTTACCAATCAATACTTGTGAGTTATTGCAAGTATCAACAATAGCATGTATTTATGCATCGTGACCCAAGCCGATATATCGCGAAAAAAATTATACTGCAACTAATCGGGCAATAACTGCGATATTTCCGTCAATCTGCATATTTGTGGTATTGCAGGACTGTTTCATGTCGCTGTCGATATATTCAACATTTAAAACACTGGATGGTAGTGCATGTGGTAGTGATGGTGGTAGTGATGATGATGTGCACAAAACATCCTTAACAAAAACAAATAAATTCAAAATATTCAATCACAAGCAAGCATTTGATATTTCTAGAAAGAATAAACATCTACAAGAATTCCTATCAATTCCTTGTAAACTTTGTTGTGTACAAACTACAAATGGGAAATGTGTTGAAACAACATATGCATGAACTAACTACAAAACATTATTATCAAAGAATTGAAATCATCTGAGAAATAGTTGGAGAATTATCATGTTGAAGGAAATGTAGCTTTTAAAGGAGTTACCCGGGACAAACAAATGCAGTTGCTTTGGAAAACAAAATTTAACATATAAGCTTGCAACGATTTAATAAACGGATGGAAGATTGAAGCTTCAAGACAATACCTGATTAGGTGTAGCAGCATTTAGTTGCTTTTCCTTTTCGTCTTCTGACCCAAACCAAATTCTTTCACCAGGGATTGAACCTTCAGGTGGCAAAAGAAGCTCAACATTCTCATGTGATGCATCGGAAGCAGCCATAAGCATCCCATTTGACTTGACACCACGCATGTTCCTTGGCTTAAGATTAGCAAGGACAATTACTTTTGTGTCCTGCATGTGATATATATTCGTATCAAATAAAACTACATGAACTGAAATAACTCAATTCTCTTCTAAATGAAACAATGAAATAATGCATGTTAACACAAATAAAGATAATATATATGTTGAAAGCATTAACAAAGAACTAACAAGTACCAAATAATGCATACAATTTCCTCGTAGTAACTTATGATGATTTCATACAGTATGCATTTTTCTCTAATTAGACTATGACCATAAGCTCAAGCAACCCTGGATCCCACCTCCCTCTTGGCAACCTCATTACCTTATTAAATTGTTGAGCTCCTAATTTATACATATTCTAACCCATTACATCACATTGTATGCATGATTTGCATGTTTAAAAGACCTATCTAATGCATATTTTGTAGTTGTAGGAATGAGAGAGAGACTTCACCCAATTGATGACTAAAGAACACATTTAGAAGCCCTTTGATGATGACCAAAGGTGGGCCAAAGAAGAAAGAAGGAAGCAAGGATAGAAGAGAGAGAAAGAAAAGAAGAAAAGGAGGCTAGACCGGTCTTGACCGATCAGCCAAGGAGGCCACGACCGGTCTTGATCGGCCAGCCAAACCTGTTGTCCTCCCCTTGTACACACTAGACAGGTGTTCAGATGGGTCCAACCGGTCTTGACTAGTCGGCCAGCCTTCACAATCACTCCAGCAGCCACTGGAGGTCGCTGGACAAGTGCTCTGGGCAGGTCCGACTGGTCAAGACCGGTCGGCCATATGCAGAACTCCCTCTCACACTCGCTGGACTGTTAGCAAGACCAATCCGACCGATCAAGACCAGTCGGCCAGCCAAGCTTGATCAGTCAAGACCGGTCGGCCATGCGTAAATTCAGCAAGTCAGCAAGCTCCGAAAAATCATGCGTTGTGCGTAAGTAGCAGTGAATTCTGGAAGTTTCTGAGTCGGTAGGGCCTCTCCATTATAAAAGGACACCTAAGGTTCGTTCCTAGGGCATCATAGAAGGCTTGGGAACTTGTGGGAAGTGAAGAGGATCGTTGTGGAGCGTCTACAACTCTCCCAAATCCGGTTTTTCATGTTTTCCTTTAGTTTTTCATTGCTTTTAGTTATAGCATGATGATGCTTAGCTCAAACCTCTTAGTTAAGGCTAAGAGGTGAAGCTTGTAGCTAGTTCTCGTGTAGAATTCGTTTGATTCAAGTACTTTACTTAAAGTTTAGATTTTTAAGTTCTAGTTTGAATAAAGTTGGTATTTTTGGATGTTTTATGAGAGTTCATGTGCTTCGGACGTGAGTTCCTTGCAATTCTCTGATATTGCCATGTTTGGATTGATTAGATTCGAATTGTAGTAACCCTAGAGCATGCCATAGTCTCTTGGCATGGTTATTACTTCAAAGACTACATGTTTAAATTCTATGTGCTTCATTAAAACTAGAATCTTATTTTCTGACTTAAGTGGGATTGTTTGTGTTTGAATGCTTAATCTTCCAACTAGATGAGAGATAGAACTTCGAATCTAGTTGTGTTTATGCTTGGACGAATGAATTCACATGGGACTACTACAAGTGGATCCCAAAAGTTACTGTTTTCACTTAGTTTTTAAAATAAAACTTCAAAATTGCTGAATTTGAAGTTGCTAGAATGGTTTGAATTGGTTTACCCTAATTCCCTGTGGATCAACCTCGATCTTACCGAGTTATTACTACATCGCAAGCCTTGCACTTGAGGTGAGCGAACATAAATCCACCATGAAAAATCTCCTAACATACTACTTATCCCTCTTCAAAATTCAAGCAAGAGTAGTAGCAAAGATGCTTGCAAAAGAATTCAACGAGATTTCCTTTGGGAGACTAGGAGGGATGCTGCAATTGTCACAAATACTTTTTTGTTTTTCTTTTTTTGAGAGAACAAAAAAAATTATTAGAAAAGCGAAAAAAGCGCAAAAGTATATAACCCAACTCTACAACTCAAAAACAAAGGAGCGATTGGCCGGATTATCTGCCTTTACTCAAAAGCCCAACCCAAAACATTACATTCGACTTCCCTAATGACCTGACCTCCTCATACAAAGATTTCCTATTTCAAAAGCATCACTCGATATGCTTTCCCCATATGGACCAAAGCACCGCAAGAGATAGAAGATGCCACAAAGCTTTCCCCTACTTACCCACCCCGCCTCCATGCCAAGCCCAAAATAAGTCTACAATCGAACTCGGCATAACCCATGCTGAATGAAGAGTAGAAAGGAAAGAGTCCCACTATAACGTCCCGTAAATTTCCGTACAGATAATAGCGTGCGGATGACCATACATCTTAGCTAATTAGATTTCTTAATCTCTAATCTAGAAAAGGAAGATTAGTTTAGTACAAATTGGGCTAGATTGTTAACATTCTGTAAAATTTATGGCCCTTGCTCTATATAGCCTTCTGGAGGGCTATAGACATAAATCATTAACTCCACCTGGGTCATAAAACTAACAACTAATACTTGTAAGGTTATTTGGACTAATTGTCCATCTTTTATATAAAAGTTTTGCTGAGATTTTCCCCAAATCGAATTGGGGATTTAGGTCTGAGAGAGAAAGAAGGAAAAAGAGAGAAAGAGAGAGAAATCGAGGGAAAGAAAGAGAAATTGAGAGAAGAAGAAGAAAGGAGGTTGGAGATGTCTTTTCTTCATTTCCTCTCGAAGTAGGATGATGTTGTAGGCTGTTGATTCCGTCCCTAGAGCGATTCCTGTTGCACTTGGAGGTAAGATTCGAATTAAACTTTTAGATTCCAAGCTATCTTAGGTTTGAGACAGAAAATCTCATCCTAATCTTGTTTTCTTGTAGGAATAGCTGATTTTCCTTAACCCTAACCCTAGACCGTTGGACGAACGTGAAACCCTAGACCTTAAGGTGCGGGCTATACTTCAAATCTTCTATTTAACATTCCTAAAGGGTATTAGACAAGGATTCTTGCAGTCATAGTGTAGGACTTTGGATTTCTATATCTGATTGTTTATCTCAGTATTATTATACTATACAACATGCATGCGTATTTCATGGCTTTAGTGTTCGATGAAATGGGTAAATGACTTAACTGTTATATCTGATTTGTGAAATTCGTTGAGGTGATGGAGTTTGTGTTTCATGGCTTTAGTGTTTGATGAAATGGGTAAATGACTCAATTGTTATAACTGATTTGTGGAATTCATTGAGATGATGGAATTTGTATATGATATGCCTAATTTTATGTTATCGCACATGTACTGTTTGTCATGGGAAAAAAAGGGCCAATCGATTAATGTGGATATCCTAGTTGGATTGGATATTCAGGATTTGCTGGTTGACGGGGTGAACTTGATCGATCGACAGTAGTCTGGACTACACGGGTCATTTGTGCCCAATGCCGGTTTGGTCAATGTTCTCCCTATAGCAAACGGACACATCCAAAGCCAAGAAATGCTGTGTAGTAGATAGATTGTATTGACTGACTCTTCCAGAATCTGAAATACTAATGTCATTAGATGAAGTTGTCCAATTTATAAATGTATGTGCGACACGACCCTACTATATCTCCTTGGGCCGGGCATGGTGGTATGGGACACCGTGTTCGTGCCGTCGGCCTACGCTGTGGCATTGAGCCTCCCCGTAATGACCATAAATTATTGTGAAGATGCCGGCCTGTTTTGGGGAAATCTGAAATAGTTGAGGTACTTATTTGAATAGAATGTTCTTGTATTCTAAATATATTAGAAGTTGGAGAAGGGATTCGTGGGCTACTGGCGATGATAGACAATCGCACCGTCGGGAGCTAGATGGTCCTGTTCAGGACCTACTGTATGACATTAGTAATTCAGCATCACCAATCTTGCTGAATGAAATTTATATTAATAAAGGCCGAACTAAACATGCATACATGTCATCGGCAATCTCAGTGACTGGCTGACTGTTTGAAAGGCCAGGGCATTGGTGATAGCTTTCATACTTGCACTATGTGTATGACTGGCTGACTGTTTGAAAGGCCAGGGCATTGGTGATAGCTTTCATACTTGCACTATGTGTATATGAGTTATAGTTGGAAAGACTATTGTATCAATTTTGATTCTGTTGTGACTGCCCGGGACATGCATTGTGTGCGAATTCATAACATTCATGCATTAGTACAACTATTCTAGGACTCTTGTATGTTTTGTTTGTTACATTATCTATACATGAATGCTTGATTGATTGTTAAACTTAGAATTATAGCAGCATTGAGTTGATTACTCACCCCCTCAATTCTGGGTGGTGTTTGGAAAAACATCAACCAGACTCTAATGTAGAAACAGGTACTATGGATGATGACGTCCTTCAGAATGAGTTAGAAGATTTTGTAGAAGACGTCAGTTACTTTCAGTTCTCGGATGGTAGAGAATAAGATGCACTGGCATCTTTTAGTTGGTGTTTTGGGGCCGTTTGATTGCTGATGTGCATTGGCCCAATTCTTTTGGACTTGTATATTGGGGCTTCTTGCTGTGTGGGCCCCCTTTATTTTGGACTATAATGTACATTTGTAAATGCTGGACCAGGTATACACTTATCTTTGTCCTTACTTTAATGTTTATTTAGTTATAAACTTGCGACATGATACTATCAATCATAAATGCATTAATCACGCTTCCGCATAAGCATAGTGACACCCGAAATCTCAAGGGTCGAGGTCATGCTCGACTTCTGAAATTTGGGGCGTTACACCCACACCATTCGAACAAAACTATAATGAATGAAAAGGTGATCAAACGATTTTACATCTTCCATGCACATCAAACAAATATTAGGGAGAATGAGGGCCCTTCTTTGCAAATTATCAATGGTTAAGACTCTCTTTCTTCCCATGAGCTAAGGAAACACCATCACTCTAGGAGAAGTGCCATACAACCAAAAGTGATACTGGAGATGAAGATTGTGGGGCTCCCCGCTAATTAACTTATGGGAGAAAATAAAGAAGAGGCCCAAACTATGAACTTTCTAAACCATTACATCTTTTTCTTGAATCAAAGGGGCAACATTCTTCAATCTGACCAATAAATCCACAAAATCAAAGAGCTCCTAATTGGACACATTCCTAGTCGAGAAGTGGTGTTGAGAGGGAATGGTCATTCCCTTTGCAAGCAATTCCTAAATCTGGAAATAAATCTAGAGGGGGCCAATCATTGACAAAAGGTGATAGATTCAAAGTATGTGACAGTGAAAGAATTTGTTTTGGAAGGGTCTATGGCTTGAGAGACCACACTTGCTTTTAGGCTTCCAAGGTAGTATTATCTCACCCAGGCGAATTCTCTTGTGAAGGAATATGTTATAAGATAGTGGATGGAAAAACTATTTGATCATTCCAATTCAACACAATATGTTGGACTAATGTTGGTGGATCTCCTTCATCTTCTTAGGAGACGCCCTTCCTATATCCCACCTTCGACCATGAGTCCCTACACTTCTAGTGCAACTAATTCCTCCATATTTAAAATGCCCATAAACTCCATTCCAAATTTGACTCCTCTAAGGGTTTGTTTGGTTTTCCAATTACAACAGTAATTGGCTAGAAATGAATAATAATTACTTACCTCTGTAATTGTGTGGTGACATCACTTACATTTATTTCAATGATCAAATTATACCATTGTTTGCTTTACAAGGGAATTGCCATAAAAATGGGCCTTTTGGTATGTAAAAATGTAATGATTACAATTTCCTTTTACCTCTTAACTTTACATTTGTATTTTACTCTCATTTTTTGTGCAATAATTCTCTCTTAACCAAACACCACAAAAAGTAAATGATGGCTCATTTACTTTGAATTACACCAGAAATTAGAAAACCAAACACGCCATAAGTGAGGGACTTCGAATAAATTACCATATTCTCATGAGATTCAATGCCTAGAAGCTATGATAAGATGGAAGCTTTTCGCTCTTCAATCTTGCAAAAAACTTCTATACGCCATTCCCCAAACTTTATTTTGATGAATTCTAATGTTTTCATGAACTAAATCCAACCCGCAATTCTAAGAAATTTGGGTTTTTTCTTTTCTTTTTTTTTCATTTTGAAGATTAACATCAATTTATTAAAAAAATAATTGCTAAAGGCGAGAAAGAGAAAAGGCAAGGCCTACTGCAACCCAAAGAGAGAAATAAAATACTAGGATCAGAGATCCAAAGATAGGAACAAACCAAGAGATAAAAGAGGAGGAATTCTGGAAGCAATGATTATTCCTTTTTCTTCTTCCAGATGGCCCAAAGGGTTGCCAAAATAACCAAACACCAATTAACTTTGAGATCCTTCCCAACACCTCCCCCATGCTAGGCAAAAAGGAGATCCTCAATGGAATAAGGCATAAACCCAAGAGGTGTGGTGAAGGACTGGGTGAAATTTGGCTTTTCCTACCAAATATCCCCAAATAAAAAATGGTGATGGACCAAGTGAAATTCTTGATGTTTCCAAAACAATCGGGTTCTCATCTGGTATTGGATTTGTTGGCACTGCCAAACTGATTTCCGAAGAGGCAAAAACTGGAAGGTAATCCAACTTACTCTTAACTAGCCTTTGGAGATTATTCGTCCACATCTAAATAGCTCCTTGTGAAGGCAGAATCAAGTCATTTTGAGTAATGAACTCTAGAAAGCTTATCATGCTTGCCTTTATCCTACTTCTACCCAACTTCTTGAGAGAGAACCTTATCATGCTGAAATCAACGTGAAGAATACATGGGATGTTAGTTACATAAAGGAATTGGATTGAGTTCAACTTGGAAGTCTTCCCTTCTACCATCCTTTGAGAGAACGCATGCATTCAAGATGACCAACTAAAAATCGTTGCTAATTTGAGATAGCTTTATTAGTAGCAACACAAATTAACAGGGTCAGAGTCATAAACTTTAGCACTTCAGGACTCCAATAATCATACATCTGCCTAAGTTTCCTCTCGACAAAATGAAATGATTGAAACCCCAATCAAAATCTTTTAAAAGCCAGCATTCTATAGTCAAACTCAACGACAACCTTTCAAATTTTTATTCTTGAATTAGAAAATGTCAATTCCTTGCTTTCTCACCCAAAATCCCAGAAGAAGAAAAGGTCACATAATTACGACTCCAGCTAAGTGGTGAAGGAGAAGAATTGCAAAAGCGATGAGTGGGGAAGAAGAAGAAGTCACATAATTGCAAGTACGACTATGCAGTGAAGAAGACAAAGTCTCATAATTACAAGTCCAAAATCGCATAATTTCAAGTGTGATTAAGAGGTGAAGAAGTCACATAATTGTAAGTGTGACTGAGATATGGACCTTAATTCACAGTATTTAGCTTCTCCAGCTGATCATCCATGAGGGCATTGTCCCCAATGACAAGCCATGAAAAGATCAATGCAGAGGGTGTCGTGCAGAATACTAATCCATATTACTCTTTAAAAGGTTTTACCAATAAAATCCGATCTGGTACCTTGAACCAGATACAACCGACTGCCCTAAGCATGGAAACAACATGCTCAGCAGATCATTCCTAGAAATAGAAACACAGCAAGACCACAATTGGCCAAGCCTTCCTTGCGTCTTGGTCCTTGTGCTATCTGATCCAGAAAAAAAAAAAAAACCTTCGAGTAATTCCAAAGCAGAGGATTCAAGCTCAGGCACTCCTATATGAAGCCAAGAACCGAGCAATAAGGTTAGACTCCCATAGAGGATGAAGCATAATTAAGATCACGTTGATACTGGTTAATGAATTCGGATCACTAATTACTTTCATTGAGCAGTTCATTTGTTGGACGACCCAGGCTAGATTGTGGGGATCATGGGATGTGTCCATATAGGAAATGAAGCCCTTTTTTTTTCCTTAAATGATAATGCAGCCCATGATTGGAATGTGCACAGAAAATGGAAGGTGGATGAGTCCTAAATGGTGGAAGATGAACTATATAATGCAGCAGCCCCTTTTGCTTTTTCCAGGAGCTATTTACTTTGATCCAATTGTTCCCATATGAGTACTTCAACCCTGATCGATCCCGAATCCCATCAGAAATAATGGAAATGATCCGTCATTCAACATTGTGTGGTTTATTTCTAGAGAAATTGCGTTAGGTGTTAAAGGGCCGCCTCCTAAGAAGATTCAAATGATCTCAGAACACAGAGGGGCTGATGAGTGCGTGAAAGGGCGCACCTGAAGCTCCTCTAGACGGATGTAGTTGACAAGGCCACTGCATATCGTCCTAGGTTCAGGTTCGCCCACGTCTACCTCTTCGACATAGAGGGAATCCGCTTCTGGATGCCTCCAGGCTCTTATGATACGTCCAACCCTCATGTCCAAGGCATCAGCAGCGTCCTTTATTGGATCTGACGACGAGGGTGGAGAATCGACAACGCTGATCTCTGCAGCCTCCGAAGGTGCACAGAAACTCCTGGAGGGCAACCAGCTGCTCCCTGTTACTAGTGGGGGCCATTGCATTCTTTCTTTGAGAGGGAATGAGAAGCCTAAGCTCGGAACGCGTGCGTGGAAACAACAGCTCCTGTAGGAGACGAGAAGGAGCACCCCGTTTCTCAGAACAGCGCTGCCCATCAATGTCTGGCGGTGTATGCCGTACGTGCACGAAAAAGCAGAAAACGATCTCCTCGCCGAAACGGCGATGCAGATATTGTACCACCAGGGGCTATGGCACGTGCGACGGTAACGGATAGAGAGAGATTGCGGATGGGGGAGACGAGAGAGAATAAGAGTGGGCCCCACTTGGTTCCCAGCGCAGGAAATTCCTGCGCAAGGCTTTCGCAGGAAATCCGCGCCCCGGAGGGAGGACTGAGTCCTCTCTATTACTTGTTTCACGCTCCGCGTAAAACAACAGGTTGTGGGGCCCACCATTTCTAAATGTAAAATCCACTCCGTTCATCAGCTTCTATCTAGATCCTAAACTTGGTTGGGCCACGCTATGTGGAACAGTGTGAATGGGATGGCGACCTTAATATGTGAGCCCAGTGGGTGTATCTTACGGACGCGGATTGGCTAGCGACCCCAACACCCGCACCGGGGCTGGTGTCGAAGCTGTGTGGGCCCCACCATGATGTATGTGTTTTATCCACGCTGTCCATCCATTTTTCCACCTCATTTTAGGGCATGGGCCCAAAAATAAGGCAGATCAAAATCTCAGGTGGACCACACCACAGAAAACAGTGGTAATTGAACGTCCACCGTTGAAAACTTCTTGGAGGCCACAGAAGTTTTGGATCAAGCTGATATTTGTGTTTTCACTTCATCCAGGTCTGTGTGACCTTATGAACAGGTTGGATGGAAAATAAAATCACGGTGGGCCCCGGGAATATTTTAAGGGTAAACGTTCAATCAACAATGTTTTCCTGTGGTGTGGTCCACCTGATATTTGGATCTGCCTCATTTTTGGGCCCATGCCCTAAAATGATGTGGAAAAATGGATGGACAGCGTGGATAAAACACATACATCATGGTGGGGCCCACACAGCTTTGACACCAGCCCCGGGCTGGTGTTGGGGTCACTAGCCAATCTGCGTCCGTATTTTACCCGCTACTCATGTCTAACTCACCAGCACGAAGAGATTATACAAAAAAAAATCAGCTGATAAAAAAGAAAAACTTGGGTGGGCCAAGCCTTGTGAACTCGGCCGTTTTGAGAGAAATTTTACATTTGTTTTCATGCGGTTCGGTCAATGCCGGCTATTATTCAATGTAACTGAAGAGTCAAGTAAACAGTTCTCACCTGGTGGATGGAGCGTCCTCTTTACAAAGCTTGCCTAAGTGTCCTCTTTGCGTTGGCCACCTGTATAGAACATAAATCGTACAGTTACCCACGTTAAAAAGAAAAGAGTAGCTTCAATCGAAGCCGTACCTCCTGTAGTAAATTCTCAGTTGTTACTTGACAACAAGCTATACATTCGCATGAACCTCTCTTGATCCATGTTGTGAATAAGGTGATTTTAGTAATTCGATCGATGGAATAGAGTATTTCCAGTCATTGATCTAAACCGTCTATCATGATGGGGTCCACCTTCCATCACTCAATTCTCTGAAAAATCTGCACCATTTATAGGGTGGGCCCCACCGTAAACAAAATATGAGAGGTCTCGATGTGTGTGCCCATGAGCCGGCCATCTTTATTTTTGGGTCATGGCACGATTGGTGTGCATCAATTTTGACGCAAGCGTGCATCTATTTTGACGAAGGGCTCAATTCCCACGTCTCGCACACACACACATCCATCGATCATATGATGGGATCCTTCTAAAATGTGCCGGTCCTGAAAATCAAGCTTGACAAGTCTATCGAATTAGCCAGCATGCAGATCAAACGAGGTCCCACAGGCCTTCTGTTTTCTCATGCATGTGGTGCCTGGCAACTGAGCCATCCAGATTTTTGCAAGGGCCGTTAACGGTAGATTCCACTTGATCAAAGGCCGTCTTCCATGCGTGTGTTGCCTATTTGTTCCATTGTTGAGAAAATATCAACGGCTGAGAAAATACGCAACCGGGAAAAAAAAAATATCAATGCCTATTTGTTCCATTGTTGAGAAAATACCAATGGCTGCGAAAGCACCCAACCGGGAAAAAAAAATATATCAATGCATATTTGTTCCATTGTTGCGTTATCAGATATGCTTTTTTTCTTTTCTTTTTTTTTTTTTTTTTTTAAAGGTTGGCATAGGTTCCAGTATTAGTATACTCACCCCATTGTTAGTCATGTTGCCCCATTGTTAGTCATGCTCGGATCGAACGCCTCAGATCTCCATGTACAGAGGCCACTGACTGGTCGGTCACGATAGAGAACAAGATAGCAGCTTTCTGAACTTTTTTTATGCATTGTCAACCAGTCGGCAGGTGAGCATCGATAAGTCGACAGGTTTCCTTGTTAGAGTTGGTTTCTTGCGCTGTTTTGCTCTAAGGAGTTTCTAATCTCAGCTTTCCCTTATTTAAGGGGATGTAATTCGGGATTAAGGTTGTCGCCAATGAGCAAGGTTTTCTAGAGGAATTGAGAGAATTATAGGGCAAGAGAAAGAGTTAGGGGGAAGCTTGGAGTTTTCTGGGATGAGGGAAATAGATGAGTTTGTCATTCTCATGTGAAAATTTGCTTTGTTAGCTTGGGATTTCTCTTGTAGGCTATGGGTTTTATTTCTTCCATCTCTTGTAACTTCTAATATCATAGCGGATTGGGGTCGCTTTATGCCGTGGTTTTTTACTCATGGGGGGTTTTTCAACGTAAAATTTGAATTGCCTCTTGTGTGTGTCGATTTGTTTGTGTGATTGCCTGTGGTGTGTTCCTCGCTGCTTTGATTGCTTCCGTTGTGGGGCTCTTAACCCCATTATGGTATCGAAGCAAAAGTTGGGAAGGAAGCGGAGAGAATCTAAGGTGATGCATTAATGACGACTTCTAGCATGAGATTCAATGTGCAGGAGAATTCCATGAAAAAAAAATCTGAAAAGCGATCAGTATCTATGAAAGAAGAATAGTTGAAGAAAGTGGATCGGTATGCCAATATCTTAATCAGGTTCATCGACTGCGATCGGGTTTAATCGGGAGCACTATTCATGGAGGAGCTGCGGGATCGGCAGCGAGATCTACGATTGCTCGTGTGTGGCATGCGCGCAAGGGCCACATGAGTGAGCGGGTAGTGAAGGTACAAGGATGAAGCCGAAGAGGCATGAGAAGCGGTGGTGTCACGCCCCAAACTAGGGGACTGGGCTCACTAAATTTTCGGCCGCAGAATCCGGTGCCGACAGCCTCCGTAGTACCCCATTCTCGGCCCTAATTCCTATACGCCAGGTTCCGATCCTGAGATCCCACAAGGAGGATTTTCAGGGTAAACTTTTTTTTTCTTTATAGATGAGCATAACTACAAGTATACCAAACCAAAAACTTCACATCACATATCCACTAAGATAATGTTTTGAGTACAATGCTATAAAAAAATGAAATACAATGTATAACTGAAAGCTGAAAGATCAAATGCGCGCCCCTGTCTCACTGCTGTCGTGCTATAGTATGTCATGCACGTAAACAACGTGCATAAGCTTACTATGAAGCTTAGAGAGTGCGTGGTATATGCGCAATGCATATGACAGGTATACGGATATCAAAGTAAGCGGAAATGATAGCAGGCTACACTACCAAGTCTATGAATGTCATTAACCATCTCGGGGCTATGCAATGCAATGAGCCTATATGGCCGAGTGTCATATGCTAATGATGCAATGTGCGCATGTCAATCCTCAACTGTCATATATCATATGGTTTACAACTGGGACATCACCGGGATCTAGTACACTCCAGACATTGGTTGCCGCCCATCGCGCGCATAACCAAGCGAGTGGAAGATACCTCACTATCTGCCTCGTCAATGACATACAAGGAAATCCACCCGGCTCGTCGATAGCGAACCCATTCACGAGCTGGTCAGACTCAACCTAGTATATAGCCCTCTGCACCCAGGCGGGTAAGGTCACACCCCCTTCCAACCGACCCCGACATAGTGGGAGATGCGGCCTACTGGTATTTGGCCCTCGTGCACTCATAAATCCACTCGGTCTAGACATTGGAGTATCCTACTGGTACCACAGGGTTTAGGGACTTTCACCCAAGGACATCTTTGGCGCCCAAGTGCTAGAACATATTTCCAGTGTCCATTCCTACCATCCACGATGTGACTGTAGTGGTTACAAGCCCCGATGCCACTGGGGTGAGAATTTGATCATGACATGTATAATGCGACATGCATGAGTCATACTATCAAAGTCATGCACCAAACCTGCGCATACCGCGCGATCATGTGGGGTGACCCTATCTCATATGGGTCCCCTAAGTATCTCAAGCTGTAAGGCATATGCTATGATCGACATCGTCCACAGTCAGGCATACATATGATGCGTATGTACAAATGAATGGGCGTGATATTCATTACACTAAGCATATTATCAGTGTGACCTATCAAGCTAAGTATACTAGTATGTTACCAGACATATCTTGTAATGTTGGCCTTAAATGGCCCAATATATATACAGAGAGTGGGACCCAAGTGGGCCCCATTGGAAATGTAAAGGTCTTCGCGGTATAGCCCACTTGAGACCACATCGGCCCTATACTTGGGCCTGCACATACAAAATAGGCCGACAAAAATAGTGTACGGCATGGATAAAACATATATATCAAAGGAAGAACCATGGTGGGACTAAACAAATACATCACGTTGGAACCCACAGGGTGGGCCACTTGCTGGGTTGCGTGGTACCCAGCTAGGTTCCAAGAAGTTTTGAATCAAGCAGATATTTGTGTTTTCTCCTTCATCCATATCCACGTGATCTCATGAACAGGTTGGATGACAAATAAACATCACTGTAGAGCCTGAGAAGGTTTCAACGTTGGAAATCATTATTCCCACTATTTCCCGTGGCATGGCCCACTTGACATTGGATATGCTCAAATTTTTGGGCTCAGCCGCTGCAATGGGCCGGAAGAAAACATATGGACTGAAAAGATAAAGCACGTACATTCTAGGTGGGCCCAACTGAGTTTTGGATCCAGCTGATATTTGCTTTCCCTTCCGCACGTGTGTGGACTCATGAACAGGTTGGATCTCAAATAAACATCATGGTGGGTCCCACGAGGTGGGCCACTGCCTCCAGCGTGGACCCAAAAGGTTTTGGACCGACCTGAAATGGGTTTTCCATCCACCCAGGTCTGTGTGACCTCATCAACAGGTCAGATGGAAAACAAACCTCACGGTGGGGCCCTACACGTGCAACAGTGGCCTCCAAATTTATTTATTATTTTTTTTTCAACGGTGGCCATTCATCTCCATTGCTTCCTGTGGTGAGGCCCACCCAAGATCGGGATCTCCTTATTCTTCGGGCTTGGGCCCTGAAATGATCTGGGAACACAGATGGACGGCTAGGATAGAACAAATACATCATGGTGGGTCCCACAAGGTGGGCCACTGACTGGGCGACTGAGCAGCCCTGGACACTGGCTACTCCAGCGCCCCTAGCGCGGTGAGAGGCCAGCATCCCACGCTGGTACTCTTGTCCTTCACTTTTTCTTTTTTCCTTTTCCTTTGGATATCATCAAGTGGGGCCCACATGAGAGCAATCCACTCCGTTCATCATGTTTACCGGCTCGTGGGGGACCTAACGAGCCCAATATTGGATAGCTTATAAGGTCTACAAAATTCACGATGGGCCAAAGCAAATTTGACCATAGACGTCATTATCTCTACTGTTTCAGGTAGTACTGGTCCACTTGAGATTTGGATCTGGTTCATGTTTAGGCCTTGGCCCTAAAATGGTCCAGGAAAACAGATGGACGGTGTGGATTTGACACAAACATCAAGGTGGGTCCCAGGGGAACCACTCCAATCGTCCAGCGTCCACAGCGTCTGACGCTAGGAACCGTCCAGCGTCAGGACTTGTTCTATTTTTTTTTTCCTTTCTTTGTTTATTTCAAGTGGGGTGATGATCTAGTTCGTTAATCAGGTTCCCCTGCTCATGGGGGACCCAATGAGCCCGATATTGGGCAGGTTACGAGGTCTACATACATCACGGTGGGCCCAAGAAGTTCCAATAGTGGACATCATTATCTCCACTGTTTTGTATGGTGTGGTCCACCCGAGATCTGGATCTACTTCATTTTTGGTGTCCAGCAATAAAATGGGCTGTAGAAACAGATGGATGGCGTGGATCGAATACATGCATCAAGGTGGTCCCACGAGTGGGGACCCATGGTCAATGCCCAATGGGCTTTAAGTCCAGGCGTTGCTGGGCAGCAGCATCCTCTGGACGCTGTCTGTCCAGCGGCCAACTCTTTCTTCTTCTTCTTCTTCTTCTTTTCTTTATTTTGTTGTGCCGTGATCAGTGGGGTCCACACGTGTAGGATCCACTCCATTCATCAGCTGAACCATCTCACGGTAGGCCCAATCAGCTTTGGATCAAGATAATCCTTGTATTATCCTTCGTCTAGATATTTGTGTTTCAAGAATGGGGAAAAATGAAAATAAAGCATCATGGTGGGCCACACAAGGTGGTCCACACTGTGGCAGTGGGTGGGGCACGCTGTCTCACAGCATAGCCCACTTGTGGGCCCAAAATATGAAGGGAAAATGAGGAAAAAGGGGAGTTTATGTCCCCCTTAGCACTCACTCGAAAATGGACGGTTGGATTGGGTCGGATAGTCAATCGGACGGTCTTGATGGGGTGGATCTCCTCCTCCAATCACCTAGGCTCACCAAAACTCTCTTAACCCTCCAATCTCACCCACTAATCTCTCTCTCTCTCTCTCTCTCTCTCTCTCTCTCTCAAATGGAGGTGGCTACGTATGGCCTTCTTGTGGTGGTAGGGGCTTGGGACATAAGTGATATTTGAAAAGGAAATGATGATAGCAAGGGGATAGGGCAATTATGAGAGTGGATGGCTTGGGTATAGGCTTAAGTTGACTTGTGAGGAGGGAGAGAGATGTACTTGATGAGACACTTGATTGATTGATGCGATGTTTGATTGATTGATGGGACAACCTAGGGATTTGTGCAAGTGAGGCCCACACCATGCATGTGTAGTGTGGCCCACATTGATTACGCACAAGTACGCATCTTTCAAACTAGGTATCGAAACGGAACGTGCCGCGCGGCGTTGGAGTCGTGGCGTCCGCGCGGTCGCCTGGGTACAAGTCTTAGGTCGTTGCGGTACTAAAATAGAGTGCCTAATAAAAACTCGCCGGTTTGGACTGTTCCGAGTATGCCAAGTTCTGAAACGAGGCGTACGGAGGGCTAATTAGGGTACCAGTGTTACGGGTGGAGCTATGATGACGACGAAGTAGAGGTTGAAGATGGTATGTAACGAGGTATTGCATGAAGGTTGGAGTTGTGGTGGTGTTTGTTGGGATTGGACTCCTCAAATCTCCATGTACAAAGGCCACCGACCAGTCAGTCACGATGGAGAACAAGACAACAACTTTCTGGACTTTTTCGTGCATTGTCGACTGGTCGGCAGGGGTCATTGACAAGTCGACGGTGAGCATCAACAGGTTTTCTTGTTAGAGTTAGTTTCTTGCGCGGTTTTGCGCAAGGAGTTTCTAATCTCGGTTTTCTCTTATTTAAGGGGATGTAATCCAGAATTAGGGTTGCCGCCAATGGGCTAAGGTTTCATATAGGGATTGAGAGAGTTTTGGGCCAAGAGAAAGAGCTAGGGGGAAGCTTGGAGTTCTCTGGGATGAGGGAAATGGATGTATTTGTCCTTCTCGTGTGAGAATTAGCTTTGTTAGCTTGTGATTTCTCTTGTGGGTTGTGATTCGAGTTTTGTTTCTTCTATCTCTTGTAACTTCTAAGATCATAGTGGATTAGTGTCGCTTTTGTCATGGTTTTTTACCCATAATGGGTTTTTACACGTAAAATTCGAATTACCTCTTGTGTGTGTCGATTTGCTTGTGTGATTGTCATTGTGGTGTGTTCCTCGCTGCTTTGATTGCTTCCACTGCGGGGCTCCTAGCTCCATCAAGTCACACCACAATGTTAGCCCACCCCCACTTGGGAGTCGATATCACGGCCTCGGTGAAACGAGGTTATCTTCACTGAGTCTGCCACATGAGCTATGGATTAGGGTATTAGGTTAACAGATGTGCTTTCCTTAGAGCAATATTTACCCCTCTTGTCGGTGTGAAAACATTATTGGGTTCATAGTAAATCACTTTTAGAATATGACAAGCCTTACTAGATCTATGTGCAACAATTTACTGGAGAAATTTAGCACATAGTTTTCTATTCTGGCATATATTTGGGATAGTGAAAACAAAGAACCCACTTCATGTGCTTGCAAAGAGAAAATGATATAAGAGAAGTGTATTTAATCCTTATTTTACATGGACTTCTATAAAGAACGAAGGGCCACATTTTACATGGACTTTTATAAAACACAATTGAAATTATTTAAAGTTGTCTCTCTTTTTTTTTTTTTTTTCTTGTTTTCTTTTTAAAGAAGAGGCACAACTAAACTGTCATGTCTTTTATTAAGAGGTGTTTAACATCTCTACGAATAAGAGCTTATTTGCTTATTTCTAAAAAAAACTTTTAGACTACTGAGTAAAAGTCTAATCAAGTACTTATTTGTTTAGAAAGTAGCAAATAAGCTCCGATTTAATAAGTTAATGAGAGGTTACTTTTTTAAACGGAGCTTATTTAGCTTATGCAGGTAAACATTTTGAACTAATTTTTGAACAAATTTGTCCTTGAACTTCTAAAGTAATTCCCCATATTACCCTCTTCTCTTTTCCTTGCAATTTTTTCAAGAAAGACCCACATGATGAACGACCCACAGTGAATGTGGGCCCCACATGATGAATGACCCCTATCAAAGGTGGGCCTACATAATGCACAATCACATCAAAGGTGAGCCCCACATGATGGATGACCTACTTCAAAGTGTGGCCCCGCATGATGAACAATTCACACCAAGCAGGCCATTCCTGATGATGTCCACATCAAAGGTGGGACCCACATGATGGATGGTGGACATTGAATGTGGGACCACATGATGGAAGATTGACATTAAAGGTGGGCCCACATGATGAATGACCCATATTGAAGGTTGGGCCCCACATGATGAGCGGTCCATAACAGAGGTGGGACCTGCATACCTGCATGATGGATGGTGGACATCAAAGGTGGGTCCCATGTGATGGACAATCTACATCAAGTGGGCCCCACATGATAGATGATCCACACCAAAGATGGGACCTACATGATAGATGTTCCACATCAAAGGTAGGACCCATGTGATCGATGGTGGATATTGAATGTGAGACCACATGATGGAAGGTTGACATTAAAGGTGAGCCGAGATGATGAATAACCCATGTTAAAGGTTGGGCCCCACATGATGGACGATCCACAACCAAGGTGGGATCTACATGATGGATGGTGGATATCAAAGGTGGGTCCCACATGATGAACTATCCACATCAAGTGGGCCCCACATGATAGTGATCCACAACAAAGGTGGGACCCACATGATGGATGGTGGACATCAAAGATGGGCCCCTCATGATGAATGACTCGTGTTAAAGTGGGGGCCCACATCAAGGTGGGCCCACGTAATGAAAGGTTCACATCAAAGGTGGGCCCCACATGATAGATAGCCCGCATCAAAGTGTGGCCCAACATGACAAAACATGCCCATCAAGTGGGTCCCATTTGATGGACAATTCGGTCAAAGGTGGGACCCACATGATGGATGATGGTCATTGAAGGTGGGCCCACATGATGGTCAGTTGATATCAAAGATGGGCCCACATGATGAACAACCCATAATGAAGGTGGGGCCCCACACAATGAATGGTCCATATCAAGGTGGGCCCACGTAATGGACGAAGTGGGCTTCGCATGATGGATGACCCACATAAAAGTATGACCCCTCATAATGGACAATTCACATCAAGTGGGCCCTACCTAATGGATAGTCCACATCCAAGGTCTCTCGTGATGGATGACCCATATTTAAGTGAGCCGTATGATGGATGATCCACATAGAAGGTGTACCCCACATAATGAATGGTGGATATCAAAAGTGGGCCCCACATGATGGACAATCCATTTCAAAAGTAGGGACCACACTATGGACACATTGAATGTGGAGTCCATGTGCCGGGTGATGGGTAGTGGACATCGAGGGGCCCATATAAGGAACAATTAACAATGATGTTGCGCCCCACATGATGGATAGTCCACCAAAACAACCATACCGATTGCTCTTACATTAAAGCTATTGTCAATTACCTTTAAAAATAAAACTATTATTTAATAGTTTTACCAAACTGCTTATTTTAAATAAGAGTTTATTTTGGAGATTTTATCAAATAAACTTATTTAAAACAATAGCCGGAATAAAAAGACCTTATTGAAGTAGAGATGCCAAACGAGCCATTAGACATGTGACTCAACGCAAAGGTAGTACCTGCGCACGGACCACACGCGCACACTAAACTGCCTCCATCAGCTCTGCCAGCGAGCGACAGACCAAGGTATTGAGTATTAACTGCGCAGCCCACCCCCAAATCGAAAAGAGGTTTGCTGGAATACATCCGACCGTTTATGTGATAGGGATACCCTCGGATGGGAGAAGTCCGTAGAGTTTATCAAATTGAATATTTCAACTCATAGATTACGTAATGGCTAAGGTGACCGTTCATTTTCAATGCAAGCTGACATGATTTTATCTGTTATTATGCCCCCCATACAAAATTGATACCCATGGCGTAAACGGTCTGGATCATTTGAAGAGACCCAAGATCCATTCAAAGGCTAGATTTCCTACGTATAATATTGCAACACGCGGGGATTTGTGTTAACAAACCTCGGATGAAATAGGTGTTGCCCTACACAGGAGGGGTCGTCTTCTTTCTTCTTTTCCTTATACCCTCTACGGAAATTTCCTTTCTGTCTTCCCTTTCTTCCTCTCTCGCTTTTTCAGCTATAAATGAATAGCTGAGATTGATTTTGTATTTGTACTGGCCCAACTTCAAAGAAAAATAAGAGAAATAGGGGATAAAACGACACCGGAAAAAAAAAAAAACCAAGATGGACCCGCCTCCAGTTCTGAAGAAGTTGAAGGTGGAGGAGGCGATCGCAGCAGATGAGAAGGAAGACGTGAAGTCT
The DNA here is from genome assembly GCA_003013855.2 of Liriodendron chinense. NCBI lineage: Eukaryota > Viridiplantae > Streptophyta > Magnoliopsida > Magnoliales > Magnoliaceae > Liriodendron > Liriodendron chinense. The sequence goes on along the minus strand of ML058509.1, from coordinate 49,190 downwards.
GTATCGGTCACCGAGCAAGAAGAAGCTCTGGTAGCTCTCATAGACCATCTCAAGAAGAAGATAACCGATTGCAAATCTCAGGTTGTCTGCTCCCCATCAATTAATTCTATCTTACTGAGGATCATCAGTCATTTGGAGAAGGCATAATGAAGGGTTTTCCCGATTAGAATCCACAGCTGTCAATAAACAATCATCAAGAAACCTCGCAAGGCTTCGATCCAATGATACCTCGAGTCTGTTAAAATGCCAACCGATATATCAACTCAAGTACATGAAACAATCGCTTCTTTCTATATAAAGTATACTCATGACGTCACACTGTCACCTTGGTACAGATTGGCATCATCACTACATTGGACAATCCATTGGATAAATAGTTTAGACAGACAACGGCGGTTTTATTTATTCATTTATATCTGTTTGACATGATTTTCATGTCTGACCACCTTTGAATGTACGAAGTGGGAGCCTGAGAAGAACAATTTCTAATTCTTGCTCTCTCTAACACAAACACACTCTCTTTGTCTATAAATCAGTTCAGGTAGATAGTTGGATTTCCCAACAATAGCTTTGCAATATCTGATTGTGGCTGATCAAAGTCCAATTACAAAATGATTTCTAACTGAATTTTTTAGACAATTACACAACAAATAAACAAAATGATATCATTGCATGAATTTAATTGTGGTATTGAGATTAGTTTGTCAATATTAAGATGCCCTTCTGATTGACTAATCCAACATGATTAATGTTTTGACCAGAAGAACCTGTTTGCTTTTAAAAGTATCAAGGTCTTGATTGCCTTTGAATTACTTGTTCATTGCCTAATAGCAGCAAGAGCCAGGAGCTACATCTATACTTGACTCTAACATGGTCCCTTGTTAATTAGGGCTTTAGGGCATCTTCCAATAGGTATGTGGGTTAGTCATAAACTTCTTCTTTTTCGAAGGATTTATTGGGGATCACTATTGTGTGATAATACATAAAAATGGTGTTCAAATCATCATTTTGTTTGGTGTATATATGCTGCATTTCTTGAACAGATACATGGCTGCATATGTAGTGCTGCGTGCTTAATTTTAAAATTTGTTTTTTCTCATAATTTCTACCATTTTCCGGAAATAACTAATTATCTTGTTGGGAAAGATGTAGCTGGAAGAAGCTGAGAGGAGGTTGCATGATTCAGAGTCTCGGCTAGCTTGTCTTAGATCCCAACGCAGCACAATAGGATCGAGTAAAGCTGCGAGCAATGGCATTGAACATGTGAAAGTGGAGTGCAAACCTGCAAGCCCTATCCATGACAGCCAGCATCGGACACAGGCACAATGTAAACCTCAACTTCTTATTCCCGCAGTGAACCCCAAGGTTGCACAACCTCCAAAGTTGGCAGAGAGTAGTATGAAGGCGTCAATTAATCCTGGCAGTAGACCGAAGCCATCACTTCCTAGTCAACATAACAATGTTGGAAAATTAAAAAGAGACGTTTCTCGCAGACCCTTTCCTGACAAGGAAGCCCTTGACTTACGTGATAAAGGGACTAAAAGGAAGTTTGGTAATATTAGCTTATGCACAAATCAATGCTTCATGCCTTTTTCTTTAAATTTTTTGGCTTGTGTCACTCATGGTAATGCATTCGTTGCAAATCTTTGGCTATATGAGATTTAATACTGTCGTAATTATGTCTGAGAGCTGCAGAACAGAAGGAGCATAGGGACTTGATTCCGATGATACGTAGCTGCTCGTCACCATGCACAGTCCGTTGCCACCCGGGTGTCCATATCTCTAGTCAGCACAAGCGGAAGTTGAGAAGTCTTGTGCTAAATCCAGTCAATGATCAACTCTTTGTGACAAGGTAACAAGGCCTGTGGACTAGCATTTACACATTTTGATGTAAGATATCCGGTATTGCCCCATGTTTTTTTATACGTTTTGGTACAAAGCCATATAAAGTTTGTTGCTGTGTGAATTGATGTTTCATGTCAGTTGTAAACTGGCTAGCAAAGTCTGTATCTTTATGCCATTTGTAGATACATAAACTACTTTCGTACACTAGACTTGTTAATAACCTATGATATTGGGTGCGTTTACATGTAGTCTTGAACCTACTAAAGTCTATCTGCATGCCAATTCGGTTGGGCAGATTGGGCATGAGATCCATCAGATCATTCAACATAACCCTTATCTGCAAATGGTGGTGGACTGGAGAATAGGGTGTGGAGAGGCTGTGGGGATGAGAAGGGTGCTTAAAGCTAGATATGGAGCTGCTGAGAATGGGTGGGTTATCGAAATTACATCTCAAAGGGATGGGTCTTTTATTTGGCGGGCTACATTGTGGGTGCAAAAGTTTTGCTCTAATCTCATTCAATATAGAGTCAGAGAGGGATCTAAAATCTGGTTTTGGAAAGACCCATAATGTGCGGCAGCTCTGATTTGTGAACTATATGAGGATGTGTTTCAGGTGATTGTTAAGCAAAGAGGGGATGGTAGCTCTGATGTTTTAGAGTAGGCAAGTCCATTGACTGGGTTCCATTTCTCAGGAGGGATATAAAAGGCGCAGAGATTGGTGGTTTGGCTAGTATGTTGGAAATGCTTCATGGACTTTCCATTCCTAGTTCGGTCCGGGATAGGCACAGTTGGAACCTTTCAGTATATTGCAGGTTCCCGGTGAATTCATTGGCTTGTCACTTGCTGGAGAGGGCTTCCATAGCTCCTATTTCAGGTTATTTTGAAAGGATGTGGGCAATAATCAGGGCCTTTGCATGGTTGGCCTGTTTGGGAAAGATTCAAATGGTGGACTAGCTGCAGTGTAAAGTTTGCTTCTGCCAAACAGATCTATAATGTACCAGGAGGTGGAAGAAACAGTTAACCACCTCCTCTTGCACCGCAGGACAGTTGAGGAGATTTGGCAGGGGTACTGTACATGTTTGGCATGTACTGGGTTTTCACAGAATCCATTGCGCAGTTGTTCAATAGATGGTATGCCACAGTGTGGGTGGAAGCTGGTTGATGGTTGTGGAAGGGAGTGTTTTTTGCAGTTATTTGGTCTCTTTGGCTTGAGAGAGATATGCACATATTGAAGGGGAAGTCGGCCACAGGGAAGGTTACAGTGGAGAGGATTAATAGTCTGCTCATTGACTGTGCAAAAGGAGACCGCAAGTTCCGTGGTATATCTAGGGATGTGCAAAACTCGATGGCAGTTTTGGATTGTAACTAATGGCTAGGGGTCTCTGTTTCAGTAATTTGATGTACTGGTGTGCTTTGGAGCCAAAGAGCCGAAGCCCATATCATGCCCTGCACTACCATCTTCAAAAGACAATGCCTGCCTGATCGAGCTCATTGTGGTTTCTACTTTGGTGTTTCAATGGTGAAATTCCTCAAATAGAATCTTTACTGTGGACAACCTAAAATTAAAAAAAAAAAAAAAGGAAAGAAGGGAAATAATGGTGGATGTGGTGTATCTAAGCAAAAAATGGAAAGAAGGAGAATCTGAATCTCTATCGAGCTCGATCTTCATTAGAGGGTCTTACCTTAATGATGATCTTCTGGAATTGATCAAGGAACTATATTAAGTAGTAGGATACCAAGGGAATTCTCTTCTCCTAAGGGTTTTTGAAGCTAGTTCTGGCAGCCTTGACATTGAGTCATACTTGTTAGCCTCTTGAGATCTATGAGTTACTCATTTTCTCTAATTTTAGGGCCATCTTTGTTGATGAATAGTTAACTATTTATTCAAAACTAAAAGAAACAACAAACAATGAACAATGGCTCAACAAACACAAAAAAGAAAAAAGAAAAGAAAAAGAAGAAGAAGCCACACTACTAGCACAATACAAACAGCTGGGATAAAAGGTCTGATTTTCAAAGGGGCATTATTGTTGTGCAAACCTAAGAGAATTTACGGTTACACAGATGATGCAACACCACTGTAATTTACTTGGCAAGAGATTTTCATTGAGAATTCACCATTTGTTTGTAGTGCCCTATTCTCCTGTCTTTTCTGTTGATAGGGCATTATAGACAGAATTGAACAATTCTAACAAATGCATCATGCTCCACAATCTCTGCCTCTTTGAGGTTCCGGTGAAACCCACAACACGAAACAATACTTCCCTACCGCTCGACACACTGGCTCACCAAGCACTCTCTACTCACTGCTATAGCACAAAGGGTTCAAATTTCTCAGCAAGTGGCATCTCCAGGCACCAACAATCTTCGTAGCAATGTACTCTAGAACCATCACCACTTGGAAATGCAATTGATTAGTGCAATGGATCCAAAATATCTCAGGCCAAATGAAGGTGCCGTTACTGTTTTAAGCTAACTTGACATCCCAGGTGTTTGCATCAATCCCTCACCTCGCAATCAAGATAGATGTCAGCAAGGAAGGATCTACATTTCCCAACCTCCAGAGCCACTTCCCAAGTATTGCAATATTAGTTGATCAATGTCTTTGAGTCCATTTATTCTAAGCTTGCTATTTTTTTAGAATTCCTTGAATTGTCTATTTTTTTAGGAATTTCTTTTCTTTGAATTTTGCAAGATTTTTTTGCAAAGGGGGTAACAAGGATCTCCTAGAGGGGAATTTCTATGCCTAAGGCTTGTGATTGAAAAAAAGATCTTTCTTCTGGGGGAGATGGGTCTCTATTATGAGTAAGATGTTGGTGACAATGTAATTAATGGAAATTGGGAGGCTTTTCTAAAGGGTAGGGATAGCGAGGACTTGGATGAAGGACAAGTGAAGTGGCTTTATCTTGATGATTGATTTGATTGTGGGATGGTGAATTGTGATTTAAGGAAGGGTGATAAAGGTGAATGGGGGCTTTTTAAGAAAGTTTTGTATGGTTTTTGGCTTGAATGGATGAGGTTTGCTTATTATCAAAATCATCTAGTTTCTAAATTGCAGGAAATTTCACAAAAAAAGTATTAGTTGGGGTAGTTTTGTGAAAAATGGAAGGTTAAGGTTTAATTAGGTGGTTAAAAGGTGATGCGGACATAAGTGGTGCACCCTTTAGAGTGTACTAGAGGAGGCAACATCGTAGATCGAGTGTTAGAGCAAACGAGCTGATGTGGATGGACGCCGAGCCCATTGGACCCATTTTCTGACGCATTATGAGTAGGCGAGCTGCATGATCGTGCAGGAGCATCATGACCGCTGGGCCGTGGAGCGGATTTACTTTTATGCATTTTTCTGTTTATTTCCTTGTTTCTAGGCGTTTTAGTGTCGTTATTTAGTTTATGTATTTTTATGTTATTTTTTTGGTTTTTAAGCACTTTAGTGCACTTTTTATTTTCATAGCTTATATATACTGTGAGAAACCCTATTTCGAGTTATGGAATGAATACAAATTTCGGCTGCTTTTCTTCCTCTTGTTTCAAGAGATTAGGGTTTTAGGATTGGCCCTTGGGTGTTGAGGATTCCACCCCGGTTTTCATATTTTCTTGTCTCTATTTCTTCAAGGTGCAGGAAAGGTATGAGTTTCCTATTCTTATCATCTGTGTTATCCTTTATCTTGAACCTGTTCCTTCCCGTCACATTCGTTCTTTACCGAATCTACCCCCGTTGTTTTGATTGGAAAAGAGAGATACCTAGCCTTGGGAACTGGATCCAAACCATATTGTGGACTGGTCTATGGTAGATCTGGGATATCCTCATATCCCTAGATCCTCCCTATTTTACGGTTTACGTGATTCTTATACTGAGGGGCGTGATCCGGACGGACGGATCTCATCTCCGTGTTGATATTTGTTAGTTTCCTTTTGAGCGAAAATAGTTAGTTGTTAATTTTCTTACTTGAATATCTTCCAACTAAGTATACATGCATCTAGGGTTAGGTCATCGCATGCTCGACCCACGTTCTGACTCTGCGTAGGGGTCATAGTTTGTTGAGTCTAGTTAGCTCTTTTTCTAGATTTTGTTGAGTCTTCATATAGATCTAGGCCATATAGGATAGCTTGAATTGCGTTGAACTAGGATAGTCAAACTGCATTTAGATTTTTACCTTTTTACACCTTTGCGTACCTAGATCTAGGGCCTTTCACATATCACTCCTGGTGTTTGCCCGCGCGCACTGGTTGTGGGTTTGGTCTCCATTATACCATGGACTCTAATCAATTTACCAAAGCTATGGATGGTCTAACTAAGAAAATGGATCAACAGTTTCGGTCCTTGAGGGATGAGATTGCGCAGCAGTTTGCGCATCAGGATGATAGGTTCACACGTTTTGAGGAGAGGGTTACATGTTTAGAGGCTGGCACGCAGGCCACCACTTTAGATGGTCCCCAGGCGACCCTCGACACTAGGGTAGTCGATCAGTCCCAAGTTGTGGGCCCTGATCCGCCTAGGGATGGTTTAGGCACAGGCTAAGCCCGTGGGCTTGGCAATGGACACGATTGGGTGCATCATTAGCCACCCTCACAGATTCGTGATCCCATTTTCCCCGCCCAGCGGGAGGGCCATGGTGCGGTGCGATATTCGCAACCTCAGAGATACCATGAGCAGGAGGACCCTATTGCAAGGGTCATGAAGGGTATCATGGTTGACGCTCCTAGTTTTGATGGGAGACTGGACCCCAAAGTTTTTTCCGATTGGCTAGTAGATATGGACCACTTCTTTCAGTGGCATGGTCTGCCAGACCCACGGTGGGTCTGATTTGCCAAGATGAAGTTGGTAGGCTAGACAAAACTACATTGGAGAAATGTGACGCGTCGCCGCGAGCGATCTGGAGGGGCCAATTCTCTTTTGGATTGAAATGAAAGAGCTGTTGCGAGAGAAGTACGTTCCCCTTTCTTATAAGCAGAGGCTGTTGGATCAATGACACACTTTGCGCCAAGGATCCATGACGGTAACGGAATACATCGCCAAGTTCGATGAATACATGAGGTGCGATGTGGATGAGGACCCTACTGTGGTTCTCTCTCGTTTCCGTATGGGCCTCAGGCTTGACCTCCAGCGTGAGCTCATGCCTCATATGGTCACCAGCTTAGAGCACGCTTACCAGATGATGCAGGAATTGGAGCGCTATGTGCGCCAGTCCCCTGCTAGAGGGTTTGAGATTTGAACTACTGTGCCTAGAGTAGCTCCGCAGGGAGCGAGACCTTAGGTCGGAAATCAACTCAGGGCTCAACCTGGTACCTAGCCAGTCAATAGAAATCGAGGTAATAATGTGACTGGACCAAGTACTAGGACCTCAATGCTAAGGCAATTCTACTGCTGTGGTGGTATGGGCACATTACCGCAGAGTGTTCAAATAGGGGTGAGCGTATTGCATTTGTTTCTGATCACTCTACAGAAGAAGAAATGGCATATGAAGTTGATGGTGACCAGAATGATGAGGAAATCATCGTCCAATCTCTTGAGTCGGCCAGTGATGTCGATGATGATACTGCGGAGACTACCCTACTTGCTGTGGTGAGATGCGCCTTGGCCTAGGAGAAGGAAAGTGAGGATTGACGTAGAACCATCATCTTCCACACTTACGCCAAGTGTGGAGATAAGAGCTGCAAAATGATAATAGACAGCGGGAGTTGTGAGAATGTAGTTTCTCCAAGTACTTTGAGTCGCCTGGGGTTAAAGCCAGTCCCTCACCCCAACCCATACCGAGTTCCTTGGGTTGATGCGACATCCCTTTCTGTGACTTAGCAATGCCTTGTTCTAATTGAGTTCGGACCATACAAGGACAAGTTGTGGTGTGATGTGGTCACGATGGATGTTGGCCATATCATCTTGGGAAGGCCATGGCTCTCAGACAAAGATGTCACAATATTCGGGCCTACAAATAATTGTGTGTTTAAGCATGAAGGAAAGAAGCTTGTCTTGAGCCCGCTCCCTCCCAAATAGGGCTGTAAATGGGTCAGTGGACCCATTGGGGTACCCGGACCCAACCCATTTAGACCCGACCCAGACTCGACCCATTTGTTAAATAGTACGGGTCTGGGTCCAAGAACAGACCCAGTTGCTAAACGGGTCTGGGTCTGGGTCTGGTTTTCTTTATATTAGGCCCGACCCGACCCGAACCCATTTAGTAAGTGGGCGGGTTTAGTCTATGTTTTAATGGACCCGTCCAGCCCAAACCCGTCTAGACCTGGTTTTAAGCCTTGTAAAATGCTTGCATACTTGATCCAGACCCGGACCCATTAGACCCGACCCATTTATTAATGGGTCTGGGTGGATCTCCCTCTACCAGACTCGGACCCATTTATATATGGGTCTGATGGGTTGACTCGGACCCGACCCGGACCCGCCCATTTAGTAAAAGGGTCTGGGTCTAAAATTTGGACCCAGACCCGTTTAGTAAATTGGCGGGTCTGGTTTTGGCTAAACCCACCCCGAACCCGACCATTTACAGCCCTACTCCCAAATCGTCCACAGGAGCGAAATATGTTGCGTCTCTAGGCAGTTCCAAGAGTCAAAGGGTACCTCAATTGAAGTCTCTCCACATCATAGATGCTAAGGAGTTTGAGAGAGAGGCCAAAGTTGGGACAATGGTGTACGCTCTATTAGCTAGAGAGAGTACACCTGAGGTTGCTATAGGGTTACCCTAGGAGGTTCGTTTAGTCTTAGAGGAGTTTCGGGATGTCTTCCCTGAGGACCTTCCAGACGAGCTCTCACCGATGCGGGACATTCAGCATGCGATAGACCTTGTCCTAGGGGCGACTCTACCAAACCTCCCTCACTACAGAATGAATCCCACTGAACATGCCGAGTTGAAGAGACATGTGGATGAATTGCTTAAAAAAGGATTTATTCATGAGAGTATGAGCTCGTGTGCCGTGCCTGCGCTTCTTACGCCAAAGAAAGATAGCACGTGGTGCATATGTGTCGATAGTAGAGCCATAAACAAGATTGCTGTCAAGTATCAGTTTCCATCTCGAGGCTTGATGACATGCTTGATATGATGGCCACCTCTACTATCTTTTAAAAAATTGACCTCAAGAGTGATTATCACCAAATTCGTGTCCGCCCAGGAGATGAGTGGAAGACTGCCTTCAAGACGAATGACGGGCTGTACGAGTGGTTGGTTATGCTTTTTGGGTTAACCAATGCCCCAAGTACATTTATGAGGGTGATGACCTAGTTGCTGCCACCCTTTATGGGTAAGTTCTTAGTTGTGTACTTCGATGATATCTTCATCTATAGTAAGCCCCCTAGCCAGCACCTTGAACACTTGAGGCAGGTTTGCAACGCCCTGCGAGCAGAAAAGCTTTATGCGAATCTCAAGAAGCTTTCATTCTTGATCTCCAGAGTTATCTTCCTGGGGTTCGTTGTCTCGTCAGAGGGTATGTCCGCAGACCCTGAGAAAGTCAAGGCCATTGTCAATTGGCTTGAACCGTGTAGTATATACGACGTGTGAAGCTTTCACGGCCTAGCTACGTTCTATCGGCAGTTCATCCATGGATTTAGCTCTATTATGGCTCCCATCACAGATTGCATATGAAAATGGGAGTTCTAATGGACTAAAGTTGCGGCGCGGGCTTTCTCTGAAATCAAGAAGAAGATGACGGAAGCGCCCATCATGCGTCTACTTGACTTCTCTAAAGTCTTTGAGGTGGCGTGTGACGCGTCAGGATTTGCCATAGGGGGAGTGTTAAGTCAAGAGGGACATCCTGTGACATTTTTCAGTGAGAAACTGAATGAGGCGAAACAACCCTACTCCACCTACGACAAAGAGTTCTATGCGGTTGTGCAATCATTGTGCCATTAGCGGCATTATTTATTACTGCAATAATATGTCCTATTCTTTGATCATGAGGCCTTGAAATATTTGAGCTCTCAACAGAAGTTGAGTCCTAGGCATGCTAAGTGGGCACAATTTCTTCAAGAGTACACATTTGTGCTTAAGCACAAGGCCGGGAAAGAGAATAAGGTTGCTGACACGCTTAGCCATCATGTTATGACGTTGCGGTCTATGAACATTGAAGTTACAGGCTTTAAGCAACTCAAGGGTGAGTACTCAACTTGTCTTGACTTTGGGACCATCTATGCGTCGTTGTCTAGTGACCCGCCCTCGAGGAGTGCTAAGTTTGTCCCTACAGACGGATATCTTTTTAGAGGGGACAAATTCTACATCCCACGCACATCCCTCTGTGATTTTCTAGTGTGGGAGCTTCATGCTGGAGGGATGGCAAGTCACTTTGGTAGAGATAAAACAGTTGCCTTGGTTTTTGATCGTTTCTATTGGCTTAATCTCCAGTGAGATGTGGCCAAGATTGTAGGGCAGTGTTGGACATGTCAATTGGCAAAGCAGAGGAAACAAAATACAGACTTATACACTCCTTTGCCAGTTTCACATGCCCTGTGGCAAGATGTCAATATGGATTTCGTGCTTAGGCTTCCCAAGACTTTCGTAAGCATGATTCCATACTCGTGGTCGTTGATTGGTTTTCTAAGATGACTCATTTCCTACCCTGTTATAAGACCTCAGATGCCTCCCACATTACTAAGCTATTCTTTCAGGAGGTTGTGCGACTTCATGGTGTACCTAGATCTATCGTGTCTGACAGAGATACTAAGTTTACCAGTTATTTTTGGAAGACTCTCTGGTATCTTTTGGGTAAAAGGCTTCAATTTTCTTCAGTTTATCAGCCTCGGTTGGATGGTCAAACAGAGGTAGTGAACCGTAGCCTAGGGAATTTGTTAAGATGTCTGGTTGAAGACCATCACAAGACCTGGGACACTGTTCTTCCCACAGCAGAGTTCGCTTATAATTCTTCAGTGAACAGGTCCATAGGAATGAGCTCATTTGAACTTGTTTCAGGTCTTAGACCCCGAGCCCCCATAGATTTGATCCCCATGGTTATCCCACAGCGTCCATTAGAGATAGGAGAGTCATTTGCCCAGCATATATATGCATTGCATAGTGAGATCAGGAGGAAGATTAATTCAAGTAATGAACATTATAAACTTTCTGTTGACACTCATAGGAGATTTAGGGAATTTCAACCTGGAGATGACGTCATGGTTCGTATTAGATCTGATCGGTTTCCACCTGGATCTGTGAGGAAGCTTCATGTCCGTAGCATAGGCCCACATAAAATTGTGAAAAGGTTGGGGTCTAATGCTTATGTTATCAATATCCCTCCTTCCATGGGCATCAGTTCCACATTTAATGTGGAAGATCTAGTTCCCTATCACGAGCCATTACCTCTATTCACTGGTTCCCATGTTTCTTCCTAGACCTCCCCTATATATGGACCTTGGCTACAGCCTGACCTCCCTATACCCATCTTACCATCTCTTCCATCTGCATCGAGAAGAGACGAGGTAGAGGAAATTTTGGACTCCAAGTTGGTTTCTACTCGCTCAGGGGGTTACTAGAAATTTCTAGTCAAGTGGAGGAAAATGCCTATTGTAGACAACTCCTAGATTACCGAGACAAAGCTACAACGTATAGATCCAGACATGCTTGAGAGGTACAAGAGTTCACTTTCGCCAGTGGTGAATTCTTTCCACTCGGGGAGAATTGATGCGGAGGTGGTGCACTTTTTATTTTCGTAGCTTATATATACTGTGAGAAACCCTATTTCGAATTATGGAATGAATATAAAATTCAGTTGCTTTTCTTCCTCTTGTTTCAAGAGATTAAGGTTTCAAGCTTTGCCCTCGGGTGTTGAGGATTCCACCCCGGTTTTCATATTTTCTCATCTCTATTTCTTCAAGGTGCAGGAAAAGTACGATTTTCCTATTTTTATCATCTGTGTTATCCTTCATCTCGAACCTGTTCCTTCCCCATCACATTCGTTCTTTCCCGAATCTGCCCCTTTTGTTTCGATCGGAAAAGAGGGATACCTAGCCTTGGGAACCGGATCCAAACCAGATTGTGGACTGGTCTATGCTAGATCTGAGATATCCTCATATCCCTAGATCCTCCTTATTTTACGGTTTACGTGATTCTTATGCTGAGGGGCATGATCCGGATGGATGGATCTCATCTCCGTGTTGATATTTGTTAGTTTCCTTTTGGGCGAAAATAGTTAGTTGTTAATTTTCTTACTTGAATATCTTCCAACCGAATATACACACATCTAGGGTTAGGTCATCACATGCCCCTGCATCAAAAGGTCAATTTAGTCAAAATTGGGTCAAAGAGTCAAAGTAGATGGAAATTGGGTTTTGGATTTTCTTGTTGGACATAAATGTCTTCCAAGTTGTTTCCTCGATAAGCTACTTGATTTTTAGACAACACACTCATTATTTTGCTTAGATCTTGGTGCTAGGCAAAGTTTGTGTATTTTTGGTTTGTTGGCAATCTAACTGGTTGAGCTAATTAATGGGTTGATTTGGAGTCAAAATTGAAAGTGTTCAATCCTTTTTTTGAAATCTGAGTCCAATATCTCTGTGCACCTTCTGCTAATTCGATCATATATTGGTACGTAGAGGTTTAGTTTGGACTGATTTTTGTGTTTTTTAGATGGTTTAACTTTATGGTGTAAACAATTGTGTGGGGAATCTTGGAAACCAATTAGTGTAAGTAGGGAAATTGGGTCGGAAGTTGAAGCTCAACAAGCAGTGGGTTTTCGTTTGTGGTACAAGTTGAACTTCCTCACCCTAGAGAATTTTAATAAAAGGGGCGTGCGCCCCAGACCTGGGATAGGTTGGTCCTCATCATCGTCTAAACCTTATACTAACTAGTTGGGGTCTGCTTCATGAATCTTGTTCCACCATTCCACTCTATTAAAGGCCATAACTTCAGTTAGAGCATAGGTCAAGTCTCTTCTTACTACCTCCACCCATGTCCTTTTGGGCCTTTCCTATGTCCTTTTAGAGCAAGGTATTCCATTGCGGTAACAGTGGCCATATCGGCCACCACTGTTACCTTTATGATACGGGTTGTAACAGCTGTTACAGCCCCGTAACGGTCGTTACAATATCTTTTTTTATTAAAGGAAAAAGTCCAAAAAACTTGTATTTACCTTGTAATGTTGATAAATAAAACCAAAAAACCTGTATTTGCCCATAATAGACCATTACGGGGCTGTTATAGCCTTTAAAGGGGACGTAACGGGCTGTTAATGGTGGTTACATGTCATTTTTTGCATAACGACTGTTACGAACCCGTAACGTGTAACGGTTGCTACCGTTACCTTTACGTAACGGACTTTACGACACACCATGTTTTAGAGCCTTCTACTTGCACCAACTCACTGCTTCTAACTGGTGCAATTCTTAGTCTCTGTTGCACACATGACCAAACCCTCTAAAGTCTATTACCTCATCTTATTATCTATTGGCAATGTTGTCAAAATTGTTATCGTATCGCAAATCGTAGTGGGGGTTGAATTGTATCGAATTGCAAATCGTATCGTAAATCGTAAGATTTCTTAAAATTTTCTTAAAATTTTGAAAAAAATATGAAAAATATAAATAAATCAGATTTTTTCTAAACTCATCTATCTTCCTTTTGCCATCAATGTGCACCAAGTAATACCATTTCATAATAGTGTTAAAGGATTCTTATTCCTTCATTTTTTTTTGTCTTCCATGAAATTTCCCTTTAAAAAACATACAAGGGTCCTTTAATAATTTATGTTCTTGTTACCTTTCTTGAATGTAAAATCACAGTGGAAAAGCGACCTTTGATAATGTAGACTGACAAAAAAAGGTAATTTGTTTTCTAAACATCATTCCATAATACATATAAGTCATGTTGATCGTAACCATCCATAAAAACATTACAAATAGGTCATATAATAATTTGGTGTTTCGACCAATTAAGAAGTAGGGAATCACAAAAGAAAAAAAAAGTTACATGATTTAATGTTGAAGAGAATGTATATCATTTAATCTCTTATAAAGAACAAATAAAAATAATTTACCTTTTTTAAACAATTCTTAAAGCCCCCACCAATTTAAAAACATAAAATGAAAGCCAAGTGAAGCTTAAAGTAGAAGAGAACAAATATAATTTTAATCGTAAATCAAGATTTGAATTGTAAATCGTAGGATTCAAATCATAGACATTCATATAAAGAGGGATTCAAATCGTTTGCGTAAGATTCGACTAAAACCGTATATTGTAAATCGTAAATCATAGGATTTTGACAACATTGCCTATTGTTGCTACTTCTAAGTTTCCTCGAATGCATCCATTTCTAATTCTATCCTTCCCCAAATTTGCAGTCATCCATCTCAGTCTGATTGGTACCCAGAGATCACATAAAAATAAAAACTCAAGAGGCACATCATCACTTGTTCCACCCAACTTGAATTCTATGAGCAACATCCTCGTCAATCTTTGCACTCTCACGAATTATCGACCCACAGTATTGCAAATGGTCAACTTGGGGTACTTCTTGGTCAGTATTCTGCACTAATTCCTTGTTTCCACTCTTTTTGACACTAAATTTGCATCCCATATTAACGGACTAATTTTAAAACCTCTGTATTCTAAAGCATCCCTCCATAATTCTGGCTCCGTGTTTACGTCGTCTCCTCAGTCAAAAAACTATGTTGTCTATGAACAACATACATCACAAGACCTCTTCTTGTAAATGTCTCATCAACTTATCCATAACCAATGTGAAAGTTAAGGGCTCAATGCCTACCTCTATGTAAGCCTACAATTATTGGAAGCTCACTCTCTCCGCTAGTGGTCCCCATACATCTTATTTATTCTTTGGATAGGTTTTTAAGGTTTCCAAAATGGTTTTACAGGAAAATGGTACATACGCATTCAAATTGTTCTTGGACAAATTCTCAATGCAAACCATTGATTTGTCTTTTCTCATACTTGCAAACTGCACATTGCCTTCTCTTTGGCACTCTAAATCTACTAATCGAACCTTCCCTTATTGCCAGTCAATCCTCACAAATGGAGATGGACCACCATCTGGTCTCTTTAGGACACTGCATCAAAAATTTCTTGTATCCATCATGCTCCACTAACACGTTGGTCAATAAATTTTCTTGTCAAGATAACTGCAACCATTCCTCTGAGAAAGTGTCTGTGAGGCGAGGCATGTTATTTGTGGAGTCTGCTAGCCTTCGCCCTCAACTTCAATGATTTTCTCTAGGAAGAGGTACATCTATGTGGAACCTTGCCACTGGGAAAGAGCCATAATTGTGACAGCTGCTTTCATTGCGAAATGCATGTACAAGTTACATGGATTTTGAAATTACATCAACCCGCATGCTGTCTTCCCGTGGTGCCAACTTTCGTAAAGTAAAAGGGAACTTTTGGCATTTAAGTATAACAGAATGATTGCCCCAACATGAGAAGTATTTATTGTAGATATCTCTACTGCTGTGCTATCTTGTGGTTGCCTTTTGGTGATGTCTTCTTTTTTCATCCATTTGAGTGTGTTGATATATCATGTACTGGAGTACAGAAGCTATAGAAAAAAGTGCAAGGTTGAAAAGCTTAACTATCCTTTTTTGAACTGATAGCTTGCATGTGAGCCTATGTATCCGTATTACATGTTTCTTTACAATCAGTACTGTTTCCATAATCTAGTGCAATGGTCCGAGCTATACAACTTTAGTTATGTTTCCGCCTGTTTCAACTATTTGGCATAGATCTCACTTTCATGTCAACTTGGTTTCCCAATGATTTCGCGTGTCCATTGTCGCACTTTTAATTTCTCATTATTTTAGTTGGAGTTTATTTTCAGATTATATAATTTCAACTTTATTTCCCACATGAATATTATTGCTTTGGTCCCCCAACTTTCTCACAAAATGGTTCTTACTGGTTTACTATGATCTGTTTTGCAGTGCATTGGATGGGGTTGTGAACTTATGGCAACTTCAGGCAAAAGGGTTTGGTTTTTAGCCTCTGTCTAACACTACAAGTTACTACATTTCTTTTTATTCTAGTTTGTCCAACAGCTAGTTTTTCTGTCTTGTCTGGAGCCTTCGTTTTGCATCGATAATAATTAACTAGTAAGATTGAAAAAAATGGTAAAAATAACACTGCAAAAAAAAAAGGAATTTATTTTCTTGAAGTCATTAAAGGAAACACTTTGATGGAGTACTGCAAAAAAAAAAAAAAAAAAAAGAAGAAGTGGAATTTATTTTCTTGAAGCCATTAAAGGAAACACTTTGATGGAGTAGACCCCTGCATACTGTCATATAATGAAGTTGAGGAAGATAACCACTCTACACCTGTCAAGCATATTGAGTAATTAGTTCCCAAAGAATGGTTTTTTACAAGGGATAGTGGACAGTTCGTCTCTCGAAAACTAATTGATATTTTCTTATGGATTGAAAAAAAATATCTGTAACTTGGTCTTCTCAACAATTCCCCACCATTTCCCCCTGCACTTGGGTGTCCACCTATGGAATCTGCCATTTTGATTAGTTGACAATGTTGAGTATATATAGTAAATCTTCAGACCTTGGAGCACAGATGATAGTAGGGGTGTGGCACATGCAATGCAGCTGTAGGTCGATAAGAATGCAAAATTTGTCAATGACTGAAATCCCTCGCATATGTCCCGTCTTTAAGACATGGGATCGAGGTTACCACTCTAGCTGCATCGCATTGTGACAATCAAGCAGCTACTCATATTGCATTTAATCCTTCTTCTTCTTTTCTACTTCTTGTCTTTTTCTTCTTCTTTTGATTGTAACTCTATGTGAGAATATTTCTTCCCAGCTACAATGTGTGGTCCAACGATCAGTCAGCAAATATTCTCACCAACGCTATTTCTTCTTCTCAACTTCAGTGATTGTGTGTAATATAGGCATGTGTGACCTTTATGCTCCAGCTCAGGGAATGTAAGAGATCGTCTGCATGTGTACGTGTGTGTATCTCTCAAATCCAGAACGATTGCAATTGAATCCCTTTCTTGCCAAACCATTTGCATCACCATTTCTTTCCCTACAAATATAAACAAAAGATACAAAGACGACTCTTCTCATTTCCCTAATTTCCTCTAACCATCTGACCAACCTCGAAAGGTTTCCATATGCTGATGAGGCCCATTTGGTCACATTTGAAGAATCTCCCTCTATTATTAAATAGGGATGAGTTCCTTCATACTAAACGCAAGTTCCTAACATCTGCAATGCTATCTAAAACTGTATTTTTGGGCCAACAAGGTCCTGTGAATGTTGGATCGTAGAGGGCATGAATTGGAGTTAATTGCTTTAGGTGTTTTTTGTTGCAAAACAAGATTGATTAGTTCTTCTCCTTGTTGCAATTCTGTATTTTGCAAATTGGGTGACCCTTCTTTGCTCTGGTGTTGTTTGTTGCTTATAATTATTTATTATTTTTTGAAATTGCAGATCTAATGCATCATTACTTAGTTATACGGACTGTGTTTCCCCAAAGCAAAGGAGATGGCCTGAGGATATAGCCTGGCACCCCCGATGGAGATAGCCTATATTCTGTGTACACTGCTGATGGTGGTGATTCCCAGATCTCAATTCTGAATCTCAATTCCTCACAGGAAGTATGCAACTGTTTTGGAGTCGATTATTAGAATTATGCTTTTCACTGTAGATTTTATTTTGCTTTTTTGTCTTTTCCCCCTTTCCCCTCCCTTAAAGCAGTTGGAAGCTCGTCAAAATAAAATCAATAGTTCACTCCCTGTAGAATTTCACTGAGAAGAGAATAGAACAAACCATATAACGTAAGCCATGGCAAATTAGCATCAAGGATTAATGACTTACAGAGTGATCCAGAAGACCTCTTAGGACCTGAAAATGCTGCATCCTCGCTGCAAACTTCTAATGATCAGATTTCCAAATTTTATGGATGAGTTTCCTGTGTGGAGTAAGCTCTGGGTGTCACACTTGCTAAAAAATTTGGGACTTAACATAAGGTTAGACTTGAAAGAAAATCAAGAATAAGAAGAAACACAGTTTGAGATACATTTGCGAATGTGAGGTTATAAGTTAGATCTTGCAGGTGTAGAAGAAGTGATATGCAAGATCTCGGCTTGATGGGTTTGGTTGACTCTCTCTCTCTCTCTCACTTGTTTGGTTTCTTTTAATAAAATAATCGTTACCATTCTCATTCTCAAATGTTTTCTGCCCAACCACTTCTCCCTTAAAGAAAGACAAATTAACAAAACCTGATGAAGCCAGCTATAAGTTTGAAAGTTTTGTTTAAAACTTATCCTGAGAAGAAGCTAAATTTCTTTTAATAGTAATAATAAAATCACGTGTCCAGCACACAATTTTAAAAGAGGGTACAATCAGTAAAATGCAGCGAAGTATTATCAGAACCTCAATGCACGCAAGATAGGGGAAGTAGAGGTGAGAAACCCAAAGGGGGTTTAGTGATTCCTCGTGCCAATGTGATTTTTATAGGAGGTGCCTAGAGCCTTTGGAAAACCCCAGCTCTTGATACTAATAAAGTGATTTTGACTCAAATGACTATCATAATGGCCTTGAATTTAGAGATTTAGGCAAGGGTACAAGGTGCCCGTTTAGACTTCAGCTTGTAGTCTCACTGTCACTACTTATGTAAATAGTACAAAGTACTAAATAGTATGCCCTTGGTTTGAATTCAAAACGAATCTTGGTGAGTTTCTTCTCATAATAAATGGAAATTTGGCGAGACAAAGAATGGTCTTAGCCACCAAGGAAAAGAAGAAGAAGAGTTATTGGAGATTGGGGTTGGGGAGAATGTGTAGATAAGTGAAAATGTAGTGGAATGCCTTTCTGAAGTCTCCCAATGATCATGCTTTTGGTAAATAAGTCTCCCAATGATTCGTTGTTTTGGATAAAGGTTTGGCGGTTAAGTCTATTAGTGGGGATTTGGTCTATTTGGAAGGAAAGAAATGAAAGATGTTTCAGGAATTGTTAGAATCAAGTTTTAGAGGTATTTTGGTGGGCTAAAGCATGTGTAATGGAGTGGGCTCTGTCAGCAAAAGTTTTAGGCTTTTAGCTAAATTTCCAAATAGTTGGCTTGAGCTTTAAGTTTGCTGTTTGGAGATGGGTGTATTCTTTTGGCTTCGGCCTCATATCACGAAAATGATCTAAGTTCAAAAAAGAAAAAGAAAAAGAAGAAGAAGAAGATTTGTTGTTTCTTTGCCAGTTCAAGTCTGGCCTTCTTAATAGCTCTTGATATTAATGAAGTGGCTTCTTCTACATCTTTCAAGACCATCATTGCACCATTCGGTACATGTCATATCCATTATTTACAAACAGGGGATACTATTCCTCTCTTCTACTGACCAGGGTCCCATTCTTCCAAGTATTGGATTTCATAGAGTTTTGGAGAGCTAAGAAACTAGAACTATAGGAGAGGATAGAGAGATGGTAGGGGAAAAAAAACCTTGCAATCGAGAATCCTCTTAGTTATGGAGTTTGGGCTAAGGTGGGGTCTATGATAATGTCCAAGTTAATCTAGATGTGTGACAACCGTTTTGGTTAAATGGCTGCATTTAAGGTAATTGTGTAATTTTGGGTTAATTGAAGTTTCTCGGGGTGGTCCTAGCTAAAGCAATGGTGGCTTAGTGATTGCTAATTGTCTCATCCCTTCGGGACTTCTGAAAGAGGGGCAGTTTGTTTAATTGTGCATGAAAAGGGGTAGTTCTATCAAGTTGAGGCTTTAGGATTTACAATAGGCTTTCTACTAGAGAATGTGATGGATTGATGGAAGGGCAAATACTATCAAGTTGTCATTTGTAGTAAGGGTGGGAACTTTAGAACATAAGGGTCTGATACTGTTATTTTCTGAGAAGTTGTGTGTTACGGTGCTAGTATTATAGGTCAAAGAGGTCAAGTTACAAGGGCTTGGGTAATATTGTGGTTAAGGGGGCTAAATGTTTCTTAATTAGGGACAAGAAAAATGTGAATTAAGGGAAGTCATGTTTTGACCTGTATCCAAAGAGATTTTTTTTGGCTTTAAGATGTTATTTGGTGTTAAGGTTTGTTTGCTTATTTTGTGTTTGGGTTGTGATTAGGGTAGCTTTCTAAGTTTAGTATGGTTTTAGGTTTTAGAATTAATCAGGTTCTTCATCATAGGGTTGGTGTGAAATGGAGTTTTGTACTCTCTTCCATCTTGACTCCACATGAAAGTGTAAAAAGTGAGAAGCAGATAAGGTCCACCATCTTTGGTGGAACATGGAGAAGAGTGGATCAAACTATACAAAAAGAGGGAAGCAGATCTGATGTTAATCCAATGAGGCCTAGTGGAACTGGAAGGATAGGTTTATGCTCTTTGTTTCATACATGCTGACAAGCATGTCAAGAAGGGGTTGAGAGGATACCTTCAAGGGCATTAGATCAGTCAGAAAGGTTATCTTGCCTCGGGATAAAAAAAGAAGAAGAAGAAGAAGAAGAAAGAAAGATCAGCTTCAAACTCTCTATTCATTGAGGTTTGCTTGAGATTGATGGCGTTCAGTAGGGAGGAAGAATCTTAAGGGTGCATTGGACAAAGTATTTTCCTAAGGTGTTCTTAAAATTTAAAGGGAAAACAACGTTGGTCATGAGAAAAGGGTTTCAGGTTGTCAAACTCAAGGGGTTCTCAGGGCTAAACGTTGTTGAAAATGACAGGCTGATGCATAAATCTTACAGAAATGGGGGAGAGGTGTTGTATCTTTAGCAGGCACCTTGACCTTTAGCGAATATGTAATAGGGGCGTAAGGATTAAAAAAGAAAAGAAAAGAAAGGAAAAAAAAACTGTGCAAATAGGCACTCAGATAACTGGGGAGAGAGGAGGTTGGGTCAAGCATTTTGGGAGTTCTGATTCACACGAGTCAAACCATCAATGGTGAAAGAGTGGATCTCAAAGAGACATCAGAACCTAACCACAACGGGTAATCTGAAGGTGAGGATCCAACTCTCGCACGAGGCAGAGGTGGAGAAGTGACTGTGAGAAGGGACTCTTTCCTCCTATGGGCCCTTAGGAAAATACTCCGCTGGTTTAATGCTACAGAATGGTGCTTGGTTCAATGAAAATGGGTCTAGTTTTTTTTTAAATAGTATTTTTGTATATATATATTTTTTTTTAAGATTAATGGAAATTTATTAAAGGCTTGCTAGCCAAAGCAACACAGGAAAAGAATACAAGAAAGTCGACAAGAAAGAAAAAAGCCACGGAAGAAATCTCTCGGCCAGCCCACAAATTTATCGATTACCACAATAGACACTCCATTCCGACACTAAAAGAAAAATGGAGCTGACAGAAACCATGATGGTCCTAGCTGAATTTGGAATAGCCTTCTATTCCTTTCCCCCCAAATAGCCCACCACACAGTTGGCAGAAAAGATAACCATTTTTCTCTCCCGAATTTCCCTCCATAACTTCCATGCCATACCCATAGAAGATCATGCATTGAGCCTGGCATGACCCACGACACTTCCGCCTGCATCAAGACTTGGTCCCAAATCTGACGAGAAAACGGGCAAGAGATGAAGAGATGGTCTATAGTTTCCTCATCACTGCAACACAGGCAACACATATTGGGGATAACCAACCCTCGCTTTTGAAGATTATCTATCGTTAGCACTTTTTTCCTTCCCACTAGCCACGTGAATGCTGCCACTTTTGATGGGACTCCATAAAACCAAAAATGAAATGCATAGCCCTCCTGGGAAGAAGGTTGGGCGGGACGAAGCATTTCATAAAATGACTTAACGGAAAACCTGTCAGAAGGATGTGCCCTCCACACCCAAGAGTCTTCCTCAACCGAAGTATGAGCATGTTGCAACCGGCCCAAAAGGCCCAAAAAATCTACCATCTCACCATCAGACAGATTCCTTCTACATCTGGGGGCCCAGCACACCTGGTCCCCCTCCCAAGAATAACAATCCACCACACGCAGTTCCCCTCCCAGAGTCACACGCGCCAAATTCGGAAAGTCGATATGAAGAGGGGACTCCCCACACCACGTATCTTCGCAGAACCTGATGCAAGATCCATCTCCCAACACAAAGGAAATGCCCATCCGAAAATCATCTCTGATTTTGGAAATCGTCCTCCAAAACATAGGAGGATCTGTACATAGAGGATTTCCTTGTTTCCCACCCTCCCTCTTTCAAATCATATTAAGAAGCAATGATCCCCCGCCAAAAACCATTATGTTCTGCCCCAAATCGCCAAAGCCATTTACCCAGTAAAGCAATATTCATGGAACTTAGATCTCGTAAACCTGCCTCTCCTTGGGATAAGGGCTTGCACACCTCCTCCCATCTTAAGAGATGAAATTTGGTTCCGTCCGCATTCCCCTTCCAAAAGAAATCCCTCCTTAGCTTATCTAATCTTGCACAAACTGCTTGGGGATATTTGAAAAGCGACATAAAGTGAAACCAGCGTGTTTGAAAAGGCCGTTTTGATAAGAGTTAGCCCCCCCCCCCCCCCCCCCCAAAGAGAGAGATCTGCTTTTCCATTTGGATAGCCTGTCTTCTATCCTTTCTATAACTCTATCCCAAAGGTGCTTTGGGGGCTTCCCTATACATAATGGAAGGCCTAGATATGTTGATGGGAAGGAGCCTACCTTGCAACCGAAAGCCCCTGTTAGAGCAGCCAAATCATCCTTAGACAGGTGAATCCCAACATTTCAATTTTCGCCACATTGATTTTCAAACTCGAGATTGCCTCGAAGCACATAACCACCTTGCAAAGATCTTCTATCATTTTTCGATCCGCATCGCAAAATATGATGGTGTCATCGGCAAATTGGAGATGCGACACCCTGTTCCCCGATTTGGCCACCCTAAAGCTAGAGCCCAGCTCCGTATCTTGAGCTTTAAGAAGGATGCGACTAAAGGCTTCCGCAACCAAAAGAAAGAGATATGGTGAAATAGGATCACCCTGCCGCAACCCCCTCGACGCCTTTCGGGGATCCATTCACAAGGACCGAAAATGATGGAGAGCTAATGCAAAGTTTTATCCACCTCCATTTAGGACCGCATCCCATTCTCCCCATCATATAATCCAGGAAGTCCCAATCAACATGGTCATAGGCTTTTTCGATGTCAAGCTTACACACCACCCCCCGGTTTCTTCTCTCTAAATCGAGAATCAATGCATTCATGTGCGATAGGGCACTATCCATAATCTGCTTGCCTCCTACAAAGGCTCCTTGGTTTGGAGATGGAGATATGATATTATTCAGCACAAGCTTCAATCTCATGGCTAGAATTTTGGCCAAAATTTTCTACGGGCTGTCGATGAGGCTAATAGGCCGGAAATCTTTTAACCCTTCCGCTCCTTCCACTTTGGGGATAAGGGCAATAAATGATGCACCAAGCTGTTGCGACATATTTTTCACTCCTGAGAACTCTTGAACAAAATCAATTACATCAGATTTAACCACTTTCCAGAACACCTGAAAAAAGGCAAGGGGGAAGCCGTCAGGCCCTGGGGCTTTATCCCGGCCCATCGCGAAGACGACTACTTCAATTTCTTCCTTAGAAAAGGACTGCTCTAATCGGTCAGCTTCCTCAGCCGAGATCCTGTCAAAGTGAAGGAAATCCAATCTTGGTCTCACCCATTGTTCTCTTGTCAAAAGCTTCTGATAGAATTCGACAATGGCTTCACATACCTGCTCTTTCTTATCCACCATTACCCCATTAACTATCAAAGAAGTAATACGGTTAACCTGCGCTCTAGCAGAAGCTACACCATGGAAGAACTTCGTATTTTTGTCGCCTTCTTTAAGCCACAGAGCCCTTGATCTTTGTCTCCACTTAATTTGTTCTTCCTTTAGAATTCTAGCATAATCCTTTAATAGAGACAGTCTCCTCTCCTTCTCTTCTTCAGATAAACCCTCGTTCTCCTCCTTACTGTCCAAGGCATGAACTATATCCAGCAGCCTAGATAATTTAGTTTCTCTCGCCCCCAGAATCTCTTTTTTTCCACTATTTCAACTTATTCTTCAACATCTTCATTTTTATGTGCAGTCTCATCCCAGTTGGCCCCTCAATGACTGTAGATAGCCACCACTATTCGACCATATTGTAAAAGCCTTCAACTTTCAACCAGCTCAGTTTAAATCGAAAGGGTTTAGGACCCCAATTGTCAACTTGAACCTAAAGCAGGATTGGCTTGTGATCTGATGTCGGCTTAGGCAGTGCCATCGATTGAACTAGGGGGAATCTCTCCAGCCATTCGCAAGACCCTAGAAATTGATCCAAACGTGAGAAAATAGGCTTAGCTTGCCCATTGGACCAAGTGAACTTTGCCCCTAACATTGGAATATCGATCAATTTGAAACGTTGGATCCAATGATTAAAATCTCTCATGCTTTTGGTCCGACGAGTCCCTTGAGACTTCTCAAAAGAAAACCGCGTAACATTAAAATCACCGCCTATACACCAGGGTAACTGCCACCTAGCAGCGACCGCTGATAATTCCTCCTAAAACAAGGATCTTTTTACAGCACGACAAGGACCGTAGACAACTGAAAACACCCATTTGAAACCTGAAGATAGCTCATTAAAACCAGAGACATTGAAAACTCACCTACCCAACTGTCCTCTTTCTTCAAGGCATCCGAGTTACAGCAAACTATAGTCCCCCCCGCTGAACCCTTCGCATCCTTACAGATAAACTCCTTTGCCCTTAGCCCCCATAAATAATTTAACGTTGATCTGTCGGTTGAAGTGAGTTTCGATTCCTGAAGAGTGATAATCTGAGCCTTGGATCTATCGCACACAGTCTTAACTTGCCTCCTTTTCTCACTAGAACCCAAACCCCTAACATTCCAAGATAGGATCTTCATTAAGACACTGATCTTGCCCGTCGTCCCCTGCTCGAACCAGCTCCCCTGGAGCCCACATCATAATTAACTGAGCTTTCCGACCGCAACAGCTCCCTTTGGCCCTTCTGACATCGCTTACCTGGCTGAATTGGCACCACTGCGTCTTCATCACTTGCATGGAAAGACATGTCGATCTTCACTCCCACCCTATTCATGATATCCTTGGTCCAGTCGATTTCATCCTTGGTCCAGAGATTGTTGGTTGTATCCCCACACTCCGCTGAATTCTCTTCCAGGGAGCAACCTACCACAACTGGAGGAAACTCCTCCCTATCGGCATTAACTTGGAGTGGTGTCACATCCAGCGTATCCTTCCCCTCTCCTAGAATCATCCTAGTGTCACCATTCACCTCGAGTACAGCTGGCGCAAGGGCCAATACCTGAGCATCTTGTATCCTTACATCTTGTGACCTCTTGCATACTTGAGGTTCTTCTTCTGTTTCGTTGTAGGCATCCGTACTTGCTCGATCTTGCTGGGCAAAGGAGAGAGCAAGTCCCTTCTGAGAAGAATTGCTCTTGGTTCTGCTCTACTTTAGGGGAGAAAAAAGTGCCTTTGAGTTTCGACAAAAGGGGAGGCATGGTTAATTCCATCGCAAACATGTGCTGGGGCCTTCATGTGCGTCGTTGCTAAAGCGAGCATGGTGGACACGGGCCTTTCATCACCATTCAAAACATGTGTAGACTCCGTTACCCTTATGTCTGTGCGATTAGCGCACACATCAACCATTTGGTCGCCCGAACCGACATCTATGGCCATCGTAGCCATTTGTTGTGATGGCTCCCTACTTGAGACATCATGAACCGACTCATCGTGTCCACATGTCGCAACGGGAAGCGGTCGTACACCAGTACGTTCCCAAGCTAACGACGAAGCACCACGTATCATCCTACTCGCCCCACGACTCTGGACCACCTCTGAGCCTGATATTTCAAACTCCCTGGCCACACGTGACGGGCTGCTTACTGCGTGTGGGGTCTCTCCTGACTCTGTGTAGCATACGGGCGGCACCCCACAGTTCTCGCGAACTCCCACAGCGTACCCTGCCTCCACCAATTCACCATGGCCCTCCAGCTGGCCACCTACCTCCTGAGGATGCTTCTGATCACTCCATCTCCTAGGCTCCTGGTATGGTAGTCCAGCGGCACTAGAAATTTGTGCTCCGACTCTCTCTCCACCACCTACAGCCGAGAAAGTTCCCCGTTCTCCCAAACATCCATCCACCGCCACAACTTCCTCCTGCAGCCTCCCTTTGCACCTTCACAGCGAGCAGAAGCTCCCCAACATGTAACTTGATCTCCTCCGAGACTTGGAGGCCTCTTCTCCCCCTTATACACAACCTGGCTACACTGATATCCTCCCCTGTTTCGGTGGCTTCATCAATGGCGAGGACCTCTCCCAAGCACTCTCCGATAGCCATGAAAATGCCCTATTCCCCAATTCCAGTGGGATTCCCCAGATCAAGAACCACCTTGACGTTACTCCAAAATGGGACCGATCCTCCCACTTACTAACAGAAAGGATTGGTCCATCGCTGAATCTCGCACTAGCCTCCACCAGAGTATCCAAATTTGTTCCCGATTTGACGGAGACCCATAGCTCCTGACCACTCGGGGGTTTAATCCCGTAGTCCCACTCCTCCAAGCAGCTCCAAGCCTTCAACCATAGTCGCACTTGTGTTAAGGTAGCCCCCACCTTGGTACTCACTACAACCGACCACTGTGGATGCTTCTTGGCATTTTCTACCACTAGCGGGTCCACATGAATCCCCTGCCTTTCCCGATTCTCTGTTTTCCACATCCATTTTCTCTGAGAAGTGCCTTCCACTTCCTAAATCTGGATCGAATCATGACCTTGGGTTGGCCCTCTAGGATTCTTACCCTCAAGAGCTTCTTTAAAACTTCTAGTCGTGGGTGCCTCTTGAGCAGGTGGCCTGAAGTTTCTTCGCATAGTACCCTCTCCCCGAGAACCTCTCCCCCTGTCATTGCCCCCTTTCGTAGCCTCCTTCTCCCTATTCACTACATCTGGACCAAATCTAGCCTGCTGCACCAGAAGCTTCTTACCGCCGAAACTTTCTCCATTAAGCATCTCAATAGCCCTGCTAATCTCCTCTTCCGTTCTCATCCGGACAAAAACAAAACCCCTTGGGACACTGGAGCCTGTCCTTTGCGGGATCACCACCTCCAGCACCTCGCCAGCCCTATGAAAAACCCGCTCGAAGTTAATAGGAAGCCACCTGCTGGGGTACCCTTTCACGAACAGTGTTGGGATTTCCTCCAGTGATATATTCCCCCCACCTCTTCCACCCTTCGAGATTTCTTTTTTCCCCCCAGCCCTTGTCCATTCTTCTGGCTGGATTTTCGGAGTCCCCCCATCTTCTGCCCTTGGCCCTTTGTTCCCCTCTATTTCGGTATCTACTGCTTCCCCTCTCTGCAGATGCCCTTTAGCACCCAAAGTTGTTCCAACCACTAGCCGTCTCTCCTTCAACCGCGGCTGTAACTGGTCACTCGGCCTTGCCGGCTGCAATTGGTTGCTCGACCTTGCCGGCTCTTCTATCATATTAGCAAAAAAGAATCTTAAACTGGTCGCTCGGCCTTGTCGGCTCTTCTATTCTAGCGCCGCGGTTGCAACTGGTCGCTCCATCTGTTATTACTTGTATTGAAGGATATTTGAATGGTAAGAATTCATTTTGGATATTACTGCATCTCTTTTGTTAGACAACGCATAGTTTATTTCTCTATGCAATGGTATGTATACTTGTTTCTTGTGATGTTCTCAAAATCCTTTCCATGAAAGAACTAAATGTATTGAAGTGGATTGTCACTTTATTTGGGAAAAAATTATGCCCAAAGAAATTCTCACTCAATTCATCAATTGTAAAGATCAACTAGCTGATGTCTTCATTAAGGCTCTTCCGAGATTTTACTTGCTTCACATCATGGACAAGTTGGGCATGATTAACATCTATTCTCAAGCTCAAGGGAGAGCATTGGGGTGTATCATAATTCATAGCATGTCTTGCATTGTACCATACTTGTAACATGTAGGCTGTACATTTTAATGTACCTTAGGATTAGGACTATCATACTGGGAGATAAGGTGATAAGCATTGGTATTATGCACTAATTGTAATTATCTGAAACGCCTTGTATCATAAAGGGGCATGTTCCCCCTTCTCTTTGTATAAGCAATGTAATCATTTTCTTCCAATTGTAAATCTTCCCATCTTAAGTTTGGCTCTACATTCTCCTATCCTCCTATTGTTCATGGAATCAGAGCATGATCATTCCTAGATCTACCCATTTGTAGCCATCTGCCTTGTGAAGGCTGTATGATTGCGGACATCATGTGGGGCCTACTTCTGCTGATCAAAAGCAGAGTCCAAAGGCAGATTTGAATAGAGGGGGATTTATTGTGATTTAAGTACTTTATATATATATATATATATATATAACTTTTTTACTTCAAAAGGTCATTTTTCTTCCATTTTTTGAAAAAGGTCCAGAATCGATCTCAGTTGTTGATCTTTCTGATCTATTCGAATTTGAACCTCAAATTGTACCACCCTGTCGGTTTTCAGCACCAAACCTAAAGATGATTCCTGATCTTTGAAAGGAATCACTGATTTAGGTTTTTGTTCCAGTTATCCTCTTTATAACATGTCTGGACTTGTTTATTTCTCTATGAGGACTCTCTGTTTACCTCTTTCTGCTGGACTGTTTGGTTCCTTTCTTTTGCTGGTTTTGCAGACTATTTTGCCCTCCTCGATTGCTAGTTTGTTGCAATTGTTAAAGGATTGTGGTATCTGACTACTCTGTGTTGGATTTCATGATGTATGTGGCTATGCCTGCCTCATCATCCAATCTTCCTATTCCTTCTTCACATACCAACACAGCTATTTCTCAAAAAGCCCATGAGATTAATATCTTGGAGAATCCTATTCTCCAGATTACTATCATTAAATTCAAGGAAGGAAACTTCCTCCAATCGCTCCGATCTGTCAAGAAGTTTGTTGGAGGGAAACAAAAGCTTGGCTATATTGACGGTTCCCTTAATAAGCCCTCCAAAAGTGACTTGCTCATCACGAGGAATGGTAGTCTAATAACCTTTTGATTATGTATTGGTTGTTGAATTCCATGGAGGAGGAAATTAGCCGAGGACTCAATCTGTTGCGAACAACCAAAGAAATTTGGGATATACCGTTCATGAGTTGTACTCTGATCAGAACAATATGGCCCAAATTTACCAATTATCTCAGGAGATTGCATCTCTAATGCAAGGAGGAAAAAAAGGGTAATTGAATATTACACACAAGTTATGCCATGTAAATAAGAAAATTAGAAATATAGCATGCGCTGACAATGGCTGACCTTGGGCTGTGGAGTTCTATTTAATATCACCCAAATTGTGGATAAATGAATTCACCATAAGTAGACGATAATCAACTCAGAACTTCAAAATGGCTCATTGTTTACTGGGCACCTTAGCAAAGGTAGATCAGAACCCAGCAAATTATTCTGCAGCATCACTTCCATTAATCTTCTGTCTTGTCTATTATCATCAATAGAACATCTGTATTCAATGAATAAACACAGTCTGCAAAGGCATAATTAACCTGGAAAGCTCATAATGAAGTTACACAATCCGGTCTATCAGAATCCACGAGGGTTTGCTCTACCAGTCCTTGTCATGGTTTACATGGATTAGGTAGGCACGTAAACGTGTTTTGTGCGCGCGCATGATGCGTGATAGCACACCAGACCGGAAATGAAAGGCTTGTGTCATCACTTCCTTTCACATTTTAATATCCCTCTTTGTTGTTCACATGCAGATTTGTTGCATGATTAATTTATAACTTGTTTGATAATATGTTTTATGGACATGCAATTAATATGAGTATGACTGAAGGGTACCATTATAACTTTCTGATTGTTGCAACCTTGGTAGATTCTATTTTGGGAAGTTACCAAACATGAATTTGTAAGCAGTTTTATCATGCTTATTCCAATAGGGCAGCATGTGATGAATGGGGCTTTTGTGTGTGTGTGGAAATCTTCGCTCGTTTTTGCAGGGTGGTGATTGCATCTCTACATAATTGAAAGAGAAAAAAAAAATCTTGCTTTTGAGCATGTTTCATCTCTGAATTAAAAAGAATCTCTCTCACGGTCCTATCTTGAAGGTCATTAATTTTTTAGTAGATAAAATCATGTTGCTATCCTCCACATAACCGCACAGACATACACTTAGACGCAAGCTCACATCATTTTCTGTCTTAAGACTTAAGAGTAATATTTTTTTGAAGAGAATGTCAAGTTTGATTATGATATTGTGTCCGCAGAAAAGAGTTACCTTTTTAGGAGAAAAGCCTCATCTCAAGGGCATTATAAACAATATCATTTTCATGCCCTGGGCTGATCTATGTTTTACAACCGGTGGGAGTGACCATGCTGTGGTACTCTGGAACAAGAAAGATGGTGAAAACTCGTGGAAACCGAAGGCATTGCATCGAAACCTACATTCTTCTGCTGTCATGGGAGTTGCTGGAATGCAGCAAAAGCAGATAGTAATATCTGTAGGTGCAGACAAACGGATTGTTGGATTTGATCTACTGGCAGGGAGAGCTGATTACAAACATCAAATTGAAAGCAAATGCATGAGTGTTCTACCCAATCCAGCTGACTTCAATCTATTCATGGTGCAAACAGGGTAATTCTTAATCATGATATTTTTGTCATTGATTTTTTTTTTTAATTTTTAATTTTTATTGAGCTGAGTTTGCATGCACTATTGAATTGACCTCAATAAACTGGGAAATGACCAAATTGCATAATGAAACGATCATTAGTAATCATCTTGATGAATACCTTTCAAATTGGCTTTGAAACTGCAACTGCAACTTGAACTTGAAGCCTTCTTTTTCATTATGAATACTAAGATGACTACTGTTTGGTCCTTTCATCTTTATCAAGGACTACTTCCTCATTATGGATGTCATGGGAATGACTTGGAGATCTGATGAGGACATCGGATCCTTCAAGGTGTATCAACGAAGGAAGCGAGCGCCTTAGGCATCATCCTTGTGACTAGACGACTGATGAAGAGCATTGAAGGCCCTACACATGTGATTTGGCACGCAGAAGACCCCACAATGGGAAGACATGTGTAGCAAGAAAGAAGACCCGACTGGAGGTTGTCAGGCGCTCGACCGATGGTCATCGGGCGCTCGAAATTCGCCCGTTTCGAAGATGTACTCTCTAGACAGTTTTCACTGTCTTTGGGCGCCTGACTGTTGGATTGGTTAGTGGGTGCCCGACCACTAGTGACCGGGCGCCCGAAATTCATTTGATATTTTTGATTAGTCACTGGACTATTTGGGCTATCATCGGGTGCCTGACGACCGCGCGACTTGTTTTTTTTTAGTTCGTTTTTATTAAATATTAAGGGTAGTTTGGACTTTTCCTTTCTTTTTTAATATTTATTTAAAGGGGTTAAGCCCTAAACACGAATTTAGTTGATTATTTGAATAAACAAAGCCTTTTTTGGTTGCCTCCTCTTTTCTCTTGGTGGATTCCTCTCCTCTTCTCGTCCTCTCTTTTCTCTTCTTCCTTCTTTCCTCCAAGTTTCTTTTTCTAAGGTATTTCCTTTTCTTCCATCTTTCTTCTAAACTTATTTTCTCATATTCTCTATAACCTAAATATGAGATTTGATTCAAAACCCTAATTTCTTAGATTTTCAATTTCCTAATTCGAGAAATCCTTTGATCTCCTGGACTAGTGAATCCCATTGCATGATTGGATTATAACCATGCAAGATCAGGAGGTTTTATCCCTCGTCGGATCCATTCCACGCAATACTTGAAATCCATACTGCATGGTTGTGGTGAATGTTGAATATTTTACTGTTATTGCTTTTGTTATTCCGCTAAATTATTCATGATCATATGCATGCATTATAATTAGGTCATCCTGTATCAAATTTTGGTATCAGAGCTTAGAGTTTTGAATGGTTATCTTTGATCGAGTTATCAAATTAGGGTTTCATGTTAGGTCTGTTTTAGGAAATTTTTAGATTTAGAAACTTTCCAATTTTAGAAAGTTTCTAAGTTTGGAAGATTTTCATATTTGTGTCGTATAATCTAGAATTAGTAAGTGTTAGTCCATTATAGGCTAAAATTCACCGCATTCATTCTGTGAGTCGTATAATCCGTAGGGGCAAGTTGGTTAAAACTTTGGTCAAATCTTTATTTGCATGCCCACGAGAGCCGGAAGAGGTTTCAGACTTCAACCCATCATGAACAACGAGCAGTTATCTGAGCAACTCGCTCAATTGATGCAAAAGATAACTGCTATGGAAGCAAACCACAAAAATGAGTTTGCCCGTTTAGGCAACCAAGTCACCACTACCATGAATAGATTAGAGCGATTAGATATATCCTAAAAGGAAAACCCCACTATTGGGGAAGATGCGCAATCTCAAGTGGGAGGAGTTGTTGAAGAACGTGCTCCCACACGTGGAGGTCATGGTGGTAGAGGTCGTGGGGCTGGTCGTGGTGTTGTGTGGGAGGCGCAAGCCACATATGACTATCAAGACCGCTACGATCCTGATGAGCGTGCGATGAAGGACGTGAAGGTGGAAGCCCCAAGTTTTGATGTGCGCCTGGATCCTAAGGCATTCCTTGATTGGTTAGTTGACATGGATCACTATTTTGAGTGGTATGACATGTCGGAAAACCTTCAACTGCGGGCTAAGATGAAACTTGTGGGCCAAGCCAAATTGTTTTGGACCAACACCGAATGTAAAATTGATAGAGCTGGAAGAGCCCCCATCTCACATTGGGATGAGATGAAGGAATTGTTGAAGGAGAAATACATTCTTCTCTCCTACCGACAGAAGCTCCTTGATCAGTGGCAATCCTTACGCCAAGGGTCAATGTCTGTCGCTGACTACATCACTAAATTCGAGGAGTTTATGATGCGATGTGATATCCAAGAGGACCCTTGGTGACGCTTTCGCGTTCAAGACGGGTCTTCGATCAGATCTTCAGCATGAGCTTTTGACTCGGCCCATAACAGACTTGGATGAAGCATACCAAATTGTGCAGGAGTTGGAACAGCATTTGAGAGCTCCTGTCATTCGACGCTTTGAGTCCCGAGACTCTAATGTTATATCTGGTTCCCAGGGAATTAAATCTAACATTAGTAGTTAGCCCAGGGCACAGGCGACTGTTCTGCATAGGCCTAGGGATGATAAGGGCAAAGGTGTCCTTAGTGCTAGTCCTAGTGGAGGAAGTCAAGTGCGATGTTATGAATGTGGGAATGTCGGTCACGTTTCAAATCAATGTCCCACGAAGAACCGTGGAAAAGCCTTAGTTATAGGCGAGTCCCACAAGGGTGTAGATGACCAGGGTGATTGTGAAGTGGGAGAATATCGTCCTGAAGGAGGAATCAGTGATGACGATGAAGTGACCGATGAAGCAACACTTGCAGTTGTCAGGCGTGTGCTAGCTCAGTCTAGGAGTAGTGTTGATTGGCGTCAAAGCACTATCTTTTATACTATCGCTTAGTGTGGAGAGAAGAATTGTAAGGTGATAGTGGAGAGTAGGAGTTGTGAAAATGTGATTTTCGCTAACACCTTGGACCGTTTGAAGTTGAA
Source organism: Liriodendron chinense (assembly GCA_003013855.2). Taxonomy (NCBI): domain Eukaryota; kingdom Viridiplantae; phylum Streptophyta; class Magnoliopsida; order Magnoliales; family Magnoliaceae; genus Liriodendron; species Liriodendron chinense. The sequence goes on along the minus strand of ML058509.1, from coordinate 15,883 downwards.
ATCCACGCCTCATCCCGACCCGTACAAAGTCTCTTGGGTTGACAAGACCTCTCTTCTTGCCACCCATCAGTGCTTAGTTCCCATCGAGTTCGGGTCATACAAGAGTCTCTGTGGTGTGATGTTATCCCAATGGATGTGGGTCATATTATCCTGGGTAGGCCGTGGCTATTCGATAATCATGTTACGATCTTTGGCCGTTCGAATGCGTGTACCTTCATGCATAATGACAAAAAGATCAAACTTAATCCAATGCCACTAGAGAGCACTTCAGGGAAAAGCAAAGATGAGCGCCTAAGGAAGTGAGGAGATCTAAACCTAAGTCTCTTCATATAATCAATGCAAGAGAGTTTGAGAAAGAGACTAAGGAGGATTCGATAGTATATGCTCTTATGGCAAGAGAAATTACACCAGAGGTTCCATTAGAGTTACCCCGTGAGGTAACATCGGTTTTGAAGGAATACATAGATGTATTCCCTGATAATTTACCGAATGAGTTGCCACCTATGCGGGACATTCAACATGCCATTGATCTCATCCCGGGGTCGACTTTACCGAACCTCCCTCACTATAAAATGAACCCTGTAGAGCATGCAGAGTTGAAGAGGCAGGTTGATGAACTTCTGCAAAAGGGTTTCATCCAGGAGAGTATGGGCCCGTGTGCCGTGCTCGCATTGGTGACGCCAAAAAAAGACGGCACGTGGCGCATGTGCTTGGACAGTCGCGCCATTAACAAAATTACGGTCAAGTATAGGTTTCCCATACCTAGGCTTGACGACATGCTTGACATGATGGCCAAGTCCACCATTTTCTCCAAAATTGATCTCAAGAGTGGATATCACTAAATCCGCATACGCCCAGGGGATGAGTGAAAGACGGCCTTCAAGACGAAGGATGGGCTATACGAGTGAATGATCATGCTCTTCGGCTTGACTAATGCACCCTGTACATTTATGCGGGTGATGACACAAGTCTTAAGACCGTTCATGGGTAAGTCCTAGTGGTTTATTTTGATGATATTCTTATTTATAGTACCACTAAGGAATCACGCCTTGAACATTTAAAGTAGGTTTGTAGCGTCCTTAGGACTGAAAAGTTGTATGTTAATCTTAAGAAGTGTGCTTTCATGTCTAGTCAAGTTGTATTTTTAGGATTTATCGTGTCATCTAAAGGTATGCGTGCAGACCCTGAAAAGGTTAAAGCGATAGTTGAGTGGCCAGAACCGAAGAACATTCATAAGGTGTGAGGCTTTCACGGCTTAACAACTTTTTATCATCGGTTCATTAGAGGATTTAGCATGATTATGGCTCCCATTACTGAATGCATGAAAAATGGAGAGTTTGTGTGGTCGAAAGCCGCAGCCAAGGCTTTTAGGGAGATTAATGGCAAAATGGTAGAAGCTCTCGTCATGCGTCTACCAGACTTTTCTAAAGTCTTTGAGGTGGTGTGTGATGCATCAGGTGTTAGTATAGGTGGAGTGTTGAGCTAGGAGACCCACCCAGTAGCCTATTTCAGTGAGAAATTGAATGAGGTGAAGCAAAAGTACTCCACTTATGACAAGAAATTTTATGCAGTAGTGCAGTCTCTTAGACATTGGCGTCATTATCTCCTACCGCAGGAATTCGTCTTGTTTTCAGACCATGAGGCCTTAAGATATTTACATTCCCAAAAGAAACTTAATTCAAGGCATGTGAAATGGATTGCGTTTCTTCAGGAATACTCGTTTGTCTTGAAACATAAGGCCGGGGTCGAAAACAAAACAACAAATGCCCTTAGTAGAAGAGTGGCGTTGCTCAACTCCTTGAGTGTAGATGTAGTTAGGTTTGAGCAATCGAAGGATGAGTACCCCATATGTCCTAATTTTGGCAGTACTTATACGTCACTCTCTAGTGACTAGTGTAGCACGGACGATTATGTTCTTAAAGATGGTTTCCTTTTTAAAGGAGATCGACTTTGTATTCCTCGTATGTCCCTTCATGAATTCCTCATTTGGAAGCTTCATTCAGGAGGGATGGCTGGCCACTTTGGCCGAGACAAGAACATTGCCCTCGTTGAGGATCGTTTTTATTGGCCAAGTCTCAAAATTTTAGGGCAGTGTTGAACATGTCAATTGGCAAAGCAACGAAAGCAAAACACTGGGCTATATACGCCATTGCCAGTGCCACACACATCGTGGCAAAACATTAGTACGGACTTTGTGCTTGGGCTTCCCAAGATGATAAAAAACAGGATTCCATTTTTGTTGTGGTGGATCGTTTTTTTAAGATGGCATATTTCCTTCTATGTTCGAAAACGTCAGATGCCTCTAATATCGCTAGAATTTTCTTTGATGGTGTGGTGCGTCTCCACGGTTTTTTCTAAGACCATAGTGTCTGACCGTGATGTCAGATTTTCTAGTTACTTTTGGAAGACACTATGACACATGATGAATACTCATTTACAATTTTCTACTGCATATCACTCCCAAACAGATGGCCAAACTGAATTGGGGAATAGAAGTCTTGGTAACCTATTACGGTGTCTAACGGGTGAGTATGTCAAGACTTGGGACTTGGTACTACTTATAGCTGAGTTTGCTTATAATGGGTCTGTCAACAGGTCGACAGGAATAAGTTCTTTTGAAATTGTTAGTGGTTACAAGCCAAGAATGCCCATAGATCTTTTACCCATGTCTGTCACCCAAAGGTCGTCAGAGTCAGCCGATGCATTTGCACGACACATTAATGAGTTGCATACATATATTATACAACGGATTAATAGAAGCAATGATAGTTATAAAAGTTCAGCTGACTCGCATCGTAAGTTACAAGAATTTTAAGAAGGAGATTATGTAATGGTGAGTATAAGGCCAGAGCGGTTTTCGCAGGGGACCGCCAAGAAATTACAAGCTCACAGTGCTGGATCATTCGAAATATTGCAAAGCATTGGGTCCAATGCGTATAAGATAGACCTTCCACCTGAAATGGGCATTAATCCAACGTTTAATATGGAAGATCTAATCCTTTCTCCTAGTCCTACCATTGATCCTTCTTCTCTTTCATGGCCATATTCTGAGTTTGCTTCACAACCCACTCCACCCCTTCTCTCACCAATTGAATATAAGGAAGAAATTGAAGGGATTGTGGATGAAGAGATAGTTTCCACGAGAGATGGAGGTTTCCAGATATACCTTGTAAAATGGAAGAACAAACCACCATCCGACTCTACTTGGTTGACAGAGGCGGAATTGCAACGAATTGATCTAGACTTGCTAGAGAGCCACAAGAGTTTTATCTCGTCGGAGTTAAGTTTTTCTCACCCTAGGGGAGTTGATGAGGACATCAGACCCTTCAAGGTGTATCAACGAAGGAAGCGAGTGCCTCAAGCGTCATCCCTGTGGCTGGACGATTGATGAAGAGCATTGAAGACCCTACACATGTGATTTGGCACGTAGATACCACAATGGGAAGACAAATGTAGGAAGAAAGAAGACCCGACTGGAGGTCATCGGGCACCCAAAATTCGCCCATTTCGAATATGTACTCTCTGGACAGTTTTCACTGTTTTTGAGTGCCTGACCACTAGTCATTGGGCGCCCGAAATTCATCTGATATTTTTGATTAGTCATTGGACTATTTGGGCTATCATCGGGCGCCCGATGACCGCATGACTTTTTTTTAGTTCGTTTTTATTAAATATTAAGGGTAGTTTGGAGTTTTTCTTTCTTTGTTAGTGTTTATTTAAAGGGGTTAAGCCCTAAACACGAATTTAGTTAAATAAACAAAGCCTTTTTTGGTTGCCTCCTCTCTTCTCTTGGTGGATTCCTCTCCTCTTCCCTTCCTCTCTTCTCTCTTCTTCATTCTTTTTTACTCCAAGTTTCTTCTTCTAAGGTATTTCCTTTTCTTCCATCTTTCTTCTAAACTTATTTTCTCATGTTCTTTACAACCCGAATCTGAGATTTGATTCAAACCCTAATTTCTCAGATTTTCAATTTCCTAATCCGAGAAATCCTTTGATCTCCCGGACTAGTGAATCCCATTGCACGATTGGATTATAACCATGCAAGATCGGGTGGTTTTATTCCTCGCCGGATCCATTCTACGCAATATTTGAAATCCATACTACGTGATTGTCATGATGGCTCACATTATTGCATGTGCCGTTATGATTTTCTTAGATTATGATGGTGAATGTTGAATATTTTACTGTTATTGCTTTTGTTATTCCGTTGAATTATTTATGATCATATGCATGCATTATAATTAGGTCATCCTGCATCAAGATCTCTACTTATAGAGTGGCTTGCTTTATTACAAGAAGGGAGAGGCTTAGCGAAGCAAGAGACAATTTTCTTTTGCAGACGTGGGATTTGTTAGTGCACATGTTTTGTCAAATTGCGTGATCATTGAGTTGTCAAGTCGGTAAGCCCCATTGAAGCCGAAGAGCAAAAGCCTTGAAGATCTCATCATCCTCAACCATGAAGAAAATGTAAATCGTTAGTGCCATGGTGAAACCCGTCCTATAACCATCCAAGACCATGTACCCTTCTCGCTTTAGCCTCTAATTGGCCTTAAGCTTAATAGGCATTTTTTTTAGCCTCATGCCTTAGAGGAGAGTCCATTAGATCAGCATGGACTTTGGCTAAAATAGACAGAAGATCCTCCGTAGGAAAAATCAGAAAAGCACATTAAAATAAAAATTCCTGCAAAGAGAGGACCGAGCGCCCTACCAGATTGCACCGGGCGCCCGACCATTGTGAAATTTGTTCAGTGAGTTGCCCTGGAAATTCAAGTGAATTTTGGGCACCCGATTCGGCCTTTCCGGGCGCCCAACAAGAACTTCACCGGGCGCCCGACTAGCGCAAAATCTGTCCAGAAGCTAAACTTGTTTTCTGGATTGAATTTCGGGCGCCCGACTGTGACTCCACCGGGCACCCGACCACTGCTGGATCTGCTCTTCTATTTCATGTTCGGGCACCTGAAGGTATTGATCGGGCACCCGAACTAGCCGTTTTTTGTACGTTATAAACACATCTATATAAACATTTGTGAGGACTTTGAGGCATTTATGGAGTATAGAATTGAGCCTTGAGAGAGTGAGTTCCTATAGCTAAAAACCCTTCTTCTCAAGCTCTATTTCTTGAGTTCATTGGTCAATCCTTGTTGTTAAAGAACATTGATGAGCATTCAAAGCTCGGATTGAAACATGAACTCAAGCCTTCATTAATGGCTGTTGACCTAATCCGAAATAGGTACATCCTTAGTCTTTAAGACTATTAATGCAACCCTTGGTGAAACCTTCCGTCTTCATCAAAAGCCCTATCCTATAGAAGGTTTACCCAACCTATTATCCCTCACCTTGGCACTACAAAATCTCATCCAAAGCAAGGTTGCTAATCGTGGGAACTTGAAGAGGAGCTGAAGCATTCTTGGAGCTGAAGCAGCTCTACAGTGGCGCTGAATCGGGGCTCAACAATTGTAAGTGTTTAAGCTTATAGAGTCCATTACTTCCCCCTTCTTGTTGAGATTGGGGTCTAGAGATTGTGACCCAATTTTGAGCTTGTCCTTGAGTAGGATGTATGCGTGTCTTTGTGTAGGATAGGAGTTGTCCTTGTGCAGGATTGGAGTAGACCTTGTATAGGTTGTAAAGGTTGATGGCGAACCTCATTTAAAACCATTGTGATAGTGAAATCCGGCCACTTAAGGAGTGAGTGGATAAGCCAGGAGTGGAGTAGACTCATCATCGAACCACTAGACATTTTGTGCAATGTGTTGAATGCTTGTGTGGTTCATTATTTCTGTTTGTTGCTTATGATCATGATGAATTGCACTCTACATGTTTGATGAAATGCATGCATGACATTCTCTACTATCATGTTAGTTGCATCATTGTGAACTTACATGCATATCAACTGTTTGATCAAATACCATTCTTAGTCTAGTAGATAATCTAGAGAGATCTTTTGAGATTGATTCACTAGTTATGCATGTGCTTAATTGGTAGATTGGATTGTGAATGTAGTTAAGTTTTAATTGGCAAAGAAATTGTTAAAAGTCCTATTCACCCCCATCTAGGACATAAGCATACCTTCAAGCTTATCTCAATGGTGGTACAAACCGCAATTTCAGGATCCAATCCCAAGCCTGCTCTCCCCTCTAGGAGTGAACCTTAACCAACTTTGATTGACGTGTGGTAGGCATTTACATTCTGATTTTTGCATGCAAGGTCACGAAGTCATGCACTCTGCAGCCAGCTAGTTTTGCTCACAAAACTTTTATTTCTCCCAATGCGGTCGAAGTGAAATGTTTTTTATTTCAATCCTTTTTTGCTCATTGTTGCATGATTCTTCTACTTGAAAAATGTTGTTCAGGCTTTGGAATCCTATTCTTCCAATGATGCTTCAGGTCATAAAATCACTAATATTTTGTTGATAAAAAAGCTTACTCCCTGGTCTCTTATTATTATTATATTTTATTATTTTTTGCCTCTCCTACACCTGTTTGAGCTTCCTGCTACTTACTAAAAGCATACCCTTTGCAGAGCTCCTGAGAAGCAGCTTCGGCTATTTGATATCAGGTTAAGGCAGACAGAGATTCATGCGTTTGGGTGGAAACAAGAAAGCAGCGAGTCACAGTCGGCTCTGATAAACCAGGCATGGTCTCCTGATGGTCTATACATCACCTCTGGCTCGGCGGACCCAATGATCCATATCTTCGATATTAGATATAATGGTCGCAACCCCTCCCAATCGGTGAAAGCTCACCAAAAGCGGGTTTTCAAAGCTGTATGGCACCATGCTCTACCACTTCTCATCTCCATTTCTTCGGATCTGCACATTGGGTTGCACAAGATTATTTAGGAGTTTTGAGGGACACCCATTAATTGTATTCATCTTTCTTTTAGCTCATTTTTTGTTTAATGGAGGAAAATCGCGGCATTTGTATCAAGGTTAACACCCCACCCTATTGCTGTTTCATTGTATGACAAGCTGGCCATGTAAGCTCTGGACAAGGTTTTTGATGGTTTAAAAACCTTGAAGAGGTGTAGGATTTGAGGATGGGTATAGCTGTATTAAAATCCAAAATCCCAACAAACAGGAAGACACGTATCATTTTGTTTATATGTAGTGTTTTCCTTAAAATTTCCTTCCGTGTATTGATGAGAGTGCAAATCCAAAGCCCCTGGTAGCAACCGTAGGTTTAGGAGGAAATATGGGTAGGATGTGTTGTATCTGGAGGAATTATATGATCCTAGATCTGAGGATGTACATAGGAATACTTGGTTTCAATTTGAAAAATGGATTTTTAGAAAAGGCCACCCTTTTTACAGATTTTCTTTTGGCAAAATGGGAAGATTCGTTAAATGTGGCGAAAAAGAAAAAAGAATGAAAAAAAGAGCATGACTGCATGCTTTTTATGGCTTTATTAGATATCACCACTCATATAATTTGGGTTTAGAATTCCCAGCATGCATTTTAGATGTAGTCTTGTTTTTGCCACTTTCATCAAATTGAAGTAATACTTGTACCTGGGTTTTTTAAAAGACAAAAAATACTCCTATTATTTGAAATGAAGAAAATAATGTTCCCACCTTGCCAGCCGTATATTATTTAAATTGTAATGGAGATTACAGATGTTTATTTTGTACCAATGTGTTTGTACAAAGATCTAGACTTTTGTTATTATGTGCCGTGGTCAGGATTTTTAGATTGTACACATTGGGCTCATATTTATTGTGATTTAGATCATTAAAATTAAGTTGGAAAGTCACTACGCCAGTGGGGCCACAGGACAACGAACCAGGCTGTTAATACGGGTCCGAATTTTCACTTTGTATGCATGGGGCCCACTTTTGTGGGATCCAGACTATAGTAAGTTATATTGGACATTTCAAATTTGTATGGTGCACCCTTGGAGACAGTTTCACGACCCAAATTGTTGATATTCTGTAGTACAGGCCGGTTTTTCACTTGTATGTATGGGCCTGCAATTCCCTGATTGGAAGCGTTGAAACTATGCTGGACTATGATATTATGTAGCATGGTCTGGATTTTCACTTCTTATGCATGAGGTCCGCTTTTGTAGTAATCCAGACTGTTCAAATTGTGGACAATCAAGGATTTCTATTTGGTGTCTGGAAGCTCAAGTGCAGTGATTTTAACAGTTGATATTATGGAACTATGTCTGAATTTTCAGAGTTGTATGCATAGAGCCCACATATCCTGTAACCTAGACCATTGGATTATGGGGGAATTTAAGATATCCACGTTGCACCCATGGGCTAATATTTCCATTTCCCAATCCTTTTCCCTCTCTAACTTAGAATTGCTGTTGATCGCTGCCTTGGTGCAAGATGGGTCTAAAGTGTTTGCTAGGTCAATGAAAAGATCAGATAAATGCATTGAAGAAACTGATTGCTGCAATTTAGTTGATGAACCCAATTTTTTAAGATTCTTATGGATGTTGGAGACTGCCGAATCTTTTGATGGGGAGACTGTTGGGAAGGGATGGCAGCAACTTCTGCTATTTGCTTTTATTTTTATATTTTTATATTTTGGTTTAAGATAATGTTTCATTTCTCTGGTAGTTTTCCAGACCAAATCAATGTTGTTAATGAAATGTAATGCAATAACCCAAGAACGAGAACTAGAAATATATGTATAATCAGGTAAAAGAAAAGCATAGAGGCCATGTTTTTAGGGAGCAGACCTCAAATTTGCAATGTCCACAGATCGATTACGGCACCTATTGGGATCACTGCCATAACTTATATGAAGATGCCTTTCAGCAAGCCTGGGGAACCTTTTTTTCTTCTTCTAGCCACAGCCAATATTTCTCCTTTGCTTTTTGTCAAATTGCTGCCATTCATGTGCAAAACCTTGAAAATCCACAGTGGACAAGCTATTGCAAATATTTCTACGTACCTCATACTTCACCACAGTGATAAAACTAAGAAATACCCTCCTCTGCTACACTTAAATTAAGGATAGGGTCTGTGCTTGGACCTTGCATGCGTGGCACGATCAATTCTCGGGTCAGTGTTGTGCTTTGGCACAGGCCTGGACTGCCAGTCCAACCTTTCTAGAGCAAAGCTGGGGCACCTAAACTTGGCGCGGGCCAGGCCATATCATGGATGTCCCAACTCAACCAAGTATAATCCTTGAGTGGGTCACTATTATACAAAAGTATGTACGCTTTGATGAAACTTGCGAGTGGTTCTATTCAAAGTACATGTTTTAAAAGCACTTTTGAATTTGAGGCCATGCTTTTCCGATAAAAGCCATTTGCAGGATGAAATTTATTAAAAAAAAAAAAAAACTTCCTAATTTTCAGCTATTTCAAGGCTTTTATCATGTCACTTTTCTTGCTAGGTCCCGGCTCCATTGGGGTAGGTGAGTGCCTATTGGGGTTAGGAGCCCCGCAGCGGAAGTAATCAAAGCAGGCGAGGAACACACCACAATAACAATCACACAAGCAAATCGACACACACAAGAGGCAATCTGAATTTTACGTGGAAAAAACATCTCACGGGTAAAAAAACCATGGCACGAAGCGACTCCAATCCACTATGATTTTAGAAATTACAAGAGATAGAAAAAACACAACCCGGATCACAGCCCACAAGAGAAATCCCAAGCTAACAAAGCTAATTCTTACATGAGAAGGACAACTCATCAATTTCTCTCATCCCCGAGAACTCCAAGCTTTCACATAGCTCTTTCTTTTGCCCTAGAACTCTCTCAATCCCTTGGCCCATTGGCGGCAACCCTAATTCCGGATTACATTCCCTTAAATAGGAGAAAATCGAGATTAAAAACTCCTTGTGCAAAACCGCGTAAAAAACCTAATCCAAAAAGGAAAACTGCCGACTGGTTGGCCAACCGGCAAAAACACCCCGACCGGATGGACTGAGCCTATTTAGGTGACAGGTAGATGTGTTTGTAATCTAGTCCATCTATCATCTATCGGATGGAATCAACCAATGACCATGTAAATGTCCATATATCAACACCAGGTAGTTACCAGGTGGGTATTTGCAAAAAGGTGGAAAAAGCCCATGGACACGTGAACATACAATGCATGCATTGAGGTGGGCCCTATGGTCAGGGTTGCACTCACGTTAATGGTTTTGGGTTCGCAGCCAAGTCGGGCATGAAATGAGTGGATTAGGTAAGACCCCGCCTCACCCAAGACGGTGCTTCCTTACTGCAGGGATCACCGCCTTGATGTATGTATTATCTATCCACACCATCCATCCGTCCGTTTTTTTTGGATCATTTAGGTTATTATCCAAAACATGAAGCAGATCCATTTTTCCATATCATTTTAGGGTATCATCCAAAACATGAAGCAGATCCAATCATCAGGTGGACTACACCATTAGAAACAGTGATGATTAACCATTAATGAGCCACAAAAGTTCTGGATCAAGCTGATATATATATATATATATATTTTTTTTTTTTTTTTCTTTCATTCATGGATATTATCAACAGATTCAATGGTAAATAAACACTACGGATCATTAAGGTGGACCCTAAGTCCTTGATATTCAACCTGTCTGCCATGCTGGCATATGTGGTAGTGCATGCATGACAGCATGAGCCGCCTTGTACACTGAATCCACCGAGGTGGGTGGGACCCTGACTGTGGGTCTCACAATGATGTATTTATCTTAAATCGACACCGTCCAACCATAAGAAACAGTGGTGATTGACCATTTTGAAAGCTCATTTTGGGGTATGATCCCAAAAATGAAACCTACTCAAATCTTAGGTGGATCACGATCACACTGCAGAGAAACAGTTGTGATTGAATCTCTACCATTAAAAACTTCATGGATTCCACCAGAATGTTTATTTGCCATCCAGATAAGGTCACAAACACCTAGATGAAAAGACCACATAAATATCATCTTTGATCCAAAGCTTTTGTGGCTCACGGGAAGTTGTTAATGGTCAATCACCACAGCTTCCTGTACTATGGCCCCTTTGGGATTTGGAACAACTTCATTTTTTGGGATCATGCCATAAAATGAACTTTCAACACAGATCCATGGCGTGGTGATCAGTCACATACATTTACAATGGCCTCACAGTCAGGGTCCCACACACCTACCGTGGATTGGGGGGGTCTCACCTAATCCACTATCATTTATTCTTTATCCAACCTGTTGGTAAGGAGCTCGGATTAGGTACTACCCAAGTCTGTGCAATAGTGCGGGACAGGCTCAATATGTCACGTAGGTGACACAGTGGAGAACACATTGTTAGAAGAGACTTGCCATGTCAACAAGCCTGACACAAGTCTTGCCACGTCTACTTTCCACTAATATAGGAATCTAGATCTTCTGTCACTGGTCCACATCACACTGCCTGGTCCACATCACACTACATGACGTAAGTGTGATCAGGTTGTAGACCTATGTGATGATGTAGACCAATGAAAATGCTCTGAGCAGGAAGGCCTGTTGGAGCCAACAAAGTATCCGGACGCCTGATATAGACGGAGCTCTGTACAGGCGGGGGGGGTAATACCTAATCTGAGCTCATTGGTAAGGTCACACAGACCTTAAATGAAGGGGAAACACAAATATTAGTTTGATCCAAAACTTTCATGGCCCTCAAGAAGTTTTCAAACAAGGTAAGTATTCAATCCCTGTGGTGTGGCCCACCTGAGATTTGGATCTGCCTCATTTTTTGGCTCATGCCATATAATGAGCTCGCAAAAATGGATGGATGGCGTGGATAAAACACATACATCATGGTGGGCCCACAAAGCTTTGACAACAGCTAGCTGGCTGGGGGGCTCGGATTAGGTACTGCCTCCACCAAGATGCACGAGGAGATGGATGGGTACGTGGTGCGTCGTCATTGGCTGATGCAGTGGGCTCCACATCTCGGGTCTGTACGTCTCGACAGTGTAAGGTGGTTATGACTCCACGCCCCGGGCGATGCAGTCGGTTACCGTTGCGTGGTACATGAACAGACAGAGGAGCACGCAGGACCATCTCCATCATGGACTAGGCTCGGGCGATCGACCACAAGGCCAGTGGTCGTTTTGGCCCAGGGTGCAATTGGGGTCCCGACGTGGCAGAGCCCACTGAAGTAGGCGAGAGCGCGAACTTTGGGATTAGGCGGAGAGAGACAAATGGGTTAAAGAGTTAGAGACAGAGGGTAGATAGAGTACGAGTTTGAGAGATAGTGAGCAAAGAGAGAAAGCTCAGAGAGGACTGGATTGGGCAACAAACTAAGGCTCCTCCACCTCCTCCTCTTAGCCATTTTCTAAACAAATATATAAAAACCAGACAAAAGACTAAAACTCTTTGCCGTGTAGTTACCAAACCTAGACAATTGTTAGCTGGGATGAACAGAAAACTAAAGAGTGGGAAAGTCTCTTAACTAAAAGAACCCAGTAATGTGGTGGTTGAGGTTTCAAACTATAAACGTTGGGAAAATTAAGCAAATGTAAAGTACCAGTTAAGTACATAAATTTTCATCATTAATGCCCACCTGGAGAGAAACCTAACGGGTAACGGACTTTAACGGAACTAGTCCACTAGGTTTGGGACCCTAGTTCTGAGTTCTATACCGTGACTTGGTAGTTTATGTAAGTCATCATGTACCTACTTGTTGTTACTATATGTACTGGTAAGATTTATGGTAGAGTCACTACCTTAAATCGGGGGGATAGAAAGTGTTTTACCTTTTACACTAGAGTTTTAGTCGTGTTCCACCCGATACCCGAATGTAGACTACTTGCAAACTTAAAAACAAGGAAAACTTTTACACACATGTGAAGAAAGGTCATAAAAATAAGAAGAACTTTTACACATGTGTGAAGAAAGGCCACAAAAAAAAAAAAAAAAGGGGGAAAACTCTTACACACATGTGAACAAAGATCATGTCCTCAATCAGTATGAATCATCAATACTAATTTAATGCAAAGGGTCAGATCATGACCAACCCTACTATCCGAGCCAGAATATTACATACGGTCACCCAACCCGGACGGATAAAATTCCGGACTAACGAACGCGGGTGAAAACCTTATTAAGATCATTTCCGGTTAGATTCGACCCCGGAGATACATACGGACTTAAAACTTCCGGACTAATAATTTGCCTAACCCAGGTTCGGATTAAAAGTCCGGGCTGGTTTAGGACGGGTTGGGTACGGTGGATAACGGTCAGAGAACCTTACATTCGAAGTAAAAAAATCACATCTGAGGTACCGTAAACCAATAAGGCTTCCTTTATTCAGCCACCAGTTACCATTTACTATTTTATTTTTATTTTTACCTACTAAATACCTATCTACAAACATTACTTCTAACTAAAGTTCTTACCCTCCTTTCATCATCTTTCCTAAAGAATAATTCAACTAATCCCCCGGTGTAGATTAGTAAGGGTTGGTACGATGTGTGTGAGCCTTATGACCAAGAGCTATCAAGGAGCGTCTGAAGAGTAACTCTTTACAATCCCGTTAAGTACACTGACTACCCCGCTAATCGTCAGTTACCATGTACATTCACCTTAGACCAGGTGAGTAGTACGCACCCAGTGGAACTAGTAAGGGACAGGTTTTTTTATTTTTTTAGTTGTTCGATATCATTAATCAACCCCGTAGACTACTTTACCGGATTTAGAACGGGCACGCACAGTACAACTATGTATACGTTGCTTTGAGTTTACATATGTAAAAAAATAGTTGTTAAAAAAAAAAAATTATATAGTCGTTTCAATTTTACAAGTTAGTAGGTTCATTTACCAAGTCGTTGGATTGGCTGAGTCTCAAAGGGTGATCACCTCTCAAAAAACACACGCACTAGGTCCCAAGTTAGGGATCGTCACAATGGAAATTTTTTTTTTATTTTTATTTTTATTTGACCGATCCTTTACACACAAGGGTATATCCAAGCTACGTCTACTAGAGTTGGTAATAAAGTACAATAGAATGAGAAAGTGAGAATATAAATGATTCAAAACTTCCCCTATATCTCACGTAAGAGGGGGGTAAAGGTTGGAGACAGAAGAAACTCCAAACGTTACGAACGAGGTTTAGAAAGATAATTGACTTATAAGTAAAACTAACGTTCAATACTATAAAGAGATCATATATATGTCGACCCTTCTACAATAGATAATCTTTTTTTGTTGTTCTTTTTACGAAAGTTTACAACAGAAATTCCTACATATACTAGGAGTTGATCTCTTATATAGTGAACAGAAACACGTGAATCGAGGTTGGTTACTCGGATTCTAAACCCTCAGATCTAGGTGACAACCGATGCTTCGTCCTAAAATGACCCTAGTAAAATTGTGGGGGTTTAAACTGTGAGCTCATATATTTGAGTTTAAGGCTTTAGTTCCCACAATACATTTATTACTTACTTAGAAAGTGTTAGTGTTGACTATAAAAAGGAAAGGTAAGTGTTCCATGGTTTATATATCTTAGCTTAATTTGGTTCGAAACTTTTAATTTGATAATTAATTACCCAGATACTTTAATAAGGTTTAACAGATTTGATTACCGATAGATTACCCGGAATAATGTAGTTACGAAAGTTTGTTTTTTAGTTCTTATATATTAAGTCTTTTATTAGAAGATCTCATAAGGGAGTAGACCTTGGCAAAGGAGCTTCAGAAGATTTAGTAGTAGACAGTGATGCCAATTAGCGTATTGTGACGCAGTCGATGTTTTCGGCCACTCGTAAGAGTATATCAAATTGTGTACACTAAGCTATATCTTTTAGTGAATTGGGAAATTTCATGTTTAGTGATGTTAAGGTTATCATTAAAGTGGTTGGTTTTAGAGAATTTATACGTGCAATACGTACAAAGTAGTTGGGTTTTGTACATGCACTACGTACCCTACGTTTATACGAAGTTGTTAGAGTCATACCAATAGTCATCTTGTAGGTCCCGGTCAAATATCAGCCCGGATGTGACAGAGTATTAACGTCCCAACCAGAGAACATGTGTGGTCCCTTGAGTGGGTTGGACGGTTTTAGTAGACTATAGGTGGCCCATGCGATCATACCATAGAACGTGTGTGGTCCCTCGAGTTGGTTGGGCAGGTGTTAGCTACTTGATAGTCTTCCCATATGACGTGTGTGTTCCGCGAGTTGGTACCTAACAACATGTGTGAACCCGCGAGTGGGTTTGTTAGTAGTTACCCGGATAACGTGTGTGGTCCCACGAGTGGGATGCCATTAGTGACCTCAAGTGTTTAGCACGGTACGTACTTAGTTTAGTTATGAAGTTTGGAAAAGGTTCTTTGAGTTTTAGTTGAGTGTGTATATGTTGCGTTAATTTAACTTTAGGTGGTATATTTAATAACTTTAATTATGTTTTGTATTGGTATTTTTCTTACTCAAGTTGGGCTCCATATTATAGGTTATAAAAGATTATTTTTGCTGTTTATGAACTTAGTATAACTAGTTTTGATGCTTGATAATAAAAGTTTTATTTAGCTTATGTTTGTACTTTTTTTATACTCTTCTTGAGTGTATTATGTAGAGTTTTAAGACTTGGTGCATTTTAAGTTATTAGTTTTAATTAGAATTTGTATTGGACTTAAGTCTTAGCTTTCAAATTTTGCTTAAGCTTCGTTGTTTTTTTGGGACTTTAATGTTTCACTTTTGCAATACTCTACTTGAGTGCAAAACCTACAAAAAAAAGAAAAAGGAGGACTAAGGTACAGGTCGTTCTCAACGATCTGAGGTCTGCACGTCGTTGCTCAGAGAGAGAGAGAGAGAGAGAGAGAGAGAGAGAGAGAGAGAGAGAGAGTTAGAGAGAGTTGGAGAGAGAGAGATGAGAGTGAGTGAGAGAGAGCGTGAGTGAGAGAGAGAGAGAGAGAGAAGAGAGAAAGAGAGAGGTGGGCGAGAAGAGAGAGAGAGATGCAAAG